>JARBWK010000003.1:7297220-7897220 GCA_030556195.1 Anolis apletophallus | reverse complement strand
TCAATACTTTTCCCAGTATCGGTACTGGTGTCCCTATGTCTAGAGCAGTGTTTCCCAACCTTTTTTGAGCCACGGCACACTTTTAACATTAACACTCGTTTGGGGGCACACCACCAACCAAAATGACACAAAATGACACTCTAACACAGTAAAGAACGGCTGGGGGATGGTGGCCTGCTGGGAGCAGCTGCTGGGAGTGTCGAAGCTGGGGAGGGGGAGGAGCCAGGCCATGCCAAGCCCCGCCCCTCCCCCCGGCTTCAGCTCTCCCACAGCTTCTCCAGCCTTGAGGGAGCAGTGCCAAGCCAGCGGTGGCAGAGCCAGCACAATGCTGGCTTGGCACTGTTCACTCAAGGCTGGAGAAGCTATGGGAAAGCTGAAGCTGGGTGGAGGGGGTGGAGCCAGGCCACGCCATGCCCCGCCCCCTCCCCCGGCTTCAGCTCTCCCACAGCTTTTCCAGCCTTGAGGGGACAGTGCGAGCGAGGGTCGGGAGTCATGGCCCCCGTCCCCGGTGCCGCTCTCCGCCATGACTCCCGCCCCTCGCTCGCTGAAGCCGAGTGGCAGAGAAGGAGCATGAGTGGTGGATGGGCTTCAGTGGGTGCGGCTCCTCCTCCGCGTGGCTTCCGCGAGCGAGGTGCGAGAGTCATGGCGCGAGTCATGGCGGATTGGAAGCTGGCTGGGGAAATGACCGAAGGAGGCCGCACCTTGGCCCCTTCTTTTTCTTCGTCGCCGCCTGGCCCTTCCTCCTCCTCCCCCAAGCAGCAGGAGTTCGGCAGGAGGGGGGGGGGAGGAAGGAGGGCAGAGAGCTTTTCTCGCGGCACAGCAGGAGGTCCATCACGGCACACTAGTGTGCCACGTCACAGCAGTTGGGAAACACTGGTCTAGAGCATAGAAAAGAAATGCAATACAGATTGAGTAAGCTTTCCACTGAAAACCCATTGATCTAATTTAAGCAAAATACTTCATGTAGATGTGTTATGTACAGAACATGTCATATCTCACAGATTGAATGTGGAAAATATGATAATGCTTGGTAAATTGGAAGGAAGTATTACTGGTGGAATGATTCAATCAAGGAAGCCATGGCTACCCATAGCCATGAACCTGGAGGTCTCTAATCCAAGTGTCACTGTAGGTTGAAGCCAACTTGATGGCAAATAACAACAAGAAGAGCAGCAGCAGCAGCAGCAAAGGTAACAAGTTGGGGAAAGTGAGGCACATGGTCCCATGTTTTGTGAATATTACTGCCAGAAACCCAACCCCCCTCCCAAACACGCTAACTTTCCAGTCATCAAATGGCTCCAGTCTATCCAGGTCATCACAAAAGCATGGTGCCGGGGTTCCTCCACCCCACTGAGAACTCCAAACCATAGGAAAAAAAAAATCAGTCACAGGTGGAGCAAAAATGGATTACATTGCTTTCTGCCATTATTAATTAATTTATTTATTTCTGGTATTTGTACCCCGTCACTTCTCTACCCCTGAAGGGGGACTCAGGACGGTTTACATTTGCAACGGTACGAAGCCACTACACCACAAATACAACAATATAATCACATAAATATTAAAACAATTACATAATAATTAAAAACTAATATATATGTAGCATTAGTTAAAACCATAAAACAAGGCACAATGTCATCTGAATCGGACCTCAGCCCATCTAAGCATTCTGTATCATTCCAGTCAACGTCCACTAAGGTGGCACTTGAATGTCCTTTCAGTAACTACCGATCTGCTGCCCAAAGGCCTGGTGCCAGAATCACGTTTTTAATTTTTTTCTGAAAGCCAAGAGGGGTGAAGTCGATCTTATATCGTTTGGTAGTGCATTCCATAGGCGGAGGGGCCACCACCGAGAAGGCCCTGTCTCTTGTCCCCACCAAATGCGTTTGCGATGTTGGCGGAAGCGAGAGCAGGGCCTCCCCAGATGATCTTAGGCTGCAAGATGGGACATAGAGGCAGATACCAGGAACTAAAATGTGTTCTGAAAAGGTTTGTGGGGAGCAGCAATAGCCCTCCACCATTTCTGCAATTACACATTCCTGATGTAAGAGAAACATTCATATACATGATGCGTCTGAAGCAGGCATGTGTCATGGAATTATTTGTCATTTGTCACGTTTCTATACCGCCCCTCTCAGCCCGAAGTCAACCCCCCCCCAGAAAAAAACATATAACAATTTAACAATTAAAAACATACAATTGCAGCCTCAGCGTCATGTTGAAATCAGTTTCCATCACATCGTCGTCATTCCTTATATCCAATTAAGCCTTCTATTTCATCAACAAATGCCTGCTCAAATAGCCAGGTCTTGACTTTCTTGCAAAACGTCAGGAGGGATGGGGCCGATCTGATGTCACAAGGGAGGGCGTTCCAAAGCCAAGGAGCCACCACTGAAAAGGCCCTGTCTCTCGTCCCCGCCAGTCGTGCCTGCGAAGAAGGCGGGACCGAGAGCAGGGTCTCTCCAGATGATCTTAAACATCTCGATGGTTCATAGGGAGAGATGCGTTCGGACAGGTAAGTTGGACCCGAACCGCTTAGGGCTTTAAAGGCTAAAGCCAGCACTTTGAATTGTGCCCGGTAGCAAACTGGCAGCCAGTGGAGCTGGCACAACAGAGGAGTTGTACGCTCTCTGAATGGTGCTCCTGTTATCAACCTGGCTGCTGTCCGTTGGACTAGTTGCAGCTTCCGAACAGTCTTCAAAGGCAACCCCAGGTTGTATCTGTTCCTGTCACCAGACGGGATGGAACAAGGGCAAAGCAGAGCAGCAGCAACAAATTTTGAGAGGGCATCACACAAAAGGTGTCCATTTCACAGGATTTGAATTCAACAGCAAGAATCTGAATTTAGCTTATTCTTATCTTCAACCAGAAAGGGGAGGCCATTTGACTTTTCTACCGCAAGCACTAAAACAGGCCGCCAGCTGCCTTCTTCAGCGAATGAGGAATCATCACCTTCCCTACTGAAGCCATTGGCAACGAGAAAGCTGCGCATAAAGCAGATCGAGTTACAAGGCCAGAATTGATCCTTCCTTAAGAGAAATTCTGGCGGGACAAGAAAAGAAATCTTTAAGCCTATTGAACAACCAACTGAGCTGGGAGGAAGATGAAAGCTGTACCTGGGTTTCTACACAAGAGACGATGTTTCTACTAGAAGCCATAGCAAAGTGGGATCGCACCACAAATGGTTTGCCCTGCGGGCGCCTGTTATATTAACAGCCACAAATTTTTGCCAGATGGCTTCCAAAGGCAGCCCTGGGAAGCACCTTGAAGCCGCTGTTTCCTCCTCCTCTTCCTCCTCCAGAGAAAAGCTCTCCTCTCCAGTAGAAGGCTTAATTGGCTGGTATTTACCAAGCACTTAAGAGCCACTTGGAGGAAGGTGCTATGGGAGTGATAAGTAGGAATATTCTCAGCTGCCAAGTTGGTGGTGAAAGGCATGGCCCTTGCTCAGCCACAGGGCAGGAAGGCATGGAAGCCATTAACACTGCAGCAACGGCCCCCGTGAACAATTGGGGTGTTAATTTACTCTCCTTGAGAATATCTGGGATCACAGCTTTCCAAACTGTGCGTTGGGACACAGTAGTGTGTTGCAAGAAAAATGTCCCCTCCCAACAAAGGCTGCCTGGCAGGAAGACATAGTTAGAGCTCTCCTGACAGATGGCCAACCAGGCTAAGTTCAAAAACCTCCAGAGAAGGAGTCTCCACTAGACTCCCTCCCAGACAGTCTATACTTCACTAAAGTTGGAAGGGATTCCCAAAGGGCAGCTAGTTCAACCCTCATTAGTAAACAGATGGCCATCCAGCCTCCATTTAAAAACATCTAGAGAGGTTAAATCACTACAAAAGTGGAGTGCCAGTGCTGTTCATGTGTTGGTACTATTATGACCTCTCCATTGGTGCCCCCTTGCAGTGGGGAGAGGCTTGCATACCCTAATGAAGTTGTGAGCCATGCTGGCGGTGGCATAATAGCTGACGATGCTGCCCTTGTCGCCCATTCAGAAGCAGCTCTGCAGCGCCTAACACCCTGCTTTGCAACAGCTGCAGAGCTGTTTGGGCTGGAAGTCAGCCTGAAGAAAACGGAAGTCTTCTACCAGCCAGCACCACAGGAAGAACACCATCATCCCCACGTCAGCATAGGCAAATCTATGCTTAAGTCCGTTCAGCAGGTTACCTACCTGGGAAGCATCATCTCTTCAGATGCCAAGATTGATAAAGGGATAGATCACAGATTAGCAAAGGCATAGAGTGCATTCGGAAGGCTTCACAAAAGAGTCTGGAGTAACAAACACCTGAGACAAAGCACCAAAATCAGTGTGTACAGAGCTATCATACTGTCTATTCTCCTATATGGATCTGAAACATGGGTCACCTATTGCCAACACTACGACTCCTCGAACGCTTTCATCAGCGCTGTCTTCGCACAATCCTTAATATACACTGGATTGACTATGTGACTAATGTTGCTGTCCTTGAGCAAGCAGGGATCACCAGCATTGAAGCCATGCTATTGAAAACACAACTGCGCTGGGCAGGGCATGTCTCTAGGATGGAGGACCACCGCCTCCCAAAGATAGTACTCTATGGTGAACTCGCCACGGGTCAGCGCAAGAGTGGCGCCCCCAAAAAGAGATATAAGGACTCCCTGAAACAACATCTCAGTCTCGGCCAGATTGATCACCAACAATGATCTGCCCTGGCCTCACATCGGGAGGCATGGAGACGCACTATCCACAATGCTGTGGCCTCTTTTGAGAAGACACGCCAAATGAGTCTCGAAGTGAAACGACAACACAGAAAGAACCGCAACTTGGAAACAACATCACCCAAGGAGACTTTCTGCTGTGCTTTCTGCAACCGAACTTGCCTATCTCAGATTGGCCTTTTTAGTCATCAATGCGCTTGTAAAAAGCGTGGGATGAGTCCTTCCTAAGAATCTTCATTCGCGAAGTAATGCCGAGAGAGAGACTATTATAATTTTATGATTTACATAATTTGTTGATTGAGTTGCAATGATTGCCACTAAAATGGTTAGGTTTCTAATTCAGTGTATTTTATGTTGGTCATGGAGGTTCTGTGTGGGAAGTTTGATCAAATTCTATTGTTGATGTAGACCAGGGGTGCTCACACTTTTTCAGCATGTGAGGTACTTATAAAACAACCAAGTCAAAATGATCTCCCTACCCACTACTCAGAGAGCCATAAAAGCAAAATATTTGGAAATTTATTGCAGTGAGAGCCATATAATATGTTTTAAGACTGAATTCAACTAAATGTGACATAAGCCCCTAAATTCATAATAGTAATGATATAATATTCATTCAGCCTCTGCTACTACTACTACTAATAATAATAATAATAGTAACAACAATAATATTCAGAGTAGAAGCCTCCAAGGGCCAGCCAGTCCAACCTCCTTCTGCCATAATGGAAAAACACAATCAAAGCATTCCTCACAGATGGCCATTCAGCCTCTGATAATAATAATAATAATAATAATAATGCATTCCTAGAATAGGAGGATGAGACCTCCAAGGGCCATCCAGTCCAACCTCCTTCTGCCATAAGGGAAAAACACAATCAAAGCATTCCTCACAGATGGCCATTCAGCCTCTGATAATAATAATAACAAAAACAACAACGGGTTCCTAGAATAGGAGAAGACCTCTAAGGGCCATTCAGTCCAACCTCCTTCTGCACCTGGACAGTGTCTGGAGCCTGCGGGGTGGGACTGAGCCTTCCTCCCGTCCTGCCTGCGATCTACCAGCACGCCCTACGCAATCCTGCCTGCAATCTACCAGGACGCCCTACGCGATCTACCAGTAGATCGCGATCTACCTAATGAGCACCCCTGGCCTACGAGGTCTCTTCCAGCTCTAGGATTCTATTGAATATCCGTGCCAAGTTTGGTCTGGATGCATCACTGTTTGAGTCCACAGTGCTCTCTGGTTGTAGGTGAACTCCAAAACTCAAGGTCAATGCACACCAGACCCTTCCAGTATTTTCTGTTGGTTGTGGGCATTCTGTGTGTCAAGCTTGTTTCAAATCCATCATTGGTGGAGTTCAGAATGCTCTTTGATTGTAGGTGAACTATAAATCCCAGCAACTACAACTCCCAAATGACTAAGTCATCCCCTCTCAACCCCACCAGTACTCAAATGTGGGCGTATCAGGAATTTGTGACAAATTTGGTCCAGTGAATGAAACTACACCCTGCATATCAGATATTGACCTTACAATTCATTACAGTTATGAAGTAGCAATGAAAATAATGTTATGGTTGGGGGTCACCCCAATATGAGGAACTGGATTATGGGGTCACGGTATTAGGAAGCTTGGGAACCACTGCTTATGAGAAGAATGCTACTGGAACTGGGTCAAACACTAACACAGCCAGGCAATACAGCAACATAAATGAACCATGCTCCTATTAAACATGTGGATTGCGAACACAGAAGCCAGCACACTCTGATCTGGCCTCTCTGACATTGACAGGCAGTGGACAAGCTGCCGGCTTTGATTAGCCACCAAGATCTACAAATGAGCAGCCCTTGCATTCATTATGGCAGAATGGGCAGAATTCTGACAAAGTACCACAAAGCCACATTGGTTGGCATGTGCCTAATGCCTGGATCTCTGAAGAAACACCAAAGCTCCCCTTCCTTCTGACCCAGAATTACACATCTCAGATTCCAACTAAGAGATTCTGTCTCTGCACAAACCTTTCTTGAACACTTGAAATGGAAGAATGTGCAGTCAAAGCAACACTGTGATCTGGGCTCTCCATAAAAGGAAGAGTGAACGTTGCAAAACTGACTAGAATGGATATCGCTTTTGGGCCCTTTCACATTACTAAAATATAGCGGTATGTCTGCACTTTAATTGCCACGGAGCCCTGGGATCTGCCATTGGGGAAGGGCATTCTGAATATTTCTTTTCTCCAGGCTAAACATCTCTAGCTCCCAATTATTTATTAAATAAATATTTACTTTATTTTAACCCTGGTTTTCTCTCTTCCTAATGCCATGACCCCTTAATGCAGTTCCTCATGTTGTGGTGACCCCCAACCATAACATTATTTTCGTTGCTACTTCAGAACTGTAATTTTGCTATTGTTATGAATCGTAACGTAAATATCTGATATTCAGGGTGTAGTTTCATTCACTGGACCACATTTGGCACAAATACCTGATATCCCCGAATTTGAATATAGGTGGGGTTGGAGGGGTTGATTTTGTCATCTGGGAGTTGTAGTTGTTGGGATTTATAGTTCACCTACAATCAAAGAGCATTCTGAACTCCACCAACGACTGAACTGAACCAACCTTGGCACACAGAACTCTCATGACCAACAGAAAATACTGGAAGGGGTTGGTGGGAATTGACCTTGAGTTTGGGAGTTGTAGTTCACCTACATCCAGCGAGCACTATGGACTCAAGCAAAGATGGACCTGGACCAAACTTGGCAGAAAAACTCAATATGCCCAAATGTATACATCTGTGGAGTTTGGGGAAAATAGACCTTGACATTTGGGAGTTGTAGTTGCTGGGATTTATAGTTCACCTACAATCAAAGTTCACCTACAATTAAAGCATTCTGAACTCCACCAACGACTGAACTGAACCAAACTTGGCAAACAGAACTCCCATGTTGGCATGGGCAAACAGAACTCCCATGTTGGCAAACAGAACTCCCATGATCAACAGAAAATACTGGAAGGGGTTGGTGGGCATTGACCTTGAGTTTTGGAGTTGTAGTTCACCTACATCCAGAGAGCACTATGGACTCAAGCAAAGATGGACCTGGACCAAACTTGGCAGAAAAACTCAATATGCCCAAATGTGTACATCTGTGGAGTTTGGGGAAAATAGACCTTGATATTTGGGAGTTGTAGTTGCTGGGATTTATAGCTCACCTACAATCAAAGAGCATTCTGAACCGCACCAACGATGGAATTAGGCCAAACTTCCCACACAGAAACCCCAATGACCAACAGAAAATACTGTGTTTTCTGATAGCCTTTGGCGACCTTGCCGACACCCCCTCATGACGCTTCCCCAAGGGTCCTGACCCCCAGATTGAGAAACATTACAATAGAGGGACCCCTAGCCACTCCTCATAGAGATTCATAGTTTCTAGACTTTCTGTCCTTTGGGCCTGTACAGATGTTCCAAACTTGGAAGTCCCTGAACAGACTCAGAAGTGGAGTGGGCAGATCAACAAACAACCTGGCAAAATGACACTGCCTAAAAGAATCCTCCTCCTTGTGCGACTGTGGAGCAGAACAGACAACTCCGCATCTGTATGCTTGTCCACAATGTCCTGCCTCATGTGCAGAGGAAGAATTGTTTGAGGCTACAGACAATGTGGTTGCTGTTGCCCGCTATTTGTCAAAAGATATTTAGGCACTTATGCTCCTTCAATTTTTATCAGTTTTATACCAATTTATGCAATGCTTTTGATACCAAATAAAATAAAACAAATGTTCCAGCTTGTCAATCAATAGCATTACGCTCTACTGATAGCAGCTAAGGGGATTCTGTGATTAATAGCATCTCAACTTATTTATTTACACTATTTATAATCCGCCCTTCTCACCCCGCAGGGGACTCAGGGCGGATTACAATGTACACATACATGGCAAACTTTCAATGCCATAGACACACAACATATAGACAGACACTCAGAAGCTATTTAACATTCCAGCTTCTGGCCACCAGGGGAGCTGCCGCTTCCTCATTCTTTGCATACTTCCTGGAGATTTTTATGGCCTCATAAATCAGTTAAATTAGACTTCCCACAAAGTGGTACCTAATTTTCCTACTTGACAGATGCAACTGTCTTTCGGGCTGCAAAGGTCGACAACAAGCTACTTAAATTTGGTTGGGAGCTCACTCCGACCCGGGCTGGCTTCGAACTCATGACCTTTAGGTCCGTAGTGGTCTTAATGCAGCCGACTCCCAGCCAGTCCCGGTGCTCCTGTGCACAAGCCTGCACCTTAATTACAGGTTTTTATAATTTATTAAGAAATATAGTGTTCCCTTGCTACTTTGCAATTTGCTTATTGCAAACTCGCTGTTTTATGGATTTAAAAATATTAAAATATATATCATGGTATTTTTGCTGTTTTGTGGGTTTTTGACGCTACAGCTCTCCAAGACGCTTTCCCTCCTCAGTCATCCTTCCCTCCCTCCAGCCTTGAAGGGTTTTTCCTTCCTTTCCTTCACTTTATTTTAAGTTTATAAAGACTTAAAATAGTGTAGAACTACTAAAATAATGTATAAATATTAAAATAGAGTGTCCCTAGATTGCAGTTTTTCACTTATTGCGGGAGGTCCTGGAACGTAACGCCTGCAATAAGTGAGGGAACACTATAACAATATTTTGTGGTTTACGAAAAAATAAATTAAGAAAACCAACAATTAAGGTCTTCCCTGCTCCTTCATCATGAATGGAAAGGTGACACTGGTTGGAATAATGAAAAAGGCAACCCTCGAGTCAAATAAGGGCACCCATCGCTTGGACAAGGCCTGTGTTGAATGGGATTTACTGGGTAGTAAACAATGCGGAAGGAGCTCAACGGCAAGGAAGGACAGTCCTGAGCGACACAGGGCTGGATTCAATAGAGGCAGGACCGCTGGCTCTAATTCTAGCTAATTAAGAAAAGAGATGTCTCAGCAGTACTTCAGATCTCTAGCACGGAGGCACACAAAGGCTTTCCATGGATCCCAAATGCCTCCTCTTTATGTTACAAGAGCATCTTATTCCATGCTGCTCATTACGAAGTCATTGGAAATTCAAATCTTCCTCTTGGTAGCAGCTGTTTCCCTTCTGCAAGCCAAAGGGTTTCATTACTACAGAGCCGTGCTTCTGGAAATGACATGACACTTTTTATATGCTGTATATATAGATATCTATAAGCAAGGAAATGGTGTTAAAAACCCTGGTTGTTAACACAAAACACTTCCCACCTGGCTGCTGTTCTGCTTGCAAAGCCAAACACATTGATTGTCTGCATTACTTTTCTTTACCAAGACTGGCTGCTCTCTGGTGAAGAAAGCCCACCACTTTTCTATTTTTTTTTATTATTACTAGCTTGGGGACCCGGCGGTGCCCGGGTTATTTGAAGAAGGCACTGTGTGCCATAGTTCGTCATTGGTGTGCATCACAGTGCTCTAAGGAAGTGAATTAAAGTACTGCAACTCCCATAATCCATGGTTCATCCTCCCACAAACTGCACCAAACAATGATAGATATGGACCATACTTGGCACAAATAGTCAATATGCCAAAATGTGAACACTGGTGGAGTTTGGGGAAAATGGTCCTTGACATTTGGGAGTAGTAGTTGCTGGGATTTATAGTTAATCTACACCAGAGGTGTTCATTAGGTAGATCGCGATCTTCTGGTAGATCACATAGGGCGTCCTGGTAGATCGTAGGCAGGGCGGGAGAAAGGCTCAGTCCCACTGTGCAGGCTCCCGCCGCCGCCCAGGTGCAGAAGGAGGTTGGACTGGATGGCCCTTGGAGATCTCCTCCTATTCTAGGAACCCATTGTTGTTATTATTATCAGAGGCTGAATGGCCATCTGTGAGGAATGCTTTGATTGTGTTTTTCCATTATGGCAGAAGGAGGTTGGACTGGTTGGCCCTTGGAGGTCTCCTTCTACTCTATGAACCTATTGGTGTTGTTGTTACTATTATTATTAGTAGTAATAGTAGCAGAGGCTGAATGAATATTATCATCATTACTATTATTAATAAATTCAGGGGCTTATGATACTCACATTTAATTGAATTCAGTCTTAAAATATATTACATGGCTCTCACTGAAATAAATTTCCAAATATTTTGCTTTTATGGCTCTCTGAGTAGAGGGTAGGTAGATCATTTTGACTTGGTTGTTTTATAAGTAGCTCACATGCTGAAAAGGTGTGAGCACTCCTGGTCTACACCAACAATAGAATTGAGTCAAACTTCCCACACAGAACCCCCATGACCAACATAAAATACTGTGTTTTCTGAGGGACTTTGGCGACCCCTCTGACACCCCCTTGCGACTCCCCAGGGGTCCCAACCCTCAGGTTGAGAAACACTGTGCTAAAAGGCCCTCTCCATATGACAGGTGGCTTTGGGATCATAACCAACAGGTCCATGCCTCCTGTTACCAGGGCCAGATCAAGTTGCGGTGGGTTTGACAATGTTCCCCACCTTTCACAGGCCTAGAAAGGGACACCATCCAGACAATCTCAGAAGCATGCAGTGTCAAAATGACTAGATTTGTGCAAGAATGCCATGAAGTCTCATCACAACATGGTGTTTATCTCCATGGGCTTTGCATACAGGAGAATGTGCGGTTGTAGGGGCAGTCCCTGAGTTACCAACTTATATCTGACTCATAGTTAAGAACGGGGGCGAGACAATGGGAAATGAGAGAAATCCGTCCTTTAGAAGGGAAATTCACTCTTGGAAGAGTTATTATCTTTGGGGGGGGGGAGGTGTCTCTACTGACACTTTCTCACCAATCCTTGTTTCCACAACAAGCCATTTTTTTCAAGATGCAATTTTCACAGGGACGGAAAGTGAGATAAAATCTTCTTAAAAGGAGCAAATACAGCAACACAAACTCCACAGGGGGGGGGGTTAGTGCCCCAGTGGGCATTTATGCCTGAATAGGGATCAAACACAGAGCCATAGTCCCATGATCCCGCAAGAAAGAAAACCAGACTTCTGCCTGTTGCTATTCCCACAGTCCCCGTGCTGACATGATTCTGCCTCTCCCGGATTAAGAGGAAAGGTTCCCAGCAGAGCAATGGCAACAATGACGCTTCTCCTGGAAAGGGCACTGCAGCGAAGGCAAGCTGCTATGGAACATGAATAGCTGCAATGTATGTGCATGCCATGAATTGCGCACATCAAAATAATGATTATGTTACCCAGGGAACAGGCAACTCGCTAGTTGTCGCTTTGGAATAAAGGTTAAGTATTCCTAATCTATAATGCTTGAGACCAGTAGTATTCACGATTTTCAGATTTTAAGAAATTGTAGATTACCTGTATTCGCACATATGCACATAATGAGATATCTTGGAGATTGAATTCAAGTCTAAACATGACATTTATTCACATTTGATATACAATGTATCCATATAGCCTGATAGTAACTGTATACATAATATTTGTAATCATGTTGTGCATTGAGCACCAGGAATGTGGCGTAGCTGGCTAGGTGTCAGCTGCATAAGATCTCTACTGACCAGAAGGTCATGAGTTCGAGGCCTGCCTGGGTCAAGGTGGGCTCTCGACATATTGTGTAGCCTGTTGTCGACCTTTGCAACCCGAAAGACAATTGCATCTCTCAAGTAGGAAATTAAATTGAACTGAAACAAGATCGTAGTTTAAAGCTAAAATTTGCTGATCTTCCTTTGGACAGCTTTTGGTTATTCCCCATTCTGGCCAACAAAGCTATTTTGCCATTGCTCCCGTTTTCAACCACATATCTGTGTGAGATGAGCTTCTCTTGCTTGACTGCGATAAAAACTAAAAACAGAAGGAGGCTGTCAGCTATTGAGCAAGACCTTCGTGTGTGTCTTTCTGCCATTCCTGCCAGGATATCTATGTTGTGTTCATCGAAACAGGCCCAGGTTTCACACTGAGTGTATAAATACATTTTAAAACATATTAACTATATGAATTACTGTGTTGGAGTGTCATTTTGTGTCATTTTGGTTGGTGGTGTGCCCCAGGATTTTGTAAATGTGCCGTGGCTCAAAAAAGGTTGAAAAACACTGCAGTAGAAGAATTGTTGAGGGCTACAGACAATGCTGTTGCCTGTTTTTGGTCAAAAGTTACTTAGCCGCTTGTGCGCATTCTATTTTTATCAATTTTATACTAATTTATGCAATGCTTATGATACAAAACAAACAAACGGAATCACCAGAAAGTAATGATGTTTCTAGATTTTGGAATATTTTGGATTTTGGAATTCCAGATACTCAACTTGTAATACATTTTTTAAAAAACCAAGCCAGGGTGGGATGCCTTAAACAGAGAGGGGGAAACAAAACCCCACATGCAAGATGCTTCTCCCATGAAGCCAAACATAGGCTTTTCACAAACATATTGCCAAACCAGAAGTGCCTCTTTTGAAGGGGCCCTTTATCACACCTTTCTGAATAGCTGTCCTTTGATTTGAACTTTGTTGGTCAAACAAACTTGCCATTCAAGCCCAGCAAGATCGGAACTGCATGGCAACCTATGGGGTAATCTCTGCTCCAGTTTAAGAGGGCTTTGGAGGCAAGGCAGGGGGAGGATCCCAGCTGGTTGTCTCGTGTTAAATGACACCCAGAAGTTGTTGAAAGCTCACATGACCTTGGACTGTGGCCAAGAAGGCAAAACCTCGAAGGCCTGCTCTCGCAACACCCTGCAGAAACCATCCTTCGCGTTTTCCAGGTGGGATTGCCTTGCCTTCAAATGCATCAGACCCCAAGGCATCCTGCTTTCCAGCCTCCCTCCATCCCTCCGCCTTTTGCTATGTGCCCCAGGCCAGCATCTGCTGCTCTCCTTGAATCGCTCCAGTTGTTTTCAGCAAACACCAAAACAAACATAAAAAGCAGTCAGGGTTATTTTATTCTTCCCTTCCCTGAAGACTAGAGCACGTGCCTTTAAAAATGCTGGGATGATGATAAGCTGGTAGCAAGGTTAGGAGAAATGAAGGCACTATTTGAGAGCTAGTATAAGTCTATGTTGTGATTTTCTTGTATGCCAATAAAGGTTATGTGTGTGAGAGAGGCCTGGATGGTATTGTTGAACCGGGACTGTGGCGCAGCTGGCTGGGAGTCAGCTGCATAAGATCTCTACTGACCAGAAGGTCATGAGTTCGAAGCCTGCCCGGGTCGGGGTGAGCTCTTGTGTAGCTTGTTGTCAACCTTTGCAACCCGACCTTTGCAACCCGAAAGACAGTTGCATCTGTCAAGTAGGAAATTTAGGTACCACTTTGTGGGAAGGCTAATTTAACTGATTTACGAGGCCATAAAATCTCCAGGAAGTATGGAAAGGAATGAAGGAATGCGGCAGCTCCCCCTGGTGGCCAGAAGCTGGAATGTTAAATTGCCTGTGTTGTAGGTCTATGGCAGGGGTGCCCACACTTTTTCAGCCTGCGAGCTACTTTTAAAAAAACAAAGTCTAAAGATCACCAGTTGTTGCTGGTGTGCGCGCGCTCCTGCGCGCGCGTGCGCGTGCGCGCTCCCACCGCCGCCTTCCTCCGCTCGCGCGGCTTTGGAGACCGCTTCGAGCGTTGGCGCATGAGCGCTGGGCAGAAGCGAATGGAGGCAGAGCGTGGAGCTCTTGAGGTGTGGGCTGGGAAGGGCAAGGCGGCTACAGAGGAGGAGGAGGCCGAAGCAGCCCGAGAGGGAAGAACCAGCACCAAAGCAGCCCAAGGGGGAAAAGAGTCAGGCCCGCATCGGCCTCGGAGGACTCAGCCTCCTGAGGGGTGATGCGATTGACAGCCGGCGAAGAAGGAAGAAGCCGCGCTTGCGGAAGAAGGCTGCGGCGGGAGAGTGTGCGGGGCTTCCTGCCTCTCTCACCGCAGCTTCCGGACTCCCGAAGTGGTCTCCAAAGCCACGCAAACGGAGGAAGGCGGCGCTGGGAGCGTGCGTGTGCAGGAGCGCGTGCGTGGCAGCGGCAACAGGTAAATTGACCTGGTCAGGGCCTGAAGATCACCCGGATGAGGTCCAAAGATCACCCGGGTGATCACGATCACCGTCCTGGGCACCCCTGGTCTATGGCATTGAATGTTTGCCTGTATATGTATACTGTCATCCGGCATGAGTCCCCTGCGGGGTGAAAGTGTGGAATATAAATGATGTAAATAAATAAATTAAATAAATAAATAAATAAATAAATAAATGGTCATACAAGGCTGGGCTGGATTACAGAATCCCAGAGCTAGATGAGACCCCAAGGACCATCCGGTCTGACCCCTTTCTGCCAGGCAAGAGGACACAAAGGACACAAAGACTATCCAGCCTCTGTTTAAAGACCTCCGTCTTCTGAGGCATCTTATTCCACTGTTGAACAGCTCTTACTGTCAGTAAGTTCTTTCTAACGTTTAGATGGGATCTCTCTTCTTGCAATTTGAACCCCTTGCTCCAAGATTAGTCTCCAGAGTGGCAGAAAACAACTCTGCCCCCTCCGCAATGTGAAACCCTTTCAAATATTTAAACCTGGCTCTCATGTCCTCCCTCAACCTTCTCTTCTCCAAGCTGAACATCTACAGGTCCTAAACTCACTCCTCAAAGGGCTTGGCTTCCAGACCCCTTACTATATTGGTTGCCAATCTCTGGCCATGTTAATATCAGCTAAACAGGGCATCACTTCTCTCACTTTTGTCTGCTCCTCAGTGCTCCAACTTGTAAAATGGCTAAACCCTCAGAAATCCATTTAACAATCCCCCTACAGACAAACACACCATAAACCAGCAGTACAGTCAAGCCCGAACATCATTCAAAATCATCTGCCTGTTTCATTTATTTATTTATATTTATTTATTTATTTATTATTTGGACTTGTTCGCCGCCACTCCCCGAGGGCTCGGAGCGGCTTACAATCAGATAAAAACACACAAAGATAAGAGCATATATATCAAACTAGCTTAAAAAAGATTTCTGGCCTAGCAATCAAAGGCTAGCTGGAAAAGATGAGTCTTGCAGGCTTTGCGGAAGGAGAGAAAGTCCTGCATGGCCCGTACATCGCTAGGAAGAGTGTTCCATATCGACGGCGCCACTACAGAAAAGGCTCTGCGCCGGGTCGAAGTGAGACGGATTGCTTTGAAGGTTGGTACTTCAGGGAAGTTCATTTGTTCGGAACGAAGTGACCTCTGGGGTTGGTAGGGGAAGAGACGGTCCCTCAGATACAGTGGCCCCAGACCATGCAAGGCCTTGAAAGTTGACACCATCACCTTGAAGGTGATCCGGTGCTCGACCGGAAGCCAATAAAGCTGCTGGAGGATGGGTGTTATGTGACATCTCACTGGGACCCCAGTGAGAAGTCGTGCAGCGGCATTCTGGACAGGTTTAAGTTTCCAGATCACTGACAAGGGTAGGCCAATGTAAAGGGAGTTACAGTAGTCCAGTCTCGAGATGACCGTGGCTTGGAGCACCATGGCCAGGTCGTCTCTGAATAGGTAGGGGGCCAGACGCCTAGCTTGCCGCAGATGGAAAAAGGCGGTTTTGCTGGCGCTGGACACCTGAGCCTCCATCGACAGCAACGGGTCAAAAACGACCCCGAGGCTCTTAACTGAGGATGTCGGGCATAAAGCCTCGCCATCCAAGCTAGGTAGTCAGACCTCCCCACCCACCGGGCGGCTCAGCCACAATATCTCCGTCTTTGCTGGATTCACCCTCAATTTACTGGCACACAGCCAACCAGTAACGGCTTCAAGGCACTGTTGGAAACAAGAGGGTATGGAGTCCGGCCGGCCTTCCATTTTAAGAACGAGCTCATGACATAAACATGGGGCCCAATTAACATCGTTCCATCTTATCTATTGTCCAAAAGTACTGAGATTATGAGAACGATGTACTGAGAATAAATGCACTGCCCAGGTACCAACTCATGCTAAAAAAAATCAGTCTGGTGCTTTAGAGTGGGGCTTGGAGGATGGTTTCTCACTCTGTGTCTTCTTGTTTGGCAGAAGGGGGTTGGACTGGATGGCCCTTTGGGTTGCTTCCGATGCCATGATTCTATATCTTTTAAGACAACAGCAGCAACAGTATCTATTCTAAACTGTTCGGGACCCGCCTACCTTTGTGACCGGATCTTCCTCCATGAACCAGCTCGAACCCTCCGCTCCTTGGGGGAGGCCCTCCTTTCGTCCCTACTAGTCTCACAGAATCATCTGGTGGCCACAAGGGAGAGAGCCTTCTTCTCTGTGGCTCCCCGACTTTGGAACTCCTTGCCTGGAGAGATTAGGAAAAGGTCCTCTGGAGACCTTTAAAAAACACCTTAAAACCTGGCTTTTCCGCTATGCCTTCGGAGAGTAGTCATTTAATTTTTACCATTGCTCTCTTCAACGCCCCCCCATTCTTGGAGTCCATCCCCCCGGCATGTTTACATGTGCTCTCATTCGCAAAGAAGCTACTCCGCTTATCTCACCCTGAGTTTTAACATTTTATATTCATGCCTGCGGCCCGCCCTGTCATTCGTGATTTTAGATTGCTATTTGTATATTGTTCTTTTGCTTATATGTATGTATTTTTATTGTGTTTATTGTTAATGTTTTGATTTTTATATTATTGTAATTGCAGTTCGGGCTTGGCCTCGTGTGAGCCGCCCCGAGTCCGCATTGGGGAGATGGTGGTGGGGTATAAATAAAGATTATTATTATTATTATTATTATTATTATTATGCCTTCTCCCAGAACAGGATGCATAAGTAAAAACATACACAACATTGCCGCTAACATGTCATGAAACTAACCATAGGATTAAAACCATTAGAAACGAATCTGTTAAAAAACAGAAAGTAAAGGTATATCAATGGCACATCATTAAAAACCCTTGGCTCACCAACCTGGTCCTTACTTAAGACAGGGAGCTCCAAAGCTTGGGAGCAGCCACCAAGAAGGCCTTTTCCTGGGGGCATGGCTTTATTCACAACTAGCTGAGGACCCGGCAGTGCCCGAGTTATTTGAGGAAGGCATTGTGTGCCAAGGTTGGTTCCTATTAGATGTTTATGTGGCTTGCAGTGGTCTCAGGAACTTAGTGAAGGTACTGCGAGTCCCGGGGGCCTAGTCAGGAAAATCAAGTTAAGGAAGCCTAACAATATCTCATGAGCTGAGGCCTAGTCAGGAAAATCAAGTTAAGGAAGCCTTTCTGTGAATTTTGGGGCTGGTTTGTGTTTTATAGGGGCTTTAGTGTTGTTTGGGAAGTGAAAGACGTGAAGGTACTGCAAATTCCATCATTTGTGGCCCCTCCTGCCCTAAACCACACCAGGTAGTGAAGTGGGCCATTGGTCGCCTGTTTGCCAAGTTTGGTCCTGATCTGTCAGTGCTGTGGGCCTCAGTGGCTGACTGACTGAGGCCTTTCCCTTTCCCTCTGAATCACTTTAGAATGTTTGAATGTGCTTGGCCATTTGGAGGCAGTTATGCAAATTCCATTTCAGTGGCAACCAATCCCCTCTGTCTGGGGCCGTAGAATGTTGGATTTCTGAGGCTGGCCAGTTAGAGCCTGTTATGCAAATAATCCCGCAATGGCAGCCAATCGAAACGCTGGCACATATTCCTCCGGTCGCTTGGTCGCACCACCACAAACACTGACTTTTATTATATGTAATAGATAGATAGATAGATAGATAGGTAGGTAGGTAGGTAGATAGATAGATAATAGATAGATGGGCTTTTGGGTACATTCATTTTCTTATTGAAGGATCCCTATCTTAAAGATTCCTGCACAATACAAAGTGTGGCTCCTACACCATGAATAATCCAAGAATAAATCCCACCGTTTTCTTTTCCTAATCTCTAATCCTGCCCGTCCTGCCCAACTGTCCAAGTCCCATCTGCTACCAACTCTTTTTTAAAAAATGTCAGCAGCAACTTGAGAAACTGCAAGTTGCTTCTAGTGTGAGGGAATTGGCCGTCTGCAAGGACGTTGCCCAGGGGATGCCCGGCTGTTTTGATGTTTTATTATCCTTGTGGGAGGCTTCTCTCATGCCCCTCAATGGGGAGCTGGAGAGGATAGAGGGAGCTCACCCGCACTCTCCTCTGATTCAAACCTGTTGGTCTTTCAGTCCTGCTAGTGCAAGGACTTTAACTCTGTTTATTTGTAGTAGGAAATCTCAAGATAATTTCACCCACTATCCATGGATTTTAGAGGGCTTAATTCTTTCTTACTGCCCATTTTGACTTTGTTAATTTTCATTATCACCATATTGGGTTTTTTCTTAAAGCTCCATTAGAACAGACTCAATTGGAATTGTGGCCACACACTAACCATCGCACATGGTAAGACGAGTCTACTTCCCTACTAGTGTTTGCTGGGTCTTTGCCTCCATTAACAACAAAACGTGGATTCCCACACTCTCAAGTTTCCTTGGGATACTTAAGTACAGACTGAACGGCTGCACAGATGTTTACAGAGTTCTCTCATTCAACACATCAAAATGCCAAGAGGAAGAAAATTAAAATTTGTTCTAGAGGTTTAGAACCTCAGATCTGCCAAACGATTTCACAGCCACATCCTGGGAAGTTTGGGAGGGGAGCCTCCTGAATGGCGAGCAAGGGCAGGACCCCTTTCCTGGCTGACTCTGCCGCTCCCGTCTGTCTTGTTCACTTTACTCATAGCTGCCCTACTTTTCTATTCTCCTCTTGCATCCTACTGGTTTTCCATCTCTTAACTCTGCATAGAGACAGTTGTACCAATTGACAGTTGTCATGGCTAGCGAGGAGCAAGAGCTAAATATTGCCCTTCCTCATGCCTTCTCTCAAGTTTGTATTATCTCACTATTTCTCTCCCTTGCTCTTCATGGCCTAAGTATTGTTTCCCTCTATTTCTGCAGCCCCTGAAACAATCCTGCAACCTCAAAGCCTGCCAATCCACGTTTTTTCCCCCTTCTGCCCCCCAAATTTTATTGACAGTCAACAATGGTACAATATCTCTAACACAACATCTTATTTATTTTATTTATTTACAGTATTTATATGCCGCCTTTCTCACCCCTGCGGGACTCATAACGGTTTACACATAAAATGGCAAAATTCAACGCCTTACATTGGGCACCGGTACGATGCCAATACAAATAATTATAATAGTAAAACCACAATAAAACATACATCATAATTAAAACAATACATCAACAAGCATTAAAACAATCTTATTTATTTATTTTATTTATTTACATCATTTTTACCCTGCTCTTCTCAACCCCCGAGGGGGGACTCAGAGCGGCCTAACAAAAGGCAACAATTCGATGCCGAACACAATAAATACAATATAAAACCATAAACATTCAGGAGTAAAATAAAATTAACATTATCACATAATGCACATACACTTAAATTAAAAACAAAATTCCGTCCACCACATAAGCATTGAGCCATAACCATCAACTTACCCATTACAATTACAATCCAAAGTGCTGCATTGTGCTACTGTGCAAAAGCCTGGTCCCACAGCCATGATTTCACTTTTTCCCTGAATGCCAGGAGGGATGGGGTTGATCGTATGTCGCTTGGAAGCGCGTTCCACAGACGGGGAGCCACCACCGAGAAGGCCCTCTCTCTCGTCCCCACCAACCGCATTTGAGAAGTTGGCAGGAGCGAGAGCAGGGCCTCCCCGGATGATCTTAGATTATGAGGTGGGACGTAGCGGCAGATGCGTTCGGACAAGTAAGCTGGGCCAGAACCGTATAGAGCTTTAAAGGTCAAAACCAGCACTTTGAATTGAGCTCGGAAATGGACAGGCAGCCAGTGGAGCTGACACAACAGCGGGGTGGTATGCTCCCTGTATGTAGCTCCGGTTAATAATCTGGCTGCCGTGTGTTGGACTAGCTGCAATTTCCAAACTGTCTTCAAAGGCAGCCCCACGTAGAGTGTGTTGCAGTAATCTATTCGGGATGTGACCAGAGCGTGGACAACCGTAGCCAGATCAGACTTCCCAAGGTACGGGCGCAGCTGGCGCACGAGTCTTAACTGTGCACGAGTCTTACCTTATCCCTTCATACCAAACAAATCTGCCCCTTCTATCCCTCAATTCATAATACACTATAAAATACAGCTTTGTCAAATCTCAACGTTTGTATGTTTCAAAATCGTCCAATGCATTTTGTTACAATTTTATTGACCTAGCTGTTAATCCAGAATTTCACTTGATCACTCGGTGGTTTAAAGTTGTCATTGTTTTGACACAAGAGATGTCTATGACCTTTCAAGTAAGTCTTATTTTAATCTTATTTTGATCCTGATCCTATCTTGTAAATTGACTTTCCTGATAAAGATTTATGCCATATTTCCCATATTTTGTTCTTTACCAATATATTTTTCTGGCAAAACCCACTGATTTCGGGGTCAGTTTTTAACCTGAAAACTGGCCCAGCTAACTAAAATCCAGCCACAAATGAGATGGTTTCCTTTGTCCCATCCCACAGATCCCAATAAAAGAAATTCCAACAATGGCAGCCGGACGCGACACAACATCTCCTTCAGAATGGTAAAAATGCAGTGGGGCCAAATGGGCCCCTACCCCTTTCACAGTGACTCATCCCATGCCTTATATAGCCTGATCTTTTTGTGGGTTGCAATGTATGTGGTTTAGTGAGCCATGATTTGAGGGTCTTTCTGCAGTTTTGAGTCTCTCCTAAGAGAGAAAAGTGGCATATAAATAACAATAGTATTTGTGCAATTATGTATTATTATATAATATACTATTATATAATAATATATAATTATAATATATAATTGCACAAATACTATTATTATTTACATGCCACTTATATGAGCCCGCGGTGGCGCAGTGGGATAAACCACTGAGCTGCTGAACTTGTAACTGAAAGGTCGCAGGTTCGAATCCGGGGAACAGTATGAGCTAACACTGTTAGGCCCAGCTTCTGCCAACCTAGAAGTTTGAGAGCATGCAAATGTGAGTAGATCAATAGGTACCATTCTGGCGAGAAGGTAATGGCGTTTTATGCAGTTATGCCGGCCACATAACCTTGGAGGTGTCTACGGACAATGCTGGCTCTTTGGCTTAGAAATGGAAATGAGCACCAACCCCCAGAGTCGGACACAATTGGACTTAATGTCAGGGGAAAACCTTTACCTTTACCTATATAATATAATGCACACATACTATTATAAATATTGCAATTCATCACAGAATGACCTTAAACTTAGATCCCTGGATGGTGTGTTTTAACCTTGAATGTATTTTAATTACGTTATTGTGTTAGTAATTTGAATCTAAATCATTTTAAGTGTAGTTGTATGTTTTGAGGCTCTGTGTAAATGTCATTTGTAAGCTCCCTTTGTGAGTCCCACTTGGGGTAGAGCAGTGTTTCCCAACCAGTGTACCGTGGCACACTAGTGTGCCGTGACGGACCTCCTGCTGTGCCGTGAGAAAAGTTCTCTGCCCCCCTTCCTTCCCCCCTCCTCCTGCCAAACTCCTGCTGCTTGGGGGAGGAGGAAGGGCCAGGCGGCGGCGAAGAAAAAGAAGAAGGGGCTGGGGCCCCACCTTCTTCGGCCGTTTCCCCAGCCAGCCTCCAATCCGCCATGATTCCCGCCATGACTCTCGCCCCTCGCTCACTGAAGCCGCATGGAGGAGGAGCCCCGCCCACTGAAGCCTGTCCACCGCGCATGCTCCTCCTCTGTGGGAGAGGTGAAGCTGGGGAGGGGCGGGGCATGGCGCGGCCTGGCTCCGCCCCCTTCCCCGGCTTCGGCACTCCCAGCAGCTGCTCCTGCCTTGAGGGGACAGTGCCAAGCCAACATTGTGCTGGCTCTGCCACCGCTGGCTTGGCACTGCCCCCTCAAGGCTGGAGCAGCTGCTGGGAGAGCTGAAGCCGGGGGAGGGGGCAGGGCATGGCACAGCCTGGCTCCGCCCCCTCCCCCGGCTTCGGCACTCCCAGCAGCTGCTCCCAGCCAGCCACCATCGTGTCATTTTGTGTCATTTTGGTTGGTGGTGTGCCCCCGGATTTTTTTAAATGTTAAAAGTGTGCCGCGGCTCAAAAAAGGTTGGGAAACACTGGGGTAGAGAATAGGTGGGATATAAATAAGGCAAATAAATAAATAGTAATAGTAATAACAATCACCATCATCATAATGCTAATCTATGCAGAGAGAAAAATATCCAAGCCAGGGTAGAAATCATGCATTCCTACAAAAGTTGTGGGAATGCAACTCCCAAAAGCCGTGAAGTAGTGATGAACAATGGGAGTTGTAGTTCAGCAACAGCTGTAATTACCAACCTTGGTCTGTGGCTTGTTGCAATTGTGCCAAAGCTTGCAAAACCGGGCACGTGTTCAAGATGACCACTCACGATGACCAGCTCCTACTGTCTCGACTGCATGCCAACAAGAAGTCAGTATGACCATAACTACAGTAAAAGCAGCTCCTCCATCCCCAAAGTCACACCCACTGCAGAAAAACCAGAGTCCAAAAAGACAAGGAATTCACCTGGGAAATCATAGACAACAGAACTTCACTGTCGACTGAAAACCTGCCCAACTGCATGCAAAAAGCCGCAGCAACCATGACGCCCCAAAGTCCTCGCATGTCCTACCGGCCAGCTGGAAAAGTGATGAAGTCCTGCCTGCGAAATAAGAATAATTGAATTCACACTTGCTTCTCGCCTGTTAAGAACTGGATGTAACCATGGCAACGGCTGGCAAGCTTCAACATTTTCCCCTGGGACTACTTTATAGATCCAGAGTTGCATAATCAAAGTAGTTATTAAATTCTGATAGGAACATCAGAGCTAAAGAGTTGGCTCCCCTCCCTCTCCACTTCTCTTCCTCCAAACCCTCAAATGCAGCTATTAGGAAACGGGTAGAGGGTTTTACAAAACTTTCTGCTGGTTCCCGCCCATGAGGCACAGCCTGGCATCGGGGACTTGGGTTGTCAATTCAGTAAAGGAAACAAGCAGGTAATGCAAGGCTGCGAGTGCCGAAGCAATGCATGGTCCCTACTGCTGGAAGGAGAAGCCTACACAAAGAGGCCCATTCAGTGCTGGAGTCAAAAGCAAAGAAGGACGGGAGTTGGAATGGTGAGAAGTGAAGTGAAATGGGTGATCCATTCACAAATTATAGTTCTCTTGTATTGTGAAAGACCCCTTAGAACAGCGTTTCTCAACCTGGGGGTCGGGATCCCTGGGGGGGGGGGTCATGAGAGGATGTCAAAGGGGTCACCAAACACCACCAGAAAACACAAGATTTTCTGTTGGTCATGGGGGTTCTGTGGGAAGTTTGGTCCAATTCCATTGTTGGTGGGGTTCGGAATGCTCTTTGATTGTAGATCAGGGCTGCCCAACTGGCGCCCTGGGGGCCGTATACGGCCCCCCAGCCCCTTCCCTACGCCCCCCTAAACTTTTTAATAATAAAAAAATTAAATTAAAATATTTTTAAAAATTACCCACTTCCGGGTTTCAGAGCAAGTATCGCGAGACTACGGAAGCCACACGGGATTTTGCTCTCAATGCAAAAGGGCAGAATATAAATACTGTGTGTGTGTATGTATATATATATATATAGGTCATGAGAATTATGTGTGCCAAATTTGGTTCAATTCCATCATTGGTGGAGTTCAGAATGCTCTTTGATGGTATGTGAACTACAAATCCCAGCAACTACAACTCCCAAATGACAGAATCAATTCCCCCCAACCTCATCAGTATTGAAATGTGGGCTTTATTTTGTAGTGCCTGGTTATTTAGGACAGTTCTGATTGATAATATCTGAGGAGACTCAACTGCCTAGGGGCCTCGGTGATCCAAATTTGCCAGATCATTTTAATTTTTTAAAAATTTGTGCCAAATTTGGTCCGGTGAATGAAAATACATCTTGTATATCAGATACTTACATTACAATTCGTAAAAGTAGCAAAATTACAGTAGCAACTAAAATAATGTTATGGTTGGGGGTCACCACAACATGAGGAACTGTATTAGGGGGTCGCGGCATTAGGAAGATTGAGAAACACTACTGTAGAACATGGCAAATGCAAACTGGAGGGCTACAAAAAGAAGATACAGTATGTATAATCACAGAGCTACATAGTCAGAAGGCACCCCAAGTGCCATCTAGTCCAACCCTAACATGTAACCCTAACAAGCAAGACTTCGCCATCTGAACTCTATTATTAGTTCTGGCTAGAACGGATTAGATGATCTGATTAGATTAGCCCACACATTAACTCACTAGTCCAGGGGTCGGGAACCTTTTTGACTCAGAGACCCATGAAAGCAAAATATTTGGAAATGTATTTCAGCGAGAGCCATATAATATATTTTAAGGCTGAATTCTCCCATTCTGATCAAAAGGGGATCTGACAGTCTGGCAGAGTATGGCCACACCCCCTGGCACTAGGCCATGCCTCTTCAACCGCCCCTCAGCGGTTTCTCCCCTTCGCCCTATCTCTCTCGCTTACCCGCGCCCGCGCTTGGTGGCAGCGCCGCGTTGCCCTAGCCTTGCCTAAGCTTCTCACCGCTGCCTCTTTCCTCCAAGGGCAGCACGGCCCGAGGCACCCGGCCACCGCCTGGCTCCCCTGATACATGAGGCAGCAGGCTCCCCTCATCGCCTTCTTCTTCGCCTCCAGCCTCAGAATCCGCGTGCTTCAGCCAGCGACACCACTTGTGCCTGTGCCAGGAAGGCTCCCAGATGATGCATGCACATTAGTGCTGTCTACTTGACTGAAGGAGGAAGACTAGAGCATGCGCACTCTCCGCTGTGGTGTCCCTCGTTTGAACTTGGGCCATTGCCCCAGCGTATTGCACGTGCGCTAGAGTTGCCACCCTATCTGCGAGCCAGATGCACTCATCAAAAGAGCCACTTCTGGCTCGTGAGCCATAGGTTCCTGACCCCTGCACTAGTCCATAGAATCACAGAATTGGAAGAGACCTTGTGAGCCATCCAATCAAACCCCATTCTGCCAAGAAGCAGGAAAATCACATCCAAAGTCCAAGACTGATTCAGTGGGTCTACTCTAGTTGGTAAGGGCAGGCTCACCTGTGAATCTGATTGAAAAATGTAGCATACTTGGAGCAAATAATGCAATATTTTAATTGGGTTGTTTGTAAGGCAATAATTTATTTATTTATTTATTATTTCAATTTGTATACCGCCACTTCCCGGAGGCTCGGAGCGGTTTACAGTATGAACAAAGCAATATATATTACAAACATTAAAACAGCAATGCTTGGGTTCCTCTTGAATGTTCTCCACTGGAAAGATACAGGTGAGAATCACCTGCACACATATTTTCTAGGTGAATGTTTTTTCTTTTTCTTAGGATGCAGCTACATTGTAGAATTATGCAATCAAATGCCACTTTAACTGCCAACTACAAACATCTGTCCTGAGATTTGTAGTTTGGTGATGCATCAGAACTCTTCGGCAGAGGTGGTTTACAACTCAGAGGATTCCATAGCATTGGGCCATGCACCCTAAGAAAAACATTCACCTGCCACTGCCAAGTGAAGGATAATCAAAGTACCATGCTGCAACTTTCAGTATTCCTGACTATTAGTGGCTCTGGCAAGGACTGCTGGGATGTCAACATCCAGAGGCCCATGATAGGCCATCCGTTTCTGATGGTGTGTGGTCTCTGTATTATAAGCACTCATTTGAAGGCTCTGTGCACTAACTTTGTTCCAGGGAATTCAGATCCCATCATTTCAAAGCTGAATTGAGTGTTATGATCGATCATCATTCCATCATTCAGGCGCTCTGACAGCTCAGGTGGGTGGCTGAAAGGCATCATCTGTACTTGGGCTGCGAGGAGAGAGTGAGTTTCCTTCAGCTCCAGCAGTTAGGCAGCCCAAGAGAGTTTCAGGGGCGGAACTGAGAGTTCTTAACTTGCTGCAATTATTCCCATTCCATATACATCTAGCTTTAAAAGAGGGGGCAGAGAACAAATACTCCCACAGAAGCCTACAGATTAGCGTTGAATGCAGGTACTCAGGAAGGCAAGAGCTTGTGCAAATGGAATGGCAACGAAGCTGAGTGAGTTTCACCTGTCACTTTATTCAGTGATGAGCAAGACTGAAACTGTTCCAAAAGTATCGGCATGTAAATGGGGGGGCGTAGTTTTTCTACAAGACCATATTCAAAAGAAAGTCTCCCCTACATGCCTCTGTGGAGCATATCTAGCTGTGGATTCACATCTGTCCCAGAAAGACTCATAATCCACAAAACAAGATGCCCCAGAGCAGGGGTGGGCAATTATTTTTTCCAAGAGGCCACACGAGAGCCAAAAAATATTATGGAGGGCCGCACCTAAAGGCTGAGTGTGTGTGTGTGTATGTGTGTGTGTGTGTGTATATATATATATATACACACACACACACACATTATAATATATTGAAATTATAATATAATATAACATTTATTATATTACTATATTATTATAATAAAATTATTATAAAATAATAATAAAAAAACACTAAAATTAAATTAAATTAAATTCAAGAAGATAAGGTGCGAACCAAGATGAAGGCTGACATCCTCAAGAGAGGAATCATCCCAAAGATGGAATGGCCCAATGGACCCAGCCCAGAGGATGGCAAAGCGGATCCAGCTGCTGCCGCAGCAGAGGACAGCAGAGCAGCAGGCCATCGGAGGTTGCAGGCCTCCGCCCACTCTCATCCCCAGCTGTTCCCCAGCTGATCGCCCTGCGGAGCCAAGAGGAAGGGGTGCTGCTGCCGCCATCCCATCGCGGGCTCTGTGGGGCCTATATGTCGGCAGACAGGCTGGAGGAGCGGCAGCTTTGGAGTGCCTGCCATCCCTGGCCTGCAGGGGGAGCAGTCGGCAATCTGAGGCGGCTGATCGCCCTGGCAACCTGGAAGACGATTAAGTCTTCCGGGTCGCCACGGCGATCAGCCCCCGCAGGTCGCCGAGTGCTCCTGCGATGGGATAGCGGCAGCGGCACCCCTTCCTCTTGGCCCCGCCCCCGACACCCTTCTCCCGGCCCGGATCCGGCCCGCAGGCCGTAGGTTGCCCATCCCTGCCCCAGAGTGTGGTGGAGGCTTCTTCTTTGGAGGTTTTTAAACAGAGACTGGATGGCCATCTGTTGGGCGTGCTTTGAATGCGATTTTCCTGCTTCATGGCAGAATGGGGTTGGACTGGATGGCCCACGAGGTCTCTTCCAACTCAAGGATCCTATGAAACCTGATCTCTGAGTTGAAGCTAAAATGACTAAAGCGAGGCAGCCAATACTTTTGGACACATCATGAGGTTATATGACTCATTTGAAAGGTAATAAAGATGAGGAAGACAGCATGACAGATGGATTCATTCAATCAAGGATGTCCTGAGCTTGCAAAACTTGAGCAGGATGATTAGTAACAGAGGACCTCTGGGAGGTTTCTCATGCAGAGGATCACCATAAGTTGAAGTCAACTTGATGACACACCACAACAATCATAACAACAACATGACATGTAGACCTCCCTAGACACCAAAATGGCTCAACGGAGGCAATTATATTTTGTTTTTATCATGAGATGACATGACTCGTTGGGTAAGAAAATGATGGTTGGTAAAGATGAAGACAAAAAGAAGAAGACAAAAAGGGCAATAGAAATGGACTGACTCCATCAATGGAGTGCCCTGAGTTTGCAAGATCTGAATACGCCTGTTAGAAAGAGCGGCTCGTCAATCAACCATAAATTGACAGCAAGAAACAGCAACAGATTGAAGACATTCTGTGCTGAGATTGAAGGAACGACCCAAGTGTTTGAATGGGGTCAGGAGAATCCAAATGCAAGGTTCTCATTTAGGCACAGAATTCCTCTCTAGGCCCGATCTACCTTGAGAGTTATGCAAAAGATCAGATGGGGAGGAAAAGAGCCTAATGTGCCACTCTGAAGTACAAATGTAATTGAGAGAAATATTTAAAATATTAACAACAGCTCCTGCGATTCATGTACATTGCACGCATGCAACAGGCACAGTAGCCATTGGTTGATTCACAAAAGTCTGATACCCTGGACAGCGCTTAGTTAATTGGGTAATTGTCTGATAATACTTTTTCAGTATTACAGCACAATATAATCGCCGTTCACAGTAATTTAACAGGGACTATAGCAGATTATAAATTAACTGCAAGGGGGGGAAAGGGGAATTACCAGCCTGAAATGCCATACATCAGCTAGCTTTTAAGAGCTAGACTAATAATGTTCATGACACTGATTTAGCTTATAGGCCTTATTTGGAATACTCTCAAAACGATGTTGGACTGAAACTCCCAGGCAGACTCGAGAGGCTGGGTCCAGTGTTTTTCAATCTTTTCTGAGCCGCGGCACATTTGTTACATTTACAAAATCCTGGGGCACACCACCAACCAAAATGACACTCTAACACAGTAATACATATAGTTAATATGGTTTTAAATGTATTTATACACTCAGTGTGAAACCTGGACCTGTTTCGATGAACATAAAATCGATATCCTGGCAGGAATGCCAGAAAGACACAAACTTCCCACACAGAACTCCCATAACCAAGAGAAAATACTATTGAGTTTGGTGGACATTGACCTTGGGTTTTGGAGTTGTAGTTCACCTATATCCAGAGAGCACTGTGGACTGAAACAATGTTGGATCAGGACCAAACTTGGCATGAATACTCAATATGCCCAAATGTGAACACAGATGGAGTTTGGGGAAAATAGACTTGACATTTGGGAGTTACAGTTTCTGGGATTTATCAATTAACATACAATCAAAGAGCATCCTGAACTCTTGCAACAATGGAATTGAACCAAACTTGGCACATTAAACCTCATTGCAAACAGAAAGTACTGAAAGGGCTTGCTTGGGAATTGACCTTCAGTTTGGAAGTTGTAGTTCACCTACACACCCAGAGAGCACTGTGTTTTCAAACAATGTTATGAATCTGTTGTTTGTTTTCTATCCAGAATCACAATGTTGGAAGGAGACTCACCATTTTAAGGTCCCTAAAACAGGCATGGGAAAACTTCAGCCCTCTGGGTGCTTTGGACTTCAATTCCCACCAGCCTGAGGCCCTATCCTACTTAAGTGGCTGAGGGGGAAAAAGGAAAAGAGCCTGAGGCTGCTAGGAATGGTGGGAGTTGGAGTCCAAAACACCTGGAAGGTCCAAGTTTGCCCATGCCAGCTTTTGACAGAGACCTCTTCCTCCTCCTTCGCGCCCTTTCTTCCCCCTCCTGCCAAACACTTTTCCTTCTACACTACTGCTTCTGCCGCCATTTTGATCCAAGGGGGTAGCATGAGCGTGTTCAGGAGGGGAGGGGGGAGTGAGGAAGACGTGACCCGTGCGGGCGCTACTGCACAGACCTGTCCCAGAGCAAAGCGAGGCAAAGCAAGCAGAGCGAGGCTGGGAAGAAGGGAGCCCGAGTGGAGAAGAAAAAGTGTTCGGCAGGAGGGGGAAGAAAGGGTATTGGAGGTTCCCATTTCCCATGGCACACCTGATGATCGCTCACGGCACACTAGTGTGCCACGGCACACTGGTTGGGAAAAACTGTTGTAGTCTAACAACATCCAGAGGTAAAATTTCCTGCCAAATTCCTGTCCTAATAGATTGCAAGTTTCTGGGAACGTGCTGAGAGGGCCTTCTGCAAAGAGAGTGCACTGAGCTCCTGAAGTCCTTTGAGAATGTTTGGGGAGAGCCAATTTCCAGAAAATTATTCAGGAATAGTATTACTATTTCAACACGCACGCGCACACCTTATCCTTCTTGTGGGAGGACAACTCAAGGTGGCAAACAATATACAACATAAAGAAAATACTCAAACGAATAATGTGCAGCAGAGATAAATAAAAGGAGAAGTAGGCCAAAAAAAAAAACCCCTGCAGAAATTAGAAGCACGCTCACAAACACATAAACTCGCAATCACAACATGAGAAAACAGAAGTCAGATTTGACAATTTGGGGACCTTGAAGAGAAATGTTTGTATTTACGAAATCACAACGACCCGGCTGTTCAGATAAGTTAGCCAAGTTGTGAATTGAACCCCACCTAATCTCTAGACACACAGACCGATGCTCAAACCACTTGGCCATGTCGACTCTCTTGTTGTATCCAGGCACTTGTTGCATATGAATGATGGACATTTCAGAAATTGTTTTTCAGGCTCACCATTGACGCAGCTCCACTAAATGAGCACAGATGAGTCGCAAGAAAAGTCCTTCACATGCATTAAGTGTGTGCACTCTGAGCAGTTTGGTCCACATCATTACATTTAATGTCATAGTGACTGTGTTTTCACTGCATACACAAACCTTAGCTAGGCACTGTTTCCTACCAGATTCACATGGACTTGAATGTGACAGTATACAGCAGCGTGTAACTGATGTGTGCTGTAAGTGTCTCATGAGCGACGCAGGCCTGAGAAACGTCTTTGAGCCAGGAAGAGCTTCACTTCAAATAAAGGCAGCTTCTCTCCAGATCTCATTTATCCCATTTCCAAATGTTGTTAAGGAGATAATACAGAACCTCTTCTTGACATTTGTTGCCACAGGTAACCATTGGATATGTTTGTTATGCCCGTGCATCGGTTTTGATCTGAGCTGTTCTTAGTAGCTGAACTTGCAGAGCCTTACCTATTTTGTGTATATAAATGTCATTATTTAGGAGAAAATTCACACAAGTTTTATTCAGACTTTCAAATTTGCCTTTTAGACATCTCTAAAATATGCTGCTCTGCAAGTTAACTAGCCTTGACTTTACAAATCCTGTTACTTTTGGACCACCTTTGAATCTCTATTTTCTTTCAGCTGCCCCTCTTTTCCCCATTTGCCCCTGGCTCCGCTACTCTCTTACCTCTTTAAAAACCTTATTTGAACCCATTGACTTTTCTCTTGTCCATGGTATCTCCTTGTCTCTTTGTACCTTTCTCCAGTGCTGTGTGGATGATCTTGTCTCTTCCGTTCTCACTTCTTCTTGTGATGTCTTTCATTCTTCTGCTTCTTCCTGGGCCTTTCTGTCCAACTGTTTCCTCTTTCCTTTCTTTTCTGTATCTGCTCTTTATTGCTATGTCCCTTAAGGCTCATAAGTAGAACTGATTCTTTTCCTCTGCTCTTCCTCCACATGGCTCCATCTCACCCTATTTTCTCCACATACAGGTCTTCTTTTCTCTCGGACTTTTCTGTCTCATGCGGCAGCACACCATGGGCTTCTTCTTCCCACACCTCCCTCCTTCCTTTTCCTTCTTTGCCACTCACTGCAGCAAGTGCAGCAGATGCCCTCTACCAAGTAACACGCTTGCAAAGAAGATGGCAAGAAAACAACACAATAAACCTAAACCCCCGAACATGCGCACAGATACATCATTACCTGGGAATAAAGGCATTACAATCACACTTCATTGGGAGAAAGCATACTTTATGTTTTGGCTTTCCCCTCCTATAATACAATTTCACATAATTAATAGTAACATACTGGTTCCAATCTCTGAGGACTCCAAATATTCAATTCAGAGCAGGTTCTTGGCCATCCAACTCTCCAGCTAATATCCCAAATTGACAGGCTCTCTGTTCTTCCAAAGAGATGCAGAAAAAAAAGAGAGGAATCTTCCGGTTCCCAGGAATCTGGGGTGGTTGCACCAATTTTCAACACAACACAGAGTTTTCTTGTTGTTCCAGGGCAGAGAATTCTCTAACACCTTCCTTAACTCCAAATGCATCACATTTCTTTTTTAGTAAATGGATTAGAGACTGAATACTCTGCATGTTGCAAAGGAGCAAAGGCTATTAGCTAAATTGCAGAAGGAGTTCCCTGAGGGAACACATCCATCAGGACTGCACTTCCCACAATGTGTAGGGTACTCCAACATGCAACCACATCCACATTTGGATCCCCAAACAGCCAGACACAACTATTCATGACCTCAAGCGGAATATTGTATTTATATTGGTGCATGTCTGTGTGTATATGTATGTGTGTACTCTGAAGTATTTTTGACAGTTCCTTCATCAGAAGTTCTGCCTACCACCCCTAGTCTTCATTGGTGGTCTCCCATCCACAGGTTAATCAGGACTGACCCTGCTTTGCTTCCAAGATCAAATGAGTCTAGAATCTTCACAGAATTTAAGCTCTTAATGTATATCATGCATTATATTTCTGGAACACATACAGTATAAGAAAACCAAACACTTTTGAGCCGATGGTTGCCATTTACCCAAATTGTCTATCTAGGGGACTAAGCAATGTAGAGCTCAAAGGTGCCTCTGTCGTGTGCTCACAACGTACTTGGTTGCCAGCTGGAAATATTTCATTTATATTTTGAGACATGTTTTGTGTTTTCTAAGTGGTTTGGATCCCCTTAAAGCAAAGCATTAGCTCCCAGCTTCCTGCCACCTTTATTCCCAAGGAGCATTCATAATGTGTAACACTGTTGCGTCTCAGAACTGGAACGTACCCCGCAGATCACACACACACGAGCAATCTCTGTAAACTACTTTTATTTAGAATAGAATAGTCCAAAAAGGTAAAGGTATAAGGCAAAAAGTAAGTCCCAAGGTAATTCTGGAAAAGTTCTCAAAACGGAGTAAATCCCAAGGAAAGCAATCCGAAAACAAAACATGAAACTAGAGTCCAAAGCCCAACAAAACCACGGGCAAACAGGATACTTGGTTCAGCAGGGCAAGCCGCCCCTGCAGTCAACTTGAACTTGGAGACTTGGACCATTGAACGTTCAGTCCAAACGTAGCTTCGGGTCTGCCGAAATCTTCCCAAAGCCAGTCTTAAAAGGAATCTATTTTCTGTGAGACCACTGAATTCCTCGTCTCAAATTCCAATCCCTTCTCGAAGATCTGATATTGGCTCTTCTATCAAAACCCACCAGCTCATTAGCAGGGCCAGGTGGACTCATATCTTGGTGGGAAAGCTCATCCTCCCTATTTCCCTGGACCTCAGCTGGCAAGGGAGAAGGGTTCCCGTGAGATTCAAGGTTAGTGGAGTTCTCGCTGGCAGTCTCAAAACTTATTTCCATAGAATCTTCATTAACCTCTTCTTCGGGCCAATACCCATGCAACCAGTCATTATGCCAAGACAGGCTATCTTCATTTACAGAAATGTCCCCCTCAGGCCATTCATCCTCCTCATTCTGGCCCTGATCCACTGGCACCACTGGTGCCTGTCTCTGACCACTAGGCTGGGGCACCACACTGCTAGGCTGGAACACCACAAACACCGGCAGACAGAAAGAAGACAGGAATTCACTTGAAATGGGGATCCGCTCCACAGTAGCCTTTTTGTCATGTGAGCAAAATCCCACCTGCACTTTCTAGCATAATCTATGTTCAAACACTTGCCTAGCCACTTCCTCTCAAGTGCACATGTGCTTATGCATCAAAGGCATCAACACAGAAGAGAAACAGTGGCACCGACACTAGTGTTGCATTCTCATTTGCCAAGGCTCAGTATCAACAGTGGCGTATGGACCTGTTATAGCATCATATAATAATAGAGTTGGAAGAGACTACATGGGCCATCTAGTCCAACCCTGTGCCATGTCCTCAGCTTTGTCTCAAGAATGGCAATAGGTACCTTACATGTTGTGGGAGCTGTTTCAAAAAGACAATTCAAGAAAGATATTGACAAGCTGGAAGATGTTCAGGGAAGGGCAGCCAAACTGGTTAAGGGTCTGAAAGTCAAACCTGATGAGAAGCAGATTAAGGAACTGTGTCTGTTTAGCTTGGAGAAGAAAAGGTTCAGAGAGGACGTGGGAGCCATGTGGGAAGAATGTCACATTGATGAGGGCAGGCCCGGATTAACTCTTTATGGCGCCCTAGGTCACACATTGGAAGCCACGCCCCAATGAATGAAGGAAGGAGGGGCCGACGCGAGCAAGGAAGACGCGGAGGGAAGCTGCATCAGGGGCCCTAGGGGTGGGACTTTGCTCCGCCTCTTCCTCGCTCACGTCGGGCACCTCTCCTTCCTGGAGTGAAGAAAGGAGGGGCCGACGAGAGCGAGGAAGAGGCGGAGGGAAGCTGTATCAGAGGCCCTAGGGGCACCCGAAAATTTTGGGGGGTCCGGATCCGGCACCCCCCCATGGCTGCGCCCCTAGGCCGTGGCCTAGGGTGGTCTTATGGATAATCCGGGCATGGATGAGGGGGCCAAGATTGTTTTCTGCTGCCCCAGAGACAAGGACGCAATGGGGCATTGGATTTAAGCTGCAAGAAAAGAGATTCCACCCAACCATTAGGACTGGATGGCCCTGGAGATCCTTTGTAACTTCGTGATTCTATGAGCTTTTCATACCCAAGAGATGGAGGAAAGTAGAAAATCCCATGAAAATAAAAGGACAGGATTCACATAGTCTTTAGTTACTGTTAGTAAGGTCCCACTGGAATTTAATGACACCAATCACTGTCTTCTAACAAAGCCTTGAGATAACTGGAAGAGCACTACGGGGAGGAGAAAGAATGGTGTCCCAAACAAACAATGGTTGATCGCTGCCTACAATAACCTTCCTCTTTCTGCACAACCCAACAGGTCAATTGACACGGCTGCTATGCCTGTGGGAACTCCAATTCAGCCCACAAATGGAAGTGAGATAAACAAGCCATCTAGCAACCTTTGCCAATAGAAAGGACACCAAAAAGGACAAATCAATGTGCAACATTGTGGGGGAAAAACACAAATACTAGAAAATACATTCTTTTTTTTGTCTAGGTAGAAAGGAAGGAAAAGTGGTTCATCCTGTACCCGTCGGGCAACCTTTCGATTCTTATGTCTCTGCTGGAAAAGAATAGGGAGTCAAACAGATTAAGAACAAAATATGCTCACAGCACGGAAAGTGAACAAACACACCAAAACTCAAGGAACCGAGAGGAGACAGACTGGCTCTAGCTTAGGTTTCACACTGCCATGTTTTTGGAAAGCATGAAAGTGACACAGAAAGGCAGTCAGTCAGTCGCTCAGAGCAAACAGCTAGCATCCTTTTGAGCTTGACACGAGAGCACCAGCAACCTGAAAACATTCCCTGGGAATTCTCTATCAACATTTTAAAGGCGGTGCGGATCAGAAGTCAAGAAAGTATGGCCTCCTTTTTTTGCGAAAACAATGTGGCTCATTCAGCTGCACTTCAAGGTGTAATGTTGGTCACACAATTTGAATGCCTGCTCACATTACAGTTGGCTTTTCACATGTGTAGGATTAATAGTTTCATGTTTTGTATAAAATCTTTATATGTATTGTTATTATTTCAGCAGTATAGATGCCGTTATACAATTGCTAAAGGTAGTAATTTCCCCATATATTATTTGTACCACTATATGCACCAATGAAAACTAATAACTGCCACCCTCCCTGCTAAAAACAATAATTGAAAGACACAGAATTAAAATATTATTGTAATCCCACTAATCTCTTTTTTACGACAATTTCTTCATTCTATTATTATTATTATTATTTACTTCATTTCTATTCCGCCCTTCTCACCCCGCAGGGGACTCAGGGCGGATTACAATGTACACATTACATTTAGACACACAAACACACAAGACAGACAGAAGCAATTTAACATCTGGACACCAGGGGGAGCTGTTGCACTCCTTCATTCCTCAGCGTGTTTTCTGGAGATCTTTTTATGGCCTCATAAATCAGTTAAATTTAGCCTCCCCACTAAGTGGTACCTTAATTTCCTACTTGACAGATGCAACTGTCTTTCGGGTTACAAAGGTCGACAACAGGCTACACAATAGGTCGAGAGCCCACCTCGACCCGGGCAGGCCTCGAACTCATGACCTTCTGGTCAGTAGAGATCTTATGCAGCTGACACCCAGCCAGCTGCGCCACATTCCCGGTGCACATTCTACTTTGATATCTCAAGATAGAATGAAGTAATTGTCCAAGATAAAAGATATTTTTGTGGATTTGATTACTCATGGATCTGATTAATATGCTCTCTCAACATTTTTTTTGACCAGGGACCGCTTTGACCATGGACTGTCACTTTGCCAGGGCTCTGCCAGTATGCAGGCAGAGGTGAACCAAACAAACACCCAGTTTGTATCAAACTGTTTAATTAAACCAGCACTTACTTTCTGGCTGCTTTCATAGTCCAAATGTAAAACATAAAGATAGCACTCAGCAACAGAATATAAAACAAAAACCGGTATTAAACGCTGAAGCAAATTCAAGAGAACATCGTAGTCAAAGGGTCAGCCCAGAGAGTCAAGGTTCCAGGGTTCCAAGAGTTCAGGAGACAGGTCAGGATACCAAAAATCCACAAACCTGGGGGAAAACCATCAGCCTCTACCACCAAAATAAAACAAATACTTTTCTCCCAAAGATCAGTCCCAAGGTTAGCTCCGTATATCCAGTAACACCCAGGGGAGACCTATCTTGGCAAACCTCCACCCTTAATTGCTTTCACCCGTAAACTCTTACTTACAGATTACTCAACCCTTTAGAACTAAGACTTACATTAACCCTTCCATCACCAACTGCTAGGCCTGCTACCACCAACCACAGAACATGATACATGACAGGGACCACTCTCCAACATTAGTACCAAAAGGGTTACTGATATCGAAGTGACCCCCCTTTCTCAGGGTTCTGTGAAAGATAGTCAAAAACGCCCTTATGATCTATACATCCCAAAGTCCTGCGCCCCGGGGGGTTCGCCTTGTGCTAATCCCAAGGAACCCTACAAAGGCAAGATGGCCTTGCCTGGCCCAGGACAGCTCGGGATCTGTAGTTCACCTCTACCTCCAAGGACTCATTTTCACGAACTTTTCCCAAATCCAGTGCATCAAAGACTCTTCCCCCACTTTTCTGAACTCAGTTTTGCTTCATGATCATCCCATGGATCTATAGTTCACTAAGTACCAAAGACCTTTCATACACTAGAACCAAGGACTCTCTCCCACTGTTTTGCTGCCCAATAAAAGGAAAAACCTATGAACTTTCATGAATTGAATCCACTGAAGCCCCCTTTCCCCCGCCCCTACTCAAAAGGGACGTTTCGTCGCTCCCAAAGCCTGGACTTTCCTCCCAATATTTTCCTGGGCTCTTTCTATGAAGTAACTGGATAAAAATAGACAAATAAAATGATGAACCAAGTTAGGAATTATATCCCTTTCCCCCAAAACCTCCTTGCATTTTTCCTGCATGCTCCCTCCTCATGAAATGTATTTTTGAAAGATAGCCAAGCTGACCAAAACTGCATGACTCAAACCTGAAATCTCTCAAGACCATTTGCATGAACAATAGGGGTGATCAGCTCTTTTCCTAAATCTAGGGCCACAAAGCTGATTAATCACAAACATCTATGGACTCTGACTTCTGAGATTTTCTGCCTATCAGAGGATCATATGATCACTTGGCAGACTTTTATTATTTATCAAAAAGGGCCATCCCTGTGGGCGCTGATTCAGAAAATTGTATTGGATGGATCACATCAGCTCTAGTTTCTGATACAGAACATATGCCATCCAGTAGTTGCCATCTGCTCACCCACAGAAAACCATATTTAATAAGCCTCAGTAGTATAAGATAATTTTGTGAGACCAGTTGCTCCCGTTGCAATGGTGTAGTAATGGTAAGGCTGCGGACCATATTTTTTGTTCTTGCAGGCCACTGGTGGTCCATGGACCACAGGTTGGGAACCACTGCTCTAGAATCTCTGTTTTCTCCAGTGTGGCTCTATTGCAGTGTTTCCCAACCTTTTTTGAGCCACGGCACACTTTTAACATTAAAACTCCAGGGGCACACCACCAACCAAAATGACACTCTAACACAGTAAAGAACGGCTGGGGGTTGGTGGCCTGCTGGGAGCAGCTGCTGGGTGTGCCGAAGCCGGGGGAGGGAGCAGAGCCAGGCTGTGCCATGCCCGCCCCTCCCGGCTTCACCTCTCCCAGCAGCTGCTCCAGCCTTGGGGGCAGTGCCAAGCCAGCGGTGCCAGAGCTAGCACAATGCTGGCTTGGCACTGTCCCCTCAAGGCTGGAGCAGCTGCTGGGTGTGCCGAAGCCGGGGGAGGGAGCAGAGCCAGGCCGCGCCATGCCCCGCCCCCTCCCTCCAGCTTCAGCTCTCCTACAGAGGAGGAGCATGAGCGGTGGACGGGCTTCAGTGGGCGGGGCTCCTCCACGCGGCTTCAGCGAGCGAGGGGCGAGAGTCATGGTGGGAGTCATGGCGGATTGGAGGCTGGCTGGGGAAACGGCCGGAGGCGGCGCCCCGGTCCCTTCTTCTTTTTTTCTTCGCCACTGCCCGGCCCTTCCTTCTCCTCCCCAAGCAGCAGGAGTTCAGCAGGAGGGGGGAGGAAGGGGGCAGCGAGCTTTCTTGCGGCACAGACTGCTCTATGGTACACTTCCATATGGCTGAAGTTACACTTTAAAATGTACCTGTTCCAACTTACATATGAAACCTCCAGAACCTATCTTGTTTGTAACTTGGGGACTACCTGTATATGTAAAAAGATCCATTTCTCTCCCTCAACTCCCATAACACTTGCACCTTCATCCACCCACTTTATGAATGGATCTGCATTACAAGGGCTCTGCAGAAACTCATATAATACAGTTCAACGTAGGTCTATGCTGATCATATAATGCAGTTCCAAATTCTCAGTGTAGATCCAGCCAAAATTGCTTGAGGCATCCCGCATTACCCAATCTCAAGTGGCACAGGCCCAGTCTAAGCAACCATGGTTTCCTGCAATATATTCTGATAACTGTCAACATGTCATGCTACTGAGATTTAGTGATTCGAAATCCTTTCACTAAATTACTGTTCCCAAGCATTTTTGCTTAAGAGCCACAATAGTGTGTTTAAAAAAAAATCTTTAGTTTTGTTGTAATTGTAAGGAAAAGGTTAAATTGACATTCAATTAAGACTAATAACAAAGCATCTGAACAACAACAAGGATACTAACAAACAAGCCAAGAGGATGAGCAGTCAGGATAATCAAAGAACATACCGTTGTAATTGTTGGAACATAAATTCTAGGCACACGGAGTAATTCTGAAATGATCAACATGGATTTTTTCGGTATTTAAGCTGCACACTGAGTGGGCAGCGAGGGGATGTTTTTTCATAAGCAAATAAAACAAACAGCCACCAAATTGTCTAAAATGCCTCCTTTTCTATGTGCTGACATGCTTTTTTTGATTCTGAATGTCCGTTTTTCAAAAAGTGCCAAGGACTGACTATCCACTCCTTGACACTTAAATCTTTCAGACATTTCCACTTCTTGGAAATTTTGGAAAATATAAATCACATCAAAGAAACAAATCTCCCATCTTACAATTCCTAGTGGCAGTGCTATCAAGGTCTTGTGTTGTGAATGATTATTCTGATCCTCACAAACTGACAAAAACAATAATGGGACCCACTTGGGAGATAACCTGACTTGCTATTTGACTTAGAAGCTCTGGTTCCTAAATTTTGCAACCTTTGGGCAATAGAGCTAGATAGCCAACCTACAGTTTGTTTAAACCAGGGAAACTGTTTTCATTTGGCGGCACAGACACACCCCTCTGGGTCCAGAGTAGCTGCTGCTGGAAACCTAGGCAATTCCTGGATTTTTACAAGACATGATAGAGAATATTTGCATTGGACACCACACTTGATACAGCGTCTCTAATGTGCCAAATGTCCTCTATTTTCCATTCAAGTTTTTCCTAACCTCTTCAATATTTATTTAGAGAATATGGGATCATCTTCCCTAATGAATAAAGATCAGGCTCATGCTATTCATAGGATGCATGAGATAAAGCAAGAGTTTCTTTTAAAATCAAAGCAGCCACAGAAATCAAAATACTATGTAGCTGTGGACAAGTCTTCAGAGGGACCACCAAATGCAGCACTGCCCAAATTCGAATCAAGGAACATGAAAGGCACTGCAGACTAATCCAACCAGAGAAGCCAGTCATAGCAGAGCAGCTGATGAACCAACCAGCATATTATTGGAGAACACAGAAATGCTGGACCACTCTCACAACCACCATGTCAGACTACACAAAGAAGCCATTGAACTCCACAAGCATGTGGGCAATTTCAACAGAAGGGAAGAAACCATGAAAATGAACAAAATCTGGCTACCAGTATTTAAAAACTCTAAAATCATAACAGTAAATAAAGAGCAACTCTCAAAAACAATGGAATACCAGACAGGAAACAATCAGGGCCAGCTAATCACCTCCCAACAAAGGATTTCCCCAGGCAGGACTTTGAAACTGCTGGGCCATTAAATGCTAATCAAGGTGGCCAATTGAAACATTCACATCAACCTAAAACAGAGTTCTTTCTCCCACTGTGGACATCTCCATTTTCCTAGTTTCCAACAGACCTCACAACCTGTCAGGATGCTTGCCATAGATGCAGGCGAAATGTCAGGAGATAATGCTTCTGGAACATGACCATACAGCCCGGAAAACTCACAACAATCCAAAATACTCTTGTCAGTCACATTTAGAAAGGTCTTCCCAAACAAGAATATTTTGACTGGGCAACAAGATGAATCAAGTGAGGCAGGCAGATCTGCTAAGAGACCATTGTGGCCATTGGACTGAGCTATGGGATGGGGGCAAGGCAAAGCAAGAGCAGCATCATGAAGCAAAATCTCTTGGGGTGAAAGTGCCACAACTAACCACCGGGACTGTGGCGCAGCTGGCTGGGAGTCAGCTGCATTAAGATCACAACTGACCGAAAGGTCATGAGTTCAAAGCCTGCCCGGGTCGGAGTGAGCTCCCGACCCAAATTGTGTAGTTTGTTGTTGACCTTTGCATCCCAAAAGACAGTGCATTGGTCAAGTATGACATTTAGGCACCACTTTTTGGGAAGGCTAATCTAACTGATTTATTAGGCTATAAAAATCTCCAAGAAGTATGCAAAGAATGAGGAAGCCATAACCCCCCTGGTGGCCAGAAGCTGGAATGGTAAATAGCCTCTGAGTGTCTGTTTATATATGTTGTGTGCCTATGGCATTGAATGTTTGCCAAATATATGTACATTGTAATCCATCCTGAATCCCCTGCGGGGTGAGAAGGGCGGAATATAAATACGGCAAATAAATAAATAAATAAATAAATTAAAAAAACTGCTTGGCAACTCTTGCGTTATTTAATTACTGTAAGCAAGTGAAAGTGGAACAGAGCCCAACCCATCGATCTGAGCAATCAGATACATGGATTGAGAGTGTTTCACACCATTCTTATCCCATTTATCTCCAATAAACATTGTGTCCAGCTCAATATGTGGTAACTCAACAGGTTGTGTTTTGTTAAAAACCCACAGCTCTGTAGTGAAGCACATGTTGTGTATGAAGAAGGCCATAGTCTGAACGCATGGCTTCTCTAATCAAAAGGGGTCTTGGTAGGGCAGCATTGGAAACATTGTGGAGAGCAGCTACCAACCAGAAACAACTGCTTGCGCCGGAAGGCCAGTGAAATGTCCATCTATGTCTCTCTCACACACACATAAACATACTACCACCACAATATTCTTTATCAACCTGAGTTTGTCCCTACTGGGATTCAAGGCAACTTAAAACAGACATAGTTAAACATTTACAGCGCATGAGAGTTAAAAAGCAATTAAACCACCATAAAACCAAAGTCAGTTAAAAACATGAACCATTAGGAAGATGAGAAAAACAACAAATAAAGTCCAGCACACTAAACAAGGCCTGTTGCGCCTTTAAAAATAAAAATCCAAACTGCCTGCCAGAGTGAAACTGTACCTCTGAGCACGGAGGGACACAGAGATCCCAGAAGAGTCACACGACAGGTCTGTACAGCAGAAAATGCTCCACAGAACTATCCCAGCACAAACAATGCAAAAATCCCTGACTTGTACATGGCGAAAGGGGGGTGTACATGTGGCATGTGACTGGGAGGCATAGTATTGGATGGGCGCCATCTTCTCTGAACATGCCAGATTTCTTCTTCCCCAGAGGTCTGTGTGCTTTGTGGGTTCTGGCAAAGTGTTGGGAAGGGAGACACGCCAATCCAAAGTGACCTATCAGCTGGTGCAAGCAAGGCGTCACGCCTCTCTGCCTTGGGATGGGAAAAGGAGCTCCGGGCGTGCTAAAAGTCCATTGGCTTTGGGTGGCTTCCAAGCAACCTTGATTCTTTGGGTTGATATTAATTTAAAGGGATATGTAGTCATTTGCTGGTGTTTCATAGACATTCCATCTTCATTTTTCATCACCATTTGGCAATTTGGAAATGGGAATGGACCCAGTTTGGAAGAGGAAGAGCCTGTGTGCTTGCCATAACCATTCAGGTCCCTAGTGGGACCATGTGGGGCCCTGGGGGCATGCTCAGCTTGATTGCACTTGACGGCAGACAAAGTCTTATTTATTTATTTAAAACTTTTGTATCGGGATCTTCCGTAGAGGGACTCAGACCGACAGACAGCAAGAACTCAATGCTAACATTAAAATCTAAAACATCATCAATAACAATAAAATTACCAATACATATAAAATAAATTACATAAAAAGCCATTCGCCAAGGTAAAATCATGTCCAACTCAGTCCATGTATTCAGTCCATATATTGTGGTCAATAACTTAGTCGATTAGCAATCTCCGCCCTCATTCTGCGAAGGCCTCATTGCACAGCCACGTTTTCACAAGCTTCCTAAAGATCAGGAGGGAGGGGGCAGATCTAATTTCATTTGGAAGTTCCACAGCTGGGGGGGCACCACCGAAAAGGCCCTGCCTCTCATCCCCACCAGACGCGCCTGCGAAGGTGGTGGGACCGAGAGCAGGGCCTCTCCAGATGATCTTAACACTCTTGATGGTTCATAGGGGAGAATACGATCGGACAGGTAAACAGAGCCAGAACCGTATAGGATTTTGTAAGTTAAAACCAGCACTTTGAATTGTGCTCGGAATCTAATTGGCAGCCAATGGAGCTGGCGCAACAAGGGAGTTGTACGCTCCCTCTATCCCGCTTCCGTGAGTAGTCTGGCTGCCGAGCGTTGAACTAATTGCAGCTTCTGGCCAGTCTTCATAGGCAACCCCACATAGAGAGTGTTGCAGTAGTATATACGGGATGTAACCAGAGTGTGGACCACAGTGGCCAAGTCAGACTTCTCAAGGTACGGGCGCAGATGGTGCACGAGCCTTAGCTGTGCAAAAGCTCCCCTGGCCACTGCCAAGACCTGGGGTTCCAGGCTCAGCGATGACTCCAGGATCACTACCAGACTGCGAACCTGTGAATTCAGGAGTGTAACTCCGTCAAGCAGAGTACAGCAACATAGAATCCCATGTTTATCGTTCCAGATTGACTCAAAACTGGGCTGAGTTTGGTCCCATACTGGATCAAGTCTCTACAGATTTAACCTATACAGTTGTATCCTGTTTCAATTAAAACAAAGAGGTACCTGTTTTAATTTGGCCAGGTGAAGCCCGTCTTTTGCTGCCCAGCTAAACATGTATTTTCCTTACCAGACAAAGTGTGTGCCTTAAAGTATTTTCTCAAAACCAAAAGGAAACCGATCCATTTTATGCACTATCTCAGTCATTACTTGCAAATCTGAATCTGAAGATGGTGATCCACAAGTACCGTAGCTCCTGCTAAAATGAACCAGCAATGACACAAAAGACATTCACTTTTGAAAACAACAACAATTTTGCTAATGGAGAGCAGCAAGACAAAGGCCAGGAAGAAGGAACTCATGAGACTTAAGTCTAAGCCAATCACAAGCAAACATGAGAAAGGACCTAAAGACATTAAAGACACTGGGCGGCATGCAGAATGTGACACCTTCTTATACAATCCCTAGTCACAAATGTGGGAAATAACTATTGATCTGGACCCTTCTTTCCAGGACTGCATTCTGCGTCACAGCGGAGCAAGCCGAGTTAGCCTCTTGCGTCCGAGTGGAAACGCCGCTCCACATGGCACACGCCCACGGTCAGGAATCGCATCAGACTGCAGCCGCTCATGGTTCCAAGTTGGAAATAATCAGTGCCACAGTGCAGCGATATCCAGGCACATACTTCCCCGGCATGCTGTGTAGCAACTGTTCCACACAGCGATGTGTGCCAATTCTCTTTTCCCGGCACGTGGGACTCTGTCAGAGACATGTTAGCATAACACAAGCAATACATAAATCAATGTTTAACAGGGAGGCTGGCCTAATATGTTTGTATGCCGTCCTGCCCTGTCCTGAACCAAGAAAACATCACACTGCAACACACGCTGTCCACTGAAGATTCGGACACAACAGGGCCTCTTTCTTCTTCTTTCTCCCCCTACCTTTATGCACAGAGAATTTCAGAAAGGTTCAGAATTTCTCAATACAACAGCAACAAATAAATTTCAACCAGTGGAGAGACTTATATCTGTTGTATGATGACTTATGAGGAGAAAACAATTTGAAATAATTAACTTTTTCTGCCGCCTTTATGGCTTGTCAATGATTAGCAAACTGTTAAGCAATTGGCATTTTTTCCTCCGTTTAAAGATGTTGTCGCCACTCTACCATACACACACACACACACCTGTGTGTCCTCTTCTGCAAAAGACGGACAGGATTCTTGCTAAGTGTGGCTAAAGTAAACATTTGCATACTGATTTCCAAGGTCGCTGGTGCAAGACGCAAGTTTTCGCTTACAACATTAGCCAAAGAGCAGCCAGTCCAACCAAATATAAAAGGCAATGGGAGAAAAAGAGGGACACAATGGGACTCGGGAAGAAGAAAGGGAGGTGGCCAAAGTTCAGCTCACAAGGAATCCTTCTCCTTCAGGTAAGGAAGTCTCTTGACTTGAAAAATCTAGATGTTCTTGCTAGACCCGTCTTTTATTTGCCCTGTTACATAACCACAGATAACAGGCACCAAAGAAGCCCTCTTTCCCTTTCTACAGCTGTCCAGCCGAGAAACAAGCAACTCTGGGAACTGCAAAGCACAACTTAAAAGCAGGAGGAACAAATACACATTGGCAAGGTTCACGCCGGAAAGAGGCCTTTGGGGTGGGAGGCAAAAGAGTGGCGAAGGCTAATTAATAAAGAGAGGGAGGGTGAGGTGTCCTTACCTGGGTGATCTCCAGCTAAAGAAGCATGCTCTTGGGTTGCGCAGGAACAATCCGATGACTAACATGCTGCCACCGCAAAGTCTTCTCACCCACCCTCCACTCCATGTGCTCCCAGTTGTTTGGAACACATTTAGTGTGCCTTTTTCCTTTTGCTGCACACTGCTGCCTGCCTTCGCTGCTACTGTTGCGACAGGCAAAGGATCCAGCCTCCAAGCCGAGCCGCGGCTGCTCGATTCCCACACCAGCTGACTGGATAATGACACTCAACACATGCCGCCAGCCAGAGCCACTCCAGCGGCACAGCAACGCTCCTGGGATCCCGGGTGCCACCTGGCAGACTCCAGCCAAACACAAGGGAATGGGGCCGAGACGGTGCCTGGGAAACAAGGCTCCAGGGCACGGCACTGGGAGTGGGAAAGCGGTGAGGAGAGGGGCTCCCGATGCCACCGTGCCTCCACAAAGGAAACAGGGCAAAGCAAAACCACACACTGCTTCTGTAATGCTTCAGAACACCAAGGAGGAAAGAAAAGCATTCCACTGGGAAGCTTCAGGCGACAGAAGCAACCACTCCCCTCTTGTGTGAGCTTGTAGCACGTTTCCGCATGGCAGCTGCCCACATTTCTGCAGTGTATGGGAGCCCGCCAGCCACATGGCACCCGTGCCCAGCCTAGGCAAGACCTCCCAGATAAATGGGAACTCTTGGGTCAGCAAAATGGAATCACTTCCAGAGGCTCCTATCAGGAGATGCTTTTAACAAGTGGGCTTTGCTAAAACTGATTCACCAGCACTTTCCTTTTTATAGAATCATAGAGTTTGAAAGGAGCCCCAGGGACATCCAGTCCAACCTCCTGCCATGCAGGAAGACACAATCTAAAATCTCCCGACAAGATGGCCATCCAGCCTCTGCTTAAAAACCTCCAGGGAAGGAAACTTCACTGGGCTCCATATCCACTGCAACACAGATTTTACCACCAGGAAGTCCTTACTAATTATAGAATCAAAAGAGTTGGAAGAGACCTTGTGGGCACCCCCAACAGATGGCCATCCAGCCTCTGTTTCAAAGCTTCCAAAGAAGGAGCCTCCGCCACACTCCGGGGCAGAGAGTTCCACTGATGAACAGCTCTCACAGTCAGGAAGTTCTTCCTAATGTTCAGGTGGAATCTCCGCTCTTGTAGTTTGAAGCCATTGCTTCGTTGTGTCCTTGTCTCCAGGGCAGCAGAACACAAGCTTGCTCCCTCCTCCCTATGACTTCCCCTCACATATTAATACATGGCTATCATGTCTCTTCTCAGTCTTCTCTTCTTCATGCTAAACATGCCCAGCTCTTTAAGTCGCTCCTCATGAGGCTTGTTCTCCAGACCCTTGATCATTTTAGTCGCCTTCCCCTGGACACATTCCAGCTTGTCAATATCTCTCTTCAATTGTGGTGCCCAGAATTGGACACAATATTCCAGGTGTGGTCTAACCAAGGCAGAATAGAGGGGTAGAATGACTTCCCTGGATCTAGACCAGTGTTTCCCAACCGCTGTGATGCGGCACAGTAGTGTGCCGTGACGGACCTCCTGCTGTGCCACGAGAAAAGCTCTCTGCCCCCCTTCGTTCCCCCCTCCTCCTGCCGAACTCCTGCTGCTTGGGGGAGAAGGAAGGGCCGGGAGGCGACGAAGAAAAAGAAGGAGGGGCCGGAGCGCCACCTCCTTCGGCCGTTTCCCCAGCCAGCCTCCAATCCGCCATGACTCCCGCCTCTCACTCGCTGAAGCCGCGCAGAGGAGCCCCCGCCACTGAAGCCCGTCCACTGCTCATGCTCCTCCTCCGCGTGGCTTCAGCTGTGGGAGAGCTGAAGGTGGGGGGAGGGGGCAGGGCATGGCGGGGCCAAGCTCCGTCCCCTCCCCAGGCTTCGGCACTCCCAGCAGCTGCTCCAGCCTTGAGGGGGCAGTGCCAAGCCAGCATTGTGCTGACTCTGCCACCGCTAGCTTGCCACTGCCCCCTCAAGGCTGGAGAAGCTCTGGGAGAGCTGAAGCTGAGGAGAGGGGGCCGGGCATGGTGCGGCCTGGTTCCGCCCCCTCCCCCGGGCTTCGGCACTCCTAGCAGCTGCTCCCAGCAGGCCACCATCCCCCAGCCGTTCTTTACTGTGTTAGAGTGTCATTTTGTGTCATTTTGGTTGGTGGTGTGCCCCCGGATTTTTTTAATGTTAAAAATGTGCCGCGGCTTAAAAAAAGGTTGGGAAACACTGATCTAGACACTATACTCCTATTAATGCAGGCCAAAATCCCATTGGCCAAACCTAATGTTTAGATTCAATCTCTTTTCCTGCAATTTCAATCCATTACTCAATTGAACTACGACTTACTTAGATCTAGATCCCTTACTTTGACCTAGATCTTTGATTTACGACTTACTTAGATCTAGTGTTAGATACTATACCCTTATTGATGCAACTTAGCATTCCATTTGCTTTTTGAGCTGCTTCCTCACATTGTTGACTCATGTTCAGCTTGAGGTCTACTAAGACTCCTAGATTCCTTCGTATCTCTATAGCTCATGATGCCTAAGTGTAGTTACCTGCATTTCCCCCTGTTGAAAATCTCCTATTAGGAGATGCTGTTTTTATCAAAAGGGCTTTGTTTAAGCTGATTCAACATCACTTACTTTTTAAAAAAAAGCATTTTGTTAACGGATTTAAGAGCTTTGCACTCAGATTTTAAACAAGGAGGAGATTTCACATATAAATACATAAATGAAATCATACTGGGGACGAGGCTGATGTGAAATTTTCCAGAATGGTACCAATAGCCAAATTCATGCTAAGAAATTAAGCATGGCTGGTTAAATATCTTCCATTTCTCATTATACTCAAATATAGGTATATCTCACCTAACAAAGCCTTTGAAAATGAAGCTCTTTAAAAAAAGGTTTTTATGCCTTCAGGTCTTGCTATTTTTTCTGTTCACTTCTGAGAGATACCCTTAGGAACACCTCAGCAAACGAGAGTCCAGGTAACTCAGCTGTTAAACTGATAAACCACGTCTGATACAAAATGAGAGACTCCCTCCTGGGCACATAGAAGACTGGACGACTTGGAAGGTGCTGAACAGACTGTGCTCTGGCACCACGAGATGCAGAGCCAAGCTTAAGAAATGGGGCCACAAAGTGAAGTCCACGACATGCGAGTGTGGAGAAGAGCAAACCACACACCACCTATTACAATGCAGTCTGAACCCTGCCACATGCAGAGTGGACGGCCTTCTTATATTTATTTATTTATTTATTTATTTATTTCATTTATATTCCGCCCTTCTCACCCCGCAGGGGACTCAGGGCGGATTACAATGTACACATTACATTTAGACACACAAACACACAAGACAGTTAGAGGCAATTTAACATCTGGCCACCAGGGGAGCTGTCTCACTCCTTCATTCCTCAGCGTGTTTTCTGGAGATCTTTTTATGGCCTCATAAATTAGTTAAATTTAGTTCCCCCCCCCCCCACTAAGTGGTACCTTAATTTCCTACTTGACAGATGTAACTGTCTTTCGGGTTTCAAAGGCCGACAACAGGCTACACAATAGATCGAGAGCCCACCTCGACCCGGACAGGCCTCAAACTCATGACCTTCTGGTCAGTAGAGATCTTATGCAGCTGACACCCAGCCAGCTGCGCCACATTCCCGGTTATACCAACACCAGAGGCACTCCAAGTGGCCAGTTACTGGTCAAAGAATATTTAATATAATGCCAAGCTTTTTTTAAACTTTGTGTTTTTTAAATACATTACAACTGTACCCTTGGTTCGCTCCTGACATGATAAATAAAAAAAATGCTTTTCTCTGTCTAGCTGGATGTTGTTTTTAGAAGCATCCGGACTAGGAGAATGTTAAAGGAAGGTTGGAGAAACACAAACTTTCTGGGTCAGTTTGCAGGAGTGTGTCAGCACTCAATATTTCATTCACTGCCTTACTAACATTTAATTTGTTGCTGTAGATTGTGTTGATAGCTGTCAGCCTCATTGGCTTTGAAAGGTGACTAGGCACGTTCATGGCAGTGAGGTCAGTTGACCGCTCCTTCTAGCTGTGGCAGCTATAGTGACTGGGCATGTTCAGAGTCAGCATTAATGCTGAACGGCAGTTGCTGGAGGGCAGACTGCAAGGGAAACAAGAGCGCTCTGCCAAAGGCATCATGTTTAGAGAGAAGTGACTGTCAAGAGCTGGGACCAGCGGCCATTCCACACTCCAGAGGTATGTCCTTCAAAAAGGCAAAGTGGATGTCCATCCTGCTCAGGGATGGCATTCATAATATTTTTGAAAAGAAAAATGATGTCATATCCTTTTAGCAAATATGAATCTCCACGAAAATCTGGAGACTAGCTTTTGAAAACCACTAGTCAAGGAAAGACATGACCTTGTTAGAAGTCAACCCTTTGAAAAAGTGATGTTCACAAGCATTAATGTAATGGCACACAGGTAACTCAGCTGTTAAACTGATAAACCATGTCTTTGAACTGCCAAGGACAAAGACATGCCACTGCACAAAAAAACATATATTTGGTTAGCAGAGTTTTTAAATGTTTCTTTGAAGTGAAAGTTGAAATTGCAGTTGCCCAAAACTGCAATACTCTTCCTTGAACTCTTGTAGTTTAAAATATGCACTCAGAGATAAAAACAAAGTGTTCTTTAAAAAAGTAACATATCTCGTGTACTCACAAACATCTTGTATTAATTCCCCATTCAGGCACATTTCTTATTAAAGTTCGGTTATAGATAGGATGTAGTTTCTCTGTGTTGAGAACACAGGGCATCATTCTGAATCAATAGTCCCTAGTCCAAAGTCTTTACGTATACATCTTATGAAAGTCCAAACTGTATAACTGTACTCACTGCTTCTCAAAGCAAACATATAGTAAACTGTTATGCATAAGTCGAAATGCAAACTGCTAACACTGAAGTCCAAAAAACCTACTGATAACAAAATGGAGTCTTATTTATTTATTTTTCTTTATTTATTTCCCGTATTTATATGCCATCACTTCTCAACCCCCGCAGGGGGACTCAGACTCTTGAGTCTGACAATGCTCAATACAATCACATGCCTGTAGCCTCTCCCACACCAAAGAGGTCAGTCAAACTGGCAAAATCAATATATGCATACAATACAGATTAGCAAATATATACATTAACAAACAAATAGTGAAGGCTTGGAAGGTTGCTATTTCCAACCGTTTTTTTCTTAAAAGAACAGGGGGAGGCCATAACAGGACACCAGAGTAAATAACTGGGAACTGAAGGGATGGTCAAAAGCCCAAATCAGACACACAACCAGTTCGACTCACAATCCAAAAGAGTTACTGAATACCACATCGAGCCCAACATTGGAGCATTTACCAAAGCCAAACCAAAATCCAAGAGTGAAGCAAAAGAACTGCCCAAAAGTCAAACCAAAGGAATGAATAGCTAAGAACAGTTATTTTGATGTTGATACTGCAGCGGTCAGAAAGGAACTGAAGGTTTAGGTAGAAAGAGAAGGGATAAGGGATCCAATGGTGAGTGGTGTTACCACCAAAAAGCTATGTAATAGTTCTTATGTAATAGAAGGTTGTGAACGATGAACTGCGTGGACACATATACCAACTTGGATCATGGAGACCACCAAAAAGAGCAGCATGATACCCTAATAGTTAGGGGGCTCCCTCCCTGCCTGTCATGCAAAGTAGCCACCAAGTAACCCAATTGTCTACCTATTTGGGTAATGCCTGTCTATCAGTTGATCTCTCTTGTTGGGATGGGACTACATTAGGAATGCCAACAATATGTGCTTTAACTGCGAAATACACCTTGAGATGTATGCTGAGGAAAAGGCATGATGCAAGTTATTAATAAAAAAATAATTTGTTCAAGACTGGATTTTTCATATGGAATAACATTTCATATGGGATCATGAAAGCAAATGGTAATGGGAAAATGAGTAAATACAGTAGAGTCTCGCTTATTCAACATTCTGTCTTATCCGACGCCCCCTTTTCCTCCAGCATTTCCCCTTCACTTAAGGAGTGCTCCCCAACTCTCTCTCTCCATTTCCAAAAAGTGAAAAAGGCAAGATAAGGAGGCAGAGGGAGGAAAGTGAGAAAATACACAGGACCGGAAGTGGAAGTGTCCTCCCTCCTTCCCTCTGTGATTTCCATACTCCTGTTTTGCATCCGGGCAGTTCCTGCTGGACCACTCTATCCCTGAGGCATTGTCTTGCCTTAACCCTTAGAGGCCCTGTTGTTAGTATTCTAAGTGTCTAGCATTGTGTCTGATGGGTAACAGTAGGAGGATGGAGGGTGAAAGGGAGAGACTGCCAAGAGGAAGGCATGTCAAGCCAACCCTGACCGCCTTCCACCTGGAAACAGACGTCCTAACTGCGGGAGAACATGCGGATCAAGAATAGGGCTCTACAGCCACCTATGGACCCACCGCTAAGACACCACATCTAGAAGACAATCATCCTCGAATTACGAGGGATCACCTAAGTAAGTAGGAGACTATGTATTATCCAACATTTTCGTTTATCCGACATGTTGTTATTTATTATTATTATTTCCCGCATTTCTATCCTGTCACTTCTCAACCCCCGAAGAGGGACTCAGGACGGCTTACATTGGGCCTATTACAAACAATTACAATAATAAAATCAAAAAATTAAACATATCATAATTCAAAACAATACATAATTAAAAACCATACATAAGCCATCATTAAAACAATAAACCAATCTCGTCAATCATATTGTCATTCCAGTTCGTTCCTTTAAGGTGCTGCTTACATCTATTGTCCAAAAGCCTGGCCTCAGAACCATGACTTTAATTTCTTCTGAAAAGCCAGGAGGGAGGTGGCCGATCTTAGCTCAGTTGGGAGTGTGTTCCATAGGCAGGGAGCCACCACCGAGACGGCCCTGTCTCTTGTCCCCGCTAGGCGCATTTGATCTGTTGACAGGAGCGAGAGCAGGGGCTCCCCCATGATCTTAGATTTTGAGGTGGGACGTAGGGATGGATGCATTCAGACAAGTAAACTGGGCCAGAGCCCTTTAGAGCTTTATAGGTCAATACCAGCACTTTGAATTGGGCTCGGAGATGGACCGGCAGCCAGTGGAGCTGACATAACGGGGGTGGTATGTTCCCTGAATGTCACCCCAGTTAGTAATCTGGTTGCCGACCGCTGTACTAGCTGAAGTTTCCGAACCGTCTTCAAAGGCAGCCCCACGTAGAGAGAGTTGCAGTAATCTATTTGGGATGTAACCAGAGTGTGGACTACCGTGGTCAAGTCAGACTTCCCAAGGTACGGACGCAGCTGGTGCCATTTTGGTCCGAGGGGACAGCGTGAGCTGGGCCATCCGGGTGGGGGGAAGTGCCAGTTGCCTACACTGGATGGCGAGGCTCTATGCCCGTCATCGCTAGTAAAGAGCTTGGGAGTCCAATTGGATCCACTGCTGTCCATGGAGACTCAGGTCTCCGCAGCCTACAAAGTCGCATTTTTCCATCTGCTCCAGGCTAGGCGGCTGGCACCTTACCTCTCCGTGAATGACCTGGCTACGGTGATCCAGGCGACTGTCATCTCGAGACTGGATTACTGTAACGCCCTTTACATCAGCCTACCCTTGGGGATGATTCGGAAGCTCAAGTTAGTGTAGAATGCCGTGGCACGCCTTCTCGCCAGGGCACCGGCGAGATGCCATATTACACCAATATTGCGGCAACTGCACTGGCTGCCCACTGGTATTGGTGTTAACCTTTAAGGCCTTGTATGGTCTTGGGCCAGTGTACTTGAGGGACCGCCTTTCACCATATTGTCCCCAGAGATCCCTACGCTCCGGTGTACAAAATCTTCTCAACGTCCCCTCCATCCGGCAACTCCACCTGTCCTCAACAAGACAAAGAGCATTCTCGGTGGTGGCACCAACCTTATGGAATGCCCCACTGGAGGAAGTCAGAGGTATCAGGGAACTGTCCTCTTTTCGCCGAGCCTGCAAGACGGCTCTTTTTCGCCTGGCTTTTCCAGTTGAGTAACTGTTATGCTTTCTATGTAGTTTAGCTTACTTTTAGAATTATTTTAGCGCTAATAATGTTTTAGATTAAATCATTGCTTATCTGCTTTTACACCGTTGTTCTATAATGTCAGTTCTACGCCTGTTTTTTACCTGTTGTAAACCGCTCCGAGCTTCTAGAGGGAGCGGTCTAGAAGCCGAAAGAATAAATAAATAAATAAATAAATAAAATAAATAGCGGCAGAAGTGGCAGCGTGAGCAAAACAAGGCAAAGCGAGCAGAGCGAGGCTGGGAAGAAGGGAGCCCGAGTGGAGAAGAAAAAGTAAGTGTTCGGCAGGAGGGGAAAGAAAGGGTATTGGAGGTTCAAATTTCCCATGGCACACCTGATGATCGCTCACAGCACACTAGTGTGCCACGGCACACCGGTAGGGAAACACTGCTCTACTGTACTGGCAGAAAAACCTTTGACTAAAGATGGAGACTAGAGCCTGAGAGTGAGTTGGACTGGGACTGTCATTAGCACATCTTTTCCTCCAGCCCCAAGGCTTTCAAGACTTTCCGGTTTGAGAAACTAGGCTGTAGGAAACAACAGGGCCACTTATATTTTGAATCCATCATTCCTTGCCTTGGCAGCACAGAAGGCCTAAGCTACTCATTAAGATAGATGGATGGTCAAGATAGATGGATGGTTCCCCCTTGGTTACATGAGCAGATGTTTCTGGCATCTTCAGAGCTCCTCTCGTCTACTCCATTCATTTTTCTCAGATGATAAGCAAGGCCACGGAGCCTTGTGCTTCATTTGAAAAGAAAGGACACTGCCTTCTACCAGCCTCCACCCATAAACTTGGCAATGCAATGCTAATGCTATCCCATTGACTGCCAGCAAAGCAGCCACTTTGATTTAAAACATTTACATTATTCTGCCCCTTGGATGTGACTTGAGGAGGCTTACAACAAACACACATTACTCCTTCTCTAAATTAAGATATCCTTTCCTTCCTTCCTTCCCCTGAAACACTTAAGAGAGAGTTAAATACCGCAGGCTCTGCAACCTTAAAAACGGAGGAGGAACAGGGAGAGAGCAGAGAAGGAAATACATAAAGCGAGCTTTAGGGATGTGGCAAGGCAGCTGTAGACAGTGAGCATTTGTTGCAAAAGGGAAAAAATTTGCCCCAAGCAAAGACTACAGCAAAGGCTCTTTGACTGGAGGAGGAAAGGCATTTCTTGCTGAAGCTGGACTTTCTGGAGACAGAGGGTAATGAGCACTGAGCTCTGCTACATAGAAGACAGGCTCCTGGGTTTGTCACTCCATCTTCCACAAGGAACCGCAGGGACGGAGATTCGCTCCAAAGGACAGACACTTTCCGCAGACCTTTCTGAACTTTATCCCGACCTCTTCCACTATTTCTTTGTTTGAAGAGCCAAAGGCGACTCGGGAGGAGGCAAATGACTAGAAGGGGAAAGGAAGTTGCTTATGGCAGCTATATTCTAGGGTTACGGGTTATTTTTGGCCTTTTCATCCCAGGAACCATAGAGCCAACTATTTCCTCCAGTTACTCCCATACTGATGTGCTTTTCCCTCTAGACCTGGTGGCTCCACTTGCATCAGATACAAATGCTACTATTTACTCATTATCATGGTGAACAATAAGCAAACCAAAAGGCTCCAGTTGATCAATTGTTTATTTATTTATTTGTTTATTTACAACATTTATATCCCATCCTTCTCACCCCGAAGGGGACTCAGGGCGGATTACATGAGCGGCATTGTTCCATGCCCGAACAACAACCATAATTACAAGCAATTGAACAACAATTGAAAACAACATTAAAACAACATATGTAAACATTAGATGACTATTGTGGATAGATCCAAAGCCAGGTAATCATATTCATCAATCCAAATTCAGTTCCAGTTGTATTGCACAGATAATTGATCTTGCAAATGCATTCGACACAGTGAATCGCAGTGCTCGCTGAACCACGTAGCAACAACTATTACTTAGCGCTGCATAGCCCTCTTGAGCGTCCAAAAACACTTTCTTCCAGGAATAGGAATCATGAGGCCTACAGAGACTACTGAACTGCAATTCCTAGAATTCCTCAAGAGTTAGGCCTGATATGAATTGCAGTCAAACAACATCTGGAGCATCACGTGATTCCCATCCTTACTGGAAGAGGAATATGAAATTAGGATCTTTATATGAGTAGATAACAACATTTAGATCACAATTCAAAGAGCCCAACTCCGAAGGCCACTGGGCTTGCCTAGGCCCAAGAAAGCGTCTCCAGATGACTTCTAGCAGCACTTGGCGACAGCATGCTGGGAGCAGTAGTCCCCTGACTTCTACTGCTCCCAGAATGCCTCTGGGAGCACATCCAAGGCACGCTGCCGCCCAGCACTGCTAGGAGTCGACGTCCGGAGGCACTTCCTTGGGCCTAGGCAAGCATTCGGACGAGGTAAGCGGCGAGGACAAAGGAGGTCCTTGAATGGAGAGCGGCGGGGGCCATAGGGAAAGCCCAGCAGGCCATCACCCCCTGCCGGTCTCCGTGGCAATGCAGGCTGCTACTCCTCCCCATGCCCTCCCTCCACCCTCCTCCTCCCTCCCTCTTCAAGCCACGCCACTAAGGGCGATTTTATTTTTTTCTTTAACTTATTATTTTAATTTATACCCGGTGTACTAGACGATCCCCAACTTTTCATAAGATTTTCCAGGCATAAAAAGTCATCTAGTACAGTGTTTCCCAACCAGTGTGCCGTGGCACACTAGTGTGCCATGACAGACCTCCTGCTGTGCCGCGAGAAAAGCTCTCTGCCCCCCTTCCTTCCCTCCCCCCTTCCTTCCCCCCTGCTCCTGCCGAACTCCTGCTGCTTGGGGGAGGAGGAGGAAGGGCCGGGCAGCGGCGAAGAAAAAGAAGAAGGGGCCGGGGTGCTGCCTCCTTCGGGCGTTTCCCCAGCCAGCCTCCAATCCGCCATGACTCCCATCATGATTCTTGTCCCTCGCTCGCTGAAGCTGCATGGAGGAGCCCCGCCCACTGAAGCCTGTCCAGCGCTCATGCTCCTCCTCTGTGGGAGAGCTGAAGTTGGGGGGAGGGACGGGGCATGGCGTGGCCTGGCTCCACCCCCTCCCCCCGGCTTCGGCACTCTCAGAAGCTGCTCCAGCCTTGAGGGGAAAGTGCCAAGCCAGCATTGTGCTGGCTCTGTCACCGCTGGCTTGGCACTGCCCCCTCAAGGCTGCTGGGAGAGCTAAACCAGGGGGAGGGGCGGGGCATGGCACGGCTTCAGCACTCCCAGCAGCTGCTCCCAGCAGGCCACCATCCCCCAGCCATTCTTTACTGTGTTAGAGTGTCATTTTGTGTCATTGTGGTTGGTGGTGTGCCCACGGATTTTTTTAATGTTAAAAGTGTGCCGCGGCTCAAAAAAGGTTGGGAAACACTGATCTAGTACACCGGAATATACAGTACTCTTTTATCTGAGATGCATTACCTGCAACAATCAAAATATGCATTTACCTTACCAGAACATCCTGTGCATTTTCTCTCCTGTTTTGTACTGTAATCTATATATATAAAGGAACAGTCGTCATGTGAAGACTACCTCAAACAGAGAAACCTTACAACGCAGAAACACCAAACTTGCCAACAGAAATAGGCCTCAAGCAAGGTACGTTTGTAGCAAAGAAACTTTCCCCCCCAAAACCTAAAAGGCCCCCAAAACAACAAGTAAAAAAACTACATTTCCCAGCATCCTCCGGGGCTGCCAAAGACTCCCCCAGCCTCTACATTCTGACAACATGATTGGCTGCCAATAAGGGCGGATTTGCATAACTGCTGTACTGGCCAGCCAACATGAACATTCCGACCCATAACAAACTGTCAGCCAGAGCCTCCTCCAACACTTTCAAATCAGAAGACCATGATGGAGATCAACACCATTCAAGGGGAGCTCTTCTTCCTTTCCCAAAAGATCTCCAGTGGCTTGGAATTCCACATTAATAAGAGGACCATCCAGCAACAATGGGGTTTGCCAAGGAGGGTGCTGCAGCCCCTCTATATGCTGGCTCCAAGGGATGGAGGTCATCACCAAGTACCTTCTGATGCCCAGCGATGGAAGAGCTCCCTCAGATGGCCTGTCCATGAGGAAAGCCTCATCGAACATCGACCAATGGGTGCAAAAGACACAGAGCAGGACATCTTGAAAAAGAGAGGAGCAGAAAGTAAGCTAGATATGAAGATCTTGAGAAAGGTGGCTAAAAAGGATACGGAAAGGATTTTTAACAGTCCCCCAACAGACACTGGGCGCACCTGTGAAGATAGAGATCCCCTGACAGGACAAGCCCTCCCCAAGCTGATCCGTCCTGGGCATGGTACAAGTCAAACCCGAAGGACTGCAGGCAAAGAGCTGAGGCACAAACATAAAACACCCAATTCACTAACAACAATTCCAACCCTTACATACTCAGACTTTCTCGCATCTCCTAAATAGGGCACAGCAACGCGTGCCGGGTACAGCTAGTCTCATATATAGGCCTGGCTACAGTGCACTCTGCTTTAGATAGCAAATATTCCTACAGACGGAGATGATTTTTTTGAAACTTTCATTGGAAACAGGTATTATACAGAACAGATCTGGAGGAAAGACCCAACAAACAGGCATCTCTTTCCCTCTCCCGCCCACATACTGAAATGGCATCTTCCACAGATTAAAGACAAGCAAATACCAAAGCCATCTTTGCCATCTCTTTAGCAGCTGTACATTTAACAACAAGAGAAGTCACAGTTTGGCTTGTAATTCCAAATTCCAACTGTGGAATGCAACAAAATGTTGCTTACTCACCTCTTTCATCATACGTGTAAAGCTTGTTCCCCACCGCACATTTCCAATCCGCCCCTGCTTTCTGGAGGACCGATGATGATGTTTGCACAATCAGAGCCCTCCTTTCTGGAGTGTCATTGATTATAAACTCATAAAATATCTGCAGGAGGGATGATTTCTCACACTTTAGTTCACTCCAAAGCCTACCAATCATGCCCACGTAGCAACAACTATTACTTAGCGCTGCATAGCCCTCTTGAGCGTCCAAAAACACTTTCTTCCAGGCGTGGGAATCATGAGGCCTTCAGAGACTACTGAACTGCAATTCCTAGAATTCCTCAAGAGTTAGGCCTGATATGAATTGCATTCAAGCAACATCTGGAGCATCACGTGATTACCATCCTTACTGGAAGAGGAATATGAAATTAGGATCTTTATATGAGTAGATGACAACATTTAGATCATAATTCAAAGAGCACAATTCAAAGTGCTGGCTTTGGCCTATAAAGTCCTAAACGGTTCCGGCCCAGTTTACTTGTCCGAAGGTATCTCCCTCTACAAACCTCCAAGGACCTTAAGATCTTCTGGGGAGGCCCTGTTCTCGGTCTCACCGCCATCGCAGGTGCGTTTGGTGGGGACGAGAGACAGGGCCTTCTCTCTGGTGGCCCCTCGGCTGTGGAACTTCCTCCCTTATGAGATTAGATCTGGCCCCTCCCTCCTGACCTTCCGGAAGAAGCTCAAATCCTGGTTGTAGGATCAAGCGTTTGCAGAATTGACTGACTTGCTGGGGAAGATAACGTTTTTAGTGGACTGCAATGGACTGATTTGGATGACGATTAGACCTGAGGAACTGTTTTAATGTATATTTATATTTATAACTGTTTTAATTTATGCTAATTGTATTTTATGCTAATAGATTGTATTGGCACTGAATAGTGCCTGTTGGTAGCCGTCCTGAGTCCCTCTTCGGAGGTTGAGAAAGACGGGATCGAAGTGTTCAAAATAAATGAATAATAAATAGATCAGCAATTAAAGTTACATACACAGGTATTGTAACCCTTCGCAGTGGCTTCCCTAAGGTTGGAGTCAACAAATGTCAACCCACAGATCTCCTCTGATACTGAACCAGACCACAATATTGTACCTAAAATACCACAACATTTGACAAAACTAGTGACTATAAATAACCAGCCACAACGAAAACAACAATGTGTGCTTGTAGCGTGGGCCGAGGAAACCATGTGATTCAAATCATCACCGTACTTAAGCAATAATGACAGCTCTGACCAGAGCTCATGCACTTTCGAAGGTTCAAAAAGCATATCAGCAGAAGTCTTTATCTTTGTAGATGCAGTGACACAGTACATGGAAGCCAGACTTCTCCCTCTCTGGTGGAGTCCTGTGGCACCTTAAAGACGGATCAATGCATTTCAGACAAAGCTTTTGCTTTTCCAGAAGCATGGATGGGTATACATGCAAACACCCTGCAGGAAAGGCCACTGTGCCAACTGCCCTGAGATAGTTGTATACTTTGAGATCCTGTCTCTTATTCAAAGCATTGCAAGACTTACAAAACAAAAGTGGTCAACGCTAACAAGGCTGCTTCTTCTGACAAGAAAGCTAAAAGCCCTGAGTCTAGCATACAGCCAAGCAACAGCCATGGTGTGTGTGTGTGTGTAGAAGGACACAGGGATGCAAGTACCCAAGTTTCTCTCTCCCTCTTGTTCTGCTGGGCACAGTGATTAATGACCAGGGCTGGCAAATCCAAGGAAACGGAAGGGAATAAGGTCCCTCTCCCCCACATCACCCCTCCTTCTGTAGTGTCCCTTGTGCAAAGAAAGGCTGGGAGGCTCATCCATCATCCAGCCAACTGATGACGGGGACCAGAGGAGGGGCTGCAGAACGGACGGCTGCCAAAGGGAAGCACTTCTGAAATGAACACAGTTCTGTTGAAAGGGCTTTGTGAAAAAGGCAGGCTGACTGGAAACACCAAATGCAAAAGTGGCAACACACAGAGAGGGGGGGGGGGGGAGCTTGTGATGAAATGGACCCCCTTAGCAATCTTTTCTGGTATATGAAACCTACATGCTTTTCTCTCCAAACCGTGGGCATCCAGCCTTTCTGGGAGACTGTCTCACAACTAAGCGTTTTAGACCCTGCAGTGGGGAGGGGAAAAACACAATATCCAAATATTTGAAAAAAACTGAAAAGGTTTGTGGGTAGAGTTAAGAGTACTTATGTTGTATTTCTTCAAAACAGATTCCAGGCTTAGTTCCTGGAATGTAGGATGAGCTAGAAAGAGGCTACCTAGAAAGAAATCTGTAGGATCTTTGGGCGGATTCCATGCCTGGAAAGACCACAGGATGACACCGCTGTAAGGCATTTCAAAGACCATCTAATCCAGTGGTTCCCAACCTTTGGGCTTTTAAGTGTTTTGGACTTCAACTCCCACAATTCCTAACAGCTAGTAAGATGGCTTCACAGACCCAACTTCCTCAATTATTGTTCACAGGCCTTGGTTTATACAACCCTAAATGGTTTATACATCCTCCTCTAGACTAGAAATAATTGCTGATTTATCATCTTGACACCTAACTCTGAAGATTACACACATTGGCAGTTCAACCATTCTGAAATTATGATGGGAACAATATGTCTATCTATAGTTATGACCACTCCATGGGACCTCAAAAGATTCAGGAACCGCTGATGATCACTTATGATCACTTATGGGGAAGATTGTGACACCCCACTTATTTTGTTCTGTGGGTGGAAGCCACATGAATAGGATCCTGAACTACATAGGCTGCTGATCCAGTCTATCCTCTTGATTTCATAATTTCTGAAGGTAATGGGATTACCAACATGCTCAACAGATTCTCCTCATTTGAATCATCTTCTCAGGTGCAAAGTCTAGCTGCTTAGAGGAGAGCCCCCCATCCCCTTAAATGTGAGAGAACATTAAATCCTCTCACTATTTATGTACACATCTTCCTCCCAATCATAAGGAATCAATATTTTTAAAAATAAAAGAAATTGAAACACATTCTGAAAAAATGCAGATTCTGCTTTCAAATTACCGATATGGAAAAATCCAAGCACTGGCTTAACCCTGTGTGCTGAAATACCCAGAGACCAGACAGTCGAAGTCAACAAGGGCTTTCCAGATGGAAAGGCAAGGTTGAGCTTTATTGCATCATCTCGCTCCTTTTTAGTAATCACAATTAGCCTGATGAATTAGCCTTTTCAATTGAGAAGAAAACAGTTTCCGTAGCTCATGGATTATACAATGAGGCACCTAAAGATCTATTTCCCTTTTGTACCCAAATGTTGTCACCAAAGTAGCTTTGAGGCACCACCTTGGAGACTCAAATATGCTTCATAGCAAGGGAAGCACATTGCCAGAAGATCTTTCAAATTAGAAAGGGCAGAGACACCTCAGAAGAGGCAAATGGAGTCTATCTGACATTGGAAGTTCAGCTGGTTCAGCCCTAGTTAGTATTCAGATGGGAGACTGCCAATGACCATCATCTAGGGACTGGCAAACCACCTCAAGCTATTCCCTGCCTAAGAAAGTTATATGAAATTCAAGAGGCCACCATAACTCTCTACAAGAAAATTGAAGAGACATGGAAGCCAAGTCCTCTGAAGCAGTGTTTCTCAACCAGTATGCCGTGGCACACTAGTGTGCCGTGAGCAATCATCAGGTGTGCCATGGGAAATTGGAACCTCCAAAACCCTTTCTTCCCCCTCCTGCCGAACACTTTTTCTTCTCCACTGGAGCTCCCTTCTTCCCAGCCTCGCTCTGCTCGCTTTGCTCACGCTGCCGCTTCTGCGGGAAGGGAGAGGGAAGAAGACGTGACTCGTGCGGGCGTTACTGCGCAAACTCGCCCCACGTCTTCCTCCTGCCCCTCCACAGTGCTCTCTAGATATAGGTGAACTACAATTCCAAAACTCAAGGTCAATGCCCACCAAACTCTTATAGTATTTTCTCTTGGTTATGGTAGTTCTGTGTGGGAAGTTTGATTCCATTCCATTATTGGTGGAGTTCAGAATGCTCTTTGATTGTAGGTGAACTATAACTCCCAGCTGTTGAGCAAGACCTTTACATACCTGAAAGGCTGTCATAATGAGAAAGGAGAAAGCTGGACACAATGGAGCAATGGATTCAAATGACAGAAAAAGAGATTCCACAGAAATATTAAGAAAATCGTCCCGATGATAAGAGCTGTTCAACAGTGGAACGTCTTGCCTCAGAATGTGGTGGAATCCCCTTCTCTGAAGATCTTTTTAACAGAAGCGGGATGGCCATCTGTCGGAGGGGGGGCTTGAATTGTGGATTCTTGTGTGTCAGAAGAGAGTTGGTGGAGCGGATGGCTCTTGGGGTCTCTCTCAACCCTATGATTATATGCATACAAGACACAGAGCCGACTACAATCAGATCTTCTGCTTTGGGAAGGAACATAAGGATGATGTTTGCTGGGCCTAATTATTGCCACATTCCTCTGAATGGCAGAACGTACTGCAGAAAACTGTTCCAGCCCAGAAGGAAGCGAAGGAGCAAGAGCCATAAAAAGCCATTCTTGCAGCAACACCCGCCACTCTTACAAGTTGACAGTGTTTTGTTTTGGCCGATCTCCAGGGAAGAAGTGACTGTCTGTACTTGAAGGAGGCGGGGAAGCAGACTGCAGTAAAACAATGATCTCACGCTTGGATCTCACCTGGGCATCCCAGCCCCAAACACCTGCAAAGGTGGCCCACTCAGGGCCAGCTGTGCAACACCCCAGCTGCCAGTGCATTGCAGAAAGGCCTGTCACTCCCCTTTCCAAGAGCCCGGCAGGGTGAGAAAATAGCAACGTGCCCAAGGTCAGCTATGAAAAATCCAAGATATGTTTATCAGCATTTTCCGAGAATTTGGCAGTCTGTAAACACCCTGGGAATATAATTTAAGGGTGGTAGAAAGTACTTACATAAATAAAACAGTTAAAAATTAACATGCATAGTAAAAACTGAAATATCTATTTAAATTCCAAGTTTCTCTTTTGAATCGTCTGCCCAGTCCCATCAGAGAGAGCCAACCCAAAAGCGACAGCTCTTTTCCAGCACTCTCAAAACACATGCAGGGTCAAGCTCTAACTATGTAGGTCAAAAGGGTGCCCATAAATGAGTCGCAACCATGAGGAACTTCTCTCTAGTGGCAGGACCCTGAGGAAGATGATCTTTGGGTCCAAACCTGGGGGCAGGAAGGAGGGCTCCTCAACAAACAACTCATGTTTTGATTGTGGGAGGTATTATGTGGCCAACATTGGGAACAGGGCCATGCTTTAAACAAGGCTTTGGTCTGATCCAAGGTCAATCTTCTCAACAATCCCCCAAGCTTCTTTTACCATGGGATTACAATCTCCATAAAGACAGTGTTAGTGAAATGGCCAACTAGACGTGTCGGACTACAACTCCCTTCATCCCCAGCAAGGCCACCCATTGTCCCCACATTCTAGGAACGATGGGAACTGCATACCTCTGGAGGATGGCATGCTTGAAAAAACTGTTATGAGGTTAGACTTTACCATCTAGATCAGGGGTGCTCACACTTTTTCAGCATGCGAGCTACTTATAAAACAACCAAGTCAAAATGATCTACCTACCCACTACAAAATGTGAAACATATAACACAATATCTGCTTTGAACTGGGTTTTCGGAGTTCACACTGCCATATAATCTGATTCAAAGCAGATAACATGGGATTTTATTCAACTGTGTGGAAAGGACCTCAGATAACCCAGGGCTGGCAGCACTTGGGCGGCGGCGGGAGACTACGCGGCGGGACTGAGCCTTCCTCCCGCCCTGCCTGCGATCTACCAGGATGCCCTATGCGATCTACCAGTAGATCGCGATCTACCTAATGAGCACCCCTGATCTAGAACAATGTTTCTCAACCTGTGGGTTGGGACCCCTGAGGAGGCTGCAAGTGGGTTTCAGAGGGGTCGCCAAAGACCATCAGCAAATATATATTTCTGGTGGTCTTCGGAACCCCTTTGACAGAGAAAGCTCTTCCTTTTTGGAAAGAGATGGCAAATCCTCCCACTAAAAGCCCTCCTCTGCTGTGATTGGCCGGCTCTTAGCCAAGGGGAGGGCTGTTTCTGAGACTCCAGGTGGGGAGCAGAGCGAGAGTGTGTGAGGCTGGAGGGAGGCTTGCACCAGTGACAACTTACTCACCTATGATTGGAGTCCCTTCCAGGCAGGGGTTTCTGTGTGGGAAGTTTGGCCCAATTATATTGTTGGTGGGGTTCAGAATGCTCCTTGTAGGTGAACTATAAATCCAGGCAAGTACAACTCCCAAATGACAAAATCAGCCCCCCCTCCCCCAACCTCACCAGTATTCAAATTTGGGCATATTGGTTATTTGTGTCAAATTTGGTCCAGTGAATGAAAATACATCCTGCCTGTCAGATATTCACATTACATTTCCTAACAGTAGCAAGATGAGGAACTGTATTAAGGGGTTGCGGCATTAGGAAGGTTGAAAAACACTGATCTAGAATCAAATTTCAAATTAGTTGATTCTCTTGCTATTAATTCTTCACTGTCCAGCTTTTTCATTCAAACACAGAAACAGAAAAAAACTGTGCCTGACCTTGGTCTTTAATGATATATTTGAGAATCTGATCTTCTTCCTTCAGAGCTGCTCTTCCAAGTCTTAGCCTTCTTGGCTCCAGTCTACATTGTGATTTATGACTCAGCCAAGGTATAGAAAATCTTTAACTACTTTGATGTCTTCTTTAAAGTTATGTAACTTTGAAATTATCTATCCCATGACTGTATAAACTCCCTACCAAGACAAGTTAAGGTGAGTAAGCTGTCACATATATTCAGCCTTTAAGCAGCAGCCCAACACAGACTCTCACAGGTTCTTCCAGGATTTACTCTCGCTTTGTGGGTTTTACTTTCTTTCCCCTTCTGAACCGCATTTGTGTTTGAGTCAATTATGTGCTTCTTTAACCTTTGCTCAGCATAATTCTGCAGCAATGATGCTCATTACTCTCATTAGCATGGAGAGTCCTCAGCGCCTCTCCAGCGCTTCACAAACAAAGCCATCGAAGCAGGGGTTGCCCGCCTTACCCCAACCCCCTTCCCTGCTGAGGGATCAATATCTCACTGCCCTTATTATTTTAATTCTCATGCCTGATGTGGGTTTCCACAACAAAAATAATTACAAGCTGGTGATGAAAGCATCTTGCTCCTTGCAGAGCAAAGGATACCTTGGGGTTCAATTAAGTGGCAAGAGATGGCACTCTGGGTCTCTTACTCCTTCCCAACAACACCTTCTCACTTGTTATTCTTATCTAAACCTAATGGCTTAGGTAACCAGACTTAATTGTGACCTAGATGATGAAATGTGTTTCATATTAACAAGGCCAAAACAACATAACAAAATCGAAGCAACTCAACTAGATCAGACCAAAGGCCAAACTAGTGTTGCTTTCTGGTTCCACTGTAGTGAACCAGAAGCCTCTTTTGGGAAATCCATAAAGAGGACATGGGTATCTCACTGCACCCTTTCCTTCCTACTCCTCATCAGAGAGTTATGGAGTTGGAAGGGACCACAAGGGCCATCTGGTTGACCCTATACAGGAAGATATGGCTAATGTACTCCTCAGAGATGGCTGTGTTTAAAGACCATAGAAAAAATGGACCTAATGCTAAAGCGGATTATAAATCAAACACAAAATAGAGTGCAGTAGTTCTTAGTCTTATTTGAATAAATCATATGATGGTATCAGTACAAGAAACCGAGACTTATACAGATAAGTAATTGGCAAACACAGAAAATATTCTTAATCACAATAATCCGTGATAACAGTATACACACATATATTCAAATGCAATGATATAATCAAGGTAATAGCTCTGATACAATTAAATGCGATGTAACTCAGTTCTCGTAAAGGAAAAGTCAAAATGAAGGGTAATCCCAAAGTTCAAGTTCAATGATATCAAATTAAAGTCAATATTGCAGGCTCAATGGCCGGGTGAACACGCCGAAGTCGTAGTATCCAGGAGCCGGGTTAACGGAAGTACATGACAGGAGTCCCGCTCTGTTTCGTGCACTGTCGCGCTTTATCAAAACCCAAATTAATTGTAAGGCATAGTTGGGCGTTCACTGAAAAGGAAATAAAAAGTTCCACTAGTAAGAGGTCCACTAGTTGTTTAAAGACCTCCATAGAAGGAGAGTTTGCCACCCTTCCAAAAGGCAGTCCATTCCACTGTCAAACAGCTCTTTCAGCAGCTCAGGAAAACATGCACCATTTTCTTAATCCTCCAGTCATTGAGAAGATGTTGTGCTACCTGCAAAAAGCCCCTTGGTTGGGCAGTGAGGCACAGGGCAGCTCCCACAAGAACTTGCTCAGGTTCGAGATTTGAACTTGGCAAGGGTTGCATCTCTGCTTCCAGAAGGAACGACCACAGGCATTGCACGATTGCCAAAAAGTCTTCTCGCCCTCAAACATCTCTCTGCCCCCGACACCTCTCTTCCTCTCTCCCTTACACACATTTCCTTGAATGAACATCCCACAGTTTTTCGATTTCTATTTTTATTCTCCTCCATCTACTTGCTCCTCTCCCTATCCTTTTATATTCCAATTTCATTACAACACTGTTCCAGGCATTGGTTTGCCCAGCAGTCCTCAACAGTGAAGAAGTCTTAGATGTAGCTGGAAGAACATCAATCTCCAGAAGCAGTGAAGAAAGACACAGGCATTTCAAGCTCTTTCTTGACAGCCGTGGCCTAGATTTATAAGCAGGAGGAACGATCACAATCTAGAGTTTGGCTGGAAGGTGGAAAAAGCTCGGAAGGAAATGGTCATCAAATGAGGATGTTTAGCACAGCTGGTGAATCACCAGCAATTATAAGATCTATCAACCAAAAGGTTGCAAGTTCAAAGCCCCAGGTCAGCATGAGCTGCCGTCAGCACAGCTTACTGTTGACCTAAGCAGTTCGAAAACAACTTTATCTGTAGAGAAATTAGGTACCGCTAAAAGTGGAGGGGGTATTTTACTATGCCATAAGGAAAGAAGATCATAAAATGCTGGGCGACCAAAAGGAAGAAGGAAGTTCTGATGGCTCTTCATCATAGAGGATGGAGTGACAGCACTAAAAAAAAGTTGGACATTGAGTTGAAACACCACACCTCCTTCTGTTCTGTTTGTCTCTGTATTGTCTATACCAGTGTTTCCCAACCAGTGTGCCATGAGCAATCATCAGGTGTGCCGTGGGAAACGCAAGGTCAATTCCCAAACAAACCCTTTCAGTACTTTCTGTTGGTAATGAGAGTTCAATATGCCAAGTTTGGTTCAATTCCATTGTTGCAAGAGTTCAGGATGCTCTTTGATTGTGTGTTAACTATAAATCCCAGAAACTGTAACTCCCAAATGTCAAGGTCTATTTTCCCCAAACTCCATCTGTGTTCACATTTGGGCATATTGAGTATTCATGCCAAATTTGGTCCTGATCCAACATTGTTTGAGTCCACAGTGCTCTCTGGATATAGGTGAATTGCAACTCCAAAACCCAAGGTCAATGCCCACCAAACTCTTATAGCATTTTCTCTTGGTTATGGGAGTTCTGTGTGGGAAGTTTGTGTCTTTCTGCCATTCCTGCCAGGATATCTATGTTGTGTTCATCAAAACAGGCCCAGGTTTTACACTGAGTGTATAAATACATTTAAAAACATATTAACTATATATATTACTGTGTTAGAGTGTCATTTTGTGTCATTTTGGTTGGTGGTGTGCCCCAGGATTTTGTAATTGTAAAAAAATGTGCCGCTGCTCAAAAAAGGTTGAAAAACACTGGTCTATACAAAGCGGCATTGAATGTTTGCTGTGTATGTGTGCTGTGATCCGCCCTGAGTCCCCTTCGGGTTGAGAACATCAGAATATAAATAAGGTGTTGTTGCTCCTATTGTTGTTATTATTGTTGTTATTGTTATTATATGCCATGCAGCCCTTAGTTTGTGTATTTTTTCCTAATCAAGATCACAAATTAACTAGGAGCATTCCCAAAGGACCAAATTACCCTACAGCAGGGGTGCTCATTAGATAGATCGCAATCTACTGGTAGATCGCGTAGGGCGTCCTGGTAGATCACAGGCAGGGCGGGAGGAAGGCTCAGTCCCACCCCGCAGGCTCCTGACGCCGCCCAAGTACTGCCGGCCCTGGGTTATCTGAGGTCCTTTCCACACAGTTGAATAAAATCCCATGTTATCTGCTTTGAATCAGATTATATGGAAGTGTGGACTCCGAAAACCCAGTTCAAAGCAGATATTGTGCTTATATGTTTCACATTTTTGTAGTGGGTAGGTAGATCATTTTGACTTTGTTATTTTATAAGTAGCTCGCATGCTGAAAAAGTGTGAGCACCCCTGCCCTACAGGCACTGGATCTCACATGACTATGGAAGCTAAGCAGGATCAGCCCTAGTTAGTACTTGGGTGGGATGCCACCAATGAATGCCAATGAATACCACGTGCTGTAGGCTGTTTCAGGGGAAATAATGGCAAAAAAAACCTTGCCTAAGAAAACCCCATGAAATTGATTGGGCTATTGTAATTTGACCATAAGTAGTAACTGCACAAACACAAACACACACATTTCCAGCAATCAAGAAGCATACTGTAGCTATTCCATCTTCTTTTTCCTGAGCTGATTTTCCACATTAAGAAAAAAAAAGATGGAAACAGGGCCTCCTTGGTGACTGCTTCCAAGTGCTGCAACTCTCTTCCACAGAGGCCAACCCCTTTATTATCTCCTCTCTTCTCCTTTTGATTCAAACGGGATTTTAAACACTACGTTGATGCTCAAGAAGCGTATTTCAATAGGAGCAGGGGGAGCTATACTTCATTGTGTTTTCTTACATATTTAAATGGCTTTAAACAGTTTTTAATTTTAAGTATGTTTGGTTTAAACAAGCTAGCCCATTAAACTGTTCTTTAATAGTTTTAGCTGTATTTTGATTTACGACTCAACGCATCATGGGTCCTGCGCCAGGGAGAAAGCAGGATATATGTATTAAATAAACAAATCGCAAATCATAAAATAAAACATGCCAGATAAACAAGGGAGGCTGATAAGTGGAAGGCTGGCTGCTTGTAAATTTTAGTGAAGGCAGGATGGAAATGGTGTGATGAACGCCTTGTTCCAAATCATATTCTACTACTGAAGCCTCTGCTACTGAAAGTGGAAGCTCAGATCCACAGTGCCAAGACTGACACAGCGCTTCTCTTGTCAGAGTGAAATGCCTTTGAAGCAGAGTCATCATCTCAAACTGGTATAAATCGGGGATTATCTTGAGGATCTTCTGAAGTGGCTAGCCTCTCAATGATTGCTATAGAAAGAGCAAAGCTTTGATTCTAATTATACTTTGTGGTTATTATCTGTGTCAAGTCGACTTTGACTTATGACACTATAAAGTGAGAGACCTCAACAGTCCTACTCAGGCCTTGCCGACTCCGTACCTTGTTTCTCTTATCCGGGTCCATCTGCAAGGGGGTCTTCAACTTTTCCTGCTGCCCTTTACCATACCAAACATTATTCTCTATTCTAGGTGAGTCGTCTTTTCTAATGATATAGCTGAAGTACCTCAGCACACTATCAATCCAGGAATCCACTGCTAAAACACCTGTGAGAGGCGGCCATATGAAATCTGTTTAAAAAAAACCCCACAATAAAGGTGTGTCCATCACCTTCCAACATAATATATTGCACTGTCAACCTGCTTCTTCCCATCAGGAAGTTCACCCGAATGTTTAGATCAGGTTTTTTTTTTACATTTTTTACATTTACAAAATCCTGGGGCACACCACCAACCAAAATGACACAAAATGACACTCCAATACAGTAATTCATATAGTTAATATGTTTGTAAATGTATTTATACAATCAGTGTGAAACCTGGGCCTGTTTCAATGAACACAACGTAGATATCCTGGCAGGAATGGCAGAAAGACACACACAAAGGTCTTGCTCAACAGCTGTCAGTCTCTCTGTTTTTAGTTTTTATTGCAGTCAAGCAAGAGAAGCTCATCTCACACAGATATGTGGTTGAAAACGGGAGCAATGTCAAAATAGCTTTGTTGGCCAGAATGGGGAACTCCCTGGCAACAGATAACCAAAAACTGTCCAAAGGAAGATCAGCAAATTTTAGCTTTAAACTACGATCTTGTTTCAGTTCAATTTATAGTTACCACACAATCAAAGAGCATCCTGAACTCTTGCAACAATGGAATTGAACCAAACTTGGCATATTGAACCCTCATTACCAACAGAAAGCACTCAAAGGGTTTGCTTGGGAATTGACCTTGACTTTGGAAGTTGTAGTTCACCTACACCCAGAGAGCACTGTGGACTCAAACAATGTTATGTTATATTGTTGTTTGTTTTCTATCCAGAATCACAATGTTGGCAGGAGGCTCACCACTTTAAGGTCCCTAAAACAGGCATGGGAAAACTTCGGCCCTCTGGGTGCTTTGGACTTCAACTCCCACCATTCCTAACAGCCTGAGGCCCTTTCCTGCTTAAGTGGCTGAGGGGGAAAAGGGCCTGTGGCTGCTAGGAATGGTGGGAGTTGGAGTACAAAACACCTGGAAGGTCCAAGTTTGCCCATGCCAGCTTTCGACAGAGACCTCTTCCTCACCCTTCGCGCCCTTTCTTCCCCCTCCTGCCGAACACTTATTTTTTCTTCTACATTGCTGTTTCTGCCGCCATTTTGATCCGAGGGGGCAGCGTGAGCGTGTTCAGGAGGGGAGGGGGGAGGGAGGAAGACGTGACCTGCACAGACTCGCCCCAGAGCAAAGCGAGGCAAAGCGAGCAGAGCAAGGCTGGGAAGAAGGGAGCCTGAGTGGAGAAGAAAAAGTGTTCAGCAGGAGGGGGAAGAAAGGGTATTGGAGGTTCCAATTTCCCACGGCACACCTGATGATCGCTCACGGCACACTGGTTGGGAAACACTGTTTTACACTTTGGCAGCATAATTTTCTTTTCCAATGTATCACACTGTCTCATGATATGTCCAAGGTACAATGGCCTTGGACATACCGTATCTTCTTCACTTCTATTGAGTATTTCTTGACATGCTGGCCTTGAATTGGGGTGCTATCCAAACTAGTTTTTTAAAGACAGCAGAAACATGTGATAATAGAGGGCAGGTTTTTGTCCTAGAACAAAACTCCCATTTGGGAGGATGTTCAATTCTGAGCAAAGGCCACTTATGCAGAAAACAAACATATAATTTGGCAGCAGTCGTATTCTTCTCAGAAGGAAATAGAATATGCAAAAAGTCCTCCGATGATGTTAATAATAAGACTTGTGCTTTTTGTTAATTCAAGGGTTGTAGTTCTTACCTCATTTCATTGCAGCCTCTCTGTTCCCTCTGTGACTCACTCAAGGCCATTCTTGGCTGAGCGGGATGTGAAGCCTGGCTTCTCAAGCCAAAAAACCCTCAGCACAAGCCACTCCTTCTTTCAACACTGGCCCTGATAAGAATTTAGATACAAAAGTGCCTTGTCTAAACATGTCCACCTTCAAAAGGGTGGTGATGACTTTACATTTTCAGCATTTAATGATCCTGCGATAACGATACAATATTGTTAATATTATAAAGGAATCTAGTAGCAGCTTTGAGATTGAAGGGTATATTCTAGCGTGATATTTCTCTTTGGCAGGCATAAAAATGTGGGGGTGAGAGGGAGATGCACAAACGGTGTATATGTTTGTGGCAGAGAAAGAGAGTAAAGTGTAAGGATAATTCAAAACACGCTGGAGATAAGCGTTGCCTTAATTATGATTGCAAGGAGTAGCTAAAAGGGCAAAGGTGGGAGACAAGGTTTGCATAGATAAGCCTGTAAATACTTTAAGAGCGGAGAAAATCTTTACAGGCCGTTTCTCCACTATCCATAAGTCTACCTGTTTCTCTATTTCTCTATAAAGCAAAATGTAAATAAATGATACCTTTATCGGCCAACTAAAATGTCCAAAACACATCATGCAAGCTTTTGAAAGTTCACCAGCTTCTTCATTAGCTAAACGATGTGAAAAATCACCAAGCAGTAAAATAATAAGGAAGGTTGGGAGGAATTGGACTGGTTGAACACTGGCTATTTTCCAAAACCAGGCACCTAAAGCAAAAAACCGGGGAAACCAGCTCTTCACAGCAACCAGGCAAATGGGACAAAGGGTTAAAGGGGAAGCAAAGATACTTGAAAACATTATTTATTGAACGTCAGGACAAGAAGTCACTATACAGAATTGGAAAAAGAATGAGGAGGAACAAAAGGAGAGACATGCAGAGGCATGGCAGAACTGAACATCAACTGGAAGCCTGCAGAATCTTTGGAGAAATGCATTGATGCTCTAAAATGTACTGGCTAAAACTTGCCATCCAAAATTAAATAGCTGGCTTGAGAACAAGCAAGAATGGTTGGGACTTGCAGTGCCAAAAGCAGTGTTTCCCAACTTGACCACTTGACCAGGGACTACTTTGACCAGGGACCACTCTCCAACATTAGTGCCAAAGGGGTTACAAATCAGTTTTCATCAATTTTAGTTTCGGTGTGGGTGCTGATTCAGAAAATTGCATTTGATAGACTATATCAGCTCTGGTTTCTGATACAGAGCATATGTCTTAGTCAGCGATAGGAAAGGAGTGGCAGGCGATGCAAAAGAAGCAGAAATAAAATAAATAAATAAAGAGAAAGGAGGCTTGCGGACCATGTTTTTGTCCTCGGAGCCCACTGGTGATCTGCGGCCCACAGGTTAAGAACCACTGGCCTAAATGGTCCGTTCAAGCCCAATTCTGACAGCTTAAAAATTAATCAGGAAATGCTGTATTCCACATAGTGGGTGGTTTAGTCACTGCAAAGACTTTGCTCAAAACACTGACAATTAAGCATCTTGTGTAGTCACTTAGCAAATAAATCAGTGAGAACAATATCTGCACAGGTCACCTGATATCTGTCCAGTTAACATACAAACCAGTGATCTTACTAAAGGGCCATTTGTTTGGTGTGCAAATGTATTTGCATTTGCGATGATTGCCAACCCAGTGTCACAGGTACTCTTCATTCTTCCATAATAATAATATTATAATAAATAACCTTTTTTTGTACCCCGCCGCCATCTCCCCGAAAGGGACTCGGGGCGGCTTTCATCACCAAGAGACAGGTGTTGTTAGACAGCAGGTCCTGTCTTTCTTATCCATTGTGCTGGTCAGGGTTCGTGGGAGTTCCACTGTAGTGTGAAATCCCAGTATTAGAATATGGATATATTAGCAAGGTTCGACCAGCTTTCTTAATGGCTGATTCTTTACCAGCTATGCTTAGCGACCACCACTGTGGTGTGTCAGACCACTGCCTTTGACTTTCTCTTCTAAAGACACAGTATAATAATATATATAATAATACACTTTACTTATATTCCACTTTTCTCACCCCGAAGGGGACTCAGAGCGGATTACAGGTACATATACTTAGCAGACAATCCCTGCCGTTTCCACATATACAACATATAGATGAACAGAGGCAAACTCTGGCCACCAGGGGGAGCTGACACACTCCTCATATCTCAGCATTCACAGTGTCTCCCCCATTGTTCCATTCCACATTCCTCAGCGTTCCTGGAGTTCTTTAACGGCCTCATAATTCAGTCAAAATTTGCCTCCCCACTTAATGTGGTACTTTTATCTCCTACTTGACAGCTGCAACTGTCTTTTGGGCTGCAAAGGTCGACAGCAGGCTACACTTAAAGGTCGAGCACCCACCTCGACCCGGGCAGGCCTCGAAGTCATGACCTATTGGTCAGAGAGATCCCATGCAGCTGACACGTAGCCAGCTGCGCCACATTCCCGGTACAATGTTGACATAATGGCAAGCTCTACTCCAGTGGTTCTCAACCTGTGGGTTCCCAGATGTTTTGGCCTCCAACTCCCAGAAACTCTAACAGCTGGTAAACTGGCTGGGATTTCTGGGAGTTGTAGGCCAAAACACCTGGGGACCCACAGGTTGAGAATCACTGCTCTACTCCCTCCTCCAGAGATATATGGAAAAATAAGAAGCATTGCTTCTTGTCAACTTGGCATCATATAGCAACTCTGCATCTTCCCAGCATTTAGACCGGGGCAATAGAGCGAAGTCCTTCAGACCTCAGCTGACTGCAAATCCCACAAACCTTCATGACTGGCAATGCTAGCTAAGACTACTGGGAATTAGAGTTTACTTCTGACTCCTGCTTTAGAAGATGCCAAGAAAGGCTCTTTTGCTATTAATGAGAACATCAAAAGCTGCTGTAGTAGGTTTTCCAGAAGGATGCCCTTCACTAGGCATCACAAGAGAGCTAATTCTCAGGATTAATCACATGCCATGCACAAGTAGATGCAACACCATGGATTTTGTCTCTTAATATGAGATTAAAAGTCACCAAAAGCAGAACAGCCACTTGAATCATAGAATCATAATGCTGGAAGTCTACAAGGGCCATCCAGTTCAACCCAATTCTGTCATGCAGCAACCCACAAAACGCCAACCAGGCTCTGTTTAAAAACCTCCAGAGAATGAGACCCCACCACACACCAAAACAACAGTGGATTTGATTATGAACAGCTCTAACCATCTAGAAGTTCTTCAAGTGGAATCTGGTATTTTTGCATTTGGAATCAGTTGCTCTAGAGCAGCCCTTCCAAATATTTAAATGTGGTTGTCGTCACCTCGTAGCTTTCTTTTCTCCAGGCTAAACATACCCAGCTCCCTGTTTGATTGGTTGCAGGAAAGTCAACTTGGCATCCTAGAACAACTTGGAACTGCTTGTTGTGTGCCTCCAAGTAATTTCCAAATTATAGCAACCCTAAGGCCAAGCTTTCCTGGGCTTTTTGTGAAAACAAACAGATTTATTGAGAGAAACACGCTATCTGCAGCAAAAGGGGCCATCAATGGAGCATCTTATGTGATCTCCCCTTCCGAAGGTATTAGAAAACAGACCTCCTATTATCCACACAGTAGCACAAGGAAAGGGGCGGAAACAACTAAGCATATGGGAAAGAAAAAGTGGAAGGCAGACCACAAACTTCTGGAGGATGGAGATTATCACTCTGACAAGTAAGCAATACTCTAGAATTTGATACTCACTAGAGTTCTGATATAGGGAAAAAAATCTGGAAGGAAGACACACTTGTTCCATGAGTCAATCACTTCAGAGATGGTGTTCATTAAGGCACGCAAATGCAGTATGGAGACGAAAGATTTATCGCGATCAGCACAGACCTTTCTCGCAAGTGATGTCTCTAAGGAGAGGTTCGGCGAAACTGAGATCAGCAATGCCACAGCGCTGAAGGCCTTTTGCTCCCTGTAGTGCAATTACCCAAGCCCGTAAATCCCCAGAAGTGAAGAAACGTAGCAGGACAGTGGCTCATTTTGGCTGGCTGCTTCCTCGTTGGGGAAGAATGGAACACAGTACACAGTTTGGATTGTTAAAGGATATTTTGTTGCTACTGAAGTTCGGGGCCAGAGTCAGCAGTCGGGATGATTTCTGCGTATAATTGAGAGGTTGTTAGATCTCCGTGTCAGGTGTCGTGATGGCAGGGATGATAAACCCATATTACCAGTGAGCACAGGGAATACCGGGACACAGCTGCAAACACTGAATCTAATTCATAGTTATTAATAGCTGGATCTTAGCATTCGAAGAGGCAGCAAGGAGATGTGATTCTATTGGTGCTTTACTCTGATATAAGAGGAAGCTGAGCTTTCTAGTCTCAGAGGACAACTTCTCGCACAAGAAAGAAGCTCTTGCTTTAATTCTCAAGCTTGAAAACTGGTCAAGCGGCATGTTCCTCAACAGAGCTGGCCTGTTAGAGCCTTGTGAAAGAGGACTCAAATAGCTTTTCTCTTCTCTTATTTTCTCATCCCTAAAACCTCTCCCAGACGCTTTTCGTGGCTGCTAGTATCTAGAACCTGGCTCTTCTCTACGTAACATAAGAGTTGGGAGTCTGAAATCTTTATGAGATCACCTAGATCCGTGTTTTTCAACCTTTTTTGAGCTACGGCACATTTTTTACATTTACAAAATGCTGGGGCATACCACCAACCAAAATGACACAAAATGACACTCCGTCATTTTACTAATTGTCACCCTCCCCCCTCGTGACGGCGCTGCTTCTGCTAAAAACCCCTCTCCTGGGAGGCCCATACGCAGGGGGCCAATCACCGTCCCCCAGGGGAGGGCTGCGCTGAGTGGCCGAAGTGCGCGCGGGCTCGGCTGAGCAGGATGAATAGGAATTGAGCACACGGGGTGGCTCCGAGCCTCAGAACAAACTGCGGCGGAGGCTTGCAGCCGTTGCCACCCCCAGCTCTCCTTCCCGAAGGGGTTCAGCCCCCTCAGAAGTGCCTCCCCCTCGCGTCCCTTCGGCTTCCCTGCTGTCACCTTGGGGCCAGATCGGGAAGGAACCAAGCTGGGCTGTGGAGCTGCGCATCCCGGCCTCTGCTCTGCAGCGAACCTGGAGCCCAGCCAGGAGAGGCCAGGAGATGAGGGGTTGCTCCCCTTCCCCGGCGCGGAGGGGCTAGAGGGCAGAAAGCCTCGCCTCAAGCCTCCGGGAGCGGGGTCGGACGGGGGCAGCTCCCACGGACTCCTCTTCCCTCTCTTCCTCCTTGCTGCCGGAGGGGAGGAGGGCTGAAAAGCGCCCAGGAGCCAGGAAGCAGGAGGAGCCACAGCCCAGCCAGGTAGTCCTTGGCGTACAGAATGAAGGCAAGGAGAGAGAGGGGAGGGAGGGAGGAAAGTTCTGGACGCCAAGGGCTCTTTCTGACTGTAGCCAAGTTGGCTGGCATTGCTGCTTCAGCCAGGAAAGCCTCATTTCCGCTGCCTGAAGTTTCCTGCTAGGTTCTCTCTCTCCCTCCCTCTCCCTCTCTCTCTCTCTCCATTGTAATTTCCCACGGCACACCTGATGATCACTCACGGCACACTAGTATGCCCCGGCACACTGGTTGGGAAACACTGCCCTAGATCAGTGTTTCTCAACCTGGGGTCACGAGGGGGTGTCAGAGGGGTCGCCAAAAGGCTTGGTTCAATTTCATTGTTGGTGGAGTTCAGAATGATCTTTGATTGTAAGTTAACTATAAATCTCAGCATCTACATCTCCCAAATGATAAAATCAATCCCCCCTCCCCAGCTGCCGCAAACCCCACCAGTATTCAAATTTGGGTGCATTGGGTATTTGTGCCAATTTTGGTCCATTGAATGAAAATCCATCCTGCATATCAGATATTTACATGATGATTCATAACAGTAGCAAAATTACAGTTATGAAGCAGCCATGAAAATAATGTTATGGTTGGGGGTCACCACAAGATGAGGAACTGTATTAAAGGGTTGCAGCATTAGGAAGATTGAGAAACACTGCCCTAGATAATCGCTTCTTTCTCCGTGACACTATCAGTTGGTGCTTTGTATGGATTTTTCTAGTCTAAAAGGTTGAAATGTCTCTCTTTAGCATAGTTACCAGGTTTTTAGAACAGCAGAAATTGACAGCTGAAATTCACAACATGAAGGGAATCAGGAAGTAGCTCATAACAAGTTCCTGATCCAATTAAACGCCAAATGAAAACATTGATTTCAGTTAACTCAGCCAGGTACTTTTCTGAAAAATTACTATACGGTCCACACTAATAAATTAAACAATGCACACTTCCAAAATGTAGGACTTGTTCACATTCTCTTCAGTCTGTATGAAAAGAAAAGTTTCCAATCAAATAGGGCACTTCCTTTATGATACGAAACACCTATATGTTTTCTGAACCTCAAATAACTGGGGCGACATACAGGGAGCATACCACCCCCGTTATGTCAGCTCCACTGGCTGCCGGTCCATCTCCGAGTCCAATTCAAAGTGCTGGTTTTGACCTTTAAAGCTCTAAATGGTTCTAGCCCAGTTTACTTGTCTGAATGCACCCACCCCTATGTCCCATCCCGAAATTTAAGATCATCCAGAGAGGCCCTGCTCTCACTCCCTTCTACAGCTCAAATGCGCCTGGCGAGTCGAGAGACAGGGCCTTCTCGGCGGTGACTCCCCGCCTATGGAACACACTCCCGACGGAGGTAAGATTGGTTACTTCCCTCCTGGCTTTCCGGAGGAAACTAAAGGCATGGTTCTGGGACCAGGCGTTTGGAAAGATGTAAGGCAGCACATTAAAAGGACAATCTGGAATGACAAGACGATCGACGAGACTTTGATGGCTTTGCATGGTTTTAAATTATGTATTATTTTTAACTTTGATATGTTTTTATTTGTGATTGTATTATTGTATCATGTGTAATAGCCTCTTGATGGGGTTTATTGTAAGCCATCCTGAGTCCCCCTTCAGGGGTTGAGAAGTTGACGGGGTATAAATACGGTAAATAATAATAATAAATACGGGAAATATCGTATTACAGGCTGAGCATCCCTTATCCAGAATTGAGAAACTTAAAATACTCGAAAATCTTAAATTGTCTACATAAGTGACTAAGGTAATGACACCTTTGCCTTCTGATGGTCCGATGTACACAAACAAGGTTTCATGAACAAAAGTATTAAAAATACTGTTTATAAGGTCCCCTTATATGAAAAAAATATGTTTAGAACTTGGTCCTATTTCCAAAATATCACATTATTTATGTATATCGAAATACAGGTATTTCAAGCCCTGAAATCTGAAATCCAGAAGGAAGAATTTTGGATAAGGGATAACCAAACCTGCGTAAGGAGACCTGATGACCCTACATCTAAGGCTTAATGATTGGCAGTAAGAGCTGGAAGCTTTGGACCCCATCAGCTGCTAGAAAGCGGTCTTAAGGACAACACTGAAACTGAATTTGCCACAATGCTATCTTTCAGCATGCCAGCAACCTCTTGAGAGCAAGGGCTTAGGAAATATAGCCCATCAAGAAATGAGCAGGTGAAGCAGTCATGTTCAAGTGAAACCAGTATTGATGCACCTTATACAACTTTTGCAGGATTACTAGACTGTGAAACCTGAGGTCTATCCACTTTGGGAGGATGGACAAACTCATGAAGCCCATATGTGAGTACGAAACGTGCAAATTTGAACCTGAAAAACCTGTAAGTGGGGCACATGTGGTCTGCAAACAATAACCTGGACTTTTCAAAATGGCGCAATCTATTCATAGTGCATATATGAAGGAAAATGCACACAAAAAGGAATATAGCAAGGTAAAGTATTCAGAGAAATGCTCTCTGCTGAGAGAAAAGGGTTTTCAAACAGTACACATGACGGAGCAAGTGAGCAAAAAGGCACAATAGAAAACTGAGAACAAAAATACGTAGACATTTTCATGCTGTCTTTTTCTGTCAAATGTTTGAAAAGGGATGCAAGACCAAACTAAAACCCACCTGCAATCAGAGAAATGAGTAATTGGGGAAAAAAACCTAAAAGGTCAGCTATTGTATTATTCTTTACATTCAACAACCTTGGCATCCTAGCTGATGACAACATCATCTGTGCGCATTCAGAAGACTTACAAGCCACTCTAAACACTTTCGCAGAAGCATACGAGAAGCTCGGCCTGTCACTGAACATCGAGAAAACCAAAGTGCTCTTCTAGCACCAGTCAACCTCTCTGCAATGCCAGAAATACAGCTTAATGGCATAAGATTGGAGAATGTTGACCATTTCTGCTACCTTGGCAGCCACTTCTCCACAAAAGTCAACATAAACACTGAAATTGGACACCCAAGCCTGGCGAGGAAGGAGCACGAAGCAGCGGAGGGACGAGGAGGAAGATGCTGCCACCAAGGCCCTCTTCGGCGGTGGCGTCCTCCTCTTCACCACCTCCGCATCTCCTGCCTTGGAAGGTCTCTTCCTCGCCAGGCTGGGCACCCATGCCTGGCGCCTAGCTTGGCGAGGAGGGAGCGCGGAGCAGCGGAGGGATGAGGAAGACACCGCCGTGACGCCCTGTTCAGCGGCCTCCTCCTCCTTCTCACTGCCTCCGTTGCTCCCAGCCTCGGAGGCCTCTTCTTCACCAGGAATGGGGAGCAGCTACACAGTGTTCCCTCGCTGCTCCCTGCAAAATAGCGAATCCAGGATATGCGATCCGTGAAGTAGCGAGGGAACACTGTATATACTGTATATCTGTGGAAAGTCCAGGGTGGGAGAAAGAACTCTTGTCTGTTGGAATAAGGTGTGAATGTTTCAATTGATCACCTTGATTAGCATTTGATGGCCTGACAGTTTGTAGGTGTGCCTTGTTACTGCCTGGGGGAATTCTTTGTTGAGAGGTGATTAGCTGTCACTGATAGTTTCTTCTATGAAGTTCCCCTGTGTTTGAGTTTTGTTCTTTATTTACTGTTATAATTTTAGAGGGTTTTTTAAAATACTGATAGCCAGATTTTGTTCATTTCAATGTTTTTTTCCCTTTCTGTTGAAATTGTCCACGTGCTTGTGGATTTCAATGGCTTCTCTGTGTAGCAGAGAACCACAATGGTGGTTGTGAGAGTGGTCGGGCATTTTTGTGTTCTCAAATAATATGCTGTGTCCAGGTTGGTTCATCAGGTGCTCTGCTATGGCTGACTTCTCTGGTTGAATTAGTCTGCAGTGCCTTTCATGTTCCAAACACATGTTTGGGCACTGTGTTTAGTGGTCCTTATGTAGACTTGTCCACAGCTGCATGGTATACGGTAGACTCCTGCAGAGGTGAGAGGATTCCTTTGCTAAATGTAGCATTTGTTGGATTTCCTTAGTGGTTGCCAATGGTGCTCATGGTTCCAAATGGTGCTTGCTGTCCCTCTATTAATGCGGGCATTTCATCTTGAAGGAGAAGAGTTTGGCATGTGACTGACAGCGTGCAAAAGCTGCCAAGAGACTGATAGGCCTGCATTGTACCACTTAGTTGTAGATGTTAAATGTTCAGATGGCATTCTGTCTTCAAATCAATTTACCCAAAAGCAGGCAACCCTCTAATTAAGAACTTAGGTTTGGTCGTCATATCTGACACAGGTGCAGACACTGACAGAAGTAACCATCTTTTCAGCAAAATGAGAAGATAGAAAATATAACTTTAAGAAAAAGAATGAGGAATAATCAATACAGTTTCCTCAAATGCACTTCCATCAGAGCAGTGGGTGACGTAAGAATGGTTTAAACCTTATTCTATAGCTGAGCACGTGAAAACGCAATGGCTGAAGAATGGAAGGATACTTCAGGACAAGGACAGAAAGACAACTCTGCATTGCATGATCAGACGCCCACACACAACCTCCTCTCCCAATAAACCTGGAATTTTTCCAGCTTGAGAAAATTGTACATTAAACAAATGGAAATTTAAAACCAAGTGCTAGTCTCCAATGTAGGCAATGTACTGACACAACGGCCGGCCCCTGTTCTTTCTAAAACCGGTCCTTGCCACTTCCTTACTTTCATCCCATTGTCAAAAATCACAAAGGGCTCCTTCACGGCATTTCTAAGGTATGCAAGTATTTGCACTTGACGTCACTGCTCCTCAGCTTTCCAGTTTGTCTAACTTTTTCAAAGCAGAGTGAAGTGCTGGTTTTCCACTTAAAAGTATGCACCAAGGCTAGGAAGGACAACCTTTGTTCAAGTCCTCAGAGAGTTGCAGCAACTCATAGGAGACAGGATCTGGACAGATAGGCGAGGGGTCTGACACAATATAAGGCAACTTCCTATGTCTTCATAGAAAGGTAGCTTGCAGGCACTTTAGAGACATTACAAAACCCTTTTTAGAATAAGACTTTTCAAATAAGGCCCAACAGGTAAGACCCACCCCTATTTTTCAAAACTCTGCATAAGATTAAATAGTAAACGAAGCAAAAAAAGGGAGAGGGTGTCATGTTGAAATTGTGAAACATGCGTTGAGTCATAGGATTTTATCACACAAACCTGACATTCCACCAGAATTGCAGTAGCGGATACATAGCGGATTGAGCAATGGTGATCTCACACCTGTCTTTAATCACAAAACTGCATTAATTCACCCATTTGTGGTCCTAAGAATATATTCTTCACACTCATAATCTTGCTTTCCGCACTAAAGCCGCTCCTTAATTTTTCTTTTTAGTGCAATTGCACAATTCCAGTTTTTTAAAAGGTGAATCTATCTATCTGTATAAAAAGTGAAAATATGTATGTAAGTTTGAACCTCAAAGGCTCCTACATTGCTTGTTGGATTTGGACCAAGCCTGATACACATATCCTTCATTATCCAACTTAAAATGCTGGCAGAGTTAAGACTTATAACAATCCACCCTCTTGGTCTTGTACTCTTCATTTTTATAAGGACCTACATTGGCGGGCCATGAGGCTTTTGCTGCAGTGCTCAGATGCAACAATAAGAGGGCAGCATATAGATAGAAAGGCTACTTCAAAGCAGAGATGACCAATGGAAGAGGGCAAGAGCAAGCCTTCTTAACTTTGGCCTTCAGATGTTTGGGTCCTCAACTCCTAGGTGCCCTATACAACTTGTTCTATAGTCAGGAATTCTGGGAGGGGGAGGCCCAAACAGCTGGAGAGCTGCAATCTGAGGAGGCCTGTGTTAATAGTTTGGAATTGGAGAAGCCCAGGGAGGAGGCAGACCAGCACTAGGATGCACATGGCAGCATGAAAAGGTAATGATCCAGATGCTATGCCCACTTGTCCACTTTGTGCGATAAAGGTCCACAGCCTCAAACGGAAATATGGAAATATGTATTGTTGAAGGCTCTCATGGCTGGAATCACTGGGTTGTTGTAGGTTTTTTGGGCTGTATGGCCATATTCTAAAAGCATTCTCTCTTGACGTTTCGCCTGCATCTGTGGCAAGAATCGTCAGAGGTTGTGAGGTCACCTGCATCTGTGGCAAGCATCCTCACAACCTCTGAGGATGCTTGCCACAGATGCAGGCAAAACGTCAGGAGATAATGCTTCTAGAACATGGGTATACAACCCAAAAAACCTACAACAACCTAATATGGAAGAATCATAGAGTTTGAAGAGACCTCATGGGCCATCCAGCCCAACCCCATTCTGCCAAGAACCAGGAAAATTGCATTCAAAGCATCCCCGACAGATGACCATCCAGCCTCTGTTTAAAAGCCTCCAAAGGAGGAGCCTCCACCACACTGGCTGAAGAAGGCTGAATGCATTAAAAACTGACTGTACCACGTGCTGTGATGGCTCCAGACCACATTGAATTATGTTCTCTTGGGCTCATGGTGGGCGATCCCTTGAGGCCAAGTCCAATTGTCTTCCAGAGGTAGAGTTTTAGTGGTGGATCCATAAATAACTACGAATGCCTTTTTCTAGATAGGTATCGATCCAGAATAGGTCTCTGGAGTGACTGGGATAGACACAAGCAAAGACTGACATGAAAATAAAAAACACAGGTGTTTCTTGGAACTTTATGCATCCTTCATTGAAACAGACAGCTTAACTATTAGTTGGATTAAGAAAGATTTAACCCTAATATGGATGTTGGAATTTATGAAGAATAGTCCCTTAAGCCTGCCATTAAGTCTTCTGTCATTTTTTCTCCTGTACAAGATTATCTTCCAAGCCACCGAAATTCACAGCAGACAGCCCAGCCGAGCACGAAACTATTTTCAGCAACATCCAGTAATTGTTAAATTGCTACTTACTTTGTGCCAAAACACCAGGCTGAACAGCTGGCTCTGGCCAAGCCGGCATTTGATTTAATGTAGTTGCATATCCTTATGTAACAATCCCACGGAGGCCGCTCTCGGTTCGAAACACATAATCAATTACATTTCTGTTGGGTACATTCTGAAACACCAGGAGCCTGCATTCTAATTAAAGAGCTTTTTTGTCCCCAAAATTAAATAAATCTCTATTGTTATAGCGGAGAAATATGTAAAAAAAAACATGGACATTTCATGCTATAATTTAAAGCTCCTCTCCATCATTCTCAAGAAAGGAAATGGAAGTCTACAGCTAGTCAAGATGGCACGGGGCATGGCGAGGATGCTAAAATAATAGAAGCCATTTGAAAAGAAAAACCCAGAATATTTTCCAGAAGTACATAGCATAGCTATAGTAGTAACTCCAAGGAGAGACAGAAAGTTCCTGTGTATTCCTGCAAAATTTTAGAAACTTCCAGTCTTAAAGTAGCCTTCTCTCAATATGACACACTACTGAACTAGAAGTAATATAATCTTCGGCCTAGGTGGCCAATATTTAGTCTAATACTTCTGCAGGGTGGGGTACCATGTTGGCGGAGGCTGCTTCTTGGGACTAAGAAGAGGTGTTCAGGAAAGAAGCCTACCCCAAATTGCTTCGAACTGGTATAAATATAGTTGAACTGTAATCCCCATCTCCAAAATCTATGCCAAATATTGAAATAGCAAGAATTTGTAGCAAAAAGTAGAATGGTAAAACCTCTTAGGACAATGTTTCTCAACCTGGGGGGTCGGGACCCCGGGGTCACGAGGGGGTTTCATAGGGGTCACCAAGGACTATTAGAAACACATATTTCTGATGATCTTAAGAATCCCTTTGGCATAGTCTATTGGGTTCGCAGTGCTCTCCGGATGTAGGTGAACTACATCTCCCTTAAATCATTGTTAATTCATCCCAAATCCTCCAGTTTTTTTATGTTGATCATGGGGGTTCTGTGTGAGAAGTTTGACCCAATTCTATAATTGGTGAGGTTCAGAATGCTCTATGATTGTAGGTGAACTATAAATCCCAGCAACTACAACTACCAAATGGGAAGGACTGTTTTCCCCAACCTCTACCAGTGTCCACATTTTGGCATATTGGGTATTTGTGCCAGGTTTGGTCCAGATTTATCATTGGAGTCCACAGTGCTCTCTCGATGTAGAACTATAACTACGAAACTCAAGGTCAATGCCCACCAAATCCTTCTAGTATTTTCTGTTGGTCATTGGAGTTCTCTGTGCCAAGACTGGTTCAATTCCATCATTTGTGGAGTTCAGAATGCTCTTTGATTGTAGGTGAACTATAAATCCCAGCAACTACAACTCCCAAATGACAAAATCGATCTCCTCCACAACCCCACCAGTATTCAAATTTGGGCGTATTGGGTATTTGTGCCAAATTTGGTCCAGTGAATGAAAATCCATCCTGCATATCAGATATTTACATGACGATTCATAACAGTAGCAAAATGACAGTTATTATTTTATTATTATTATTTATTTTAATCAGATTTCTAGGCCGCCACTCCCGGGTGGCTCGGGGCGGCTCACAGCAAGTCAAAATACAACAAAACACAGTTAAAAACACATTACACACTCTAAAATCGTGGGTGAAAATGAAGCAGCCATGAAAATAATGAAAATAATGTTATGGTTGGGGGTCACCACAAGATGAGAAACTGTATTAAGGGATCGCGGCATCAGGAAGGTTGAGAAACACTGTCTTTAAGAGCTTCAACTCCCACCATTCCTAGCAGCCTCAGGCCCTTTTCCCTTCCCCCCCTCAGCCACTTAAGCAGGAAAGGGTCTCATGCTGTTAGGAATGGTGGGAATTGAAGTCCAAAGCACCCAGAGGGTCGAAGTTTTCCCATGCCTATTTTAGGAACCTTAAAGTGGTGAGCCTCCTTCCAACATTGTGATTCTGGATAGAAAACAAACAACATAACATAACATTGTTTGAGTCCACAGTGCTCTCTGGTTGTAGGTGAACTACAACTTCCAAACTCAAGGTCAATTCCCAAGCAAACCCTTTCAGTACTTTCTGTTGGTAATGAGAGTTCAATATGCCAAGTTTGGTTCAATCCCATTGTTGCAAGAGTTCAGGATGCTCTTTGATTGTGTGTTAACTATAAATCCCAGAAACTGTAACTCCCAAATGTCAAGGTCTATTTTCCCCAAACTCCATCTGTGTTCACATTTGGGCATATTGAGTATTCATGCCAAGTTTGGTCCTGATCCAACATTGTTTCAGTCCACAGTGCTCTCTGGATATAGGTGAATTGCAACTCCAAAACCCAAGGTCAATGCCCACCAAACTCTTATAGTATTTTCTCTTGGTTATGGGAGTTCTGTGTGGGAAGTTTGTGTCTTTCTGCCATTCCTGCCAGGATATCTATGTTGTGTTCATCAAAACAGGCCCAGGTTTCACACTGAGTGTATAAATACATTGAAAAACATATTAACTATATGTATTACTGTGTTAGGGTGTCATTTTGTGTCATTTTGGTTGGTGGTGTGCCCCAGGATTTTGTAAATGTAAAAAGTGTGCCGTGGCTCAAAAAAGGTTGTGAAACACTGTTCTACATGACATATTCCTCCAGGTATTTAAACATGGCCATCATAACAACTCTCAATCTTCCTCATGAGAAACAGCAGCCACTTCATGCAGCCAGTAAAGGGAGAGGCACACGAGAAGACTGCATGGCAAGGATCATTTAGCTAGCTCAAGTCAGTTAGAGCTTTTGGACTTTAAACTTATTCAGAAGCTTTGCACAACTCCTTTTTTGTTCCTGGTGTGAACGTTAAGCTGCAGCTCTCTGGCTGAAATCCTACGGCAAGAGGGTTGCAACTACTTGCAAGCATTTCTTCTCGCCTTTCCCCGAACTGCGTTAGCCCGGCTCCTGTTGCATCATCCACAGAGATCAAAACATCCCAGGAGCCGGCCTCGCTGGAGAAAACTGGCCAGGCTGCTCCTGAAGTGTAAACAGGGCATCAATATTCCACAGCAAATATCATTTGCCAGCGAGCAAGTGCTCCCTTGTCGACTCTCACGGGCTTTCCATGGTACAGCAACAGCCACAGCATTGGCCTACGCTGCTGTTCTTGGCATGTGGTGCAAACCCTTCCCTCTGAATGCTATCAGTTGGAAGTTTGGGGGGAGGGGGGGGGGGGTGCGATTCTTGGTTTAAGAAGCAAAGCCTGTGCAGCTCATTGGCATACAAATTGGGCCAGGCCTAGTTGGCCTGAGCTGCAGTTGCCAGGGAGCTTTTCCTGTAACTACGAGATTTGAAGTCTAAATATAATGAAGGAAACACAATTCTAAAGGAATCCTGGGGAGGATGGGTGCAAACACAGCCTAGCTAACCACACAGGGATTGTCTTTAGGACTGATCCAAGCCCACACTGCCTGCCCCTTGGTTTAGTATTACCACCATCAAGCATTCCCATCACACATTCAGCCAAATCCCTCCATCCCCTGTGTAGCCATTCTTGACTTCCCCTGGCTTTTTGTTTCTTCTTCTCTTTGTGACCTGTTTTGCTTTCCGAGCACTAATCCAAGAATGGCGTTGGCAAGCAGACCTTGGATCGTTTCTGTTTAGTTTCAGTTTTCCCTTTGCAATTTCACTTTGGCTTATAGCGGGCATGGGCAAACTTTTTAACTTGGGGAAGCATAGCCGGCCGGAGAGGAGGCGGGAGGGAGGGGGTTCTCCCCAAGCCCCCTCCTGCGCTTTCTTCCCCTACCTCTTCTCTTTCAGAGGCAGAAGGTGAAGGAAAGACAGAAAATGTTTAGAGCCCAAAAAGGTTGGCCTTGGTCAAGATGAGATGGCAGACGGGAGAGGAAAAGTGTATCCATGAGACCCCGTATTGCCTACTCCTGATATGAAATTCTAGAATCCTAGAGTTGGAAGAGACCCCCAAGGGCCATTTATTTATTTACATCATTTATATTCTGCCCTTCTCACCCCGCAGGGGACTCAGGGAGGATTACAATATACATATACAGGCAAACATTCAATGCCACAGACACACAACGTATATAGACAAGACACTCAGAGGCTATTTAACATTCCAGCTTCTGGCCACCAGGGGAGCTGTCACATTCCTTCATTCTTTGTATACTTCCTGGAGATGTTATGCCCTCGTAAATCAGTTAAATTAGCCTCCCCACAAAGCAGTACCTAAATTTCCTACTTGACAGATGCAATTGTCTTTCGGGTTGCAAATGTCAACAACAAGCTACACATTTTGATCAAGAGCTCACCCCGACCCAGGCAGGCTTCAAACTCATGACCTTCTGGTCAGTAGTGATCTTAATGCAGCTGACTCCCAGCCAGCTATGCCACAGTCCCGGTGCTATTCAAGTCTAATCCCCTGCTATTCAAGAAGGCACAATCAAAGCACTCCTGATAGATAGCCTCTCTGGAAAGCCTCCAGAGAAGGAGACTTCACCACACTCCCAGGCAGCCTGTGCCACTCTCCAAGAAGTTCCTCCAAATCTATGCAGTCAAATCTCTTTCCCTGCCATTTGAAACCATTGTTCCGTTGTGCCCTTGTCTCTAGAGCAGCAGAAAGTCAGTTTTCCTCTCCTCTTCCTCAATGGGACACCTTTTAAAATCTTCAAACATGGTTCTCATATTTTCTCTCTTCCTTTGCTTCTCCCAGCTAAACATTCCCCAGGAGGAAAGGAATAAGGAAAAAGAGGAAGGAGGGAGGGAGGGAGGGAGGGAGGGAGGGAGAGAAGGATGTATGGATGGATGGTCAGTGAGAGGAGGACCTGAGAAAAGAGCCCAAGGGATCGCATCCAGCCCCTGGGCATGGGTTTGCTCATATAATAATAATAATAATAATAATAATCTTTATTTATACCCCGCCACCATCTCCCCAATGGGGACTCGGGGCAGCTAACATGAGGCCAAACCCTTCTAAAATACAATACAACACAGTAAAATACAAATCAAAATACATCAGAAATAATAATTTAAAATACAATTACAAAATAGATGAAGTGATACAAGAAATTGTAGCACAGCCAGGCTCGTTTGTGCCTGGAGGGCTGGGAAGCGGTCCCGGGGTTCCCTTAGCATTAGGGCCTGCAGCAGCTGAGATTGATTCAGAGGATGAGCTAGATGACTGGGGGGAAGCACAGGGCCCTTCAGATGGGCCTCGTTCCCCCGCTCAGAGCTTGGAATGGGATGAGATGATGTTTGGACCTAGTGAAGAGATAGATCACCAGGTGGACATGGGAAGCAGCGAAGGGAGTTATGAACACCCCGGAGGGAGGAATTCGCAAGAGGCCGAGAATGTAAACATGTACGAGACCGAGTGGGAAAGTGCTAGGGAGGAAAGCTCTCAAGAAGATAGCGACACATCTGCTGAAAGGCAAGGTCGAACCTTTGATAGGAGACGGGACATTGAGTCGAACAGAAGGGCTTGGTCTAGAGTGCTAGACCGGCCGAGGTCCGTGAGTAGAGATTGGAGACGCAGAAGCCTAGAGCGGCGCGGACCTCGGCGAAGGATTAAGTATAGGATCCGTGGGAATCCTTCCTCAGTTCTCCGGCCACGTCTTTCCTGAACAGGCGTGAAGCGGAGTGGGACCACAAGCCAGCCGTGGTCATCAAGCCTTGCCTTGCATTTGCCTTGTTTCTTGAGCCGCATTGGTTTGCGGAGCCTTGCCCTGTTTCCTGATCCGCATTGAATTGCGGAGCCTTGTCCTGTTTTCTGATCCGCATTGGATTGCGGAGCCTTGCCACGCTTCCAGCTTGTTTGCTACGTTACTTTGGACTACTTTGCTTATTACCTTTTGGACAATTACATATTATTGGACTATTTACTCTTTGGAACTGTTTTTATACTCAATAAAGTAGTTAGCCTTCAGTACGTCTCTGTGTGTGTGATTAAGGGGCCCGCTAGGTCCGTGATCGTGACAGAAATTCACACACAAGAACCGAATAGGATGGGCAGGCCAAGTGAACACGATAAAATGATAAAAACCCTGGGTAAGATAGGAGTAGGAGATAGCAAATGAGGGGGCCCAAGAAAATGAAAAAGTGGGGACAGACTTTCAGTTTAGGATGGCTTATAGTTTCCATTGGAAGGCGACTGACATTCAAACGGAAAGAAAACCCTCTCCTCTAAATACAACTTTCACACAAACTGTTAAAACCTGTTTTACCAGAAGTAAAACCAAGATAATGTGAAGATAAACATGCATTCTTTGGATATGCTTCATAGCAACTATGAAAATGGTTACATGGCTGCAAGGGAGCTTCAGACCCCTGACTGCCCATGCTGTTTCCTTGCTGGGCGGTAGGCGATCCAGCCTTAGCATTTCTTTCTGCTGTCAAAAGAGTGGACTCCAAAAGGGATACCTGAGACTTAATATGGCGGAACCGACTGCACATTTGGCACCAGGCTGCCCTTCTTTTTTCCTTACGTACCTGCCCTGAACAACTGTACCACTGCTTAAAGCTACTCATTTCAGCAAGAAAATTCTCACATTCTTATCAAACCTGCAACATTTCTATTTTCTAATCCAGTGTTTCCCAACCAGTGTGCCGTGGCACACTAATGTGCCGTGAGCGATCATCAGGTGTGCCATGGGAAATTGGAACCTCCAATACCCTTTCTTCCCTCTCCTGCCGAACACTTTTTCTTCTCCACTCGGGCTCCCTTCTTCCCAGCCTCGCTCTGCTTGCTTTGCCTCACTTTGCTCACGCTGCCCCTTCTGTGGGAGGGAGGAAGGCATGACCCATGCAGGCGCTACTGCGCAGACTCGCCCCACATCTTCCTCCCTCCCCTCCACAGTGCTCCCTGGATATAGGTGAACTATAACACCAAAACTCAAGGTCAATGTCCACCAAACTCTTATAGTATTTTCTCTTGGTTATGGTAGTTCTGTGTGGGAAGTTTGATTCCATTCCATCATTGGTGGAGTTCAGAATGCTCTTTGATTGCGAATGAACTATAACTCCCAGCTGTTGAGCAAGACCTTCGTGTGTGTCTTTCTACCATTCCTGCCAGGATATCTATGTTGTGTTCTTTGAAACAGGTCCAGGTTTCACACTGAGTATATAAATACATTTAAAACATATTAACTATACGTATTACTGTGTTAGAGTGTCATTTTGTGTCATTTTGGTTGGTGGTGTGCCCCAGGATTTTGTAAATGTAAAAAATGTGCTGCGGCTCAAAAAAGGTTGGAAAACACTGTTCTAATCCTAGCTAGCACTTGTTAACTTTTAGTACATAGCCACAAGGTCTTCAGGGAAAGTATGTTAATGCCAAGCAAATCTGCACTACTTCAGTGATGTGCATTATTTACACAGAGACTCCAGGTAGCTATAGGAACAAGACACAAATGGTTTTCTTCCATCCAGTCCTGAACATTCAGAGGAACATGCAAAGGCTTTCCATGGTGAGAGAAGAGAAAGGGCTACTCAGAAGTTGTGTACTGAGTGTTGACTAACACTTTTCCATCTTTACTTGCGCTCATGAATCTCGTGGAACATTCCCTGGATTATCAGCATGTTTGTAACAGAGATGGCTTTTATACCAGTTGCCTGCTTCAGTCACAAAAATGACCTGAACTAGCCACAGTTTAGTACAAACTGGAAAGCAGGCTTTAATTTTCTTGCTGCGGTCTAGTTCAACATGTTTTTGTTTAACCTGGCTCACATTACATAGAAAGGTTTTCCCCCTTCTTTAATTGCAAAAGGTATTATTTAAAATTTGCATTAAATCACATAGATTGCCATGTACTAATAATATTAATTATCCGTGGTAGTGTTATTAACCGTAGTTTTCAAAGCAGTCCCCACAACCTGCAATTCTGAGCTATTTTTCTGCCACAGCTCACACATTTCTAGGCACCTTCTACACAAAAAAGAGAGAGGAAAGGAACCCAGCAACTCTTTCCTCAAGATGAATGATTTGGATCCGAAATGCATCTGAGTCAAATGATCCAACAGTTGCACCATCGAGCTCTAACCTCTGGAGAATTTCTCCAGACAGGAGAGACTCCTTCCCCTATCGCTGGTAATACTCCATTGCTTTAGTGCAGGGGTTCTCATTAGGTAGATCGCGATCTACTGGTAGATTGTGTAGGGCGTCCTGGTAGATCGCAGGCAGGGCGGGAGGAAGGCTCAGTCCCGCCCCGCAGGCTCCCGACGCCGCCCAGATGCTGCCGGAGTGACCGGCGTCGCTATGGCCCATATGGGAGCCATACACGGCACCGATTCGTCCAGTAGTAAGAAATCAGTTTATGTGTGTCAACTGTAACATAGGATGTGTGGAAGGGCCCTAGGTTATCTGAGGTCCTTTCCACACAGTTGAATAAAATCCCATGTTATCTGCTTTGAATCAGATTATATGGCAGTGTGGACTCAGAAAACACAGTTCAAAGCAGATACTGTATTATATGTTTCACATTTTTGTAGTGGGTAGGTAGATAATTTTGACTTGGTTGTTTTATAAGTAGCTCGCATGCTGAAAAAGTGTGAGCACTCCTGCTCTAGTGAGAAAACTAAGTCCAGTCGTCCTTCCACAATTGCAGATTTAACTTTTGTGGATTCAATTATTCACAGGTTTCAGTAATCTATTCCCTTTAGGAACCTCTTAGTACTCTAGTATTATCCAGGGAGGTCCTGCTCTCGGTCCCACCGAGAGAAAGGGCCTTCTCCGTGGTGGCCCCTCTGCTGTGGAATTCCTTCCCTAATGAGGTTAGATATCCCCCCCCCTCCCTCTTGACCTTCCAGAAGAAACTTAAATCCTGGCGATGTGATCAAGCGTTTACAGAATAGACCGATTTACTGGTGAAGATAAGACTTTATTTGACCGCAATGGACTGATTTGGATGACTATTTTAACTGGGAGAACTGTTTTTAATGTATATTTATAACTGTTTTAATTTATATGGCTGTACTTTATGATATGTTTTATATTGTGTCGGCACTGAATGGTTGGTGTCCTGAGTCCCTCTTCAGAGGTTGAGAAGGACGGGGTATAAATGTTTTAAATAAAGAAATAAATACTTAATTTTCTGTTTTTTCTTCTTTCACATGCTCCTGCACTCCTAATCCTGGCAAATGTGGAGGGCCTACTGCAGTACCAGAAGTCCACACCTGATTCAAAAGCTCTCTGGTTATGCTTTTGTGGAGACATATTATCTTGGCCCAAAAGCTGAGAAATGACACTGAGATTTGCATCAGAAAGAGGCAAAAGTAGAGGCAAAAGCCACCATCACGCCTTAATTCAGGGTGCACACAATGCAGGCTGAACGCATTCACAGCCCAGCCTCCAGAGTGATTTCAGGGGAACAATACAGAAAGCAACCCCAACACGTATACATGCCCATCTTCGCAACCACACCAAACCCTTGTGCTATCACGAAATACCCCCATTTTCCTCTGCATCCCTACTCAAATGTTGGCAGGACATCTCCTCCTATCGTGATTTTGAGAGGAATTGGGAAAACAACAGTATTTGGGCTTGCTATGGAGTATGAGAAAAGGAATTGCTACCACCAGTCTCTGCACAGTTGCCCATCCCTGCATTAAACTAATGCTATTTTATGACATGTATCACCTCATCTATGATAGTGCTGCCTGAGGGGAATATTTATGTAAATTTATTTATTTAAAATGTTGTATCCCGACCTTCTCACCTCCGTAGAGGGACTCAGACCGGCTTACAGCAAGGATTCAATGCTATCAATACATATTAAAAACCTCATACAACAATACAAGATTTACGGTATATATATATATATATATATATATATATATATATATATATATATATATAGGTAAAATACATAAAAGCCAAATCGCCGACTAAAAACAAATTCAACTCAGTCTGTAAATGTGGTCACTCAGTTTGGTCTATAAACCAGTCTCAGCCATTATTCTGGGAATGCTTCGTTCCATAGCTAGGTTTTCACTAGCCTCCTGAAGGACAAGACGGAGGGGGCAGATCTAACCTCGCTTGGGAGAGAGTTCCACAGTCGAGGGGCCACCACAGAGAAGGCCCTGTCTCTCGTCCGCACCAGACGCGCTTGCGAAGGTGGTGGGACCGAGAGCAGATCCTCTCCGGAGGACCATAGTGTCCTTGATGGCTCATAGGGGAGAATACGTTCAGACAGGTAAACTGGGCCGGAGCCATATAGGATTTTGTAGGTTAAAACCAGCACATTGAATTGGGCTCGGAAACTATTTGGCAGTCAGTGGAGCTGGTGCAACAAGGGAGTTGTGCGCTCCCTGTACCCCACTCCCGTTAGTGACCTGGCTGCTGAGCGTTGGACTAATTGCAGCTTCTGAGCAGTCTTCAGAGGCAATCCCACGTAGAGAGCGTTGCAGTAGTCTATATGGGATGTAACCAGGGCGTGGACTACCGTGGCCAAGTCAGACTTCTCAAAGTATGGGCACAGCTGGCACACAAGCTTTAACTGTGCAACAGCTCTCCCGGCCATTGCTGAGACCTGGGGTTCCAGGCTCAGCGATGACTCCCAAGCTGCGAACTATTCAGCTATAGCTTTCAAATCTTTACAAAACTGCTAAAGGAGGGGAGAGGTTGGCACCCATATTCCCCAAAATGTAGTTGCTTGTGCAATCTTATATACCGAGTCCCCTTGTCCAATCTCGATGGCTGTACCCTTTTTTGTAGCGAAATCTCCTATCAGAGGAGATCTGCCTTCCTCCTCTACTACAAGTTGTCATAAGTCTCCACAATTATATGAGATTTAGGATTGCTAAAATTTTAGCATGTGAAATTATTTACTTTTTTGACATCATTTTTCTAATTGCAGAATCACAGCAATGGCGGTGTTTTTAAGAACTTTAGAGTAAAACTGAATGGAAATGTTTAAATACAAATCTGAAACTCATCTAAATTTAAGGATTACAAGCCCGACACCAACCTAAGTTTAAGAACCACAGCGAAAAGCCATGAAGGAACTCCAGCAGAGGTGGGAGGCTGGGGCTTGCGTAAGAGGGAAGAAGAAACGAGATGTATATAAAAGTTTATCTGGCATGGAGAATGTCTGGAACTCTTCTCAGTAATACAGAAAATGTGGTTGTATAAACTGTTTATGATTGTGGAGGATGACAATGACAAGCAAAAGGCCTTAGGAACAAGACAGAGGGGGCTCTTCTGTACAATTAACCCACTAGCGTCCCAAGTGAAGGTCAAGTGAAGGGTTTCCAGATCTCAGGTATTGGACCTTCCCAAGATGAAAGATGGAGTTTCAAGGCAGGAAAAGTAGATGGAGGAGGCAAAAGAATGGTTTACCCCAAGACCATCTTGCACTAACCTTGTTTAACAGCGTTACTAGTCACCCACTACTCACAAAGAACTTTATATATGCTGATGGCATTGGTCTAACAATTATTTTTATTATTTATTTACTTTATTTATATTCCGCTCTTCTCACCCTGAAGGGGACTCAGAGCGGATTACAGGTACACATACTAGCAGACAATTCCTGCTGTTTTTCACATACACAACATATAGACAAACAGAGGCAAACTCTGGCCACCAGGGGGAGTTGATGCACTCCTCATCTCTCAGCGTCCCTTGTTGTTCCTTCCGCATTCCTCAGCGTTCCTGGAGTTCTTTAATGGCCTCATAATTCAGTCAAAATTTGCCTCCCTACTTAATGTAGTACCTTAATCTCCTACTTGACAGATGCAACTGTCTTTCGGGCTGCAAAGGTCGACAGCAGGCTACACTTCAGGTCAAGCACCCACCACGACCCGGGCAGGTCTCGAACTCATGACCTACTGGTCAGAGAGATCTTATGCAGCTGACACTTAGCCAGCTGTGCCACATTCCCACAACACAAGCAAAATACTATGAAACAGTCGAAAACCAACTTACTAATGCCCTGAAAGATCTCTCCAGCTACTTCAAAGATAACCACCCAAGCCTAACCCTGCCAAGACACAAATGTGTGCTTTCCACCTACAGAACCGTGAAGCCAACAGGAAATTGAAAGTTACCTGGGAAAGCCAAGAGTTCGAACACTGTTACCATGCTAAATATCTCGGTGTCACCTTACATCAAACACTAACATTTAGGAAACACTGTATGAACACCAAGCATGAAGCAGCTGCATGCAATAATATCCTGCTGAAACGTACAGGCAGGGCATGGGGTGCAGAACCAAAATTAATAAGAGCATCAGCCCTGGCCTTGTTTTGCTCAACTGCCAAGAATACCTACCCTGTTTGGCACAAGTCTGCCCACGCAAAGCAGGTGGACAAAGCACTGAACGAAATGTACAGAATATTCACAGGACGTCTCAAATCTCCACCTGTTGATAAACTCTATAAGATAGCTGATGTGTGATGAAAAGTTGCTGCTAACTGTGAGAGAAATAAAGTTGAACACTGTGAAAGCCATCCACTACGTGGCTATCAGCCTCCTCCCAGTAGACTCAAATCAAGGAAAAGCTTCATGAGAACCACCACTCCTTTTAATGTTCCCCCAGCAATAGCAAGAGTATCCCTCTGGGCTCCTAAACCAGGAAATTCCAATTGGATGCCCTCCTCCACCCCCAAGGGTCTTTCTCCAGGGGCAAACCAAGAATGGGCAACTTGGCAGTCCCTGAACAGACTCAGAAGTGGAGTGGGCAGATCAAAAGACAACCTGGCAAAATGGCACTATCTAGAAGAATACTCCACCTTGTGTAACTGTGGAGCAATGCAAACAACTCCGCATCTTTATGCCTGTCCACAATGCCCTGCCTCGTGAACAGAGAAAGAATTGTTTAAAGCCACGGACAATATGGTTGCTGTTGTCCGTTTTTGGTCAAAAGTTATTTAACTACATGTATTCCTACTATTTTTTATTAGTTTTATTCTTTCTTATGCAAGGCTTTTGACAATAAATAAATAAAAAAGGACAAAAACACTTCTCAGGATTAAAAGCATGCATATATATATTTTCCTCATTTGTGAAACTTGGTGTTTTTCACCTGGTGAGCAGCTGTGTTGGATGCACAATATAATGTGTTTAATAGCATCTCCAGGGTCTACCTACTTGGACATCCCAACAATTTTCTCTGTATGTCCCATGTTCTGGCCCTGAAATCCCAGGAATTGGAGGCAGTCATGACCTGACAAACTGAATGGCAATCAAGATCAAAAGTGCCACTGGGACCAATCAAACAAACCATTACTGTCAAAGATGTTCAAAGGAGAATACCACCTATTTGCACATCTAGACCACTGCTTCTTAAACTGTGGACCCTAAGCTCAGTGTTGGGGTCACACAAAAAATTTGGAAACAGTAAAAGGGTTCTGAATGCCATCTATTTACACAAATCTCTTAACAACAACAAGTAGGGATTATAGTAGACTTGGCATAAAATGCTTCCGCTGTACTCCACAAAAAAGGGAAATCAGCCTGTTTAAGCAAGCTTGCAAATGCTGATTCTGTAATGTTTGATTTTATACATACATACATACATATACATATACTGTACATATACATATATACATATACAGTATATATATGCGCTTGGGGTCATGTAAATATTTCTCAAGTGGGAGGGGGTCGCGACTAGGAAAAGTTTAAGAAGCCCTGATCTAGACTACTGAAGAAAGAGGGGAGAGCAAGAAAACAGACAGAATCTTCATTTGGTTTGCCAAGTGGACAGAGTGAATATTTCGAATTTATACATTGTTTTTATGTCATGTGCTTTCTACAAATGGTCCAAAAGCAGCTGACAACCCAGAGTGTCGCGACCAGACTATCTTAAAAAAGCCAACCAAACAGGATAAAGTTTATTCAGAAGCCACAAAAAACACAAAAAGTGGCCAAACTGACCCAAAGACACTTAAACTTCAGTGTGATGGTGAAAGTAACTAAAAAGTAACGACCAAACAGGCCAAAATAGTCAATAACACAAAACCCGGATTATTTCTCCTGAAAACCCGCAATAAAACCCACAGTGCAGCACAACAAAGTAAAAAGGCACACGATGTCAATCATGGCGATGTCGTCACCAATGGGGAGGAAAGGCAGAGAGCGAAGAAGCGTCAGCACGGTCTGAGGGTCGAAACAAGGAGACAGGAAACACGTACTCAAAACTAATCCGACGTCAGAGCGAGAAGAAAGCGCAGCGTTGATAACCAATCCAGGTCAAGGGTCAAACCGCACAAAGCAGGGTCAGCAGCAAGCAGGCAGAGCACACAGGGAGTAAACACGGTGTAGCCAAAAGGACACAAGATGCTGAACCCAGCCGATACAATACCCAAGTCCACAGAGGTAGATCAGGATCCAAACTCACGTCCAAGAGACAGTCCGCAGGAACACAGGAACACAACACACAAAGGCTGGACACGGGCACCCAGCAACACCTTGCCAACTGCAAAGAACCCCCAATTCCAAGTCTCACTTTATTCACAAATCCTCATCAGAACTCGAATGAGCCAACACCCCGTCATTAGCCCTTTCAGCTGCCCTTGCAGCTTCACGTGCAGTCTTTTGTCTTTCCTGCCAAGCTCTCCTTCTCCTGCCACGACTTAGCTCACCCCAAGACGAAGTTTGATCATCCGAACTGCAATTCCCATCCCCAGTAAACCCCACAAATGTATCGCTACTAGTTGGTTCTGCACAAACATCACACACTTCCTGCACTGTACTCCAGTTCAGATTGCTAGACACATCTTCCGAATCCCCACCCCCACTTCCCATAGATGGCTCTTCATTGTCAGACCCATCATCCCCAGAGAAACCCAAAAAGGAGTCCTCATCAGTGGTTTCATTAAGTATTTTCCGGATTCTTTTCCTCCCCCGCTCCTCATCAGATTCCTGCTCCTGAGTAACCTGTTTTGCACTCCTGGCTCCGACCTCCATGCTTTCAGCCTCAGTCAAGGACTTATCTACAACACAGAGCCTGGACTAGTCTTCACATTATTCCTCAACATCTATCATACTGGAGTAAATAGGGAGAGAAAGAGAAGTTCACAGCTTCTACTCTGAAGAAAGTCTCGCACTGCATCTTGAGGATTTCTACTTTAAAGGGATCTTAGCCAGGATGGCAGGCAAACATCCGCCTTAAGCAAGTCATTATCCCTTTGCCTCAGTTCTGCATCTGGAAAGTGGGAAGCACAGGAACGGTTTCCCAAAGCAGAGGAAGAAATTAATGAGATATGAAATTGTGAAACACTAAGGCCCTGTGTTAAATATTCCTTTCAAATGGTTAGCAGAAAAATTTGGAATCTGCCAGAAATGGTTTTAAGCACATATTTTTAAAGTATGCTATTTCAGCTCTTAATTAGACATCATCTTGCTTGATAATTAGTAGCAGAACCTACTACAGATGGCATATTTTTTCCTTTAAGAGAAATCACAGAAGCTCCGATATGTTGGCTTGTCAAAGTTCCCATTTTTTAATATGCTTGCATGCCCCAAACCCACCGTTCCTCCTCTTGTTCCAATATTGCTACCCTTAAGTAATGCGACTCAGCTAGTCTTTCCAATGCTTCAGCCCCATGCCAGTATACTTGACCTTAACAAAGCTCAACTGGTTTGAAACAGCATTCCTAATTGCTTTAAAGTTATAAAGATTCTTTGATAGAAGAGCTCACTTGGGGCATTTACATAACACGGAGTGCACAAAGGTAATAAAGATCTACCGTCCTGATTGGAAATGCCAGAATATCTACTAGCAGCACGGTGTTTTGAAATTCCTCTTTGAAGAGGAGGTTGCTCTATTTGACAGGCTGTCGCTGATCCATCTGGGCCAGTACCCGAAATGTTTTAATCATAGAATCATATAGTTGGAAGAGACTTCATGAGCCATCCAACCCTATTCTGCCAAGGAAAGTTGCATTCAAAGCATCCCTGAAAGATGGCCATCCAGCCTCTGTTTAAAAGCCTCCAAAGGAGGAGCCTCCACCACACTGCGGGGCAGAGAGTTCCACTGCTGAACAGCTCTCACAGTTAGGAAGCTCTTTTGGAAATGGAGAAGCCAATAACTAAACACGAGACCTTCTACTGTAGGGGTGCTCATTAGGTAGATCGTGATCTACTGGTAGATCGCGTAGGGCGTCCTGGTAGATCGCAGGCAGGGCGGGAGGAAGGCTCAGTCCCGCCCCGCAGGCTCCTGACGCCGCCCAGGTGCAGAAGGAGGTTGGACTGGATGGCCCTTGGAGGTCTTCTTCTACTCTAGGAACCTATTGTTGTTGTTACTATTATTATTAGTAGTAGCAGAGGCTGAATGAATATTATCATTTTTATTATGAATAAATTCAGGGACTTATACTCACATTTAGTTAAATTCAGTCTTAAAATATATTATATGGCTCTCACTGAAATAAATTTCTAAATATTTTGCTTTTATGGCTCTCTGAGTAGTGGGTTGGTAGATCATTTTGACTTGGTTGTTTTATAAGTAGCTCGGATGCTGAAAAAGTGTGAGCACCCCTGTTCTACTGCAAGGTAAGTCTTTTGCAGCTGACTCATTATTCCTACATTATTATTATTATATTTATACCACGCTTTTTCTCTCCACCAGGAGACTCGAAGCGGCTCTATAGCCTAGCAGAGGGAGTCTCGCCATTTGGCCCATAGAACCAACTCCACCAAGAACCACACAAGCATCTATGTTCTCCGAAGTACTGACACAACTGTTGTCTTTGGGCCTTACTCCCTGTGAGGTATTTTGTAGCCATTTCCTAAGGGAGAGCATTGATTGTATCCCTGGAGGAAGCAGATGGGGACAAAGAGGTGCTGTCCGCTCTCAAATAAACCTACACACAGATAACACATTGCACTGATCCCTTAATCATAATTCGGCTGCTTTATTTCTAACTGTGTTGTGATAATTCCCCACTTCGTCCGCATGATGTACGAGTCAAATAAATAACAGATAATGCAGCATCAGGTAAGTAAAAAAGTGCTAGAGAAATGATTTAATAATCATAATCTTTCTAATAGGAAAAATAATTAAGGTTGCAGCCTTTATGCAAACACTCCAATTGAAGAGGGAATGCAGGAGGCCATTTCCCAACATTTTAATGATGTTTGAGCAGAGAGCAATTAGAAGGGTGCTTTCAAGAGGAAACACTACCGGGGAGGAAAGGTCAGCGCCAACTGATTACAACAACAAAGGGCTGGGAGAAACTTCAACTGTGAAAAGGAAAACGGGTTCCCTTGGACCTAAAAGGACCAGTGTCCACTAACTGCAGTAATGCAAATGCATCTAAATGCATAGAAGCTCAATGTATACATACAAATGCAAATGTCAGTAAAACATAGTAAAACATTCACATTTAACAGAAATAATTTGTTTTTTTCTTGAATGATGAAAAAAATCTTCACGTGTGTGGAAATAGTCCTTGTGTCTTTACTACAGATGAGTAGACTCCAAGTCTCTCGGCATTACTTCGCGAACGAAGATTCAGGAAGGACTCATCCCACGCTTTTTACAAGCGCGTTGATGACTAAAAAGGCCAATCTGAGATAGGCAAGTTCGGTTGCAGAAAGCGCAGCAGAAAAGTCTCCTTGGGTGATGTTTTTCCAAGTTGCGGTTCTTTCTGCGTTGTCGTTTCTCTTCGAGATCCATTCGGCGTGTCTTCTCGAAAGAGGCCGCGCATTGTGGATAGTGCTTCTCCATGCCTCCCGATGTGAGGCCAGGGTGGACCATTGTTGGTGATCAATCTGGCCAAGCCTGAGATGTTGTTTCAGGGAGTCCTTATATCTCTTTGGGGGGCGCCTCTCTTGCGCTGACCCGTGGCGAGTTCACCGTAGAGTAGTATCTTTGGGAGGCGGTGGTCCTCCATCCTAGAGACGTGTCCTGCCCAGCGCAGCTGTGTTCTCAATAGCATGGCCTCAATGCTGGTGATCCCTGCTTGCTCAAGGACAGCAACATTCGTCACATAGTCGGTCCAGTGTATATTTAGGATTGTGCGAAGACAGCGCTGATGAAAGCGCCGAGGAGTCGTAGGTGTTGGCGATAGGTGACCCATGTTTCAGACCCATAGAGGAGAATGGACAGTATGATAGCTCTGTACACACTGATTTTGGTGCTTTGTCTCAGGTGCTTGTTGCTCCAGACTCTTTTGTGAAGCCTTCCGAATGCACTATATGCCTTTGATAATCTGTGATCTATCTCTTTGTCAATCTTGGCGTCTGAAGAGATGATGCTTCCCAGGTAGGTGAACTGCTGAACGGACTTAAGCACAGATGTGCCTATGCTGACGTGAGGATGGTGGTGTTCTTCCTGTGGTGCGGGCTGGTAGAGGACTTCTGTTTTCTTCAGGCTGACTTCCAGCCCAAACAGCTCTGCAGCTGTTGCAAAGCAGGATGTGAGGCGCTGCAGGGCTGCTTCTGAATGGGCGACAAGGGCAGCATCGTCAGCAAAAAGTAGCTCACGGACTAGATAGTTTAGAGTCTTAGTGCGAGCCCTCAGACGGCTTAAGTTGAACAAGCTACCATCAGTACGATAGCGTATATATATGCCGTCTTCTTCTTGTAGGTCTGCCATAGCCCTTTGGAGCATCATGCTGAAGAAGATTGTAAATAGGGTTGGTGCAAGAACACAACCTTGTTTCACTCCATTAGTTATGAGAAAGGGCTCCGAGAGAGCATCGCCATATCTGACTTGACCGTGCTGGCCCTCATGTAACAGGACAATCATTTTGAGGAACTTGGGGGACATCCTAGACGTTCCAGGATCTGCCACAGACCTTTCCTGCTCACAGTGTCGAAGGCTTTGGTGAGGTCGACAAATGTTACATAGAGTCCTTTGTTCTGCTCTCTACATTTCTCTTGCAGTTGTCTAAGGGCAAAAACCATATCTGTGGTGCTCCTATTTGCTCTGAAGCCACATTGGCTTTCAGGAGAAGTTCTTCTGCAATAGCCGGAACTAATCTGTTCAGGAGTATCCTTGCAAGGATTTTTCCAGCAATGGAGAGCAGTGTTATACCTCGATAGTTTGAGCAATCGGATTTTGTTCCCTTTTTCTTATACAGGGTGATGATAACTGCATCTCGGAGATCTGATGGCAGTTCACCTTTTTCCCAGCAGCTCACAAGGAGCTCGTGGAATTTAGCATGCAGTACATGACCTCCCTGTTTCCAAGCTTCAGGTGGGATTCCATCGATCCCGGCTGCCTTGCCATTTTTCAACTGCTGTATGGCCTCAATGGTCTCTTCCAGAGTGGGAGCTGCGTCCAGTTCATTTTTCATTCAGACTCCAAGTACTTGTACAGTAAATGTCCTATTTTCTTTATTATACAAGAGTAGACTCCAACATACAACCAGTTTCGACTCAAAGGAGCCTACATCAGGTACTTGGGTCGATAAACAATATATGTTATTGATACACACATATAGTTTTGTCAACTGGAAACACCTGGCTTGTAAGTGTGTGTGTGTCTATACACACATATACACGCGCGACTTTCTCGTTTATCAAAAAAGCTCAATATTTGAGGCAAGTGGTCTACTGTTAAATGTGAATGTAACAATCCTATGTTTTACTGACAGTTGTATTTGTATGTACGCATCGAGCTTCTATGTGTTTAGATACTTTGGCATCACTGCAATTAGTGGATACTGGTCCTTTTAGAAACTTAAACTATGGCACACTCATTTTACACAGAGCAATATTTCATTCCCAGGCAAACAATCCTAAAGCCAAGGCCCGGTTAACTAACAGCATCTCACTTCAAAACAATGGTGGTTAAGGAGGACTGGGCGAGGACTAGACACTCCGTCTAAGCATCTGGACCATGTTATCAAGCACGGTGGGAGCAGGAGGAATCTGCAAGTCTAATGACACCTTGGGATTACTAACACGGCACGCTCTAATAAATACTCCCTGCAGCATCTGCTGGTCTAATAACTGGCACCAGAAAACAGCACGTGCTGATCTCTGTGTCTATTAGCGCTCACTGATTCGAGGGCCTTGCGAGGCAGTGGGCTGTGTCAAGCACAGCGGAGGCAAAGGGATGGGGAAAGATTGAGAAAGGAAGCTCTAGTCTCACCAGTGGGCATTTCTCAAGCCATCTCTTCCACCTCAATCCCAGCAGGATCTAAGGTCATGGCTGTAGTTTACCTTCTTTCCTTTTGGGTCACGGCATGAGGCTGATTTAGGATTTTTCTCTTGTTCCTGCACTTGGAACGTATCCCAGCTGAGCAGAAAGAAGGCTGTTTCTTCTTTTTCATACTTGAACCATTCTCAGAGTGGAAATAACATGCTTCTGCCATGGCTGCCTCTTTTGTTTCTTAAAGGTTTGAAGACATGTGGCTTCGGGGGTGGGGGAGGTGGGGAGGCCAGGAAAGGAAAATAATCCAGACCTCCAGGCAATTTTGCTTTATGGTTCCTATGCCATGTGTAGAGACACACTGCTTTTTAAACCTTTCTGCCACCAAGTATTGTGGTGAGGGCTCGCCTTAGTCTCTAGTCTGGGCAAAGTGTCAGAGAACTTTTATATCTAAAGACTGAAGAGGTTTCTCTTCTTTTACGCTGCCACCATTTAACCCAGGGAGGTTTGACAAACCGGGAGGCAGGACTGGATGAACAAGAGAACAAAGTTAATTTTTTTAACAACTTGTGAGAGATTCACAGGCACTTTTGCGTAATGGTTACAATGAAACGTTGGAGCGTGTGGTTACTTAAAAGCTTGCACAAACTTAAACAAGTTGCATTCAACGTAGCACCCCAGATAATACTGCTAAGGTATTTTCTGCTAACTGGCTACAACTAACTGGCTCTGCTACCTCACAGAGTCCTAAAATCCAGCACAAAGCTGCTATCTCACTCAAGAGCCTAACTCACACTGACCTACTCTCTCAGAGTCCAACCATCAACTCCCCTCCAGAGTTCCGAAACCTCCCTAACTGCCCTGCTCACCAACTGTCAGTTTTCGAAATTCCAACCGACATTCTACCCCTGGTGCCTTGCCTAACTGCCTACTGGCTCTCTAAGGTTCTATGTCCCTTTTCCCCAGGCTATCTCCAACTCAGCCCAAACTGGGAACCCAACCTTAAAATGGCCGCTTATCCAAAACATCCCATGTAATGGCCAACCCATCGAAAAGGGCTTTTCCTCCTGGGCTTCTTCTGGCCCAAAATACAAAAGAGAACAAGTCTTTGTAAAAATGGCACAAATTCGTCACACCATGCTTTCCCTCTCTTCTATTTAGTCTGGTCAATGAATAAACTGGGAAAATGGGAGGTGTAGTTCACCAACACTTGAAGGACCACACTTGGCCACCTCTGAGTTAGAAATCTGAGAACCTACAAGAGTGCTTTAAAATGAAACTGACAACGGGATTGCACCGGCATATTTTTTCCAAAGTTTCTATTCTAGCCCTTCAGCTTGTCAGTGTTTTATACTTCAAGAAATTTAAATATTCAGGTCTCAAAACAACTGGAGGTGGTAGTGATAGTGATAGCACGTTTATGCGATCCACATATAACACAACACTGCAGCCTAAACTATCATGTTTTTAATCTTCTCTTTGAAATTATTTTCAGGACAGTTTCAAACTACGTTACGACTGCACTTTGGTCCCATTTTGAATGCTACTGAATCTTGGGATTTGTACTTCAATGGATCGCTTGAGTTCTCCAGCATAGAATTCTAAATGCTTTGTAAAATACAAATCCCAGAATCACACAAGATGAATCCATGCTCACTGAAGTGGTATCAAACTGCTGGAATTGAGCAGTGAGAAAGAGACCTAGGTCTAGGACAGGCCTGGGCACACTTCGGCGCTCCCGGTGTTTTGGACTACCACTCCCACAAGTCCTAACAGCCGATCGGCTGTTAGGAATTGTGGGAGTTGTAGTCCAAAACACCTGGAGGGCCGAAGTTTGCCCAGGCCTGGTCTAGGATGTAATAATAACAATAATAATCTTTATTTATACCCCACCACCATCTCCCCAATGGGGACTCGAGGAGGCTTACATGAGGTCAAGCCCAATAACACAATACAATAAATGAAATCAAATGTACAATCCCATTGTCTATATGTGTTGTATGTCTATGGCATTGAATGTTTGCCTGTATATGTGCATTGTGATCCGCCCTGAGTCCCCTGCGGGGTGAGAAGGGCAGAATATAAATGATATAAATAAATAAATGTATCTATCACAGACACAAAACAGGAATAAACCTCAATAGAAATGGCACAGAGGGTGCATGGTTTTGTCCTTGTTTTGATTTCTCCCCTGTAGCTAAACTGCGGCCTGCCGTATAGATTTTCAAAATGGTTGCCCAGTTTTGGCAAGTTTTGCCCGGGCAGAAAATCAACTGGCTGATTGTTAAAACATAAGAGCTAAAAGACATCCATCAGAGCAAACCTTTTCTGGCATTTTCAGCTCAAACGCTTGTATTTACAAGACTAACAATCCCTGGAGAGACTATTCAGGTGGACAAGATTCTGAGCAAGTCAATTCTCTGCAACAACAACAACAAAAAAGATGCAAAGGCTCCCGCTGCCATCTCTATAGCAAAATCAAAGGAAGAATGCAGGAAGACTCCGGGAGATGCAGCTCTTTGGAGCTGAGAAAGGGGGGGAAAGACATCCAAGTTACTATCGCTGAAGCTGAAAAGGGGAAAGCCACATTCGTTATGAAATGCCATTTAGACATGAATCCTTGCTGGTTTCCTTATCTGCCTGTCAAGAAAATATTTTAACAGTGATACTGGTTTGTTGTTGAAACTGTAGATAATTGAAAATTTTAAAATAGATAGCCTTCCTTCAAGAAGCATCATGCACGCTATGTTTCAACTGCACTTCTAAAAATTTCACCGCTTCTGCACAGCTTGTGGCCTGACAAATGCACCCTGCCAGGCAGGGACTGCATCCCACAAAACGTGTGACTTTCATCCTCCTCCTGATTCCCCAGGATGATAGTGAGAAAGGCACCGGCACGCTCTCTATGGACTACTGACCAGGTCAGGTCTGTATGAAGTGTAGAACAGACTAGAGAGAATAACATAAAGCAGTGGTTCCCTACCTGTGCTCCACAGACCCCTACGAGCTTCACATGCACTTTCCAAGGGATCTGTGGCCGCTCCAGGAAAATAAATAAATAGAATTAAAGAATAAGAGACAAAAAGTAAAATCCAAATAAAAAGACTAGAAATTACATTCTGAGTGGAAATCTGCCGAGTTGAATTTCGCGCCTCCTCTATCTGGCTACGGTGGTCCACGCTCTGGTCACATCCCGAATAGATTACTGCAACACACTCTACGTGGGGCTGCCTTTGAAGACAGTTCGGAAACTGCAATTAGTCCAACGGGCGGCAGCCAGGCTACTAACGGGAGCTACGTACAGGGAGCATACCACCCCCCTGTTGTGTCAGCTCCACTGGCTGCCAGTCCATTTCCGAGCTCAATTCAAAGTGCTGGTTTTGACCTTTAAAGCTCTATACAGTTCTGGTCCAGCTTACTTGTCCGAACGCATCAGCCGCTACGTCCCACCTCGTAATTTAAGATCATCCGGGGAGGCCCTGCTCTCGCTCCCGCCTACTTCTCAAATGCGGTTGGTGGGGACAAGAGATAGGGCCTTCTCGGTGGTGGCTCCCCATCTGTGGAACGCACTCCCTATTGATATACGATTAACCCCATCCCTCCTGGCATTCAGGAAAAAAGTGAAATCCTGGTTATGGGACCAAGCGTTTGCACATTAGCACGATACAGCACTTTAGATTGGACTGAAATGGCAAACTGGTGGACATGACCCAAAGCTTCTATTATGGACGGAATACTGTTTTTAACTTATGTGAATGTATGATGTATTTTAATGCTAATTGTGTTTTACTGTATTTTAATGCTAACTGTATTTTAATGTATTTTAACTTTGCCTTTTTTGTTTTTTTATTATATGTATACTGTGTTTTTGGCATCAAATTGTTGCCGTTGTTAGGCCGCTCTGAGTCCCCCCTCGGGGGTTGAGCAGAAGCGGGGTAGAAATGGTGGAAATAATAAAATAAATCAGAGGACGCGTGGTCTTTCTGATGCCACTATCTCCATAATTATTGTAGTGTGTGAGATGGATAGGCAGTGAGGCTGAGATGGGTGCCAGCCTGTTGCACACATGGAAATTGATTCTAAAAAGGGCTGTGTGAGTCAAAAAGGGACTTGGCCAGAGAAATCGATTCTAAGAAGGACCCCGCAAGTCAAAAAAGTTGGATACTATTGACCTAATGGAACAGAGTACAACCAAATCTATGAGGGATACATTTCCGGAGGCTGCATTCACATGTGAAACCACAGCTAGCAACAAACCTTGTTGAGATGAAGGAATTCCAGCCCCAAAATAGATGTGCTACATAAAGAGCCTAAAATTCCTAGAGATATTTCGTTGGTAGTAGATAAATGAAACCACGGGTACCAATCTCATGGATATGAGTGTAGTACTGTACAGTGTTCCCTCACTTATTGCTGGGGCTAGGTGCCAGGACCTCCCGCAATAAGTGAAAAACCACGATATAGGGATACTTTATTAATTTTAATATTTATACATTATTTTAGTAGTTATACACCATTTTAAGTCTTTATAAACTTAAAATAAAGTGAAGGAAAGTAAGGAAGGAAAGGCGCTTCAAGGCTGGAGGGAGGGAAGGAAGACCGAGGAGGGAAAGCGCCTCGGAGAGCAGCGACGGCAAAAACCCACAAAAGAGCAAAAATACCATGATATATATTTTAAATTAATATTTTTTTAAATCCGCGAAACAGCGAGTCCGCAATAAGCGAATTGCGAAGTAGCAAGGGAACACTGTATTCAGTTTTTCCCTTTGAACTCTTTTCATTGTCCAAGTTGCTCAAACAAAATGGTGACCATGTTCACATAGATAGTTATGTAGCACCTCTGGATGAGCTTTTTCTCCTGCACCACTTTCAATATTGAATATAATGAGGTTGAAACAAATCATGACAAATGCATCTACACAGCTTGCAACCTTAAGTCTTTTCTATGGTTGGCTTCATCTTTCTCGCAAAGACTGCTCCAATTCTACAAAGCAAGGGAGGTGGAACTTTCTGGAACACTGCCATACACATTTAGCAAACATTATATCTACTTTTCAGAAAAAAATGTATATGTGTGTGTTCCTACAGAGAGGCGGGGTAGAGGAAGAAAAAGGTAGTGTGAAGAATAATATAGGCTCGTGACATACAAATGGGGTCAGAATGAGGCCTTTAAACAGACCCTTTTTGTAACCCTAGATTCCAAGATCTGGAAGTCATTCATGCAAAACCAAGCACAAAACATACCTACAGTAGTTAAAGACAGAGTTAGAAGCCATCATATTTGGGTATTCTTGGAGTTGTAGTCCAAGAGGTAACTTTTCCAGTCTCTGGCTAAAACTTGAAGTATCTAAAGCAAGGGTGCTCATTAGGTAGCTTGTAAGCTACTAGTAGATCTTCGGCCCTCTTCCAGGTGATCTTCGGGCCTCACCAGCCAGATGGGACGCTCCTGCCATGCGCGCGCACACCCTGCACGCACGCGCACTCCTGCTGCTGGCTTCTGCTCTCGCAGTGCTTCTTTCGCCTGTGGGGCATTGCAGGAAGAAGGCAGCACGAGGCGGGGCCTCTGGAGGGAGCGCCCTGCCTCTCTCTCGTCCAGAAGCAGCTGTGCAGCCTCCGTTGCCGGCGAGAGAGGCTGGACGGAGCGCTCCCTCTGGATGCCCCGCCTCGTGCTTTCTCCTTCCTGCAATGCCCCGCAGGTGGAAGAAGCGCTGCACGGGCAGAAAACAGCAGCAGGAATACGTGCGGTGGCTGGAGTGCGCAGCGGCGGGAACGCGCAACGGCAGGTAGATCTTTTGAACTTGGTTGCTTTAAGAGTAGCTTGCATGCTGAAAAAGTGTGAGCACCCCTGATCTAAAGCAATCGCATAGTTTGTTGTTTATTCATTCAGTCGCTTCCGACTCTTCATGACCTCCCGGGCCAGCCCACGCCAGAGCTCCTCGTGGGCCATGGCCACCCCCAGCTCCTTCAAGGTCAAGTCAGTCACTTCAAGGATACCACCCACCCACCCACCTTGCTCTTGGTTGGCTGATCTTTTTTCCTTCCCTTATCCCCAGCATCATTCTCCAAGCTTTCTCCAAGTACTTCAACTTTGCCTCGAATCTCCTTCCCAGCAGTGAGCAGACGGGCTTTTTTTCCTGGAGGATGGACTGGTTGGATCTTCTTGTGCTCTAAGGCACACTTAGAACTTTCCTCCATAGTAAATAATGTGAAAAGCAAAGGAGAGTCAGAAGACCCAGAGAGAGCATTCTACTTCAGTGCAAATTAAAGTACTGGTCCATGGAGTGATTTTGGCACATGAGCGATTAGCTCCTGGTCCATGGAATAAACTGCTTAAGAAGCATGGCTCTCGTTGATCTGCTTGTTTGAAGTTGTTGGACTTCTGTTACAACTGTTCAGAAAATGACAGTGAATTCAGAGCTCAGATGCACCTCAGATGAATAACAGGGGCAGAACAGCAAATGGCATTATGCAACAAGTTACTTTTACAGCAATGAAACAGGAAAGAGTGACATCCTACCCCAGTTCTAAGCTTGTAACAGTGAGACATGAATTGTGAAACAGCATCAGTTCTTTAAAGTCTATCGTAAATATTGTTATATAAACTCAAACGCTGCAATGCCCTGAGGGCCTACAGAAACCCACAAGGAGGGAAGCCACAGGTGTTGCCCTTTCAACACACCAGGCAGGCATGTAGAGCAGAAAGGAAACAGGAGAGAGGGCCAAATTACAAAAGCAATCACCAGTTAGACTGAAATGTTTGACTTATTCCCATGAGCAAGCTTCAGAAAGAGACAAAATGGAGATAGATGTTAAATGCTGATTTCACTATCATGTGTTGCTTCATAAGTACAGGAGAATAAGGGGGAATATAAGGGCCATTAGGCCAATCTGAGCTGATTCCTGGATCGACAACTGTCTATGTGAAAGAGATCTAGGAGCCTTAGTAGATCACAAGCTGAACTAGAGTCACCAGTGTGGTGCAGCAGCCACGACCTAGCCACAGTGGTCCAAGCCACGGTAGGGTTGCCATATGAATAAGGGACAGGCACCTAAAAATAGGGAAATTTTCACAAAAATAAGGAACACTTCATAAAAACTTGAAAATCACCATTTGTTTTTCAAGTATTTATGTAGTGTCCCTTCTTTTGTGAAAATTTCCCTATTTTTAGGTGCCTGTCCCTTATTCATATGGCAACCCTAAGTCACGGTCATCTCAAGGCTGGACTACTGTAACGCTCTCTACATTGGCCTTCCTTTGTCGGTGATCCGGAAACTTAAGCTGGTGCAGAATGCTGCAGCTCGGCTACTGGCAGGCGTTCCAACATGCTGCCATATTACTCCCATCTTATGCGAACTGCACTGGCTCCCAGTGGAGTACCGGATTACCTTCAAAGTGCTGGTTCTGACCTTTAAGGCCTTGAATGGTCTGGGGCCAGTGTACTTAAGGGTACTATATTGTCACACCAGACCACTGCGTTCAGAGTCACACAACCTTCTCGTAATCCCAAGTTGTAAAACCTATCACTTGACTTCAACGTGGAGGAGGGCTTTCCGTGTCATTGCTCTAACACTTTGGAACGCGCTCCCTCCAGAAGTTCGTGCCCTGACTAGCTTACTGGCTTTCCGGAAGGCCTGCAAGACCTTATTGTTTGAACAGGCATTCGGCCCTTAAAACGGCAGGCCCTCTGCAGTTATAACTGCATGCCTCTGGTGCCTACTGCCATACGTTGTCGGGTTGCTTGTATTGCTTGTATGATTTTTATGTATTTGCATATGCTTTTAATTGTGTTTTTAACTGTGTTTTTACTGTGTTTTTACTGTGTAGAAGTTGCACCAAGCCAGGTGGGAGTGGCATCGGACAAAGCCAAATAAATAAATAAATAAATAAATAAGGCAATGCGATTCAAGGCTGCTTCAATAGGAGTCTAATGTTGAGATCGAGGGAATAACTCTGTGTCCGGTTCTGAGCAAAGCAATTCAAGAAAGAGGTGGGCCAGATAAAATGTCCAGAAAAGGGGGACCTTAAATGGTCAGAGGTCTGGAAACCAGAAATCCCTCTGGAGAGCAGCTTAGGGAGTTGGGGATTTTTAGCTTGGAGAAAAAGGAAGCTGAATCGGAACATGTGAGCCATTTTTAAGTATTTGAAAGGATGTCACATTGAGGAGGGGTCAAGCTTCTTTTCTGCTGCTCCAAAGACTAAGGCACAACGGAGCAATGAGTTCAAACTGCACGAAAAGAGATTTCATCTAAGCATTAGGAAGAATTTCCTAACAGCAAGGGTTGTTTGATAGTGGGTTATGCTGCCTCCCATCCAACCATGCAGGAACACCCAATCCAAGCCCTCTTGAGAGATGACCAACCAGCCACTTATTAAAAACCTCTAGAGAAGGATATCCCATAGGACTTAATCCTTCTCTAGAGGTTTTTAATAAGTGGCTGGTTGGTCATCTCTCAAGAGGGCTTGGATTGGGTGTTCCTGCATGGTTGGATGGGGTTGGATTGGATGGTCCCCGGGGTATCTTCCAGCTCTAGGATTCTATGATTCTACACAAACTCAGCAAAACTATCCAACTTCCCATTTCAAACCACAGACTGCAAAATTGCATTTCTGATAATTTTTAAAGGGCTTCTGACACAGAGACAGCTAGAGTATGGAAAGGGGGAAGGAGAAGAGGCAGAGAGATACCGCCCCAAAAAGGAACTTGTCTAAGCTCTGTGTACAGGCTTATACAGCAAACACACAGGTTCACTGGGCACACCTCATTCGCCTGTTCCAGAAGTGAGTTCAGGCTCAGATGATCTCCCGTTCCAGAGAGAGCGCCTAACAGCAACGGAGGCTGACCCTGTGAGTTCATCTTTCATGAGCTGCCTTTGAAAGTGAGAAGTAGGCCATCCGCCAGAGGAGCAAAGCCGAGGTTGTGCAGCCAACGGGGAGCCAAGGCAACCGAAAGGGGATCTATTTCCCTTCCCCCCCCCCATGGCAGGTGACGCGGAATCCAGATTGTTCTTGGAAGGAGAGAGAAATATCTAGCCTACTGTACTTTGGCAGACCTACATCTCCGCAGACAAAGCAAGGCAGTTGGCTCTAGAGAGGTATTGTCTAAGTGCCTGGGGGCGTTGTTTCAGTAAAGAAATAAATACCACGGCTTCTGAGGACGGAGGCAAAAGGCCATGGCTGTTAGGAAAACACTTTTATTTTATGTACCAATTTGTCTGATTTACACAATCCCATATTTATTCCGTCTTACTGTGGTGCAGAAGGAAGAGAAGCAACACAGAGAATACAAAAGTCTCCCAGGAGACATCTCATTTCTCTGCTAGTTCAGCTTGCTTTCTGCACTTCCCAGTTTGGGGGGGAGAGCGCGAGAGCGAGAAAACCCAGCCAGTAAAAATATCTTTTGCACTGTAGCGACATTCATTTGACAAACTTAGTTGCGGTTCTGGAATCAGTGAGACCTCTTTTAGGTAGAACTGAGAAGCTAATGTCTTGGAGCCCATCTGTCAGCCAAACAGGGAGGGCCTCACAATGCCAACTGTGCAGCATTTTTTTTTCTGCCTGTTACTAATTTTGCCTTACTAATCTAACAGCACTGAGTAAAAGTTTAGCTACTAAATCAGCCATCGGCTATTGAACTGTGGGGGAAACGTGGGATTTCAAGAGCAATAATAACACCTGTTAACAACATGAAGGAGAGATGCAGGAGTAAACAGAATGAAAACAACTGAGAACAGGCCCTTAGTGGTAGGTGAATGGATGGATCTATCTATTTTCTACTAAGAAAGGCTGCAAAATGCATCTACCTGGTTGTAGGCTCCTACCTGACTTAGCTTCATGTTGCAAACACAGAAAAATGCGGTGGGAAAGAGGGGATGGGAGATGAAAAATATAGATCACTATATGAATTGATCACAGGAAACGTCCAACTTCCGTGTCTCTCTAATATAATTGTTCCAATCTCGAGGTCTACACAATATTGAAAGTCTACGCAACATGTCTAAGTAATGTATGTATACACTTCAGTCAAAAGGTCTGCATAAGTCTCTAGGTCTACACAAAAAGTAATAGCTCGTATAGAATGGTCTACACAATAATCAAGTTCTACACAACGGGGTACTCCTAGAAAAGTGGGTGCACCCACAACATACTATGGAGATGCAGCAGACCCAGTGTGGTCAAACAATAGATTCAACGCAGCTTATAAACTTATATAACCCAGCATATTGCATTTAAATCCAGACATTTGAAAGTATCTAAGAAACTCATAGTTGGATTCAATGGTCGCTGTGGGTTGTGAGCAGTATCGCCAATCAATTGAGCTCACTAAAAGGAGGTATAGTGCTCCAAAATAATCTGGACTTTCTCCAAAGTTGTATCCATGCGGGGTGGTTGAATAACTACACCATAGAAGGGTTGCACCTCAAATCTAAAGAGTGCTCAGGTGCACTATTTGTAATCCACAGGGAGGAGGTCCGGGAAGCAACCGTAGTTTGGAGGATGTAAACAAACCCTCGATCCAGGAGGGAGGGAGCTGGGGGCGCTTCATGTTGAACTGTGCAAGAACTCTTATCCCCTGCACTGTCTCCCTGGGGCGCTATATATATATGCAATGTCAAATAGATGATAGATAGATAGATAGATAGATAGATATCTTTATCTTTTGGAAGGCAGTTGCCTTGGGGATGGGTGTGGGCGGTATGGTGGCGCTGAAGTACACGGGTCTGGACGACACCGACAGTGAGGAGGAGCTGCCCCCCAGCTGGGAGAAGAAGACCACTAAGGACAGGTGGGTCTACTATGCCAATCACCTGGATGAGAAAACTCAGTGAGACCAGCCTAAATCTAGGAAATGGAAGCATGTTGTTGGAGATTTGCCATATGGATGGGAGCAGGAAACAGATGAAAATGGACAGGTCTACTTTGTTGACCATATAGACAAAAGGATGACATACCCTGACCCGAGGTTAGCATTCACAGTGGATGATAGTGCCAAACAGAAGTATGACACATACACCACTGCAATGGAAATTCTTCAAGGACGTGACATGCGTGGAAAAATGGCCATAATTACTGGTGCCAATTCAAAAATAGATTCCAGTGATAATCACCTTAGAAAAGTTTCCATTCAAATCGTAAGAATCGGAGGATAGTGCAGTGCAATAATTGATTTGGAATACATGCAATGACTATGGAACAGCATAGACTACAGTTATGGATGGAGCGATTTTAATATGGAATTGAATGTTTTTAAATGTCGAATATGTATTAATTTTTAAGTTAATTTTAATTTTTTTGGAATTGTATGTGTTTTGAGGCAAGGAATAATTGCCTCTATGTAAGCTGCCTTGAGTCCCTTTTGGGGTAGAGAAAGGCAAGGTATAAATAAGGTTAATAAATAAATAAATGTCAAAGGCAAATGTGGACAGCATGTCTTATCCTCCAGAGAAGAAGGAACAGAGCAAACAAACCAAACAACAACAACAACAACACCCTGCAGAACATGCAGATTTACAGGAACATTTCAATTCTTGAGATTGTTATTGCTGGTGTCTTTAGTACTATGTGCCATCAAGTTGGCTCTGACTGATGGGAGACTTGAAAAACTTGGCCATCAAAGACCCTTGACTTCCTCGATGGACTCAACCCACCTCTATTGTGGTTTTCCTCTTCTGTCTTTCACTTTCCAAGCCTTATTGCCACTTGCAATTAATATCATTTCAGGATATGTTGCACGTATGATAGCCTCAATCTACTCATTTTGCCTTAAAGCAGTGGTTCCCAACCTGTAGTCCGTGGACCACCAGTGGTCTACAAGAACAAAAATATGGCCTGCGGTCTCAACATTACTACACTGTTGCAACAAGAGCAACTTGTCTCGCAGAACCCTCTTATAGTGCCGAGGCTTATTAAATATGGTTTTCTGTGGGTGAGCAGATGACGAGTACTGGATGGCATATACCCGGGGTGCAGTGAAAAATATTATTCCACCCTGCTGCTTTCGGACTCTAACGCTACAATAACTTACAGTGTTGCTAAGTTCTGTGCTGCTGCTCTTAATATCAGACGGAGGATGATTGACACCGTAAGGCAACAATAGCCTGTCTTTTGAAATATATTTTATACTGATATGTAATCTAATTTTAAATAACTGTTTACTGGAGAGTTGTCCCTCTCTTCTTAGGGCGCTTGTGCCCGCTTTGTGCTGGTCAGTGACCGTAATAAAGTTTTGTTGTTACTGGATGGCATATGTTCTATATCAGAAACTAGAGCTGATGTGGTCTATCCAGTGCAATTTTCAGAAGCAGCACCTCAAATAACCAAACTGAATCTAAAGTTGACCAAAAACTGATTCGTAACCCTTTTGGTACTAATGTTGGGGAGTTCACCCTGGTCAAAGTGGTCCCTGATCAAAAAAATGTCGGGAATGACTGCCTTAAAGGGAAGAGTTCAACCTTCAAGTTTTCTTGAGACGTTTTCCTTTTTCAGACATACATTCAAAATGTGGTGCTTCTGTCTTCAAAAGCTAGAGGCTGAATTCTAATTGAAGGTGACTGAATCAGGCTTACTGTATTCACTGGTTCAGCAGCTTAGATTAGGAGAAAACCCACATCCAACTTCTCAAAGAATTGCCTTTGAGAAGCCTGCATGCACCTCCACCTATTGCTTCTGAGCCTGGAGTCGTAACACAGTCCTCCAGATCTCTTTTCTGTGAATCAACCTAATCCCCTTCTAAAGCCAACTATGCTGGCAGCCACCCACGCATCTCAGTTTAACAAAATCTCACAAATTAATTACATGTGTGGGAAGAATTGCCTCCTTTGATGTTTCCTGCTAATCAGTTTTCAAAGGATGACCCAAGTTCTGGGATTAGGAAAAGGGGAGGAAAGTTCCCATCTCTCCATTTTAGACCATTCTTTCCATCACTTTATCATTCCTTATCCATGATATCTGCTTGGTTGCCTTTTCCTCTGAAGCTCACAGCTTGAAAGGTTGCAACTGTTCCTTGGAGGGAGCTGCCTTTTGCTGGTTTTGGTTGTTCTTTGCTCCACCTTTTCCAGATTTGCAATATCCTCAAGATCAAAAATGTACATAAAACACTCCCATTGTGGCCACACCATTAATTGGCATTCAGACTTAACAATAATAGGAGTTTTGTTTTCAACGATTTCCTCAACAATTCCTACTGTGTAACTGGCTTTTTCACAGATACTGGACATGGTGTTATTTCATTTTCCCCCTATTCCAAAATTTGCCATGAGCCAAATATCTCTTTCTTCTTTAGTCACTGACATCTCTGATAACACCAGCATATGTCAGCAATAATTTACTATCTTAATTTGCACTTAGGCCTAACTGAATGTACTAGACCATGATACCCATCATTTCCTATTTATTGCCAGGTCCACTAGAAATGTCAGCTGGGGCGATGGGAGTTGTGATCTAACCATCTAGAACAGGGGTGCCCACACTTTTTCAGCATGCGAGCTACTTCTAATAAAACCAAGTCTGAAAGATCTACCAGGGTGGAGCAGGGGGAAGGGGGCGGGGCTTTGCGCGGCCTGGCTCCGCCCCCTTCCCGTCTGGCTTTAGCGTTTCCGCAGCTTCTGAAGGCAGGGGGGGGGGGGAATGCCAAGCCAGTAGTGGCTATCTATGCCACTACTGCCTTGGCATCCCCCCCTCTTCCCTCCAGAAGCTGCAGAAGCGCTAAAGCCGGGGGGAAGGGGGTGGGGCTTTGCGCGGCCTGGCTCCGCCCCCTCAGAAGTGCCCCATCCAGCTGGGATCGACCTCCTTCGGTCCTGGGATCGACCAGTCGATCGCGATCTACCTAATAAGCACCCCTGATCTAGAAGCCATAAAACAATGCTCTGTTGTAGGCCTTGGGTGAAGGATTTTTCTCAACTGTTCTTTTCTGAAATAAAGAATATGTTCTAACTATAGTCACCAGCATTGAAGCGATGCCCTCACGCCATCAACTCCGCTGGACTGGCCACGTCGTCCGAATGCCCGATCACCATCTCCCAAAGCAGTTACTATACTCCCAACTCAAAACTGGGAAACGTAACATTGGTGGACAGGAAAAGGGACTTAAAGATAGGCTTAAAGTCGGCTTTAAAAATTGTGGCATAGACACCAAGAACTGGGAAGCCCTGGCCCTTGAGTGCTGCAGCAATGCTGCAGAATTTGAAGAGGCACAAATGGAAGGTGAAAGGGAAGAATGTGCCAAGAGGAGGGTGCTTCAAGCCAACCCTGACTGGGACTGCCTTCTACCTGGAAACCGATGTCCTCACTGCGGGAGAACATGCGGATTAAGAATAGGGCTCCATTGCCACCTACGGACCCACTTGGAGGACCATCATCCTCAGGCTATGAGGGATTGCCTAAGTAAGTAAGTAAGTAAGTAAGTAAGTAAGTAAGTAAGTAAGTAAGTAAGTGAAAGTAAGCTAACTATGGATATTTATTTATTTATTTATTTATTTCCACCATTTCTACCTCGCTTCTTCTCAACTCCCGAGGGGGGACTCAGAGCGGCCTCACAACGGCAACAATTCGATGCCAACACAGCATACATATAATAAAAACCCAGAAACAGTTAAAATTAAATACATTAAATTACAGCTGGCATTAAAATTCGTTAAAATACAATTAACATTAAAATACATCATATATATTCACATCAGTTAAAACAGTATTCCGTCCATAATTGAAGCATTGGGTCTTGTCCACCAGTTTCCCATTTCAATCCAATCTAAAGTGCCCTATTGTGCTAATGTGCAAACGCTTGGTCCCATAACCAGGATTTCGCTTTTTTTCTGAATGCCAGGAGGGATGGGGTTGATCATATATCCATAGGGAGTGCATTCCACAGACCGGGAGCCACCACCGAGAAGGCCCTGTCTCTCGTCCCCACCAACCGCGTTTGAGAAGTAGGCGGGAGCGAGAGCAGGGCCTCCCCGGATGATCTTAGATTACGAGGTGAGACGTAGTGGCTGATGCGTTCGGACAAGTAAACTGGGCCAGAACCGTATAGAGCTTTAAAAGTCAAATCCAGCACTTTGAATTGAGCTCGAATTGGACAGGCAGCCAGTGGAGCTGACACAACAGGGGGGTGGTATGCTCCCTGTATGTAGCTCCCGTTAGTAATCTGGCTGCCGCCCGTTGGACTAATTGCAGATATGATAGTCTCATAAAAACCAAAAACGAAAAGAAGATGCATTCTTACAATACCGTCCTCCCTAATTCATGGAATTCCACAAAAGGTCTAGGCAACATTGTCTTACATCTTTAACCATCCCCCATTTTTTTCCAATTCATCAATTGTTCCCACTCAAAACAGGAAAAAAAATAGGGAGGAAAGATAGAAGCACGCTGCTTGTTGACTAACAGGGCTGAGACCTCTGTCTAGAAGTAATATAGGAAAGGGATTGCAAGAAGTAGAAGTGCTGTCAAACTGTCAAACGGCGTCTGCTTGCACGCTGACTGAAAACACACATACACACGTTGCATAAGAGTCTGTGAATTGGTTGGCTTCTGCACACTCTCACTGTTGCTAAAAGACTTAATTTTCGAAGACTGAAATAGAGATGGATATTCACCATCTATTTATTGTCAGAAGATCTGAAGGCTTATGCTTCTACTTCACATTTACCAGCTTAAAAAAAATGTGATTTTGGAAGTATGGTCATCTAATATGAACGTCTATGGCTAGCCTATGCATTATGTAACGCTTCTGCAAAAGTGAATGTAATAAAGGTGAGGAAATATAAATGTGAAAAGCAAAGGCCTTTTGCCAGTGGAGAGCCACCTAAATATCCTGAAGGCATCAGATCTCATCAGATCTTGGAAACTAAACAGAGCCGGCTCTAACGAGATCACCACCAAACATTAGGTAATATTTCTCTTTTAATTAGACAATGTTTTAGGAAAATCTAAAGGTGAACTCAAAACATAAGTCAATTCATGAATTAAATGACCAATATACCTTTTTTGACGTAAAATCAGCATAAAATTAGTTCTTGGGGAGTATTTTAAAGATGACATCATTCATGTGAAAGACGAAAGGGTTTCTCTATCTGGGAAGGTTTCCTTTATGGGGAGGAGGGTCTCCTGAGATTTTACTTTGATCCTCCTGCACTCAACTGTCACATTTTGTATGTGAAGCACTCTGAACACTCACAGCGAGTCTCCATAAATGTTAATAGGTTTCACAGAAGCCATCAAGGTCTTTAAAATAAATAAATGACTCTTAAATAGAGGAACATTTCATGGCACTGTGATTATCATCTCTGTTGAATGGAATTCACATTTCAGTAGGAAAATGTACTTCTCTGTGAATGACGCAAAATCCGCTTTTCCAAACCATCCATACCTTTCTGGTTTACTAGACAAAAGTACTGCAACTCCACAATTTGGAACTCTATCAGGATCAGTCTGTGAGTCTGCCTGAAATACTATCAAATTGGTTTCTTACATCCAACAAAGCCCTTCTTAATATCAGAACAGCAAGCTGAACATTCCTGATTCACAGCTATTGAGCAATGCTACCAGTAACATCACCACTATTTCGCACTTCACCAAGTTTCACAAGCTCACGTTTCCGCAATATACTTTTTATGGATCTGAAACCACCACATTTAGCAGAACGGAAATAAAGCTACCAGTTTCCGATTTGTAAATTATTTTGAAAGTTCTTTACCCCAAAGAAATGGCACATAAACGTTTTAAGAAAAATAAATTAAAACAATTTAAATTTATTGGGTTTATTTATTTATTTATTTACTATATTTCTATACCGTCCCTCTCAGCCCGAAGGTGACTCGAGGCGGTTTACATATGGCAATTAATGTCCACAAGATAAAACAGAATCAAAACAATTAAAACAATAATCATTTAAAACCATAGACAATTAGCATTTAAAACCATAAAAAACAAATTTCTCAGCATCTCATCGTTAAAATCATTTTCCGTCGCATGGATTTAAGTTACATTATCGAACATTTAAGAAAAATTAAGTTAGAAAATATTATGGTATGTTCTCTATTTCAGGGATGGCTTTCCTTTCTCCCAACATGGGATTCTAAGATAGCTTAAAAATGATAATAACGAAAAGGTTAAAACACACATAAACAACATCCTATAAACCAGGCATGGGCAAACGTTGGCCCTCCAGGTGTTTTGGACTTCCTAACGGCTGTTAGGAATTGTGGGTGTTGGAGTCCAAAACACCTGGAGGGCCAAAGTTTGCCCATGCCTGCTATAAACAATAGCACCAATTGAAAACTGTTTAGAAGCATTTAAAACATAGCAATACTAACAAAGGAACAATACACACATGTATTAAGAGATCTTGCTAATAGTTTAAAGCTAGTCTAATTTCCATTTCTTTGACCGGAAATGGAAGGACTGCAGAGAGAGGATTATAACTTAGGATGCCATCGACACTGCCATGTACAGTAATCCAGTTTCTGAATCCAGATTATCTGATTTGAACTGGATTATATGGCAGTGGAGACTTAAAGCAGATAATCTGGACTCAGAAACCAGATTATATGGCAGTGTCGATCCGTCCTATGCCTGAAAAAACCAGGAATGTGGCACAGCTGGCTAAGTGTCAGCTGCAGAAGATCTCTCTGACCAGTAGGTCATGAGTTTGAGGCCTGCCCGGGTCGAGGTGGGTGCTCAACCTTTAAGTGTAGCCTGCTGTCGACCTTTGCAGCCCGAAAGACAGTTGCATCTGTCAAGTAGGAGATAAAGGTACCACATTAAGTGGGGAGGCAAATTTTGACTGAATTATGAGGCCATAAAAGAACTCCAGGAACGCTGAGGAATGTGGAAGGAACAACAAGGGACGCTGGGAACGCTGAGAGATGAGGAGTGCGTCAGCTCCCCCTGGTGGCCAGAGTTTGCCTCTGTTTGTCTATATGTGGAAACGGCAGGGATTGTCTGCTAAGTATGTGTACCTGTAATCCGCTCTGAGTCCCCTTCGGGGTGAGAAGAGCGAAATATAAATAAAGTAAATAAATAAATAAAAACTATGAACAGAGTAATCCCCCCTTTTTTGGCTGTTAGGCTTTTTAGCCTCTCCTCTCCCAATCCTAACATTAGAGACGGAGCACCAAAACCTTACACACACCCTAACTGTTTACTCTTTGCATGATGCATGCTTCAAGGGTCTGCAAAATCTATGTAGGTACGTTATGATCTGAAGAAGCAGGTTCAGGGTGCATCTACACCAGGGGTGCTCATTAGGTAGCTCGGGAGCAACTAGTAGATCTTCAGTCCTCTTCCAGGTGATCTTCGGGCCTCACCAGCCGGATGGGGCGCTCCTGCCATGCATGCGCACACCCTGCGCGCACGCGCGCTCCTGCTGCTGGCTTCCGCTCTTGCGGTGCTTCTTTCGCCTGCAGGGCATTGCAGGAAGAAGGAAGCACGAGGCGGGGCCTCTGGAGGGAGCGCCCTGCCTCTCTCTCGTCCAGAAGCAGCTGTGCAGCCTCTGTTGTCGGCGAGACAGGCAGGGCAGAGCGCTCCCTCTGGATGCCCCGCCTCGTGCTTTCTCCTTCCTGCAATGCCCTGCAGGCGGAAAAAGCGCTGCTCGGGGGGGAAACAGCAGCAGGAGCACGCGCGGTGGCAAGAGCACGTGGCGGCGGGGGCAGGTAGATCTTTTGGACTTGGTTGCTTTAAGAGTAGCTCGCATGCTGAAAAAGTGTGAGAACCCCTGATCTACACTGTCAAATGGATGCAGTTTAACCCCACTTTAACTATCATGGCTCAATGCTTTGGAATTTTGGGATGTTTAGTTGGATGAAGCGCCAGCACTCTTTGGCGGAGAAGGCTAAGGACCTTGTAAAACTACAACATCCAGGATTTCTATACCATTCAGCCATGTTATAGTGCAGACAAACTGCATTAATTCTACAGTGTAGATGGACCCCCCCCCCCCCCCAGTTTGCAAAGCTTATCCTACCAACTGTGTTTTTGCAGTTGGTCTCAAAGGGGCTGCATACTGATATTCCAGGTGATCATTGCCAAGCCTCCAAATTGCATTACAAGTATAGTTCTCCTTTTTGAGAGAAAGGGAGGGAGCCGACATTCTATTTTGAAAATCTTAATTACCATCATGTTTTTTATTCGGTCTTAATAGTCGGTGGGAAGAGAATAAACCCTTATTTTCAGGAAGGGGAACTTCTTTTTTAATATGCCACCCTCCGCCGCTGATAAACCTATATGTATACATACGCACCAGGCAATAATGCCGATAAAGGGGGGGGGAGAATAAACCTCGCAGAAACTCATGCCATGAAATACAATATCTCTGTCTCTGTGTCACCTTTCTCATATTTGTTTGTTACTGGATTTAATTTTAAATGTCTGCATATGTCTCTTTGATGTATAACGCAATACTGTAGTCAGTATGTAGCTTCCAACTTCTCCTCACAGGTTACATCAATATAATCTGTGACTTTCAGAAATGTAACTTCAGTCCTGTAACTTGACACGAGACTTTAATGTATTAGTTGAAACAAAGAAATGTTTATTTATGAATTCTTGTGCACATAAAATGTATATGTTACATAGTACTTTATTTCAGTTCCACCTGGATATTGTTACATCTGTATTTTACTCTTGAGAATACTGATATTATATAATTTTCAGAACAGTTTAATTTATATTAATAATAATAATAATTTCTAACCCACATCCATCTCCCCAAAGGGGACTCGGAGCGGCTTACATGGGGCCGTGCCCAAACAACAAATCACAAAAATTATCAAAAAATTGGAAAACAATAAACACAATGAAAGCAATAACACAATAAAATAAATACATCTTTGAAAACACAACAACATAGGTGAATCTAAAACAGAAACGCTAGGGCATAATAAAGTTGACATAATAACTTATGTCAACTTGGTTAGGTAACTTCCTTCTCTTTAAAATGTAATTCCTCCTAAGCCTTCTGACTGGATAACTTATATCTCATCGTCACTTCTTTCCATCAATAGTCTGACTGTAAATTTAGTCTCAAAGGGACTCTCTGTCTCTCAGTTCCACTTGACTGAGGACTTAGACTCAAATTAGTCTCTTATTACTTCAGTACCACAACTTGAGGCACAATCCTATACAAGGATATTCTTCCATCTAGCTCCCAGACTGGAGACTGACTCAAAGTGGTCCCTTTATTGCTTCAGTATCACAACTGAAGACTCAAACTTAAACTAGGAACCACTCTAGCTCCCCAGGCAAGAAACTGACTCATTTTAAAAATGTTCCCTCTTTTCTTCTCAGCTAGTTCTGCCCCTTTTCCTTGCTAGCCACTCTAAATTGGATATATTTCTACTGCAGAGGCTACGCAACCATGGTGACACATCGACCAACTCCTGCCTGCCCTTGCCATAATATCAACATTAATAAAAATAGACAAAACCTCCATTATAATTAGTTTTTCAATTATATATTTTCAAGTCGGCCTCTCAATATGAGTGGATGTGGTTCTAGGCCTTGGAGTGGGGCAAGACCACAAGGCAAGGCAGAAATGCTCAGGAGCTGCAACCGCAAAGAGGAAGAGCAAGTGAAGCCTCCAGATAGAGCAGCAAGCAGCACACTTTGGACTCTGGAGAGGCTTTTGGAGGCCTCCATAGAGCAACACTTTCCCCCGACACCAGGTCTTTTGACCCAAGGCCTACCTTCTCCTGCCTTAGTCCTCCCTCTGCAATGGACCTTCCTCTTCCATTGGAGACAAGCGGAAAGAGCAAAGGGGGATTTCTCAAGAAGAAACTGCTTTGGTTGCTGCGTCTTCTCCAGATTTTTTTTTTTTGCTGCAGGGCCTTCAAGAAAAGGGGACACCACATGATTGCAAGAGAGAAAGAGAGTGCGCTTCTACGCCACAAACGGGAGGAGGCAGAGAAAAGGAGAAGAAAAGGAGAAGTGAAAACATGGTGCTTTGCAAAAAAAAAAAAGCTTCTCAAGAATGCATACGATCTGTGGCTTCCTAAAAGGGGATTTTGAAAAAAAAAAGAGTAAGGAAAGTTTTCTCTCTGGGCAAAATGCCCAGCTTGTGACTTTTGAAAGTCAGGTGAGAGAAATGACACAAATGGAGTGTTTCTGTCACACTCACAAATCCCAACTTTGTTCCTTCAGAGAAGGTGATCCTCCTGTGCCATAGGTGCTAAAAATTGTGAATGGTTACCTTCTGCCTTAGAAATGAATATTCTGGATATGCCAACGAGTCAGCAAACTTCCTCAGGAGCAAAAGGGTTTAGGAGGGATTATTAGAAAAGTAACCAAGATGGTTTCCATTACTATTAGTGTTATCGGTGAAAGAGTATCCCTCTGGGCAGCTAAATCAGGAAATCCCAATTGGATGGCCGACTTCGAGGGTCTGCCTCCAGGGGCAAACCAAGAATGAGCAACTTGGAAGTCCCTGAACAGACTCAGAAGTGTAGAGGGCAGATCAAAAGACAAGCTGGCAAAATGGTACTACCTAAAAGAATCCTCCATCTTGTGCGTCTGCAGAGCAGAACAGACAACTCTGCATCTGTATGCTTGTCCGCAATGTCCTGCCTCATGTACAGAGGACGAGTTGTTGGAGGCTTCGGACAAGGTGGTGGTTGTTGCTCATTTTTGGTCAAAAGATATTTAGGCGCTTCTGCTCTTTTTATTTTTATTAGTTTTATAAAGTCCATTCAGCAGTTCACCTACCTGGGAAGCATAATCTCTTCAGACACCAAGATTGATAAAGAGATAGATCACAGATTAGCAAAGGCATAGAGTGCATTTGGAAGGCTTCACAAAAGAGTCTAGAACAACAAGCACCTGAGGCAAAGCACCAAAATCAGTGTGTACAGAGCTATCGTACTGTCTATTCTCCTATATGGGTCTGAAACATGGGTCACCTATCGCCAACACCTACGACTCCTCGAACGCTTTCATCAGCGCTGTCTTCGCACAATCCTAAATATACACTGGACCGACTATGTGACTAATGTTGCTGTCCTTGAGCAAGCAGGGATCACCAGCTATTGAGCACACAGCTGTACTGGGCAGGGCATGTCTCTAGGATGGAGGGCCACCGCCTCCCAAAGATACTACTCTACGGTGAACTCGTCACGGGTCAGCACAAGAGAGGCGCCCCCCAAAAGAGATAAAAGGACTCCCTGAAACAACATCTCAGGCTCGGCCAGCTTGATCACCAACAATGGTCCACCCTGGCCTCACATCGGGAGGCATGGAGATGCACTATCCACAATGCTGCGGCCTCTTTCGAGAAGACACACCAAATCGGTCTCGAAGAGAAACGACAACGCAGAAAGAACCGCAACTTGGAAACAACATCACCCAAGGAGACCTTCTGCTGTGCTTTCTGCAACCGAACTTGCCTATCTCAGATTGGCCTTTTTAGTCATCAACGCACTTGTAAAAAGCGTGAGATGAGTCCTTCCTAAGAAGCTTCGTTCGTGAAGTAATGCCGAGAGAGAACTAATGTATGCAATGCTATTGATACAAAATAAATAAAGTGAAAGAAAATAATGGGAAGCGTAAGGACCCTATATATGCGTATACAGCAGGCACGGGCAAACTTGGGCCCTCCAGGAGTTTTGGACTTCAACTCCCACAATTCCTAACAGCAGGTCTGTAGCTTTGACATTTGCAGGTTTGCCTTTTGCAGATTTGAATTTTCATCAACTTGATTTAAATGTCATCTCTTGGAATCTCAGTTCTGGCAGAAGTTGAACACAGCAACAAAAGATTTCTAAAGAGGTGTTTTCCAGGATTAAAAATAGAAGATTTTAATTATTATTGTTGTTGCTGCTGTGCCATTTATTTATACCCCACTTTTCTCTCTTGATGGAAACCCAGATGGTTCACAATTATTTCTAATCTTGCCAGGAAAAGGGGGTGTTCTGCAAAGTATATGCTACATATCCAGATTGTAATTTTGTCCTCCCACAAGACATGAATGATTTCAGGGGGCTTTTTTTCTTTCCCTTTGAGGGAGAAACTATATATTTTTGTGCAGTTCTGCCTGGTATTGAATCATCCCAACCCCCCCCAAGTTTCCAGATGTTAATGGAAAAATAGTAATTTTGCATATTATTAAAATAAAAATAAGTGCAAAGACTGTCCTAGCAAAACATATTTTTCCTCCTAAAAAAATGACTTCAGTCAGAAGATGAATAACAGAGCAAACTTTGCTAAATCTGAATAACTATAAGTCTAAGGCCACTCATATCTCCAAGTACCTGAAAGCACGGAGTACATGATGCAAACTGACAGGAAGGTTTCTTTACAGTCCCATTCTGGTCCAATATATGCTAGTCCAAATTATTACAGGATATTATTAAAAAATAAAACCATACCAGTCCCTGCTTGTAATTCCATGCATTCCTGAAGTATTTACTAAGCAAAGGGAAGGCCTGAATAAAACACTGGCAGACCAGCCAAATTTTTACTCTATACAAGTTTTGTGGAATGCACAGTCTCATGCAAAACCCAGTTAAGATGGCAATGCAAGCAAGGGCAGCCCCAGAGTCCTTCTTGGGAGGAGAAAATAATCTCGATAAAATAATGAAGAATAGAGACATCACACTGGCAATGAAGATCCGCATAGTTAAAGCAATGTTATACCCCGTAGTAACCTATGGATGCGAGAGCAGGACCATAAGGAAGGCAGAGCAAAGGAAGATAGTGGCTTTCGAACTGGTGCTGGAGGAAAATTCTGAGTGTGCCTTGGACCTCGAGAAGATCCAACCAGGCCATACTCCAGGAAATAAAGCCCGGCTGCTCACTGGAGGGAAGGATATTAGAGGCAAAGATGAAGTACTTTGGCCACATAATGAGAAAACAGGAAAGTTTGGAGAAGACAATGATGCTGGGGAAAATGGAAGGAAAAAGAAAGAGGGGCCAACCAAAGGCAAGATGGATGGATGTTCTCCTTGAAGGGACTGGCTTGACCTTGAAGGAGCTGGGGGTGGTGACAGCCGACAGGGAGCTCTGGCGTGGGCTGGTCCAGGAGGTCACAAAAAGTTGGATGCGACTGAACAAATAAACAACAACAAACAAAAACAGCAGAGAATAAACCTCCCCTCTGAGGCAACCCTTGAGACATTTCAATTGTGAAGTTATGTGTTGCACCTCAGATCGCGGCAGTTCCCCCCTAGATCACACACACCAGGCAGATGCTATAAATGTATTTTTATTTAGAATAAGAAATAGTCCAAAAGTAGAAAGATGTAAGTAATTCAATCCAAAGCAAAAGGCAAATCAAAATAGTTCCAAAACAGTGGTAGAGAAAGCTAGCATAAATCCCATGGAAAACAAGGTTGTAAAGGCAAAGCCTCTCACTGTCTAGTTCAGAACTAACTTCCATGGAGTCATCATTAACCTCATCTTCAGGCCCATGCCCATGTAACCATCAATCATCCCAGGCTAATTCTTCATCTGCAGACCCGTACCCATCTGGCCATCCATCATCCCCGATCTGACCCTGATCTGCAGTGTCTGTCTATGGCCACTAGGCTGGAACACCACATCATGTTACCTATCTACCTTCCCATCACCAGTTTTGTTGCTATTTTATTTTTATGGTGTACAACAATTTTGAATCCTTTAAAAAGGGGGAAAGAATGAAATGAAGATGACACACAGATCTTCTCATTAAGTTCCTTTCTCTGGTGAGCTTTTCCGTTGATCCTCATGGGTTACGTTTTCACCCCAAATAATAATCCAGCGCAGCAAGGAAAGCCTTTCATCCACTGGAAGCATTATCTAGCTCAATTGGGCGGTAGAGGTGGAGGGAGGGAAGAAGTCCATATGAGACACAACAGATGAAAAGGACACTTGCTTTGAAAGTAATCGCTAAATAATTATTCTAAGAGGGGAATGCTTTTCAACACTGCTGAGAATACCATTGAAAGACAGCACGGCTCAGTATTAATCAGCAAGTGGTGCACCAAAGTCCATCCCGAAGCACAATCCCATACTGATTTAACTGTGAGCAAAGTGGAGCCACTTTTCCATACTCCAGTGACGTACCTGGGCACCATATTTTCTGTTAACACAATCCAGTCTTAAATTTTCAACTCTCAATTCTTCTCCATTGCTTCTTAATAATGTGCTTGAAAAGGAAGAGAGGAAGGAAGGTTGGTTGGATCTATCTCAGCAAGTGAATGTAATTTAATTTAAAATCCTGGATGCAACTTCTAGTCAGCATTGCAACAAAGCAAGTTACTTACTATTCATCATGAGGTCTACCCAGGAGACAAAACCACACAGAAGTGTTTCAGTACTGGCACAATATAGATCACCCCAAGCAACTCTCTTAATAGCCCTGTCTGTGCTTTAGGAATCTGTGTAAAAGAAAGATATTGCCAAATGAGGTGATAGCGAGGATTAACTGTAACTGAAAAGCATTCAAGTCCCTAACTAGGTCAATAGTCAGATGACAAGAAGTGTGTGGCAGCTTCTTAAAGACAAGCCAGTTGACTATGGTGTAAGCTTTCATAGGTAACAGCTTACGTGTGATTATGTGGAATTTCAATCACAGTCCCTTGTCTACTGTGAAGGAGTTCTCTCAAGCTCACAGAGAGCAAATGGAATAGTTGAGAGTGAGCCTAGTATGGAAACTAGAAACCAAAATGCAAGGCCGGCCCTACCATCAGGCAGTGGCTGAATGCACTTATGTAGCACCCAAGCCAGCCTGTTGTCCATCTTGTCCTTACTGCAGGAATAAAATCAACTGCCGGTTAAGTTGGCTTCTGAATGTGGAACTGAGGTGGTGTCACCTCATCCTTTTGCCACTGGCGCAGACTCCGAATATGGACCTTAAGTTGCACAGACACTGAGGATCAGGGAAGCCAGCAACAACCCCACTCAAATTCTGGAAGGCTTGATAGGTCCACCTTAGGATCACCATAAGTCAGTAACTACTTGAAGGAAGACAAAAAAATAAAAACAAAACCAACTTCCATAACCAGTAAGGCATATGTGACTCCATCGGTTTGGCAATAAAAACCAAAGAGGAGTGATGTACAATAGTAATAATAATTGCCGCATTGTCCTGCACGTGAGTCAACTCTGATGACTTAAAAATATAAGTGTTCATTTCCTTACATGCCAGAACAAACTGTAGAAGTCAAGCACATGTTTTCTAAGTAATGGTCCTTGGACCACTTCTACAGCAAGGTCTTCAGCTTGATGTGGATGCAAAGAAAGAACCTGCTTAGTTCCTTATGATTCCATCAGCCAGGCTGAGATCTTGAGAGGGCGATCCACATCATGTTGCAGGATCTCGAAGTGATGTTGAACAGAATGAGGGGTGGCAATGCTGAGAGGTTAGGACCCCACTGCTCAAGCCACAGGCTGCTCTCTACCTAACAGTCACTCATCAGACCTTTTGAAGCAGGGGTTCCCAAACTAAGGCCCACGGGCCGGATGTAGCCCTCCAAGATCATTTACTGCCCCAAACTTTAATGCCCCCTGCCCCAAACTTTAGACTTAGTATCTGTTTTGCACTACAAATAAGATATGTGTAGTGTGAACAGGAATTCATTTGGGTTTTTTTTCAAACGATAGTCCAGACCCCCAAAAAAAACAGTCTGGGGGACTGTGAACCAGCCCTTTGCTTAAAACGTTTGAGGATCCCTGTTTTAGAATATCTGACGTGCACAAGAAACTTGGTGTCATTAAGGTATAGGGTTAGAAAATGTATGGTTGACAAACTTGCAGGTTGAAAATGCCTTAGAAAGCAGGCCTGTGAGGGATGCTTAACAGAGTTGTGTAGGCTAAGCTTGGAGAACTCTCACGTTTACGATGAAGTAAAGTTGTTTGCTGCTGTTATGGAGAACAGGACCTGAACAAAGGGGTTCAAATGATGAGAAATGAGATTCCGACTAAAATTAGGAAAGACTTCTTGACAGTAAGAGCTGTTGGAAAGTGGGTTACTTTATTAAAAAAGCTACACGTTCTGATCAGGAGGCTGTTAAGTGAACATCTCTCAGGGGTGCATTGTTTGTAGAATCCCTTATTAGCATGGGCTACCTTTCAAATAGGAAGATTTAGAAGCATCACCTGGCATGAAGTTCCTGGCTCAAGTTCTAGAAACAACGAAGTCAACCCACTGCCTACCAGGGTCACCTGCCAGGCCCTGCTCAAGATCTTAAAGACCACTGCAACACCAACAGGGTTGGCCTAGATGTTTCAGTAATCCTGCTGGCAAACTGTGGTCTCCAATTCTCTGCTGACCTTCTGCCACTCAACCCAACTCCTGGTGCAAGGCCTTGATAGTTTTCTTTTAATAGAGAAGGCACTTTTATCCTGTTGGTCTATTAAAATGGGATGGAAACATTCGTATTCAATACTCAAACAAAATATGTCACTAAAGCAACTGTGTAACACACAACGCTATACCGTACACAATCAAAGGGCAGAACTGAGGGGTTGCCTGAGAGCCATCCATGCCACCCAAGTTCCATTTATCACTGCATTTTTCTTTACGGTAGCAAGTCTCTTCTGCACTGGTATTATATAAGGCTGCTTGCATTTCCCTGCAGGCTCCCTCCTTGAAAACTGCCAAGGCCTCACAGAGACACAGCAACAAAAGCCCCCCTGCAAAGGCAGGCAGTTCTCTGTGCAAGTAAGAGAGAAGAATGCCCCGGGGAGAAGGACAGAAAGGAAGGAAATGATCCGTGCCTGGCAAAGAGGTACAACACAGCTTTGTTCCATGTTCTCTCCCCCTCCAGCCCACTCCACAGTCACTCACCAACACATTAAAGGAAGCAACAACAGGAGGGAGAGCACAACAACACAATGGCAGGTTATAGGAATCAAACCTGATGGCTCCAGAGGCATAGTAGCTGTGTTAGCCGGCCTCAAGAAAGGCACAAAAGACTCTTTGTGTTCAAACCTCATGGGGAAGGAAAATACAAGATGCACAACAACATGGGGGCCTGTCTTGGATTGCGTACAGATTGTCACAGCTCGCCAAGTGCAGCCAAAAAGTGCCAGAATGGCAACTCTTTTTTTTTTTCCGCAACAGCCAACTCCACGGGGCATTCCCAAATTCACAGAGTTACAAACTATATTTGAAGGAAGATTGAAATCCAGTGAACCAAGTCTGTTCTTCTCCTCTGCTTCCCCGTACATTAAATGGCTGTAAAGTACCAATGAAGCCATTAAATAGCAACATCAGGCCATAAGAAAAACAATCTGATGGGGGCCTAGAAAGGAAAAAAGGTCTGCGGGCTCGCACTAAGACTCTAAACTATCTAGTCCGTGAGCTGCTTTTTGCTGACGATGCTGCCCTTGTCGCCCATTCAGAAGCAGCCCTGCAGTGCCTAACATCCTGCTTTGCAGCAGTTGCAGCGCTTTTGGGGCTGGAAGTCAGCCTGAAGAAAACGGAAGTCCTCTATCAGCCCGCACCACAGGAAGAACACCATCATCCCCACGTCAGCATAGGCACATCTGTGCTTCAGTCCGTTCAGCAGTTCACCTACCTGGAAAGCATCATCTCTTCAGACGCCAAGATTGACAAAGAGATAGATCACAGAGTCTGGAGCAACAAGTACCTGAGGCAAAGCACCAAAATTAGTGTGTACAGAGTTATTGTACTGTCTATTCTCCTCTATGGGTCTGAAACATGGGTCACCTATCACCAACACCTACGACTCCTCAAACGCTTTCATCAGCGCTGTCTTCGCACAATCCTAAATATACACTGGACTGACTATGTGACTAATGTTGCTGTACTTGAGCAAGCAGGGATCACCAGCATTGAGGCCATGCTATTGAGAACACAGCTGCGCTGGGCAGGGCACGTCCATAGGATGGAAGACCACCGCCTCCCAAAGATACTACTCTACGGTGAACTCGCCACAGGTCAGCGCAGGTGCCCCCAAAAAGAGATATAAGGACTCCCTGAAACAACATCTCAGGCTCGGCCAGATTGGTCACCAACAATGGTCCACCCTGGCCTCACATTGGGAGGCATGGAGACGCACTATCCAAAATGCTGCGGCCACTTTCGAGAAGACACGCCAAATGGGTCTCAAAGAGAAATGATAACGCAGAAAGAACCGCAACTTGGAAACAACATCACCCAAGGAGACTTTCTGCTGTGCTTTCTGCAACCGAACTTGCCTATCTCAGATTGGCCTTTTTAGTCATCAACTCGCTTGTAAAAAGCATGGGATGAGTCCTTCCTGAATCTTCGTTCGCGAAGTAATGCCAAGAGAGATTCCGTGTCACTTGCATATAGCTATGACAATTCATGATCATCGTCATCATTGTCATCTCCCTTCCTGAATCAGGAGGGCTGTAAAAAAAGCTGTTTGGGGATGCATGCAGAAGCTGCAATTTGCACATTCCTGATCTACCTGGCTACAGGTCTTGCATATGCTGGAGTAATGACAGCAGGCTAGAAATACGAGGGCAGGACCAGAACGGTAAACTCTGTTTTGGACAGAGCACTGCCCCAAACCCAGCCTAATGCACTGCTCAATTTCAAAACCCACAATGTGTCCACCTGAGAAATTAAACAAGCCGCCAATGCTACCCATTTATAAGACCACAGCATTTAAATACAACTGAAGAAATCTTGTGAATTACATAATGCGCTCCCAGCCTATGCACCCCAGCATTGGTATTCCTACGTTTGTTTAGCTGGTTCTCCAGAGTCTGAGTCAACTTGATTGAATAAGTCAGAGTCTGAGTCAACTTGATTGTCGTTTTGTCGAGATCATGCAAGATCACAAAGCTTCACCTTTTATTTAAAGTTGCTTGGATGGGTGTTTCTCAAACTGTGCTCCTCCAGGTGTTTAGGACTTCAGCTCCCAGAAGTCCCAAGCAGTTGACTAGCTGTTAGGAATAGTGGGAGCTGAAGTCCAAAACATCTCGGGGAGCACAGTGCGAGAAACACTGGCTTAGATTAAGTTCTTGATATTATGCTGGCTAAAAAGAAAACCATGCCAACAGATATCAATATAAAGACCTTTCTGCGCTAGCAGGCATTTCGGGGAGAATGAGGGGCACACTGCTGGGGAAGTTGGGAAGGAGATTTAGTTTGAAACTAGCTGAACCCGGCACGCGTTGCTGTGCCCTATTTAGGAGATGTGAGGAAGTGTGGGTATGATAGGGTTGGTAATGTTGTGACAATGTGTTTTGTGTGTGTATATATGTGTATGTGTGTGTCTGTATGTGTATGTATGTTTGTGTGTCTGTGTGTGTGTCTGTATGTGTATGTGTACGCATGTGTGTGTCTGTATGTATTTGTGTATGTATGTGTATATTTGTTTGTATGTATTTGTGTGTGTATGTGTATGCATGTGTGTGCGTACGTGTGTGTGTGTGTATGTATGTGTCTGTGTATGTACACTTCCCCACTATCTTTCCCCCCTCCTCTCTGTCTGATTTCCCCTCTCTCTCTCGCTTCCCCGTCCCTCTCTGTCTCACTCTCCCCTCTCTCTCCACCCCCATCTCTCTCTCTCTCTCTGATTCCCCCCTTATCTTCCCCCCCCTCTGGCTTAGTCCTCCCCCTCTGTCTCTCTCAGTCCCTCTCTCTCGCCCTGCCTCCCGCCCTGGCGCGCATGGGGAGGTAGGGCCGGAGATCGCGATCCGCCCTCCGCCGCTCTCCCGCGGTTACTGGGCGGCGCCTCAAGAAGGGTAAGCCCGGGAGCTTACTTTCTTTGGCGCGGTCGCTGTATCCGTGGGGGCGGCGGCGAGCAGATCGGCGATCTCCGGCCCGGTCTCCCGCCCTGGCGCGAATGGGGAGGCCGGGCCGGAGATCGGCGCGGCGCCCTCCGCCCCGTACTCCCTCGGTTGCATCAGCGGCGCCTGAAAGAAGGTAAGGCCGGGAGGTTACCTTCTTCCAGGCGCAGTCGCTGCAACCGCGGGGACAGGGTGAGTGGGGAGAGAGGGAGACGGGATGGGTTGGTGTGTTGGGGGGGAGGGGGTTTTGGAGTGCGCCTGCGCGATTGCTCTCCCTGTGTTCTTCGCTCGCGGCCAGCGCAGAACGGGAGGCAATGGGCGGTTTTTGGGGGCTGATTTTGGGGGGGTTGGAAGGTAGGAAGGTGGGTTTTTTTGTGCCCTATAGGTACCTAGTGGTATGGAGAAATGTATTTGGTGGGTTTTGTGCCTGAGGGGCAGTAGTTTTCCCGTCTATACCAGTCATCCCACGACCACTCTCATTTTATATATATAGATGTAATTTTACTGTATTTATTATATCTTAACTGATACCCATGACACAAATATTACATTTTTAAAAATTGTTTTTAATGTTGGTATTGGCTTTTAATTTTTTTTATTTGTTTGTGTCATATAATTGTGAGCCACTTTGAGTCCCCATGGGAAAATAGGTGTGGTAGAAATAAAGTAAATAGATAACTAAATAAATATGCAAAAACAAACAAACAAACATGTGAAGGCAAACACATGTAAAACATATCATTTAAACACCCCTCTATTTCAAACACATAAGTATCATTACCATCATCATCAACAACATTATTATTATTATTTGATACATAACAAGATTATTACACAGCAAACAAGATCACTATGCTGGCTTTTGTATTTGATCACATGTCGGACACTTCCCAAGTGCCCAGAACTGTGTGATGTAGTGGCAAATAATGTGTGCAGAGTAGGATGGCCTTTTGCAGCTGATAGATTTTGCACCAGGAATGTGGCACAGCTGGCTGGGTGTCAGCTGCATAAGATCTCTACTGACCAGAAGGTCATGAGTTCAAGGCCTGCCTGGGTCAAGGTGGGCTCTCGACCTATTGTGTAGCCTGTTGTCGACCTTTGCAACCCAAAAGACAGTTGCATCTGTCAAGTACGAAATTAAAGGTACCACTTAGTGGTGAGGCTAAATTTAACTGATTTACGAGGCCATAAAAAGATCTCCAGGAAACACGCTGAGGAATGAAGGAGTGTGACACCTCCCCCTGGTGGCCAGATGTTAAATTGCCTCTCTCTGTCTTGTGTGTTTGTGTGTCTAAATGTAATGTGTACATTGTAATCCGCCCTGAGTCCCCTGTGGGGTGAGAAGGGTGGAATAGAAATGAAGTAAGTAAATAAATAAATAATAAATAGATGGTAACTTTGTCAGCGCCAATTGTGTTTAAGTGCAGGCCAAGGTCTTGAGGCACTGCACCCAGTGTGCCGATCACCACTGGGACTCCCCTGACTGGCTTGTGCCAGAGTCTTTGCAATTTGATCCTCAAATCGTGTAAACTTTTCCAGTTATTATTATTATTATTACTACTATTATCATTATTACCCTGCTTTCTCTCTTGATTGAGACTGAAAGCATCTAATATCATCAATAAAAAACAGTATGTGGAACCTACTACAAAATGTTGCAGCAGCATCCGTCACCTAACACAAATGGACAACATAAAGGGAAGTTGTTATCCCATTCTTTCCTCTGCAAACAGAAAAGAGTGCATGGCAATGGATGATGTGAGAACTCAGTTCTATTAGCCTGGGTTCATCTATTCTCAAAGTCCCTTCCTGTCCTGTCACACATTCCCTACAGAAGAAAAACAAAATATTCCTGGAGCTTTCCAAGCCGCATTCTCCCTATGAAATGGAATAACCACCATACTTCCTATAATTCTAGGCGCAATGGGTTAAACCCTTGTGCCAGCAGAACTGAAGACCGACAGGTTGGAGGTTCAAATCCGGAAAGAGCACGGATGAGCTCCCTCTGGCAAGTCTGGCTCCCTATGCGGGGACATGAGAGATGCCTCCCACAAGGATGGTAAAACATCAAAACATCCGGGCATCCCCTGGGCAACATCCTTGCAGACGGCCAATTATCTCACACCAGAAGCGATTTGCAGCTTCTGAAGTCACTCCTGACATGGAAAAATATCACAGCAATGACACTCACCAGTTTGAAGGTGAACATGCTTGGACTTTGAGAATAAAAGAACATGTCTAAGACAGTGCATTCTGGGTTCATCACGGACAGATGGATACACACATATACACACAAAGATGATGCACACTTACACAACTCTGTAAAATCTATGTCTAGTTTCATTTTGGGAGGGGGTTGAGATTAGGGAGACTATGCACTCTGTTTTGGATGAGTTTCCCCTTGGCTGTTCTCTGGAGCCCATAAGAATCAGAATCTGCAATGGAAGCTCCATGAAGTGAACATTTTCCTGAAATCTTTCTTCGTGTGCATAACTAACTACAGACAGGTAACAAACAAAACAGCATTTATGCCTAAGCAGTGCCATTAAATATTTGTTAATTGGTTGATGAGGTAGTTAAAGTGTTTAAGTAAGATCTTTATATTGGCCAGCAGGATTATTTACTTTACAGAAGCTGGCATTGATAAGAGACAGGCAAGCACCGAACAGAACGCTTTCTTTCAGAACGCCTCACTTATTTAAATTGTCAACTGCTCTAATCTTGGGTAATGTTCGGAGGAGTTCTCTAGTTTTAAAATATGCGCAATAATCTCACAAATTATATTGACAAAGCAAACAGAGATAGAGCACCCTGCATTAATAGGAGTGATTTGCCAAAACCATATGCCTTTTGACAGCCGTATTAATACTTCCTGGTCAATATAGGCTTAGAGTAACCTGTCGGCACTTTACGGCACATACAATCCAGCATAAACATTTATGGTTGTGGTTGGCTTCTGGTGTTTGAGATGGAGTCCACAGGGAAAGGCCCAAGAAGCTTATAACTTTCAAGATCTGTCATACAAAAAACTAGAAGCAGAACAGACCAGATGTGATGCTATGGGAGATGCCTCCAGAAATCTAGTGCCACATAACTAAACTCTAAACCAGTGTTTTCAACCTTTTTTGAGCCGTGGCACATTTTTTACATTTACAAAATCCTGGGGCAAACCACCAACCAAAATGACACAAAATAACACTCTAACACAGTAATACATATAGTTAATATGTTTTAAATGTATTTATACACTCAGTGTGAAACCTGGGCCTGTTTCCTGGCAGGAATGGCAGAAAGACACACACGAAGGTCTTGCTCAACAGCTGTCAGTCATGGGAAAACTTCGGCCCTCTGGGTGCTTTGGACTTCAAATCCCACCATTCCTAACAGCCTGAGGCCCTTTCCTGCTTAAGTGGCTGAGGGGGAGGGAAAAGGGCCTGAGGCTGCTAGGAATGGTGGGAGTTGGAGTCCAAAACACCTGGAAGGTCCAAGTTTGCCCATGCCAGCTTTTGATTCCATCGCCTCTGGTGGTTTGAATGTATGTGATTATCTATGTGATTTTCTACCTTGTCGCTATGATTATGGTGCTGCTTCTTTAAATTGTCCGCAAACTGACTGTGTTAGTGTGCAGATCCCGGAACTGACATTGGATAACATCGTAAGGCTACACTTTGTTTTTTGCACTCACTTCCGTGATTTCATCAAATATTGCGAGTTTTCCGTAGAGGAGCGCTACGTGAACTCGCTACTTCCTGGTTCGCAACTCCTCTGCTCTCTGTGGCAACCATGCCGAACTACCATATGCAAGACTTTTGATTTTCTCCAGCAGGATTGGGTACTTTGAATGTGTTTTTTGCGTATGATTAATTGTGCATTTTGTACTGTGACGTAGTGGTGCTCCTTTAATAAGTAAGGGTATTGGAGGTTCCAATTTCCCACGGCACACCTGATGATCGCTCACGGCAGACTAGTGTGCCCCGGCACACTGGTTGGGAAACACTATTCTAAACCAATTATTTTAATGATCACAATTCTGTATTTAGCTAGAAACTCTTGTATAAGTCTAGAAATTTTAGTCAAAAAACCATGAGTCATTGTAAGTGCTACACTTTAATGTTTATGAAATAAGGAACTTAGTCCGTGCCAAGAGAACCTAAAAGAATCACCGATCCCAGTTATTTTCTCAGGCTCTTTCCAGTTTCTATAGAATGACCGTTGCCTTACCTACATTTTATATCAACATCCATAATTTTGGCCCCAATATCTGCTTTTGACCCATTCACAAGGTCAGCTTACACATGTACAAATGGCACTTAACCACTGTAGTTACTTGCATAGCTAAGATATGTTTTCCAGACCAACCCCCTCAATCCTTATATCCTGACCAGCAGTTTGGTGGGTTTGGCTCAGCTGCTGCTGAGTGCTTGGAAGGGGTTAAACTGACCCCTGTTAGGAAGAGGTCAAGTGGACCTTCCCTTCCTGGGGAATGTTTCACAGGTTTGAGAGATGATGGGTGAAGGCCTGCTGATGTAAGTAGCAGCTGAGGATCTCTGCACAAAAAGAGGAATGAGAGATTCCTGTTTCGTAGCAGATAGCGTCGAACCACCTCTATCTCGGCTGTTACCCCTAGGGTTGGAGCTCAATTCCCAGACCTTGTTCTTGTGATCCTGTCTGGAGCTATGGTGTATGCTGAAACACTGCTTTATACCTGATATCCCTGGAAGTCTTGAACCTCAACTCTGGCTTGACTTATGGACTTGAAAACCAGTTTGTACGTTTGAACTTTGGACTTCAGCTCTACCTTTACTTACCTGAATTGATTTTGGAACCCTCTCCAGACTGTGCCTTTGTAACTTGGGACTTTGTTTTGTATTACTCGAGCTGTGAGCTGGATTTCTGTTCTGTAGTCAGACCTTGAAAGACACAGTGTTTAACTCCTTCATTTAAGTAAAACTAGCTTTGGCACATCCTGGGTTTGTTTGGTTAAGCTGGGGGTCCCCAAACCTTTTAAGACGAGGACCAGTTCATAGTATCCTCAGACTGTTGGGTGGCGGACTATGAATGAATTCCTATGGCTGGGTAAATGACATTGGAGGGCCGCCATCTGTCTGTAGGGACTTAGTTTGGGGACCCCTGGGTTAAACTCTGCTCTTGTTATTGGGTGAGATAACGGCAACTTGAACATGACAACTGACTTCACACAGTACATATTTGAGCAACAGGAATTTACTGCCTGATTATCACTGTCAGCTCGGACTGCCTGAAAACAGGATTTTACAAGTTCATGGAGGATGGGACCATCAGCGGCAACTAGTCACGATGGCTGCATTTAAGCTCCAGGACTGGAGGCAGTGCACCAGCTGGAGAGAAAGAGGTAGGAGGGTGCTATCTTGGTTTTTTTATGTAAGGTAGCTTGATGTGGCCTTGAAGAACAAAAAAGTTAACTTCAAGAACGGTTTAGTTACAAATTTCCAATTATTAAGACCAAAATCAATTTAAAAGCAATGCAAAATGCAGAACACTTCAAAAGTGGCACAAAACACATGAAGCAAAAGATACCGTTCAGCCAATTAAGATATCACATTAAGCATCAATTTAAATTTAGAAGGGATTGTTTAAGGTATCAAGTTTCATATGGAGAGACCAGCATCACAACCTCCGAGGATGCCTGCCACAGATGTAGGAAAAATGTCAGGAGAGAATGCTTCTCAAACATAGCTATACAGCCCAAAAAACTTACAACAGCCCAACTACTATGTCAGACTACAGAGAGAAGCATTCAAATCCACAAGCATGTGGTCAATTTCAACAAAAAGGAAGAAACAATGAAAATGAACAAAATCTGGCTACGAGTATTTTAAAAAACTCTAAATAATAACAGTAAATAAGGAACAACATTCAAAACCATAGGAATTCCAGACAAGAAACAATCAGGGCCAACTAATCACTTCCCACCAAAAATTCCCCCAGGCAGTAAGAAGTCAGACCTTGAAAACTGCTAGACTATTAAATGCTAATTAATGTGGCCAATTTTTACACTCACACAGACAAGAGTTCTTTCTCCCACCCTGGACATTTCAGAGATATATAAACCCCATTTTCCTAGTTTCCAACAGACCTCACAACCTCTGAGGATGCCTGCCATATATGCAGGTGAAACATCAGGAGAGAATGGTTTTGGAACATGTCCAGATAGTCCAAAAAACACACAACAACCCCCCAAAAAATCAACATGATACTGGACGTGGCTTTTTGAACAAATGCAAATGCAGAGTAACTCACATAGGAAAATGGAACGACGACAATGAGACCGGACGACGTTTTTAACAAGGAGACACTATGAATTTATATTTTATTGATTTGTTTAGTTTTTATTATATGTTATGTTTTTAATTGTATTATGATGTTGTAAGCATTGAATTTTACCCTGTTAACTGCCTTGAGTTGCCTACGGGCTGAGAAAAGCGGTATACAAATACAGCAAGTGAGTAAATAAATAACTTTTAAATATATGTTTATACTATCAATATTTGCCTCCTTACTCCTCACCTTCAGTCTCTACTACGGCCACCCCCCCCCCCCGGCCACGCATTGCTGTGGGATATTTGTAACTTGGGGACTATGTGTGTAGTTATGTATATGTGTATATGTATATGCGTGTATGTATGTGTGTATGTGTATATTTGTATATTTCTGTGCATGTATATGTGTGTGTGTATGTGTGTATGTGTTCCTTTCTTCTCCCCTCCTTCCTTCCATCCTTCTATCCTTTCCTTCCTTTCCTTTCCTTCCTTCCTTCCTTCTTCCCTTCCTTCCTTCCTTCCTTCCTTCCTTCCTTCCCTCTATTCTTCCTTTCCCCTCCCATCCTTTCTGCTATCCTTCCTTTTTCCTTCCTTTCTTCTCCCCTCCTTCCTTCCATCCATCCTTCCTTCTATCCTTCCTTTCCCTTCTTTTCCTTCCTTCCTTCCTTCCTTCCTTCCTTCCTTCCATCCTTTCCTTCCTTTCCCCTCCCCTCCTTCCTGCTATCCTTCCTTTCTTTTCTTTCTTTCTCTCCTACCTCTTTCCTTCCGTCCTTTTCTCCCCCCCCGGGTCTTCCTTTCTGTCTTTCTCCCTTTCCTCCCAGGCTGCTTTCCTTCGTGGTGGGAGTGTAAATAAAGAAATAAATATTGGCCTGCTCTCTCCTGCACGCTCCCTTTCTCTGGCGGCAGTCCAGGTGAAGGGCTCAAGGCTCTTGGCCAGGAGGGGCGAGGCGAGGCAGAGCAGGGCCAGCAGCAGGCCCAGCAGGCACGGCGAGGAGGAGGAGGAGAAAGCGGAAGCCAGACGGAAGCAGCACTTATGGGCCCACGGGACCCCTCTTTCTCCCTCCACCTTCTCCTCCGGCCGCATCTTCATCCGCAGCCCCCTCCGCTCTTCCTTCATCAGCTGGATGCCTAATCTACTTCCTTCAGGGCTCTCTCTCTCTCTCTCTCTCTCTCTCGCACACACACAGGTTTGGCAGTTTGGAGGCCTGATGTTCCCGCACGTGGTAGGTGTTCTTTTCATAGTTTGGGAGGGGGGAGTAGAGGAGCTGTGGCGCGCGGCTGGCGTATGCGCCATTTTGTTGTCTGGCGGAGTGGCTTATGGGGATTGTAGTCCATATTGGGGGGTTTTGGATTTGTGACCATTGGCTCTTGGGGGGTTGGTGGTAAACATACCTCGTAGCGTTTTCTGGGTATGTGGGCTGTTTTTTTGTGTGTCTGCCTTGTGTGGTTTCTTTGTCTATAAGCCTGTCAGGACGACATGAAGGATTTTATATACCGTATTTTTCGCTCTATAAGACGCACCTGCTGATAAGACGCACCTAGATTTTAGAGGAGGAAAATAGAAAAAAAATATTTTGACGCGACGCTGCTTCGCTCCCCCCTCTTGCTCCTTCTTTCCCCCCCGCCCTTTGCTCGAGTGAACAAAGGGTGGGGGAAGGAGGAGCAGAGGCGGGGCGAGCAGCGCCAAGGCCAGAGCCTCTGACGCAACGCTGCTTCGCTCCCCCTCTTGCTCCTTCTTTCCCCCCGCCCTTTGCTCGAGTGAACAAAGGGCGGGGGGGGAGCAAGAGCAGAGGCAGCGCCGCCGCGATCAGAGCCTCTGACGCAACGCTGCTTCCCTCCCCCTCTTGCTCCTTCTTCCCCCCTGCCCTTTGCTCGAGTGAACAAGGGCGGGGGAGGAAAAAGGAGCAGAGGCAGCGCCGCGTCAGAGCCTCTGACGCAACGCTGCTTCGCTCCCCCTCTTGCTCCTTCTTTCCCCCTGCCCTTTGCTCGAGTGAACAAAGGCGGGGGAAGAGAAAGGAGCAAGAGGCGGGCAGCGTGTCAGAGCCTCTGACGCGCTGCTTCGCTCCCCCTCTTGCTCCTTCTTTCCCCCCTGCCCTTTGCTCGAGTCCGCCCTCCACCGCCGCAACGGACCAGAGAAGAGGAGAGGCGGCGACAGAGGCGGACACTTTTGGTGAGTATATCACCGCCCGCCCTCTGCTCCAGCGCCTCCCCCTCCCTGCCTGCATCTTCGCTCCATAAGACGCGGCTGATTTTTCATCCTACTTTGGGAGGAAAAATCTGCGTCTTATGGAGCGAAACATACGGTATATAGATACACACACACGCCAAATAAGGTAGTAAGTGATGTGCCTCACTTCAGGTTCAGATCTTGCTACCATTTCTAATGCTAAAGCTTTCAAAAATCAATGCGTAAAATGATGTGTCTGTGCCTTGAAAGATGACCACAGATTCCTCTTATCAATATTAAATGCTGGTGGCACCAAAACCCCGAAAGCAAGCAGAATGTATTATCTCACGGAATGTAAATGTATTTCTCAAAAACTGACAGATGTCACAACAATGGCTGGTATTTTTTAATCAATCCCAACCTAACTTCAGAGAGAAAAAGAGAACAGGGGCGGGGAGAAGGAGAGAGAACTTGGCCGTAATAAAATTAAAATAGTTCAGAGGATTAAGTACAAGAATGTGCCAAAATGCAGCAAACCACATGAAAAATTAGACAAGACTCTCCGGCTGAAGTAACGCTAGAACCAGCAATTACCTCATGCTGCTTCCCACCCTTTAATTAAAATCAACAAACAAGAGAAAATAGACATTTTGCTTTGCTGGAAAGGAAATACGACCAAGGAGGCTGTTGAAATTCCTTCAAAAGTAGGGACTCCTGTTTCTGTTGTTGCCGGACTTCTTGCGAGCCTGAAGATTATAAAGGTGACCCTCAAATCTTGCCTCGCTCTCCCTTTACGCCAGACTTGAATAAAACTGCAACTCCTCCACACAAAAAAAGCATGGCTCAGAGCATCTCTTTCCCTCCTTGAGCCTCACTCTGGATCCCTGCCACATGCTGTCAAGAGTTTAACAGACACAAGTCTCTACACACCTGAATCCAGGTGCTGTTCCAACCACTACATCTTTTCGTCTTTCTTTCTTTCTTTTTTGCAGGGTTATCAAATGAAATGTGATTCAAGGGTCTGGCAAGGGATTTACAAGTCTCGGGGGGAGAGAACAACTCAGGCAGAAGCAGGAGACTGTTAAATAAAAGCAAGATTTATTTAAGAAGACAAACCATAAATACAGGGTTCTATAGGAACAAATGTCTATGCATGGATGTGAAGGCTGCGCCGTGAAGGAAGCAGGGACTAAGGGAATCAACTCCTTGGAAATGTGGTGCTGGGGGAGTTTTACAGCTACCATGGTCTGCTAAAAAAACAAACAAATGGAGCAGCAAAAAAAGCCAATGGGATTTTGGTCTGCATCAACAGGAACATAGTGTCTTGATCCAGTGAAATCATGCTACCCCTCTATTCTGCCTTGCTCAGACCACACCTGGAATACTATGGTCATTCTCAGTACCACAATTGAAGGGAGATGTTCACAAGCGGGAATGTGTCCAGAAATGATCGAGGGTCTGGAGAACAGGCCCTATGAGGAGCGGCTTAAAGAGCTGAGCATGTTTAGCCTGCATAAGAGAAGTCTGAGAGGAGACATGATGAGGACCATGAATCAAGAAGGGAAGTCCTAGGAAGGAGGGAGCAGGCTTGTTTTCTGCTGCCCTGGAGACTAGGATGTGGAACAATGGCTTCAAACTTCAGGAAAGGAGATTCCACATGAACATTAGGAAGAACTTCCTGACTGTGAGAGCTGTTCAGCAGTGGAACTCTGCCCCAGAGAGTGGTGGAAATTCCTTCTTTGGAAGATCCAGATGCTGCACTGGAGACTAGGATGTGGAACAATGGCTTCAAACTTCAGGAAAGGAGATTCCACATGAGCATTAGGAAGAACTTCCTGACTGTGAGAGCTATTCAGCAGTGGAACTCTCTGCCCCAGAGAGTGGTGGAAATTCCTTCTTTGGAAGCTTTTAAAGAGGCTGGATGGCCATCTGTCAGGGGGTGCTTTATTTATTTATTTATTTATTTGCAGTATTTATATTCTGCTTTTCTCACCCCACAGGAGACTCAGGGCGGATTACAATGTACACATACATGGCAAACATTCAATGCCATAGACACACAACACATATAGACAGACAGTCAGAGGCTATTTAACTTTCTTTCTGGCCACCAGAACGTCTCTTCACCGTCCATCTGCGACACTGACTAAGTACTTTCTGCATTCCCCGCATGCTATTGCTGGAGATTTTTTATGGCCTCGTAAATTTGTTGTTAGCCTCCCTACACATAGGTGGTACCTAAATTTCCTACTTGACAGATGCAACTGTCTTTCAGGTTGCAAAGGCCCACAACAAGCTACACAAAATTGGCCGGAAGCAAACTCCGACCCGGGCTGGCTTCGAACTCATGACCTTTTGGTCAGTAGTTATCTTAATGCAGCTGACACCCAGCCAGCTGTGCCACAGTCCCGGTGCTTTGAATGCGATTTTCCTGCTTCTTGGCAGAATGGGGTTGGACTGGATGGCCCATGAGGTCTCTTCCAACTCTATGATTCTATAATCCAAAAGCAATCAAAGCTTGAAATTCTCACTAGAAATAAAGATGACTCAACTGAGGATGTTGTACATTAGCCATGCCATAGGAAGAGCTGATTCACTGGGAAACACATTTCTACACACTGGATTCTCAAAAGTAAATACACTACTGAATATTGCAAGATCCTATTCTGTATGTTGTTATCATAGGGGCTGCGGTGGCGCAGCAAATTAAACCACCAAGTTGCAGAACTTGCTGACTGGAAAGTCGGCGGTTCCAATCTGCAGGACGGGGTGAACTCCCGTTGTTAGCCCCAGCTTCTACCAACTTAGCATTTCGAAAACATGCAAATGTGTGTAGATCAATAGGTACTGCTTTGGCAGGAAGGTAATGGCATTCCATGCAGTCATGCCAGCCACATGACTTAGGAGGCGTCTATGGGCAACGCTGGCTCTTCGTTTTAAAAATTGAAATGAGCACCACCCCCAAAGTCGGACTCGATCAGATGTAATGACAAAGGGAAACCTTTACCTTGACTTTGTTGTTATCTCAACATCCACGACACGCATGTGAAGCAACACAAACCAACTCTTGAAGCATGTGATATTCCTAACTAACAGAATAGTTACAGTAAAAACACAGTCACCTCGTAAAAGAAGTTAAGCTGTCCTGCAATGAGTCACATTCATGATGGTATAATGTATATATTTGTTGTTAGGAAAGGAATTAATTTGTTGTTAGGAAAATATCACACTATTTTTACCTACTCAAGCATATTGCTAGTGTGAGATGCAAAATGAACCCAGGTTTACTGGCTCACTGAATGTATATCCCGTGTTTCTCCCAAAATGGGATTCATGGTGGCTCATAATAAAAAAACATTTAAAACACCAAATACCTGACTAATAACAATTAAAAACAAGAACTGCTCTTTTACAAATATTTCTAAAATGACAAGACAATGAATTATAGTTAAAATAACAGCCAGAGGATCCACCCCTAATTTTAAGAGACAAAGGCTGAGGGAAGGAGTGTGGCATTCACTACTCACTTCAGCCTTAAAGGAGAAGGGGCCAGTTGGCCCTCCTTTGGGAAAGTGCTCCACAGTGAGGGTCCCAACCAAGGAAGCCCCCTTATGCGCACTCACCAGGCCAGCCTCAGGAACCTCCACTCAGATTTCAGGAACCAATCTTACAAATAACCCGACCCTAAACCATTTAGGGCCACAGCCTTAAAATCACTATACGTGACAATTATTAAGAAAGCTGCATTTTCATCTGTATCAGCGGACAATAGCCAGCAACAGGTTGCCCACAGAAATGAGTCACATCAAGTTGCAAGTCATAAAACAGCATGAGGACAAAATTACCATTAGCAATATTTGATGTGTCTGGATAACAGAACTCTCAAGGTTACGAAACCCACACATTGTACAGGCGTATTGAAAAACTGCTATCTGACCTGAGAAAGACAAAAAAGGATGGGTGGGTGGAGAGAAGATAGATAGATAGATAGATAGATAGATAGATAGATACTGTAGATAGATATATCATAGAATTGGAAGAGATCACGTGGGCCATCTAGTTCAACCCCAGGCTATGCAGGAAAAGCACAATCAAAGCATCCCTGACAGATGGCCATCCAGCCTGTTAAAAACCATTCAAAATAAGGGGCCTCTACTATACCCTGAGGCAGATAGTTCCACTGATGAACAGCTCTTCTTACCATCAGGAAGTTATTCCTTATGTTCAGGTGGAATCTCCTGTCATTTGCTTCTTCCACCTTCTGGACAATAAAATTATTTGCATGGCAAGTGAGGAATTTGTTGGAGTTTGTACTCTGGGCAAAGTTTGTTTTCCAATAAATATCAGAATAGTTGCAATCTCCCATTACAACTATATCTCTTCTTTCTGCATGTTTGCTCATCTGCTCAAAGAAGGCTTCATCCAGGTCTTCAGTCTGGCTCGAAGGTCTATAGTAGATCCCCACGACTACATCTTTTTCAGTTCTCGCTCTCCTAATTTTTTGCCAGATGCTCTCAACCTGATTATCAGTATTGAAGTCCTTCATCTCTTCACGGGTATAAACATCCTTAACTTATAATGCTACCCCATACCCTCTCCTATTCAGTCTATTACCCCTCCATCACTACATTCCAATTATAGGACTTATCCCACTAGGTTTTAGTGATGCCTATTACATTGTATCTAGTTCGTGAGCTGCTTTTTGCTGATGATGTTGCCATCGCTCATACAGAAGCAGCCCTGAAGAAAATGGAAGTTCTCTACCAGCCCGCACCACAGGAAGGACATCATCACCCCCATGTCAGAATAGGCAAATCTGTGCTTAAGTCCGTTCAGCAGTTCACCTACCTGGGAAGCATTATCTCTTCAGACGCCAAGATTGATAAAGAGATCGATCACACACTAGCAAAGGCATAGAGTGCATTCGGAAGGCTTCACAAAAGAGTCTGGAGCAACAAGCACCTGAGGCAAAGCACCAAAATCAGTGTGTACAGAGCTATCGTACTGTCTATTCTCCTATATGGGTCTGAAACATGGGTCACCTATCGCCAACACCTACGACTCCTTGAACGCTTTCATCAGCGCTGTCATCGCACAATCCTAAATATATACTGGACTGACTATGAGACGAATGTTGCTGTCCTTGAGCAAGCAGGGATCACCAGCATTGAGGCCATGCTATTGAGAACACAGCTGCGCTGGGCAGGGCACGTCTCTAGGACGGAGGACCACTGCTTCCCAAAGATACTACTCTACGGTGAACTCGCCACGGGTCAGTGCAAGAGAGGTGCCCCCAAAAAGAGATATAAGGACTCCCTGAAACAACATCTCTGGCTCGGCCAGATTGATCACCAACAATGCTCCACCCTGGCCTCACATCGAGAGGCATGGAGACGTACTATCTACAATGCTGCGGCCTCTTTTGAGAAGTCACGCCGAACAAGTCTTGAAGAGAAACGACAACGCAAAAAGAACCGCAACTTGGAAACAACATCACCCAAGGAGACTTTCTGCTGTGCTTTCTGCAACTGGACTTGCCTATCTCAGACTGGCCTTTTTAGTCATCGACACACTTGTAGAAAGCATGGGATGAGTCCTTCCTGAATCTTCGTTCACGAAGAAAAGCCAAGAAGAAGATTTCATTGTAACTGTTTGTTGTGTTAAGAGTTCTAGTTTATCTTGTTTATTTCCCATGCTCTGTGCATTAGTATAAAGATATAGATAGACTCAAATGACGGCAGTTACAAGTAAGCAAACTGTCCACACACACACAAATATGCTAACACCTAAGTGCACACTTTTCCAATTTGTTTTGCCATAGGCATAGGATATGTATGTCTCTTTATATAACCTGTCAACTTATGTAACTCCATGAAGTCCATAGGGTTTTCTTGAATAAAGAATCCTCAGCGGTGGTTTTGCCATGGGATTCGCTGGTGGTCTCTCAGCGAAGAACAAACCAGGGCTGATTATTTTGAGTTTCCAAAATCAGACAGCCTTTTGGGTATTTAGGCCGCTTGTCATCGGATACTCTACTGTGAAAGTACCAGATATCCTAGTGGCATATCATTGCCTGGAAATGTGATATTCTGAACGGATGGCTTTGAATATGAGCAAACAAGATGACTTTATAATGTCTCCAAAGTAGTGCTCTTTTAATCCAAGAAACTGTCTACTCAGCCAGGCAGCAACTCTTCAACAAATGCCTCGCCAACGTGCTGCTCGGCGTAATCATTAACTCGTAACTCTCTCCTGTCGCAGTCACATTCTTCCAATCATCTGGTCTTGGCTCAGAGGACCAATTTCTCCTGCACAAAATGGCCCAAGCAACAAGGCCCCTTCTTCTGGGAAGAAGTCACGACGTGATCAATCATGAAGCTTTATGATGAAAAAATGAACTAGCCTCTAATAAACTACCTCAGAGGTCATCTAAAAAAACCCTGAGGATGTGGAGTCTGTACTGAAATAAATTTAATTGGAGAAAACCCGTGTTAACAAGGCACAATGTGTAGGTGGCATGGTTCAAGGTTTGTTTGAGTGTCACATCATTAGAATGTGTGTAAGTATATTATATAGTCTATGTCAGTGTTTCCCAACCTTTCTTGAGCCGCGGCACACTTTTTACATTTACAAAATCCTGGGGCACACCACCAACCAAAATGACACAAAATGACACTCTAACACAGTAATACATATAGCTAATATGTTTTAAATGTATTTATACACTGGACCTGTTTCGATGAACACAACATAGATATCCTGGCAGGAATGGCAGAAAGACACAAACTTCCCACACAGAACTCCCATAACCAACAGAAAATACTATAAGAGTTTGGTGGGCATTGACCTTGGGTTTTGGAGTTGTAGTTCACCTATATCCAGAGAGCACTGTGGACTCAAACAATGTTGGATCAGGACCAAACTTGGCATGAATACTCAATATGCCCAAATGTGAACAGAGATGGAGTTTGGGGAAAATAGAGTACCTTCGTGAGTACATTTGGGAGTTACAGTTTCTGGAGGGGGGGCCTCGAAAGACCATCAGTCTTCCTCTCACTTAGGTTGCCCCCTCCCTCCTCGCTAGGCTTGAATTGGGGTCATGGGGAGCAGGAGCCTCACTCACCACCTGCGCAGCTCCTCGGGGGTCAGCAGGGTGGCCCGGGTGGGCTGGTGAAGCAGGCAGAAAGGCGGCAGCGGGGGGCAGGGAGCCGGAGGGAGGCCGAGAGCGGTTTTGCGTGCACCGGGGAGGAGGGGGAGGATCAGGGCCGGTGCTGAACTGAATATCCGGCATTAGGCCCGGGGGGGGGGGGGGAGGCAAGAAGAGGTCTCTACTTGGAGAAAGGGAGACGGGCCTTCCGAATGCATGGAGAGGGAGAGACCAAGTAGACAACGGGTGGGGAGGGGGGGGGGTGTTTGTAATTTTGTGCCTTTATCGAGGTAGGTTTCTTAGTTTTTATACTTCAACACACTAGACCCTCCCCCCTCCCCTCCTGGAGGTTCCAATTTCCCAAGGCACACCTGATTGGGAAACACTGGTCTATGTTACATAGACTTGGCCACAGTGGTCCACACTCTGGTTACATCCCATATAGATTACTGTAACACACTCTACGTAGAGTTGCCTTTGAAGACTGTTCGGAAGCTCCAAATGGTCCAACAGGTAGCAGCCAGGTTGCTCACCAGAGAGGGGTACAGGGAACATACCACCCCGTTAAGTCAGCTCCACTGTCTGCCAGTTTGCTATTGAGCACAATTCAAAGTGCTGGCTTTAGCCTATAAAGCCCTAAATGGTTCCGTCCCAGCCTACCTGTCTGAACGTAGTTCCCCCTATGAACTACCACGGAGATTAAGACCATCTGGGGAGGCCCTGCTGTCAGTCCCACCTTCTTCACAAGCGTCACTGGTGGGGATGAGAGAAAGGGCCTTCTCAGTGGTAACCCCGTGGTTGTGGAACACCCTCCCTAGTGATATCAGATCAGCCCCCTCCCTCCTACCATTCAGAAAGGGGGTAAAAACCTGGCTCTGGGAGCAGGCTTTTGAAAAATAGTGCAATGCAGTAATTTTAATGTGGAATATGTTCAATTTTACAATGACCCTGGATGGCATGATTAATATTTGAATGTATTTTACTTATTATTTATTGATTCACAGTGTTTATATTCTGCCCTTCTCACCCCACAAGAGACTCAGGACTGATTACAGTGCACTTATACATGGCAAACATTCAATGCCATAGACACACAACATATATAGACAAATAATTTAAGCTTCATGAGGGTATGCTCGAATTCCGGCCACCAAGGGAGCTGTCGCTTCACGGTCCACTTGTGACACCAAGTCCTTGATGGAGTACTTCCTAATTCTTTCACCCACTGCTGGAGATTTTTATGGCGTTGTAAATTAAATTAACCTCCACGCATAAGTGGTACCTAAATTTCTTACCTGACAGATGCAACTGTCTATCGGGCTGCAAAGGTCGACAGCAAACTAGACAAACAGTTGGGAGCTTATTCCGACCCAGGCTGACTTTGAACTCATGACCTTTCCGTCAGTGGTGATTTAATGCAGCTGACTCCTAGCCAACTGGGCCACAGCCCAGTCCAATTTTAATCATGTTTACTATGTATTCATTTTAATTCAAATTATTTTAAGTAAACCTTGTATGTTTTTATGGCACTGGGTAGGTGCCATTTGTAAGCTGCCTTGAGTCCCCCTTGAGGTCGAGAAAAGCAGGATATACAGTAAATAAGGTAAATAAATAAGTAAATAAATGTGTAGAGCTGTAACCATTCAATTTAGCTCATCCCAGACTATTCCAGGAAATAACAGATATTATATTTTCATTTTTATCTGGATCTTCTTAATGATGTAGCTCAAGCTTTAAGGCCTTGTATGGTCTAGGGCCAGTGTACCTGAGGGACCGTCTCACCCCATACGTTCCCCCGAGATCACTACGTTCAGAAGAACAGAACCTTCTGTTAGTCCCGTCAATTCACTCTTGTCGGCTATCGTCAATGAGATCGAGAGCCTTCTATGTGGCTGCGCCATCCCTTTGGAATTCCATGCCGGATGAGGTCCGCACCATCAAATAATTAGCTCCATTCCGGAGAGCTTGTGAGACAGCGTTGTTTAAACAAGCCTTTAACCTCACCGGCCCTTGAAGGAAGATCCACGTTTGGAATCTTAACTGTAGACCCTAGATACTGTTTTATTAGATATGTTTTTATTAGATGCTTGCTTATGTGTAGTATATATTTTAGGCTTTTATGTTTTAGCTGCTGTATTAAATTGATTGTATTTCTATGAATTGTGTAAACCACCCCGAGCCTGCAGGAAGGAGCGGTATACAAGAATGAATAATAAATAAATAAATAAGCCAGTATACCTGTGACTACCCAGGATATCTTCAGCAAGGTGCCTGCTCCATGACCTTCGTGAGTACCGTATTTTCTGGCGTATAAGACTACTTTTTAACCCAAGAAAATCTTCTCAAAAGTCAGGGGTTGTCTTATATGCGGGAGTCGTCTTATAGAGCAGGTGCTAAAACTTCCAATCCAGATTAGAGACTCTATGGTTGCCGCATATAGTGGGGGGAGCTCAAAAATGGCAGTGGCCGTGTCACTGCCGTATGCAGCGACCGTATGAAAGCATTAAGGGCGACGCTGTACAAGTACGGTAGAAGAAAATCCATTCATCAGGATTCGTGGACTTAATGCGGACCCAATGGTGAGGTGTAGGGGCGCCTCACCAGGAAGGTGTAAGTGATGGGTGGAGCAAGCGGCAGGCATCTGGGGTATGGAAAAAAGAGATAGAGTGGCTCTGGGCCCAGAAAAACACACCTCTTTTACCTGTCTGGCCCGCTCTTGTATCCTATTACCGTACCTCCTCGTCTGCCTATCAGATCACACTCCTGAATACTGCAGTGAAGCAGTGCAGGTGTGCATGTGTGAGATCTGAGAGACAGAGGAGGAGGTACGGTAATAGGAAAATTACCATACTGAAAACAAATCTGATGCTTTTTAAATTGTTATTTGGTGTGCATTGGAAGAGGAGTAGTCTCATACAGTAAGTATATACCAAACTATATGTTAACTGGAAAATTTGGGGGTCATCTTATACGCCTAGTCGTCTTATACGCCAGAAAATACGGTATATTTTTGAAATATATCTGAAGTCATAGAGCATCATTTTGATGGTCAACAGAAACAAACCGTTATAGAAATTTATCCTTCCAAGAAATACACTAAGGATGAAATTTTGATTTATCTCTACAGTTTAACTTTCTCCAAGAACTCTGGACAGGCCATAGTTGGCTACAAAAGCTACATCACTATTTGCATCCTAATAAACCAAGACGGCTCATTCTAGCAGGGATCCGCTCAATTAAAATGAGGGCTCAGTCCCCTTCCTTGACAGCTGCTGCAATAGTTTGCTTCACTTGAAGAAGGAGACATGCGTGCAGAAGGGGCGATGATGTATGGACCTTGTTCTCTATGCACTTAGAGAATGCAAAGGTTTAATCTCTCTCTCTCTTGTCGCGGCATGCCCAACCTCAAGCCTGATGGAAGAGCACAGGAGAAGCGGCGGAGAGGCCTTTGCTAACAGGCAGCCTTCGTGACAACCAGCACACGCCACCAGCTCCGTTTCCCGGTTTATGGCGAACATTGCCGCCTTGACATATTTATACATTCCTGAGCGTTTTTCTGGCGCACAAACTGTTTGCCTGCTTAATGTTGTTTTGCTGCTCTCTGCAGCTGTGAGCTGATGGGCCTTTGGAAAGAGACGGGCTTCTCACTTGCCATTTTCATAGCAAATGTAAGGAACTATTTATTCTTCATATATTAAATAAAAGAAAGAAAACACCTATTAATATATTCCTTCCATGGCCAAAGAAAGCAAAAGAGCAATTTCACCCTCTGTTGTTACATCTGAGGTAAAAGGAAATTGCTTCGAAAGACATAAAATCTGTAGCTGAATGTGTACTTTTTAAAAGATCTGCTGCCAGAGACACGGTGACTTTGTGACGAAAACCCACTAATTGGTCCAGTGGGGCCTTTCCCCCTCTGCCCGGTTTGAGCTGGAGAAGGAAGGCCTTTCCTGGTTGTCTCAAAGGTAGCATTTCCACCCTTCTCATAAGAATATCTCTAACTGCTGGGTGATGTTTGATGTGCATTATAAAAGGCGAGAAGGAATGAACGGCTGCCCTTGATATTAAACTCCATTTAGAACTTCCCTAAATGCATTTTAATTGACATCTGCATACAGCAGAACCAAAAGCATGGCTTGTGATAGTTCTGTGTTATAAAAGTATTCCTTTCATTTTTCTAAAGACATTTTATCATCAGATGGCAAAAGGGAAAAGGAGGGGAGCAAAACCATTAACCCAGGGGCTTTCTTTAACCTCTTCCAAGACTTTTCCAAAAGCAACAAGGGGAGTCTGACATTCTTTATTTCAAACTACTAAGCATTTACTAAGCTGCGCAATGGTTTTACATTTTTATTTCACCCAGCTACCGAAATCTTCAGATAGCACATACTTTCTGGAACAGAAAATGTAAACTGCTGCTCTTGGCCTATAAAGCCCTAAACGGTTCTGGCCCAGCTTACTTGTCCAAACGTACAGTATCTCCCCTTATGTCCCACCTTGAAATTTACAATCTTCCGGGGAAGCCCTGCTCTCGATCCCACCTTCGTAGCAAATACGTTTGGTGGGGACAGGGCCTTCTCGGTGGTGGCCCCTCGCCTGTGGAACTCGCTCCCCAGCAAAATTAGGTCAACTTCTTCCCTCCTTTCCCTTAGGAAAAAGTTGAAGACGTGGCTATGGAACCAGGCATTTGGTTAGACCAGGGGTGCTTAACTAGTCGATCGCGATTTATTAGTCGCTCTTCGGCCCTCATCCAGTCAATCTTCGGGCCTCACCAGCTGGATGGGGCGCTCCTGCCATGCACGCGCACACCCTGCGCGCACGTGCACTCTAGAGGGAGCACGAGGTGGGGCGGAGCTGATGTGATGCAGAAATCCAAATTGTGCTATCACATGCTATCAAGAGAAGAGGGGCGGAGCTGCTTCTGGAGGAGAGAGAGGCAGGGCGGAGCACTCCCTCCGAAGGCCCCGCCTCGCGCTCCCTCCTTCCCGCAATGCCTTGCGGGCGGAAGCAGCACCGCTCAAGCGGAAGGCGCGCTCCTGCTGCTACCTTCCGCCCGGGCAGCGCTTCTTCCACCCGCGGGGCATTGCAGGAAGGAGGAAGCACGAGGCGAGGCCTCCAGAGGGAGCGCCCTGCCTCTCTCTCCTCCAAAAGAAGCTGTGCAGCCTCCGTTGCTGGCGAGACAGGCAGGGTGGAGCGCTCCCTCCCGCCTCGTGCTTCCTCCTTGCTGCAATGCCCCGCAGGTGGAAGAAGCGCTGCGCCGGAGGAAAACAGCAGCAGGAGCATGCGCATGCGTGGAAGCGCGAAGAGGCGGGGGGCAGGTAGATCTTTAGGACTTGGTTGCTTAAGAGTAGCTTGCATGCTGAAAAAGTGTGAGCACCCCTGGGTTAGACATTCGGGTAGCAGGCGGACAATAAAATGATGACAATACTATAGAACAGTGCTTTTCAACCTTTTTTGAGCCGCGGCACATTTTTTACATTTACAAAATCCTGGAGCACACCACCAACCAAATGACACAAAATGTCATTTGGGAGTTGTAGTTGCTGGGAGTTATAGTTCACCTGCAATCAAAGAGCACTCTGAACTCGACCAATGATGGAATGGAATCAAACTTCCCACACAGAACTCCCATAACCAAGAGAAAGTACTATAAGAGTTTACCTTGAGTTTTGGAGTTGTAGTTCACCTATATCCAGAGAGCACTGTGGACTCAAACAATGTTGGATCAGGACCAAACTTGGCATGAATACTCAAAATGCCCAAATGTGAACACAGATGGAGTTTGGGGAAAATAGACCTTGACATTTGGGAGTTGTAGTTGCTGGGATTTATAGTTCACCTACAATCAAAGAACTCTTGCAACAATGGAACTGAACCAAACTTGGCACATTGAACTCTCATTACCAACAGAAAGTACTGAAAGGGTTTGCTTGGGAATTGACCTTGAGTTTGGAAGTTGTAGTTCACCTACACCCAGAGAGCACTGTGGACTCAAACAATCTTATGTTATGTTGTTGTTTGTTTTCTATCCAGAATCACAATGTTGGAAGAAGGCTCACCACTTGAAGGTCCCTAAAACAGGCATGGGAAAACTTCAGCCCTCTGGGTGCTTTGGACTTCAACTCCCACCATTCCTAACAGCCTGAGGCCCTTTCCTGCTTAAGTGGCTGAGGAGGGGAAAGGAAAAGGGCTGAGGCTGCTAGGAATGGTGGGAGTTGAAGTCCAAAACACCTGGAAGGTCCAAGTATGCCCATGCCAGCTTTCGACAGAGACCTCTTTCTCCCCCTTCCCCTTCGCACCCTTTCTCCCCCCTCCTGCCGAGCACTTTCTTTTTCTTGCCGCTTCTGCCGCCATTTTGATCTGAGGGGACAGCATGAGTGTGTTCAGGAGGGGAGGGGGAGGGAGGAAGACGTAGGGCGAGTCTGCGCAGTAGCGTGAGCAAAGCTAGGCAAAGCGAGCAGAGCGAGGCTGGGAAGAAGGGAGCCCGAGTGGAGAAGAAAAAGGGTTCGGCCGGAGGGGGAAGAAAGGCTATTGGAGGTTCCAAGTTCCACGGCACACCTGATGATCGCTCAAGGCACACTAGTGTTCCACGGCACACTGGTTGAAAATCACTGCTATAGAAAACGGACTGTGGACTGGCTTCGTATTAAGTTGTGATTGTAAAACCCGGACTATTTGGACTTTTTAAATGGTTTTCAATCTGATTAATGTGTTATTAGATAACTGTTGTTTTTATTGATTGTATATGTGGGGCATCGAATCACTGGCGACTGTAAGCAGCCCTGAGTCCCCCTTCAGGGGTAGAGAAGGGCGGGGCACCAATATTTGAAATAAATAAATAAATAAGAACTTTAAGATCTTCTTGGGAGGCCCTGCTCTCGGTCCCAGCTTTTCCGAAAGCGTGATTTGTGGGAACGAGAGACAGAGCCTTCCGGGGTGGCCCCTTGGCTGTGGAACTCCCTCCCCAGCGACATTAGGTAGGCCCCATCCCGTCTGGGTTTTAGAAAACAGCTGAAGACCTGGCCCTGCGCACATGAGTTCGAAGAATATGTTTCTACAGTTTCAATCCGGTCTGGATTAAGGATTATGAGCAAGGTTTTGGACGAATGGAAGTATGCACTATATATGCTTTTAAAATTTTGTATACGTATTTATGTGTATTATTGCTTAATGTTAATTGTTTTTAACTGTTTAAATTGTATTGTTAATACTGTTTTTTACTGGCATTGAATTTTTGCCAGAGTTGTAAACTGCTTTGATGTGAGAAAGCCGCCTCGGGTGAGAAAGGTGGGGTAGAAATGAAACAAACGAACAGGCACCACCAAATAGCATGGCCAATGCTTAGAGACAACAGGTGTTGCAATCTAGCAACCAACATTTCAAGGCCAACATTTTCCCACCCCAACAATGAAGGAATGCCCTTTCTACTTTCCAATTATGTTGACAAAAATGCATTCCTTGGCCAAGGTCAACCCCAGCTTAGGACAACCCGCCTACTCCCAAGCAACTCCAGCAGGCCATACTGGCACATTTCAGCAAACTAGAAGTGACCTAACATCACTTCTAGTCACTATTTGTATGTTGAACATTTTTTGTTCTCATTCTAGTCTTAAGAGAAAACATGTTTTTTCCACTTCAACATGACTTCTCTTCAGAAGGTTAAGGATAGCTATTATTTCTCAGGCACCCCCGGTGGCACAGTGGGTTACACCGCTGAGCTGCTGAACAAAAGTTTGCAGGTTCGAATCCGAGGAGCGGCGTGAGCCCCAGCTTCTGCCAACCTAGCAGTTTGAAAACATGTAAATGTGAGTAGATCAATAGGTACCGCTTTGACGGGAAGGTAACAGCACTCCATGCAGTCATACTGGCCACATGACCTTGGAGGTGTCTACGGACAACACAGACTCTTCAGCTTAGCAATGGAGATGATCACCAACCCCAGAGTCAGACAGGACTAGACTTAATGTCAGGGGAAAACCTTTACCTTATCATGTCTCAGTCTTCTCTTCTCCAAACTAAATAAGCCCAGCCCCTGAAGTTATTCCTTATAGGCAGGGTCGTAGCTGGGGGGGGGGGGGGGGCTTAGACCCCACCCCATGAAATTCTCAGGGTGGTCCATGAGAAGGCCTTACTGGTATGTTATTTAAATGGTTATGTGTATTCATATCATGATCTGATCACCATGCTCAATATATCACCTATGCATGGGGGTATTGGGATAACGATACAAAAGCTTTGTTAGGGTAGACCCTCTCTCACTCAGACTCACCCCTACACAGACTAGGGCCTGCGTATCTGAGGGACCGCCAATCAAAATCACTGGCAGATGAACAGAATCTGCTTATAGGTCTTGGTTTCCAGATGTCTGGGTCTCCTAGTTGCCCTTCATGATTCATGGATACCATTTAGAAGGGCTTGGAGACCAGTCTGCTTTACTAAGAAATGGACTGTCCAAGAACCATGTTGTCACACCTGTGTCTGTGTGTTTTTATGGTTTTATTCAGGCAGGGTTTCCCCATGGTACTGATGCCCATTTATTGTGGGGAGCCTGTGGGGAGGAGGTGAGGGTAAATAAATAAATATCACATATGCTGCTAGGATATCCCTGTGTACAACTAGTGGGCCACTGTGTGACACAGAATGCTGGACTAGATGGGCTGAGGCCCGATTCAGCATGGCTCTTCTTATGTTCTTATGTTCTTGGGACACGTCCTGCCTTATCAATGTCCTTCTTGAACTGGGTGGCTCAAAACTGGACACAGTGTCATCCAAGGTGAGTTTGTGCAACTCCTAAAGTGAATCAGGCCGTGTCCATGCCTGCTGTGCCGAATTGGGATTTGCCAACCCAGACACCTCCTCCGACTTTTCCACAGAAAATCTCCATATACAGTATCTCACCTTATCAAACACTTTGGGCTGTATTGTTAACACAAGCATGGCAATTCTCAGTAGGCATTTCAGGTTATAAAGGTACACCATTTCTTTTTCTCTCTGCTGCTGCTAAACAAAAAAGAGCTGCCTTATTCATCCTTTCTTTTCATGTCATCTATAACAGAATAATCCCCAAAGGTGTAAAAAGAAATGAAGAGAAAAGATGGCATGAGTGTTTTTCATTGCAACTTGACCTGTGATTCCAGAAAATAGAAAACCTGCAGCCCCTTTATGTGCTTCTCTTAAAGAAAGCAAGGTCAGGCTAAGTGGAGAGATAAGAAAGATGTCCATCCTGAAACAGCAGAAGGGAAGAGAAGAAAAAAGAAGAGAAGAAGAGAAAGAGAGGTTTGTCATGCTTGCTCTTCAGTCAGAGAGAGAGAGAGAGAGAGAGAGAGAGAGAGAGGGGGAGGGAGGGATGGGAGGGAGGGAGGGAGGGAGGGAGGGAGAGAGAGAGGAGAGAGAGGGAGAGAGAAACACTTTGGGAATTGCAACTCTCCCACCACCAGAAGTCATTCAGTGAATTAAAACCATTCCCTGAACATTAAAGCTCCTGAGAAACAGCTGAGGAAAAACATCTCTAAGCTCTGTGCAATAAACAGTCTGTCGGGGCAATCAAACTTTCCTCGGTTTCAAGGGAAGGGAAACAAACCATTAAACATTTTTATGAGCAAAGGAATGCAGAGTGATGACACTCATTTGTCATGCACCTTGGCTTTATGAAAAAAATAGAAGAGGCAAACTAACTAGGCAAGGTTTGCATCGTGGCACAAGGTCAGAATCTCATTTATATCCCTAATCATGGATTTTTGGTGCCTTGCTGTATCCTTTGGAACACATATTTTCAAAAACATCCTGAAAGGAGCCCATGTGTTTTGAGAATTGAATTATGACTCTGGAAACCAGGGTTGCAATCCCTTTTTGGACATGAAATCGCACTGGTTAACTGTGGGCAAATCACACACTCTCAGCCTTAGGAGGAGGCAATGGCAAACCTCCATCCAACCCCCTGTGAACAAATTTTGACCAAAAAAATCCTGCAAAATTACCTGCAGGGACAAACCATCTTATCCTGAAATGCATGACAACCAAACAGAAAACATAAACCCATGTAAAAGTATGTCTACTCCTCTTCAGCCATACCACTTTGTTGAAGGGAGAGTACAATGTTCACCAACAATCAAAGGGTTTAAAGCAGGGGTGCTCACATTTTTTCAGCATGAGAGCTACTTTATAAAACAACCAAGTCAAAATGATCTACCTACCCACTACTCAGAGAGCCATAAAAGCAAAATATTTGGAAATGTATTTCAGTGAGAGCCATGTAATATATTTTAAGACGGATTCAACTAAATGTGAGTATAATAAGCCCCTGAATTTATTCATAATAATAATGATGATAATATTCATTCAGCCTCTGCTGCTACTACTACTAATAATAATAGTAACAACAACAATAGGTTCCTAGAGTAGAAGGAGACCTCCAAGGGCCATCCAGTCCAACCTCCTTCTGCCATAAGGGAAAAACACAATCAAAGCATTCCTCACAGATGGCCATTCAGCCTCTGATAATAATAATATTAATAACAACAACAACGGGTTCCAAGAATAGGAGGAGACCTCCAAGGGCCATCCAGTCCAACCTCCTTCAGCACCTGGGCGGCGTCGGGAGCCTGCGGGGCGGGACTGAACCTTCCTCCCGCCCTGCCTGCGATCTACCAGGACGCCCTACATGATCTACCAGTAGATCGCGATCTACCTAATGAGCACCCCTGGTTTAAAGCATTACGTTCTGCTCATCTTTATTTGTTTGTTTGTTTATTTATTTAAAACGTTTATATCCCAATCGTGTCACCTCCATAGAGGGACTCAGACCGGCTTACAGAAAGGATTCAGTGCTACTAATACAAATTAAAACATCTTACAACAATACAATATTAAAATACTGATAGGTAAAATACATATAAGCCAAATCTCCAATAAAATCATGTTCAGCTCAGTACACATATGTGATCACTCACTTTGGTCTATAACCAGTCTCAGCCATTATTCTGGGAATGCTTAGTTCCATAGCCAGGTTTTCACTAGCCTCCTGAAGGACAGGGGGGCGGGGAATCTCATCTCACTCGGGAGAGAGTTCCATAGTTGAGGGGCCACCACAGAGAAGGCCCTGTCTCTTGTTCCCACCAGACGCACTTGCGAAGGTGACAGGATCGAGAGCAGGACCTCTCCTCCCTCTATCTATCTGAAATTTCCAAGCAAAATCTTATCCTGGACACTAAAGACAATTAGAATTGAGCTGAGCATCGGACTATTTGAAACACACAAAAATCAGAATCCTCCAAGCTCTGACAAAATTCCTCATCTATATAAATAAAAATTAAAAATAAATCAAAAACATTAAAATATGTTTGTTTGTGGGATTAACATAACTCAAAAACCACTGGACAAATTGACATCAAATTTGGACACAAGACACCTATCAGGCCAACGAGTGACCATCACTCATAAAAACACTGAAAAACACAGTTGAAAGGACTTAAAAAGCCAAAAAACAAAAAATGCTTTACAACGCATGCGCAAACCCCATATATACACAAACAGACATATATACACATATATGCAAATATATACACACACATATATGCGCATATATATACACACACACACACAACACATATACACAGACTGGGCCACAGCAACTCATGTCAGGGGATAGCTAGCATACATTAAAATATAAACCTGTAAAATCTGACACACAGAGAAATCACAACGTTTACACATGAAATCAAAACCCTTTCACTCAAATTCTCAAGTTTTGAAGATTGAGAGATTGATTCGTGAGGGAGTTCTCTGTGTCAGATTACTTCAATCTCCCGGACTGGTTCTTCCTCCCAACCTTGAAGCCTTTTCACATTTACCACGATCTTCACACAAGCTGTCACCTCTGGTTCTTGCAAATTTGACATGAACACACACAAGGAAAGAAGAGCTTTCAATGCTAACTGAATTATTCTTACCACTGAGCTGTGGCCGCTCCAAGAAGTAAATGCCTTATTAGCAACCTTGCAAAGCATCTACAATCAACGATTTATTCTTTCGTCACATCATCGATAACAGAGTGGCATGCCTTTTACCTGCATTGACATTTCTCTATTAGTTACCCATTCCTTCCAGAATACAGTATAATCTTCTTGTATTCATGTTTTTATTTCAACAGAACTCACCCCTATCTTTCAGCCCTTATTTCTTTTTAGCACACTGCTCAAGATCGGCATTTTGGAAATTCCAGGCTTCTCACTCAACTAATACAGTGTTTCCCAACCAGTGTGCCGTGAGCGATCATCAAGTGTGCCGTGGGAAATTGGAACCTCCAATACCTTTACTTATTAAAGGAGCGCCACTATGTCACAGTACAAAATGCACAATTAATCATACATATGCAAAAAACACATTCAAAGTACTCAATCCTGCTGGAGAAAACCAAAAGTCTTACATAAGGTAGTTCGGCATGGTCGCCACAGAGTGTGGAGGAGTTGCGAACCAGGAAGTAGCGAGTTCACGGAACGCTCCTCTACGGAAAACTTGCAATATTTGATGAAATCATGGAAGTGAGTGCAAAAAACAAAGTGTATCCTCACGATGTTATCCAATGTCAGTTCCGGGATCCACACAATAACACAGTCAGTTTGCGGACAATTTAAAGAAGCAGCACCATAATCATAGTGACAAGGTAAAAAATCACGTAGATAATCACATATATTCAAACTGCCAGAGGCTGAAGATAGATGTGGCGATGGAATCGAAAGCTGGCATGGGCAAACTTGGACCTTCCAGGTGCTTTGAACTCCAACTCCCACCATTCCTAGCAGCCTCAGGCCCTTTTCCTTTTCCCCCCTCAGCCACTTGAGCAGGAAAGGGCCTCAGGCTGTTAGGAATGGTGGGAGTTGGAGTCCAAAGCACCCAGAGGGCCGAAGTTTTCCCATGACTGACAGCTGTTGAGCAAGACCTTCGTGTGTGTCTTTCGGCCATTCCTGCCAGAATATCTATGTTGTGTTCATCGAAACAGGCCCAGGTTTCACACTGAGTGTATAAATACATTTTAAAACATATTAACTATATGTATTACTGTGTTAAAGTGTCATTTTGTGTCATTTTGGTTGGTGGTGTGCCCCAGGATTTTGTAAATGTAAAAAGTGTGCCACGGCTCAAAAAAGGTTGAAAAACACTGAACTAATAGTTTTGTCCTCGTTCTTGCCCCATAATCTTGAGATTCCCCCCTGAGCATCTGTAGACTACTCTTTTTAAAATCTCAATTAAAACTTGTTTTTTATTTTCCAAAGGTTTTGCGATTGTAATTTGACGTCATTTTGTAATTTGACGCATATTTTTATTACAAGTATTGCAAGACTGCTTTGTATTACTGCATATTGGGTTTTTTATTTGCATTTTATCTGGATGATTTGTTTTGTAATTCCATAGTATAGTTTTGTGATTTCTTATTGCTTCTTCTCAGTATTTCAGTGTGTACAACTTAGGCAGGAGCCATTGTTTTAGCTTATTTTATTGCAAAGTGTCACTACATTTGATGGCACAATATAAATAAATGATTCCTCTTGCCCATCTGAACTACCCACTGAACAATTAAATTGGTACAAGACTTCTAGTGGAATCACACACATTACTCAAAGCATAATAGGCAGTGCCCAAGTTACGAACAAGATAGCTTCTGTAGGTTTGTACTTAAGCTGAATTTAGATGTAGCGTAAGTCAGAACAGGTACAGTATATGTCTGTCTGTCTGTCTATCTATCTATCTATCTATCTATCTATCTATCTATCTATCTTAGTTTTGGACACCACAGGGCAGGGTTAAAAACCAAAGCACAATTATTACTTTAATAGATACCTTATATACTCAAGTATAAGAAGACCCGAATATAAGCCGAGGCACCTAATTTTCCCACAAAAAACTGGGAAAATGGATTGACTCGAGTATAAGCCGAGGGTGGGAAATGCAGCAGAGCTAGTGGTACATTTCAAAATAAAAATAGATACCAATACAATTACATTAATTGGAGTTAAATGTTTTTGAATATCTACATAAAACTGTAATTTAAGATAAGACTGTCCAACTCTGATTAAACCATTATTCTAACCTTCTTCAATGTAAATGTGCTTAAAATAATAATAATAATAATAAATGCAATAATAATATAATATAATATAATAATGGAAATGTAATAATAGAGTAAAATAATAAATGTAATAAAAACAATAATAAAGTAAATAAATATAATAGAGTAAAATAATAAATGCAATAATAATAATAAATAAAGTAATAAATTTAATAAAAAATAATATTTACAAAATAATAAAATAATAAATAACCTTGACTCGAATATAAGCCGAGGGGGACTTTTTCAGCCTTAAAAAAGGGCCGAAAAACTAGGCTTATACTCGAGTATATACAGTAAGTCAATAATTTTGTATGAAAAAATGTTACCACTGTTCAGAAGATTTCACCTCGTTTTCTGTCCCCGTGACAACTGAATTTTGAAAATTCTTACAGAAGCAAATTTCTCTTCCAAGGGGAAGATTTCCTCTCACTTCCTGTTGTTTCAGGAACAGGAAGTGAGAGTAAACCTTTAATAATAAGTATTCAGAAAACAACAACAACAAACTTTATTTGTACCCCGCCACCATCTCCCCTAAAGGGATTTTGAGTGGCTTACATGAGGCCAAGCCCAGAAATACATATCAATACAATACCATTAAAAAATAAAACAGCATTTCAAGTAGAATAAAAACATTCAAATAGAATAAAAGGAGCAGGCCACATGTGCAAAATATAGTGATAAAAACTAAGGATGAGATAAAATTAAAACCTATATAACAATCTCACAGAGAATAATAATAATAATAATAATAATAATAATAATTTGTATCCTGTTTATATTTCTAGGTTGAGAGGCAAAGTGACTCAAAAATTAAGAAATATTGCAATTTAAAAGCCAAATATTAAATATTAAAATACTGAATGCAAATATTGAAATAAACAACCAGTCCATTAAAATCCCTTAAACACTTAAAAACTATTAAAATAATCAGATATCCTGCAGTACCTCCTGGCACACTCTAACGAAGTGCGGAGGAAGGACAGCAACATGATCCACAACACGAAAGTCAAGGCCTGAATTTTAATTCTACTTTGCACTTGATTAATTCATTTGGAGTTGTTTTCCACTTTTCAGCTGCCCTATTTATATTTTTTACAGCAAGCAAAGACCTTTGGATTTTAATGAAACATCAATGTTTCTGTTATGTTTTACATCTGTTTTCAACTGTTTTAATTTTACATTTTAAATATAATTGTTCATTTAATTGAGGGTTAATATTCTTTTATATCAATTGTTTAACAGCTGCATCTTATTTTAATTAGATGTAAGAATTCATGGGTCCTTTGCAAGGATATTAATCATATACAGAAATAAAAAAAATCAATGAGTAATAACAATCTTGGAGCAATTCAAAAGGGGATTTTTTTTACAGAACAAAACAAAGCCAACACAAAACAAAACTGAAACACAGAACAGAAATCTTGGAATCAACAGGCTTTTGATGCAGTGGCTATATGCCATGAAGTCGATTTTGACTTATTGCAATCCTAAGGAATTGCCTGGAAATGCCTTTTAACAAAAGACAGTTTTGTTGATTTTAATCTTCTGTCTTTCAATAGTCGTTTAACGACTTAAATTGCATTTAATTAAAGTTATTTAGGTCCAATGTGTGCCCCAGGGCAGACTGAATTTCTGTTAAATGTTCCTTTACAGATATCATTGCCCCACTTGTTTTCTTCACTGCCCAGTTATACATAATCCCTTGCCCTCCAGCTGAGTATCTCTTCTTTTTTTTTTACTACAGTTAGGGAAGATCTTTTGTTCAACATTTTAGGGAGTTTATGAAATACGTCTCATCCGCCATTTCTGTGCGTCTGTATTGGAGTGTTGAGAGAGTAGGGCGTCCGCTTCCAGTATCCAGAGTCTCTTTTACAGGTGACCTAATTGGATGTTTTGATGCTATATTGGATGTTATGAGGGCGGGTCAATAAGTCCGTGACTTTTTGAATTTCCCGCCTCTTAACTGAAACGGCAACACTGCTCCTGTCAACAGGCATCTGTCAGTTGATTCCTGTCAAAATTAGAACAAGCTGCATCATTTAGTTGTGTTTGACAGCCATTGATAGCAGACTACCATGTGATTTGAGGAGAAAATGGGGGGAAAGTGAATTTTGTGTGCTCATTAAGCATTATTTTTTGCGGGAAAAAAACATCACTCAAACCAAGGCTAAGCTTGATAAATACTATGGGGACTCTGCAACATCAATTTAAATGGGAAAAAGTGGTTTACTGAATTTTGTTGTGGCCGTACAAGCACGGAAGATGCTGAACGTTTTGGACACCCAGTTGAGGTCTCTACACCCGAAACAATTGAAAAAATTCACGATATGGTGTTGGCCGATCGAAGATTGAAAGTGCGGGAGATTGTGGAAGCCATAGGCATCTCACATGGCTCAGTGGTTTCAATTTTAAATTATCACTTGGGTATGAGAAAGTTTTCCGCAAGATGGGTGCCGCGTTTGCTCACAATCGACCACAAACGCAATCGTGTGACAATTTCGCAGGAGGGTTTGGCTTTGTTCAACAGCAATATGGACGGGTTTTTGCGCCCTTTCATAACCGTGGACGAAATGTGGATCTACCCCAACACACCAGAGACCAAACAGCAGTCAAAACAGTGGGTTTCTCAGGGTGAGTCGAAGCCAAAGGCCAAGGTGGGTTTACCAGCCAATAAAGTCACGCCAACCGTATTTTGGGATGCACGTGGTATAATCCACATTGACTACCTTCAAAAGGGTAAAACAATCAATGGCAAATATTATGCCAACTTATTGGGTCGATTTAATGAGGATTGGGGGGGGACGGACGATGACCGCATTTGGCCAAGAAAAAAGTTCTCTTGCACCAGGACAACGCAAGGGTGCACACATGTGCAGTTGCCATGGGAACAATCCATGAATTGGGATACGAATTGCTCCCTCATCCGCCCTATTCTCCGGATTTCACCCCGAGTGACTATTTCTTGTTTCCAAACCTGAAGAAATGGCTCGGCGGAAAGAGATTTGACTCTAACAATGAAATCATCTCACAAACAAATACCTATTTTGATGACCCCGACAAATCTTATTTTTTGAAAGGTTTAAAAAAATTGGAGAAATGTTGGATAAAGTGTATAGAGCTCAAAGGAGACTACGTTGAAAAATAAAATGATTTTTTTAATCCAAAAACCTGTGTTTTCTTCAAAATGTCACAGACTTATTGACCCGCTCTCGTATATTAAAAGTCAAAATTGACACTGACATGCAACATCACCTGAGCTCTGTGAGTGCAGCATTTTTCCGAATGGAGAGAGTGTTTGAGGACTGGACATCCTGAGAGAGACCAAGGTGCTTGTTTATAAAGCTATTGTCCTCCCAACCCTGCTATACGCCTGCAAAACGTGGACTGTCTACAGACATCACACTCAACTCAGCGCTGCCTCTAAAAAGCCTGCAAATGTCTACAGAAGACAGGTGGACAAACGTCAGCATGCTGGAAGAGGCAAAGACCACCAGCATTGCAGCGATGCTTCTACGCCATCAACTCCTCTGGACTGGCCACGTTGTCCAAACGCCCAAAGATCACTGCCTCCCAAAGGAGTTACTATACTCCCAACTCCAGAACTGGAAATGTAATCTTGGTGGACAGGAAAAGAGATTTAAAGATGGGTTTAAAACTAACCTTAAAAACAGTGGCATAGACACCGAGAACTGGGAAGCCCTGGCCCTTCAGTGCTCTAATTGGAGGTCAGCTGTGACCAGCAGTACTGTGGAATTCAAAGAGGCACAAATGGAGGACGAAAGGAAGAAACGTGCCAAGAGGAAGGCACATCAAGCCAATCGTGACCAGCTGGAAACCAATGTATTCACTGCAGGAGAACACGCAGATCAAGTATAAGGCTCCACAGTATTTTTTTTTCTTTTTTTATTTGTATTTTTGAGCCTCTTGGTATAGCTCTCTGTAGCAAGTTGTACCAGGCATATTGCCACATTGATTAGGTCTCCTGGTGTTCAAGTTACAGTCCTCCATTATGTTATTTAATTGCTTGACCATTGGTTCTGAAGATAATTTGGCTATTTTTGGGTCATATTCAACTTGGCAATCTTCTGACCCAATACTGCTCCTATTTTCTTGGGTAGGAAGATTTCCTGGAGGTGCTGTGGCCAGAATCAAAAACTACCAGTTCAACCAATGCTCCAATAGTAGCTTTTAAATGGCAGCACATTGCTGGAATGGAGCAGAATATTATGTCCTGATCAAAACTAACAAAATGTATGAAATCACTTCAGTGATGGAAATTTGCTTGGAAAATTGCATATTATAGCAAAAGAATGCATGTCCTCGGCACATTTTTTTTCTGATTCCTGTAAAATTTGTTGAGATGGATTTCATACCTTCTAGAAAAAAGCTTTACGTACATATTTTAAGATGTATTTAAGAAAAGAAAAAGAAAATATGGACTCTCTGAGGTTGCATCTACATGATAGATTGTAAATTGGTTTTAACGAGGACCCGGACTGGCCTTGGAATATGACCTGGACTATGTTATTTTAATTGTTGTTTTAATGTTATGTATTAATTAGATGGTTTCAATGTTTTGTTTATCCACTCTCTCAGCATTGAGCTATGGAAAGTGGTATCAAACTACCTTAATTCCACACTGTAGATCAGTGGTTCCCAAAGTGGGCGGTACCGCACCCTGGTGGGTGGTGGGGCGATCCAAGGGGGCGCTGGGAGGCTCAGGAGCAGGGCTGCTCAACTAGTCGATCATGATCGACTGGCCGATCTTCGGCCCTCACCAGCCATGCGCGCGTGCGCACCCTGCGCGCATGCACACTCCTGCTTCTGTTTTCCGCCAGTGCAGCGCTTCTTCTGCCTGCGGGGCATTGCAGCAAGGAGGAAGCAGTAGCGGAGGCTGCAGAGCTGCTTCTGGAGGAGAGAGAGAGCAGGGCGCTCCCTCCGAAGGCCCCGGTTGCTTAAGAGTAGCTCGCATGCTAAAAAAGTGTGAGCACCCCTGCTCAGGAGAATTTTGGGGGCGTTGAAGCCCTGTAAGGGGGTGGTGGCATAAGCCAGGCTTGCCACTTGCAGGGTCGCCCAGGGATTCCAACCCGCAGGGGTTTTAGTGGTCTGTGGAATTCACAGACCACTTGGCTGAAGGTACTACAGATCTCATCATCCGTTGCTCATACTCCCCCAAACATATTTTTTTGTGATTATTTCTGGAATTCAATGTTTGTAATTTACACCTTTCTTTACTATATTTTATGAAAAAGGTAGAAACATTAATACATACAGTATATCTTTCCATTTAATTGCTATTAAAAAAGTTAAAAAAATAATTTCTAGGGCGGTGAGTAAATTTTTTTTCTGGAAAGGGGGAGGTAGGCCAAAAAAGTTTGGGAACCACTGCTGCAGATGCAATTTTAGTATTTCGGAAATGGGCTGGATATATTTTTTTATATTTTTGCGTTTTTATCTATGTATTTGATTGCATATATTTTACGTTTGTACATTTTTGACATTGTTGTACCCTACTTCAAGCCACCGGGAGAGGTGAGTAATAAATAAAATTATTTTTGTTGTTGTTTTTGCTGTTGTTGTTATAAACAACGAACGGAAAGAAGTGGAGGAGCTACTATCTCCACTGAATACCAACAAAAGAAAATGCTAACTGGTTCTCTGTAGTTGTGATTTTTGTAATTCTACAAAACTACCGTATTCACCACTACCAATAACCCTCACAATCCAGGAGGAACGGGAAAGACGCAATGAGAGGAAAACAGTTTTCAAGCTGCAGTGAAGATTTGTAGTTGATATGAGTATTCTATGACAGATTAATTCAAGAATTCCAACACGTTCAAATCAACCTTTTAAAAAATGCCTTGTTATTCCAGAGAGTATGTAGACATCATCAAGTTTCCAGGCAATTTCACTAGCCAGCCAGGAATTTGCAATGGTGCTTCTAGTCGTGGGTGGGTGGGGAGGCAAACATACACATATAAGAGAGGTTATCATCACACATGGATTGAAGCACAATACTCCACCCACGCTCCCACTGGAGCTGCAGGCGGACTAAGCCAGGTTTCTCAGTAGCTGATACAGAAGATTAGCTTCCAACATAGCAAAGGGAAAAAGGTGGGTTCCCCCACTGTGAAATGCTCCCTTCCACCAGGTCATTCTCTGGTTACACCATCATGATGGCCTTAATCGCGGCCACGGAGCCAATGCCAGGTGGCAACCTGCACCGAAGCCAGGGCCAGGAGGCCGTCCAACTTCCCACGCTCATTCAGACTGGCTGCATCTTTTGCAATGATGTGCTTTGAAGACAGGCCTGGCAATCGCGAACATAACACAACTCAGTCCTGCGCTCGGTAATACACTGGAAAGAAACCCACAGAATATAGAACAGAGGAGAAAGCGAGAGAGAGAGAGAATAGAGAATTCCTGCTTTGGGCAGTTCCAGCAATTCGTTCCACATGAACAGATCCCTTCGCACACAAAATCTCTGACAAGTTCAAGCAATTCTTTTGGGGTTTTATACATATATAGATATAAAAATCACATCAAGGAGAGGAAAAGGAAAAGAAATAACTTGAGAAGGGCGGCTTACCTCTACCTTTCCAGAACTGGAAGGTAATTCATGGGGAAACGAAAAACCGGACTCTTCAGTAAATCACATAAACCGGATAAAGGAATCTTAGGACGTCATATACATGTGCTTCAGCAGAGAGCTGCCAACTGAACTCTCCTCTAGATGGAAGGGGCAGCATCAAATGAATTCTGGGGAGGAAAAAAGGCAATTAGTTCTATGACTTGAAGTTCAAATTCCAGTTCATTACATCTGTTAACCGTGCTGTAATTCTCCTATTAAAGGCACCTGTGCCATTTTGAAGAGGGGCTAACTGCATGAATACATGGAGCATCCCCAAACCTGGTAGGCCTAGTATGTATTGTGTTGTGGACAATGTTGGCCTCTACCAGGTAAACCTATGAAGTACCCGAGGTCCCTTCACTGCAGGTTGTGCACTTGAACATCCTATGGATTGAAGCTGTCAGACGTGTCCTCCAACATTTCCTGCCACTTTGCTTTGCGTGTGTTAGGCCAGTGTTTCCCAACCGGTGTGCCGCAGCATGCGATCATTAGGTGTGCCATGGGAAATTGGCACTCCTCCCCCTCCTAGCAGCTCTTTCTCCCTCTATCCCTCCCCACAGATCCTCCCCAGGGCCAGGACCGCCTTGAGGAAGCTTTTAGGAGCCTCGACTCACTATGGCTCCAGCTCCCTCAGGGCTGCTTCAGCCTCCCGATGCTCCCACACAGACCTATGAAACGTTTAGAGTTTCCAAAAAACAAATTGAGCCTCCCTGTTTTGAAATGGTTGGGCTTTTTTTTTTACTATTTTACTGGATTTTTGAGTCCCCCAAGGAACTGTTTATAACAGCTTCATGACATCCATAGTTAACTGGAAGCAAGCTTCACTCAGGGTGAAATTTCACAAGGGTCTGGAGAACAAGCCCTATGAGGAGCGGCTTGAAGAGCTGGGCATGTTTAGCCTGAAGAAGAGAAGGCTGAGAAAAGACATGATAGCCATGTATAAGTATGTGAGAGGAAGTCATATATATGTTGTGTTCATCAAAACAGGCCCAGGTTTCACACTGAGTGTATAAATACATTTAAAAACATATTAACTATATGTATTACTGTGTTAGAGTGTCATTTTGTGTCATTTTTGGTTGGTGGTGTGCCCCAGGATTTTGTAAATGTAAAAAATGTGCCGCGGCTCAAAACAGGTTGAAAAACACTGTGTTAGGCAATCCCTTGTAGCCCATGGATGACGGTCCTCCAAGTGTAGTGTCTTGGCAGTGTGTCCATAGGTGGTTGTGAAGCCCTATTCTTGATTCGCATGTTCTCCTGCAGTGAAGACATTGGTTTCCAGGTGGAAGGAGGACCCAGTCAGGGTTGTTTTGATGTGCCTTTCTCTTGCAACGCTGGCATGGAACTGTGTCCCTTGAAGTCAGAGACATTTGCTGGACTTCACTTGGAATACTGTGTCCAGTTCTGGACAACACAATTCAAGAAATATATGGACAAGACAGGTGTCCTGAGAAGGGCAACCAAAATGGTCAAAGGTCTGGAGGCCAAGTCCTATGGGGAAAGGCTTTGGAGTGCTGGGTCTGTTTAGCCTGGAGAAAAGAAGGCTGAGAGGGGATGTGAGAGCTATGAGGGCGGGCCAATAAGTCCGTGACGTTTTGAATTTCCCACCTCTTAACTGAAATGGCAGCACTGCTCCTGTCAATAGGCATCTGTCAGTTGACTCCTGTCAAAATTTGAACAAGCTGCGTCATTTAGTTTGTGTTTGACAGCCAGTGATAGCAGACTACCAAGTGATTTGAAGAGACAATGGAAAAGGTGAATTTTGTGTGCTCATTAAGCATTATTTTTGGCAGAAAAAACCATCACTCAAACCAAGGCTAAGCTTGATAAATACTATGGGGACTCTGCACCATCAATTTCAATGGTAAAAAAGTGGTTTACTGAATTTTGTTGTGGTCGTACAAGCACAGAAGATGCCGAATATTTTTGGATGCCCAGTTGAGGTCTCTACACCCGAAACAATTGAAAAATTTCACGATATGGTGTTGACCGATCGGAGATTGAAAGTGCGAGAGATTGTGGAAGCCATAGGCATCTCACGTGGCTCAGTGGTTTCAATTTTAAATGATCACTTGGGTATGAGAAAGCTTTCCGCAAGATGGGTGCCGCAGTCAAAACAGTGGGTTTCTCGGGGTGAATCGGCGCCAAAGAAGGCCAAGGTGGGTTTGTCAGCCAATAAAGTCATGGCGACCGTTTTTTGGGATGCACGCGGTATAATCCACATTGACTACCTTCTAAAGGGTAGAATATTATGGTGAATATTATGCCAACTTATTGGGTCGATTGAATGAGGATTTGGGGGAAAACGACCGCATTTGACCAAGAAAAAAGTTTTTTTTGCACCAGGACAGTGCAAGGGTGCACACATGTGCAGTTGCCATGGCAACAATCCATGAATTGAGATATGAATTGTTCCCTCATCCACCCTATTCTCCGGATTTAGCCACGAATGACTATTTCTTGTTTCCAAACCTGAAGAAATGGCTCGGCGGAAAGAGATTTGACTCCAACAATGAAATCATCTCACAAACGAATACCTATTTTGATTACCTCGACAAATCTTATTTTTGGAAGGGATAAAAATGGAGAAACGTTGGACAAAGTGTATAGAGCTCAAAGGAGACTACGTTGAAAAATAAAATGATTTTTAATCCCAAAACCTGTGTTTCATTCAAAAAGTCACGGACTTATTGACCCGCCCTCGTATGTTCAAATATGATATTTGAAAGGATGTCACATTGAGGAGGGGACAAACTTGTTCTTTATTGCTCTAGAACCAAGCTTTTCAAACCGTGTTTCGCAACACATTCCTGTGTGGGCAGCAGTGTGTAGGTGAGTCACATGAATCTAATAAGAATCTTCTGAGTCTATGTGAAATAACCAATAAATCAAATAGTTAAAAATAAGAATGAAAGGTTTTCATTAAATATGCTGTGTTCCCATACATTTTGTTACTACAATTAATCCATGTGTCCATATTGCTTATAAGAGGTTGGTTTGGTTTCTAGTTTGCTAGTAAAACTGAATTCCTGTGATGCATGTCTAAAAAGTATGTCACCTACATGAAATGTTTGGAAAGTTCTGATCTAGAAGCTAGGATACAATGGAGTAATAAATTCAAATGGCAGGAAAAGAGATTCCGTCTAAACATCCAGAAGAACTTCCTGATGGTAAGAGCTGTCCGACAGGAGAATCTGCTGCCTGCGATTGTGGGACAGTCTCCTTATCTGGAGATTTAAAATCAGACACTGGATGGCAGGGCCGGCCTGACCTTTTCCGGGGGAGTACGCGAAGAAAATTTTGGCGCCCCCCCCGGCGGCCGCATCATATCGTCCCGCCGCCGCCGCTGCCGCCGCTGCCACCGCCACACAGCTGGCCCCACGGGCCGGCTGCACCACGCCTCGGCACGGACATTTCAGCGCATGCCCAGAAGCAACTACAGGCGCTGTAGCACCTGTAGACGTTTATGCGCATGCGCGGAAAATGTCAGCGTGTGTGCACTGAGGCCCGAGCGCCCTGCGCGCTGGCTCCAAAGCTGCAGGCGCTCGGGACTCAGTGCCCATGCACAGACATTCGTGCATGCCCAGAAGCGCCTGTAGTTGCTTCTGGGCATGCGCGAAATGTCCGTGCCGGAGAGGCGTGTTGCAGCCGGCCCGTGGGGCTAACTGTGTGGCTGCAGCGCAACAGGGCAGGGGGCGCGGAAGCGAGGTGGCGTCGCAGCGCCCCTCCCAGCCGGTGACGCCCCACCCAGCCGATGGCGCTCTACGCAGCCGCTTACATGGCGGAATCGCTGAGGCCGCCTCTGCTGGATGGTCATCTATCAGGACAGCTTGGATTGTGTTTTCTTGCATGGAAGGATGAGGCTGAACTGACGGCTCTTGGGATCTCTTCTAGTTAAGATATTATGATTCTGTCACTGGGAATAAAAAGGAAATTCCTGGCAAATGCAGATGTGTAGAGAAAATATGGATTGCAGCAATGGACACAGAACTAAATTCTCACAAGAAGCTTCTAGTAGCAGTGACTGTACAATATAAATTTGTTCGTGTGCAAGCAGTGCCATTGGAGGTCTGGGTTTCTCAAGATCTCTCTCACACCACCCAACTGTGAGGCCCTTACTGTCTGCAGTTCTATGGTTTCTCACCACCAGCTAAAGAGCCTTCTCTGCAGTAGCAGCCATATATTGAAAGTCCTTCCCTCAAGCTATTTGCCACAAGCCTTTTTTTAATCAGCTAAGGGGTTTTTGTTTTGGTTAGCTTTCCATTTGGTCTTTAAAATTTGTCTCCTTTTCCTATTTTGATGTCCTCTACACTGTTATTTTTATTTATTGGTAGTATTCTTAGTGTGTAGTTGTTATTTGTTCAGTCACTTCTGGCTCTCTGTGACCTGGTTTAATCATGCAAATCTTTGCTTAGTTTCTGTACTAAACCAGTGTTTTTCAACCTTTTTGAGCCACGGCACATTTTTTACATTTACAAAATCCTGGGGCACACCACCAACCAAAATGACACAAAATGACACTCTAACACAGTTATTCATATAGTTAATATGCTTTTAAATGTATTTATACACTCTGTGAAACCTGGGCCTGTTTCGATGAACACAACATAGATATCCTGGCAGGAATGGTAGAAAGACACACACGAAGGTCTTGCTCAACAGCTGGGAGTTATAGTTCACCCGCAATCAAAGAGCATTCTGAACTCCACCAATTATGGAATGGAATCAAACTTCCCACACAGAACTACCATAACCAAGAGAAAATACTATAAAAGTTTGGTGGGCATTGACCTTGAGTTTTGGAGTTGTAGTTCACCTATATCCAGAGAGCACTGTGGAGGGGAGGGAGGAAGACGTGGGGCGAGTCTGCGCAGTAGCGCCTGCACGGGTCACGTCTTCCTCCCTCCAGGCGGCAGCGTAAGCAAAGCGAGGCAAAGTGAGCAGAGCGAGGCTGGGAAGAAGGGAGCCCGAGTGGAGAAGAAAAGGTGTTCAGCAGGAGCGGGAAAGAAAGGGTATTGGAGGTTCCAATTTCCCACGGCACACCTGATGATCACTCACGGCACACTAGTGTGCCACAGCACACTGGTTGGGAAACACTGTACTAAACTGCCATTTTTTAAAAAAAAAATTAAGGTTTTTTAAGCACTCTTTAATGAAATGGGGAAACAAGGTAGTAATTCTGTTCATAACAAACAGACACCCCCTCCACCCCACCCAATAAAACCACTAAGAAAACAAAACCATCAAAATATACAAACCATTATAGATAAGTAATTGTAGAGACATGGCTGTCACTGGTCGCAGGGCACAGAAACTATTTGACAAAGACAAAACTAACAGACTCTTGTACTCAAGTCTATTGATAGATCCTTGAAGTCTATAAACACTTCATCACACTAGAGAAAAAATCCACTTAAAATCCAGTTTCTGCCTCCTGCAGAATTTTGGGGTTTGTAGTTGAGTGAGGCTGTTAAAGGCTCCTCCCAAAACTACAAACCCCAGAATTCTGCAGGAGGCAGAAACCAGATTTTAAGTGGATTTTTCTCTAGTTTGATGAAGTCATAAAACATGCAGAAGAAACTGACTTGCTTCTCAGTTAGAAATGCCGTGAAAGCATTGACCCTTTGGGACAACAACACAGACCCTAAATGTATTACGAAGAATCCACAGGCCTTACACCAACCCTGCTGTGGCCCAATCCTACTCCCTCTCATTCTATTAGGCTTGAAACTTGCCTGGCAGATTGGGGTTTTTTTTTTTACATTTCCTCTCCTGGGGTGTTTCCTAATTATAGTTAAAAGGCTTTTGTTCACATCAGAAATCTGGAGCTTAGCTTCATTTCTTTGGCCCCCCAGTGCTTTGGCAGTTAAGTCCAAGTCTCACCAAATGAGTAAATTTACTCAGAGCCTATTTTAGTTAATTGATGATAGTTGTAATAAAAGTGCCGGTCCAATACTATACGCGAGGCACTGCTTATTAAAAGGATCTAATTTTCTTACAGTTATGATGTCTGATCTGGGAAGCTAAAACAGTGTCAACCCTGGTTAATACTTGGATGGGAGACGATTAATGAATATTAGGTGCTGCAGGAGATATTTCAGGAAAAACAACTGGGAGGAAATGCCTCTTAGTATTCCATATTTAAGCAAACCCTATGAAATCCAAGGACTTACCATACGTTGACAGAATACATGAATGCATGCACACACATGTGATAGATAGCCAAGAGGAGGAACAAGTCAGACATTACTCCGGGCATTGAAACACTGCTTATCTCCCTATGACTGTATAAACATATATAAACACGGATTTCTCTGCTTGTCATGTGTGAAGACCTTTACTCAGACACCTTCTCTTCTTGGCTTTTCTTCGCGAATGAAGATTCAGGAAGGACTCATCCCACGCTTTCTACAAGCACGTTGATTACTATTTCGGAGGCTGGTTGTGTCCTTCGAGCCTGTGCAATGGATTTTTCTGGTGGAGCGCAGCATGCACAGAACTGGTCTCACCCTTTAAACCAAAGGTTCGTCTGCCGGGGCCTAGCAAGCTTGGACAGTGGCAGTGAGGTCCTCAGGTCGTAGGTTTGATTTGAGTTTCCTTCTCTTAGATGGTTGATCATACAGGGTTAGATGAGCATCATCTGCCCGAGTTTGAAATTAGAGTTTTCCTTCTCCTAGGATGGTTGCCAAAAGGCTAGAGCAGTGTATTTCAACCTTTTTTTGAGCCCTTGCACATTTTTTACATTTACAAAATCCTGGGGCACACCACCAACCAAAATGACACAAAATTACACTCTAATACAGTAATACATATAGTTAATATGTTTTAAATGTATTTATACACTCAGTGTGAAACCTGGGGATGTTTCGATGAACACAACATATATATGACTTCCTCTCACATATTTATACATGGCTATCATGTCTCCTCTCAGCCTTCTCTCAGGCTAAACATGCCCAGCTCTTCAAGCCGCTCCTCATAGAGCTTGTTCTCCAGACCTTTGTGAAATTTCACCCTGAGTGAAACTTGCTTCCAGTTAACTATGGAAGTCATGAAGCTGTTATAAACAGTTCCGGGGCTCTCAAAAAATCCAGTAAAATAGTTTGTTTTTTTAAACCATCTCCAAGCGGAAAGGCTCAATTTGTTTCTTGGAAACCTGTGAGGGGGCTGCTAGGAGGGGGGGGAGTGCCAATTTCCCACGGCACACCGGATGATTGCTCACGGCACACTACTGTGCCACGGCGCACTGGTTGGGAAACACTGGGCTAGAGAGCCCATCCTGCCCATTGACGCTCTTTGTCAGACTCTTCGGTTGTGACCTGTCTGGCATGGGAGGCCCTACCGGTGACTATTATGCCACTGCCAGCATAGCTCACAAGTTCATTAGAGTACGCAAGCCTCTCCCCCACGACAAGGGGGTGCCAATGGAAAGGACTCAGACACCAGCATCACATATATATACCTGCATATACCTCTCTCACCACCACCAGCCCCACACAGAATGCAAAGCTCTGTGCCTCAAAATGCAAAGTCTCAGCAAGGCACAAAACTGAAAATAAAACTGCTCAGTATTTAGATACTGAGTATGCCCTTTGCTGCTAAGAATATGCTCTTCTGACCCATGGATTCAAATACACTCGCACACATAATTAAGCAACATATAGTTAAAGAGGCACCTGGAGGTGATTTCTGAAAACCTGGACAAATGTTGCATTTACACATTGCACTAAATCTCCATTGACTGTGGCATGTATCCACGGCAGTGAGACTCATGCTCCCTTATCCCTGTGACTGAGAAGGAGGAATTTGGAGGTTTGTTGCTTTCCCTTTCCCTTCGAGTTGACCACCATTTCCTGTATCATCCAAATTAGGAACTGTGGTTAACACCAACTCTGCTTAATTTCAAAAAGGCAGCTTTCACTCTTTATTTCCATGCTCCAAAGGCTTAGTGTTAACCAGACGACACCACCAACCACAGTTCAACAAAAGTGAAAGCTTATCTTGGCCTCTTAGTTACACAGTTTAGGAAAATTAAAAGCAAGCTCCGAACCCTCCTGGACACTAAAGGAAGAGAGGAAAGAATCCAGCCTTGTGCTTCACAGAGCTCACTCCTTCCCACCACACAAAAACTAAGGCATATAGATTTGAGCGTTGGACTATGACTCTGGAGACCAGTGTTCAGTTTCCCACTCAGTCATGGAAACCCACAGGGAAGCCTTGAGCAAGTCATACACTCTCATCCCCAGAAACCCTGTAAATACAGACACCTTAGGGTCCCATAAGATGGAAACAACTTGAAGGCCTATAACAGTTACAAAAGGATTGTGCAAGTGCATCCAAAATCTCTTAACTGGGAAGAATAGTCCATACATATAAGTGAAATCCCTAGAAGAAGTTAAATTAATGACCTAACTACAACCTTTGCTTGGAAAGCACACATGCAAATGATTCCTCTATGCCAGTGTTTCTCAACCTTCCTAATGCTCCTTAATACAGTTCTCATGTTATGGTGACCCCCAACCATAATATTATTTTTGTTGTTACTTCACAACTGTAATTTTGTTACTGTTATGGATCATAATGTAAATACCTGACATGCAGGATGTATTTTTATTCACTGGGCCAAATTTGGCACAAATACCCAATATGCCCAAATTTGAATACTGGTGGGATTTGGGGGGTGGGTAGGTTTGATTTTGTCATTTGGGAGTTGTAGTTGCTGGGATTTATAGTTAACGTGCAATCAAAGAGCATTCTGAACTCCACCAACAATGGAAATTGAACCAATCTTCGCACACAGAACTCCCCTGACCAACAGAAAATACTTGGTGGGGATTGACCTTGAGTTTTGGAGTTGGAGTGCACCTGCATCCAGAGAGCACTGTGGACTCAATAGTGGATGTGGACCAATTTTGGCACAGATGCTCAATATGCCCAAATGTGAGAACTGGTGGAGTTTGGGGGAAATAGACCTTGACATTTGGGAGTTGTAGTTGCTGGGATTTATAGTTTACTTACAATCAAATAGCATTCTGAACCCCACCATTTATGTGTTTTCTAATGGTATTTGGTGACCGCTCTGACACCCCCTCACAACCTCTCCAGGGGTAACGACTCCCAGGTTGAGAAACACTGCCATAAGTGCTGAAAGGATTGGGCTGCCTCCCTCTTTTGCTTGGACCACTGAAACATTCACATGTACAAAGAGGTTCAATTGTAGGAAAGAGATAAATACTAGACAGATAGACACACAAATGCATCTCTCAGATATTAAGAGATGAGAGCAAAACTTCAAGCGCAAAGATACATCATTCAATACCAAAGTCAGCATCATTGATGCCATAGTTTCTCTGACTAGTACTGTGTACGATTATGAAAGCTGGGCAGGGAAGAAAGCAGATAGAGCATCAACTCATTTGTAATGTAATGCTGGAGGAGAATTTTATGGGTGCCATAAACAGCCAAAAAGACAAATAGGCCCAAGAGCAAATCAAGCCAGGTTAATTAATTTAAAATATAAAATTACTATATCATGTTCATTAATAAATTCCATATCTATGTCAAAAATCTGTTCCGTTGGATTGTACGACATAATTTTTCATTCTATTTTAGAACAGATGTTCCTCATTTTATTATTACTTAATCACACAAACGCCGAACTCCAGTTGCAGCCCAGAAGTACCTTTCCGTCATCCTGAGCAATTGTTGTTTGCTCCCTGAAGCCTCTCAGGACCAGAGAGGAATATAATACCCACAAGTTAACGTAAGCCAGACCACCACGCTATCATGATTCAAACCCAGAAAATGCAAAATATGAGAATAATGTCCATATACTTCTACTTCCTACTAGAAAAACAAAATCCTAGCAACACTTCCCAAAATTTATCCTCCTTCTTATTAGCATTTTGGAATGACAAAAGAATAGTTACCTGGAGAATTATGTCTCATATGTATCATTTCAACAACAGGCTGCTTTCTAAAGACTAAATGGACTCTTATGTTGAAAACACTGGGTTACCTTGAAGACAGAGCAGATGTTTCAGCAAATGCAAAATTTCCCACTAAACTGTTAACAGATTTGAAATAGTTCCACATTCCAAACATCTGTGCAAAATTCCCATTTCTTTCTGGAATCAATTCAGAACATTGCTTTTGAGACCAAAACAGCTAGGCGCCTCAGGGGTGCTCACACTTTTTCAGCATGCGAGCTACTCTTAAGGCAACCAAGTCCAAAAGATGTACCTGCCCCCGCCGCCGTGCGCTCCCGCACACTCCCACCGCCGTGCGCTCCTGCGCACTCCTGCTGCGGCGCGCTCTTGCCACCGTGCATGCTCCTGCTGCTGTTTTCCACCCACGCAGCGCTTCTTCCACCTGCGGGGCATTGCAGGAAGGAGAAAGCATGAGGCGGGGCATCCAGAGGGAGTGCTCTGGCCTGCCTGTCTCTCCGGCAACGGAGGCTGCACAGCTGCTTCTGGACGAGAGGCAGGGCGCTCCCTCCAGAGGCCCCACCTCGTACTTCCTTCTTCCTGCAATGCCCCGCAGGCAAAAGAAGCATCGTGAGAGCGGAAGCCAGCAGCAGGAGTGCGAGTGCGCGCAGGGTGTGCGCGCGCATGGCAGGAGCGCCCGATCCGGCTGGTGAGGCCCGAAGATCACCTGGAAGAGGGCCAAAGATCTACTAGTAGCTCCCGAGCTACCTAATGAGCACCCCTGATCTACACTGTCAAAGAAATGCAGTTTGACACCATTTTAACTGCTATGGCTCAATGCTATGTAATCCTGGGAGTTGTAATTTTAGAAGGCCTTTAGCTTTCTCTGCCAGAGTGCTGGTGCTTCATCAAACTATAACACCCCCTATTCCACCCATGATTTCTGCAACTCCAATGATTTCATAGCACTGCGCCAGGGCAGCTGAAGTGTTGTTAAATTGCATGAATTCTACAGTGTGGATGCACCTTTTTTATATATATATATAGTTTTTATTGGATTTTCAATGGTACATGACCATTTGTATGGGTAGGTAGGGAGGGTGGGGAGGGGTGGTGCAGTGGAGATGGAACGTGAAAGGAGTACAGGTTGACTTCCCGAGCGTTACACAAGCGCATGTATATTTCTCAGCACTCAAAAATTATATAATAATATATATAGCATACTGAATGTTTACATTCCACGGTTGGGTTATCCACTAGAGGTCATTTAGATCGATGATCCAATTGTATTTCCCCTTTTGCATATAGCTTTTAAAGCACGACCAGTCCGTTTTAAGTTTTCTGTCATTTTGGTACTGAGTAATGGCTTCCATCTGGATCAAGTCCAGGGTCTTCAGGATCCATTCATCTGTTTCCGGGATGGTGTCTGTCTTCCAATGGCGCGCTAGGACGATCCGGCTGCTAGCACTGAGTAGGAAAAATATTCTTTCCTGGTTTTTATTGAGGATTGGATTGGAAAGACCTAGAAGGTAATGTTGCGGGTCCATCGGGAATTTGATCATTAATATCTTTTCTATTTCTTTATGGATGGCTGTCCAGTATTTGAGAACCCTTTACATCGCCACCATTGGTGTATGTAGGTTCCGTTACTCTTCTGCATTTGCAGCAGACATTGGAGTTGTTTTTATTAAATTTTGCCAGTCTCGCTGGGTATAGATGCCACCGATACTGCATCTTCAGCCAGTTTTCTGTGATGTCCGTTGTCGCGTTGTATTTCAATTTCTCCCTCCATACTTCCTCCCACTGTCTTGATAGAATCGAATGTCCGAGATCTTGGGCCCATTTGACATGGCAATTTTTTATCTGTTCGTCTGCCGTATCCCATCTTAGGAGTTGTTTGTAAAGGATGCTAATATTCTTCTTACTGTTATTGATGATCTGCTTACAGTGTGGATGCACCTTGAAGCCCTCCACCACAAAACCAACAAACAGGCTTTTCGTTTACTTGAACACACTTTTGAAAATCCACATAGAAAAGTGGTATATAAGTTGTATTATTATTATTAAACATCTGAGAAGGCCCTATCTGTCCATTTATTTGTGAAACACACTATAAAACATAATGCTGCCCTTATCTCTCCATTGGCGCTTCCTTGTTGTGGGGGAGAGGCTTGCGTACCCTAATGAAGTTGTGAGTTATGCTGGTGGTGGCATAATAGCCACCGGTAGGGTCTCCCATGCCAGACAGGTCACAACCGAAGGATCTGACAAAGAGCGTCAATGGGCAGGATGGGCTCTCTAGCTTTTTGGCAACCATCCTAAGAGAAGGAAAACTCTAATTTCAAACCAGGGCAGATGGTGCTCGTCTAACCCTGTGAGGTCAACCATCTAGAGAAGGAAACTCAAAACAAACCTACGACCTGAGCATCTCGCTGCCACTGTCCCAGCTTGCTAGGCCCCGGCAGACGAACCTTTGGTTTAAAGGGTGAGGCCAGTTCTGTGCACGCTGCGCTCCACCAGAAAAATCTATTGCACAGGCTCGAAGGACACATCCAACCTCCGTCATCAACGCGCTTGTAGAAAGTGTGGGATGAGTCCTTCCTAAGAATCTTAGTTCGCGAAGTAATGCCAGAGAGAGAGAGAGAGAGAGAGAGAGAGAGAATGAATGAATTCACACTCCATTAGGACTAGGCAGTTTTACAGTTTACTTTGTATAAAGGCTCACCGCAGTTAACAATACCACTGAAAAAGAAATTAATTTGCACAAGGCCCTTATATGCCTCTCCATTTCTGTATTAGTCCTGTGGAAATTTTAGTTTAGCAATATCAACAAGGAGCAGAGGGGAGGGCCGGAGAGGCACACACTTTGAATGTTGGGTTGCATCAATGCGCCTACCATTTAAAATCAAATGCAGCTTGAGCTGGGAAACATCAGGATTGTGCTTTAATAAATGCTACTATAGCTGGGTGTGCTATGTACAACAAGCAAGGTAAACAGCAGCTGCCAGGGAATGTACAAGCGGCAAACCAGGCAGAAAAGCAGGCAGCAGATAACCCAACACAGCTTTCATATCCTGAAGCTCTCAAGAGGGAAAGCCAAGAAGAAACTCATCAGAGATCTTCCTCCTTTGAAATAAAGCTCAACAACACATTACAAATAGGCGCTCCCATTTAGCTATTTATTTCTTAATATGACAGTCACAAGGTGTTTTTGTAATTCTCCTGAAATGTAAGCCTAGCATGCACGGTGCTGCCAGCCACAAAGATGTGCCTATTACTCTTTCCATTACACATCCCTGTTTTAAAGATTCTATAAAAGTTGTTCCTAAGAATTGTTCGGAAACAAAAGCCTGGCAAGCTGTCCAGCAAAACTATGAATTTTGCATCCACTGGAAAAGATACACTACACCAGTGTTTTTCAACCTTTTTTGAGCTGCGGCACATTTTTTACATTTACAAAATCCTGGGGCACACCACCAACCAAAATGACACAAAATGACACTCTAACTGTCATTTTACTAACTGTCACGCTCCCACCTCATGATGCCGCTGCTTCCCCCAAACCCCCCCCCCTCGGGAGGCCCACGCGCAGGAGGCCCGTCACCATCCCGTGGGGGAGGGCTGCGCTGAGTGGCCGAAGCACACGCGGGTTTGGCTGAGCAGGACGAATAGGAATTGAGCACACGAGGTGGCTCTGATCCACGGAACAAACTGCGGTGAAGGCTCGCAGCTGTCGCTACCCCCAGTTCTCCTTCCCGAAGGGGTTCAGCCCCCCCAGGAGTGCCTCCCCCCCCCCCGCATCCCTTTGGCTTCCCTGTTGTCGCCTTGGGGCCAGATCGGGAAGGGACCAAGCTGGGCTGTGGAGCTGCGCATCCCGGCCTCTGCTCTGCTCTGCAGCGAACCCGGAGCCCAGCCAGGAGAGGTCAGGAGATGAGGGGTTGCTCCCCTTCCCCGGCGCGGAGGGGCTAGAGGGCAGAAAGCCTCACCTCGAGCCTCCGGGAGCGGGGTCGGACAGGGGCAACTCCCGCGGACTCTTCCTTCTTCTCCTCCTCCTTGCTGCCGGAGGGGAAAAGGGAAGAAGAGCGCCCAGGAGCCAGGAAGAACTACACCATGCCCCGTCCAGAGACCTCCTTCCAGCCTATTCTAAGGAGGCCACAACACAACCATATGCCTTAGTCTCAGTTTCTAATATTTCAAGAAATTGAAGTCTTTCAGAAATGAGGGCTCAATGTGATCCCTTTACTTACTTTCAAGGACCAGGGATCTCCTTTCCATTTGTATCACATTTTATTTATTTATTTACTACACTTTGATAACGCCACTCTCAGCCCGAAGGTAACGCGAGGTGGATTACATAGGCAATTACTGCCCTCCTGATAAAACATAATTAGAACAATAAACATGTAAATAACCAACAATTAGCAATTAAAAACATAAAAATACAATTTTCAGAGTCTCGTTAAAATCACTTTCCGTCACATCATCATCGCACGGCTTTTGCATCACTATTCTCTGTCTCTGATCTAACCATAAAGATTGCTTCAAGAATTTGTAGGTGCAAGTGATCATTACAATATCTTTGCAAATAACTGCGGACGACTGAGGAAAATTACTTATTCATTTATTAAAATATTTATATCCCTCTATGTCCCAGGAGCTCAGGACAGCATTTAGCAACATCAACTTTAAAATTATTTAAAGTATTTAACAGGAATTTAAGACATTAAAATAATATCAAGCAAACAAACTGTTTAAACAAGACAGCTTTAAAACAGTTAAAACAACTCTGAACAATCTAATATTATTATTATTATTATTATTATTATTAAATTGCATCCCACCTTTCTCCGGATCGCATAGAATCATAAAGTCATAGAATCATAGCATTGTACAAGACTGCATGGGCTAGCGAGTCCAACCCCATTTTGCCAAGCAGGGAAAGCGCAATCAAAGCACCTCCAAAATCCTTCCACATACTTATACACGGTGATCCTGTCTCCTCTCAATCTTCTTCTGAGGCTGAACAGATCCAGCTCTTTAAGCCACTCCTCAGAGGAAGTCATGGTCTTCAGAGCTTTGATCATTTTAAGTTGCCTTAATCTGAACACCTTCCAGCAAAAAGTATCAATAACTCTTGTAAATTGTGGGGCACAGAGTTATTCCAGGTGAGGTCTGACCAAAGCAGACGATGGGTGTCATCTGAAAACTTGATAAGTTGCCCTCTAAACCTTCATCCAAGATATTGAACAGCCCTGAAACTCCTAGGACAGAACCCTCTTTATGGCACCCACCTAGTCACTTGTTTCCAAGATGAAGAAGAACCACTGGAGAGAAGCACTGTTTGAGTCATTTAGCCAATTACAAATCCACCTCACAGTACTATTCTCTCGCCCAGTGTTTCCCAACCAGTGTGCCGCGCCACACTAGTGTGCCGCGAGCGATCATCAGGTGTGCCGTGGGGAAACCTCCAATATACCCTTTCTTCCCCCTCCTGCCGAACTCCTGCTGCTGCTTGCGGGGGGAGGAGGAGGAAGGGCCGGGTGGCGGCGACAAAGAAGAAGGGGCCGGGGCGCCGTCCCCTTCGGCCATTTCCCCTTCCTGCGCACCAGCCAGCCTCTAATCAAAGGAGTGAGGAGGGAAGGGTGACGTTATTCGGGTCCCGCCCCCTTCCCAGCGGTTGCCATTTGAGGAGGAGGAAAGGCCGGCAGAGAGGCTGAGGTGAGCGGAGGGAGGGTCGGAAAGGGGTGGAGTGTCCCCCTCCTCATGAGGAAGAGGCCCGCCCATCATTATTTGAGTCCACAGTGCTCTCTGGATATAGGTGAACTACAACTCCAAAACTCAAGGTCAATGCCCACCAAACTCTTATAGTATTTTCTCTTGGTTATGGGAGTTCTGTGTGGGAAGTTTGATTCCATTCCGTAATTGGTGGAGTTCAGAATGCTCTTTGATTGCGGGTGAACTATTTTTTGACTGATGGTCCCTCCTTGGGTTAGTATTAGTATGTTTTGTGCCAGGATATCTATGTTGTGTTCATCGAAACAGGCCCAGGTTTCACACTGAGTGTATAAATACATTTAAAAACATATTAACTATGTTTAACTGTGTCAGAGTGTCATTTTGTGTCATTTTGGTTGGTGGTGTGCCCCAGGCTTTTGTAAATGTAAAAAATGTGCCACGACTCAAAAGAGGTTGAAAAACAGTGCTCTAGCCCACATATTACTAGTTGATTATGCTGAATCAGACTTTGCTCTAGATTTCCAGACCAGAGTATTGGTCCCCAGATCTACCAGACATTGCAATGTGTTTAATTCATGTTGTGAGCTGCCTTGGGTCCTGTTTGAGATAAAGGCAGCATAAAAATGAAATGAAAAATACATGTGAACATCTCCCCATCCTTCACTTAAAAGCAGTATGCTCTAAACTTTCTATGAAGCAACTTCTAAAGCACTATAAATGGGGCTTAAAGAAATGGCATGATTATCACAGCCTCTTTCCCGTCCCCACTGTGTTCTAAGCTTCCCTGATTTGATCATATTTACTTTTGAAAGCACTTAAGGAAATGATATCCTTTCCGACTGGAGGAGGGCTACCTCAGGCTCATTTGCTCAAAGACAAAGAGGGCTCATGAGAAATAATGCAGATCTCAGTTCCCTTTTATTGTTTTTAAGGTTTCCAGCCCTAGGGAGGTAGGGATAAGTTCTAACACATGACAGGCATTCACTTAAAAAAATTTTTTTACAAAATGAAGAACAAGTCTGTCAGTAGAAAGCAGCCCCAATTCAATGTATTCCCAGCCCTCATGGTTTAGGTCTATTTAGCAAGAATTATCAAAATATTTTGCTCTGGGCAGTAGCAATTTCAGTTCTTTTATAAAAATCCCTGTAGGACAAATGAAATATGACCAATTGGCATTCAGCCATTTGCCGCATTTATAAAACTTGATATGCTAATTTTATTAAGTGCATAGATCTAAAATTGCAAACAAGCTGCAGTCCACAATATTTATTCAGCTCCCCTCCACTGATCAAATTTTCAGTGCTTGCTTTAGATTGACCTCAGTTAAAATGTGACATTAGCAATGCAGTCGCCAAGAAAACACACTCCCCTGTGGGCAAGAGCCATGCAGCACCACATCAATAAACAGTGCAATAGGCATTGTGCGCCCAACACATCAGGGGCAACAGACCTTGGAAAAGAGGGAGAGACAGATTGGCAATAGAGAAGAGTCAAAAGGCACAATATGACTAAGTGATGCCAGTCCCAGATAGCCCCAGAGGTGCCACATGGGAGCATTATTTGACCCAGTGTTATCTCTTGAATTGCACCAACAATTCTAGAAACATAGCATTGGAAGAGATCATAAGGGCCATCCTGCTATGCAAGAATACACAATCAAAGCATTCGTGACAGATGGCCATCTAGTCTTTGTTTGAAAACCTCCTGTCCTGAGACAACTCCACAGGACTTCCAGGACGCATATTCCACTCTCTAAAATAATAATAATAATTATTATTATTATTATTTTACTGACACAAAAACACAGTATGACACAGCAAATGAGATATTATTATTATTATTATTATATTCCTTATCCTCTGCTCTTCATGGCTCGAGATGGGTTACAAAACAATTAAAATACATAAATACAGCAAAACACTACAAATATACACATTAAAATGTAACTTTATAAAAGTTACATACCAAAACATATCTCTATGAAATACAACTGTGCTAAGACTCAAAAGAGACATGCACAAGAAGTGGAGAAAGGGAGAAATCGCCAAAGAAGAATTCAAACAAATAGCCAACTCCTGTAGGGAAAAGGTCCGCAAGTCGAAAGCACAAAACTCACCGGATTACCTTCAAAGTGTTGGTTCTTACCTTTAAGGCCTTACACGGCCTGGGGCCAGCGTATCTGAGGGACCGTCTCACCCCATATTACCCTTCGAGATCACTTCGCTCGGAGGATTCTAATCTCCTAGCTGTCCCCTCCGCTAAAGTGGCCAGAAGAACTGCCACCCGCCGAAGGGCCTTCTCGGTCATAGCGCCGATATTGTGGAATGCCCTTCCGGCAGCTACACGGGCTATTCATGACTTACTCCCGTTTAGGCGGGCATGTAAGACTCACCTCTTCCGGCTGGCTTTCCAGGTATAGGCCCAGCGGGACCCCCATGCCATGCCAATGTTGCAAGACCATATTAACTATTTTAACTGTCTTTTTAATGATGTTTTATTGTGTATTTTTATCTTGTATTTTGTATTGCATTTTAGAGTGTATATGTCTATTGTATATTGTTCTGCTTGCTGGCTGTAAGCCGCCCCGAGCCTATTTGGGAGTGGCGGCATGAAAGCCGAGTAAATAAATAAAACGAGCTCAGGCTTGCCAGGGACATTAGAAACAATAAAAGGGCTTCTTTTCTTATGTCAGTAGAAAAAGGAAGAACAAGAAGGCGCTAGGGCCTCTTCGAGGAGAAGATGGGGCAATGCTGACAGAGGATAGGGAAAACTCAGAAATACTTAATGCCTTCTTTGCCTCGGTCTTCTCACAGAAAGCCATCTTCAACCTCAGCAAGATGGAGTGGATGAGGGATTAGAGGACATCCAACCCCAAATTGGGAAACAAGTCGTCCAGGAATACCTGGCTGCTCTAAACAAGTTCAAGTCCCCAGGGCCAGATCAACTACACCCAAGGGTATTGAAGGAACTGGCGGAAGTCATCTCGGAACCATTGGCAATCATCTTTGAGAGTTCTTGCAGAATGGAAGAAGTCCCAGCAGATTGGAGGAGGGCCAATGTGGTCCCAATCTTCAAGAAGGGAAAAAGGGCGACCCAAACAATTACCGTCCGGTCAGCCTCACGTCGATACCAGGCAAGATTCTGGAAAAGATTGTTAAGGAAGAGGTCTGCAAATACTTAGAAACAAATGCGGTCATTGCTAATAGTCAACACGGATTTGTTAAAAACAAGTCATGCCAGACTAATCTGATCTCTTTTTTCGATAGAGTTACAGGCTGGGTAGATGCGGGGAATGCCGTGGATGTAGCGTACCTGGATTTCAGTAAGGCCTTCGACAAGGTCCCCATGACCTTCTGGAAAGGAAACTAGTCCAATGTGGGCTAAGCAAAACTACGATTAGGTGGATCTGTAATTGGTTAAGTGGACCAGCCCAGAGGGTGATTCTCCCCAAGGCTTCCTCTTCATTCTGGAAAGAAGTGACGAACGGAGTGCCGGAGGGTTCCATCCTGGGCCCGGTCCTGTTCAACATCTTTTTTAATGACTTAGATGAAGGCTTAGAAGGTATGATCATCAAGTTTGCAGACAACACCAAATTGGGAGGGATAGTCAATATTCCAGAAGGCAGAAGCAGAATTCAAAACGATCTTAACAGATTCGAGAGATGATTGGCCAAAACTAACAAAATGAAGTTCAACAGTGACAAATGCAAGATACTCCACTTAGGCAGAAATAATGAAATGCAAAGAGACAGAATGGGGGACATGTGGCTCGAGCGCAGTACGTGTGAAAAAGATCTTGGGGTCCTTGTGGACAACAACTTAAACATGAGCCAACAATGTAATGCGGCAGCAAAAAAAGCCAATGGGATTTTGGTGTCTAGGTCCAGGGAAGTCATTCTACCCCTGTATTCTGCCTTGGTCAGACCACACCTGGAATATTGTGTCCAATTCTGGGCACCACAATTGAAGAGAGATATCAACAAGCTGGAATGTGTCCAGAGGAGGGCGAATAAAACAATCAAGGGTCTGGAGAACAAGCCCTATGAGGAGCGGATTAAAGAGCTGGGCATGTTTAGCCTGAAGAAGAGAAGGCTGAGAGGAGACATGATAGCCATGTATAAATATGTGAGGGGAGGTCATAGGGAGGAGTGAGAAAGCTTGTTTTCTGCTGCCCTGGAAACCAGGACGCAATGGAACAATGGCTTCAAACTACAAGAAAGGAGATTTCATCTGAACATTAGGAAGAACTTCCTGTGAGAGCCGTTCAACAGTGGAACTCTCTACCTCGTAGTGTGGTGGAGGCTCCTTCTTTGGAAGCTTTTAAACAGAGGCTGGATAGCCATCTGTCCGGGGTGCTTTGAATGCAAATTTCCTGCTTCTTGGCAGGGGGTTGGACTGGATGGCCCATGAGGTCTCTTCCAACTCTATGATTATATGATTCTATGAATGTTTCAATTTGTTTATCCTCATCCAGCCCATTACCTCCTCCAGGCATTTATTCAGAGGAGACTCACTATCCTTAGCTGAAGCTGTTTTTGAAGGCATGGGAAAATATATTCTGGTGTCATCAGCATGCTGATAACAGCCTGATCCATGCCTAAGGATGATTTCTCCCAGCGGCTTCATGTGAATATTAAAGAGCATTGTGGGACACCACATAACAGCTCCTTTTTGGAGGAGGGGCTATCTCCAAGTACTACCATCTGGAGCCTGCCTGAAAGGTACAACCGGAACCACGGCAGCACAGTGCCTCCAATTCCCAGTCTCTCCAGGCATTCCAGAAGGATACCATGGTCAATGGTATCAAAGGCTTCTCCTAGGTCTAGAAGCACCAACAGGGACACACTACCTCTGTTGGTGTTGAGACGGAGATCGTCCACTAAGGCAGTGTTTTTCAACCTTTTTTGAGCTGCGGCACATTTTTTACATTTACAAAATCCTGGAGCACACCACCAACCAAAATGACACTCTAAATTACTATATTGTACTATACCATTATACTGTAATATTATTAGTACTATTACAAGTAATATAAAATATATAATTTCAATATTGTATTATTTTTAAAAGTGTTATCTTGTATTACATTATAATAATATAAATATTATAGGTACATACAATCTATTATCAGTATAGCACAGGAGTTAATCCTGACTGTTATTACTCTCATAGTCAATAACGATATACACCATGACTATGACAAAGACTGATAATATAACAATATAATAGCATATACTAAGGGAAAATAATAATATTATGTTAATACATTGTTCATAATAATAATAATAATAATAATAATGCTCATGAGGCTCCTTCCACGTCACGTCACAGTCTCTGAGGCCCGGCAGGCCACTCGTGTACCTGCCCAGAGGCGGGCCCCGTTGTTCCCCGCATCATGGCAGCAGTGGGCGAAGAGGCAGTAGAGCTGCAGGTAGGAAAGGAAGCCCGTGAAGGCGGAGGCAGTGGCGCCGGCCAGGCTCAGGCTCAAGGGCTCCACCGCTCCGGCCAGCCGGATCAGCGGCAGGCCTGCCGCCAAGCCCAGCACCACCAGGCACACCCGCCGCCGCATTGCCTCAGACGAGGCACTTCCGCTCCACTGGCATCGCCTCAGGGAAGGCACTTCCGGTCCCACCACCTCTGCCGCCACCATCTTGGTGCCAGGTGGGAGTTCAAGGCCACCGCGACGGGATTGGCCCGCGGGGAATAAAGGAGCATGGCTTATTCAAGACTCAAGAGGTTCCAATTTCCCACGGCATACAATGATCGCTCACGGCACACCGGTTGGGAAACACTGCAGTAAAGCAACAATCGCAGTCTCAACTCTGTATCCTGCTCTGAAGCTGTTTTGAGATGGTTTAAAACAGCTCTTCCTAAAGTTTAGGTGGAATCTCTTTTCCTGCCTCTCGAATCCATTGCTCTGCGCCCTATTCTCTAGAGCTGAAGAAAACAAAGTTGTCCCCTACTCAGTATGACATCCTCCCAAATATTTAGACATGGTTCTCATGTACCTTTCTCTCTGCCTTCTTTTCTACAAGCTTCCAGACTTTTGACCATTTTGGTTCCTTTTCAAGATTTTTTCTGCCAGTGAAGAAAGAACAGAGAGGAAGCTAGACTAATAACTCAGGCGAAAGAGTTCAACTATCCAGGAGAAGTTACCAATAAGATCGTCTCATGTATCATCACCAAAAAATGCCCGTGATAGTGGTCAGACCAAGATAAAGTCCTCTCCCGAATTTTTCAAAACTCAGCCATGTTCATATGGAGATACAATCTTTCAGAGATTCTGGACCAAACCCAAAGAGTTCACTTTCCAAACACCGCCCCTCTTCCTCCTCCTGCTCTAAAATCCATTGTTAAAGGCCTCTTGGCTGCTTTATACAAATCTCTACAGAAAGCTGCTAAACAGCTAGTTAAGCAAAATGGATGGCTGGTGAGGATTCGTGCACAACAGAGACAAGAAGCAAAACTGGTTTAAGCTAGAGACTTTCCTTTGCCTGTTGCTCAGAAAAAGCAAGAGTGCCTTTTCTCCTGGTGAGCGCTCCAGTCGGCAACAGAGGGTTTTTATTTAATTTTACTCCAAGTAACTTGCATGGGAGGGTGCAGGATACTTGAGCCCTGGCATCTTACTCTTAAGGGCAACTGCAGTTCAAAAAGACAGTTAACACCCACAAGCAGATCTTGCCGGCGCTCCAGCTGCTGCGCTCGGATTTCTCTTCCCTTCCCGAATGCTGTGTTTGGCACAAGGGGTTTTGTTATCTGCGGAGGTTTTCTTCCCTCCCTTTGACTCTGTATTACTGCTAGACCACATTAAGAGATGCCAAGGTCTTTGCTTCATTAATGTCATCACAGGCTGCTGCTTCCAGAGGCAACTACCTTTGAGCAATTCAGATGATCGTCTGTAGGAGGATTTGGCTGGCTTTACGAAACATCTTAATGCTGTTTCCACGCACTTAAAAAGGAGGGAGCGGGAGACTCTGAACTCGAGCCTGCTACAAGTCAATTACCAGGACTAATCATCGGCGCAGTGCTTCGCACTTTTCCTTATGGCATTTCGCCTTGCTTGGTGCAACTCTGTGCACCGAGCTGCAATTATATCATTTTTAAAAATCACCTGGAGAAGCGCTGGGTCCAAGGCTGGTCCAAGGCCACGTCACACTTTTTCTTTGGCAGATTTAGAAGTAGACTTCTTGGAACCACCTCCCTCACGAATGCACCACAACAGACCTCGTCGACTTGAAAAGTTTAACAAACCAAATCAGTTGGCAGCAGAGAGCAGTAATTAATATGATCTATGTGATTGTGCCACACTGGAGAATACCAACTCTATCGTCTCAAAGCCTAAATCCCCACAAGGTAAAGCGACCATTCGAACAGCCCCACCGGCTACAAAGTCCAGCTCATGAAGGAACGAAATCAGCCCTGGCTGTGTGAACTGCTCTCTAGGGAGAGGAAAAGACCCAAAGAAGAGGCGCAAGGCGCAGCCTCAACCTCCGCATGCGCCACAGTGAAATCCAACCTGCTGAGGTTCTGAACAGCTGCATTTTGTATTACAAATATGGTAAAACGCTCTAAAGAGGAATTTTCTCCTCTCCCTTCGCTATTAAGGGTTGATTATTTTTTTATAACAGCAGAAATCCCAACAGCCTGAAGCAGATGTCGCTGTCATTCTCTCTGCCAGAATTCATAACTTTTGATGAGAAGTAATACTTCTTCTCTTTTTCCTCCATGCAACCAAAAACAAAAACAAAAATATTAGAACAACTTAGTAAAATACGGAAGAAGGGTAATACTGGATTGCGTTTTTAAATCCAGCTCTCCTTGTATCGTAATTACAATATTCTGCTGATGGTTTGTATTTTTTTTAACAGGGGAGGAGTCTGAACTGTGAGTGACAATGTTCACAATGAACTTTCATTTTAAATATTTTTTTTATGTGTTGACTTATCCCCCTCCCCCCACCCTTTGTAATTCTAAAGAGGGGCTATCTTTCCTTCCTAATAGGGAAAATCCTCTGAAATTACACTGGGGATCACAACATATGCCTCCAATTTGTGCCTATTTTCCCCTCTCTTGCTACCTTTCTGTCCAAAACCACTGTTGTTGTAACGGATGGGTGGGTGTTCTCAAGAAGACGGATGGCAGTGGCAAGAACTAGTTGGCTGGAAAAAGAATAAATTGACTGTCACCATTTCCATCTTTCCCAACGCCTTTTCAAATATTTTTTTTACTTTTTCAAAATCTCTCTGAACAAGTTAACACCATGATATTAACAGAAACAAAAAAACTTGAAACAACTACCAATTAAAATTAAAGGGAAAAATGTAAGAGAAATCTACAGCTGCATATTAAGAAAACAAAACTAATAATCAAGTGATCTACATAATTTCAAATTTTAATATAAAGGCACATGAGTAACAATCTCCTACTCCTTAGTTCAGTCTTTCTCAACCAGTGTGCCGTGACGGACCTCCTGCTGTGCCGCGAGAAAAACTCTCTGCCCCCCTTCCTCCCCCCCCTCCTGCTGAACTCCTGCTGCTTGGGGGAGGAGAAAGGGCCAGGCAGTGGTGAGGAAAAAGAAGGAACCGGGGCGCTGCCTCCTTCGGCCTTTTCCCCAGCCAGCCTCCAATCCGCCATGACTCCCACCATGACTCTCGCCCCTCGCTCGCTGAAGCCGCATGGAGGAGGAGCCCCACCCACTGAAGCCCATCCACCGCTCTTGCTCCTCCTCTGTAGGAGAGCTGAAGCTGAGGTGAGGGGGCGGGGCATGGCGCGGCCTGTAGGAGAGCTGAAGCTGGGGGGAGGGGGTGGGGCATGGCGCGGCCTGGCTCTGCCCCCTCCCCGGCACTCCCAGCAGCTGCTCCAGCCTTGAGGGGACAGTGCGAAACCAGCATTGTGCTGGCTCTGGCACTGCTGGCTTGGCACTGCCCCCTCAAGGCTGGAGCAGCTGCCGGGAGAGGTGAAGCCAGGGTAGGGGCGGGGCATGGCGCAGCCTGGCTCCGCCCCCTCCCCGGCTTCGGCACTCCCAGCAGCTGCTCCCAGCAGGCCACCAACCCCCAGCCGTTCTTTACTGTGTTAGAGTGTCACTTTGTGTCATTTTGGTTGGTGGTGTGCCCCCGGATTTTTTTAATGTTAAAAGGTTGGGAAACACTGCCTTAGTTCATGCTTTGATCAAAATGGAAACTGTAGTAAATCAGACTAAGATTTGGAAAGGCAACTGGAGGGAAAAGCAAAAATCCTCACAGGTAAAGATTAAATACCAAATTCAGGATTATCCATTTCTGGTTTCTAGGTTTGTTTTTTGGAAGAGGTTCTGGAATATGATGGCCTGCCATCACCAAGGTTTACCAACAGCGCCTGCACTTTAGCACTGCCTTGTGCCCTATATGCTAGGGATTGTTTTTATGATGTTGAGTTGTGATATTGTGATGTTTTAATTTTATTTTTGATTATTTTGATTTTATTTCATTGTGTCATGTTTTAATCAAGCTTTTTATTTGTTACTTGTCCCATGCTAGGTAAACTTTTTATGATGTTATATTGTGATGTTTTAATTTTATTTTTGATTATTTTGATTTGATTTCATTGTGTCATATTTTAATCAATTTTTTTCTGGGCTTGTCCCTAGGTAAACTACTCTGAGTCCCTTTGGGGAGATGGAGGCGGGGTATGAAAATAAAGCACCGGGAATGTGGCGCAGCTGGCTAAGTGTCAGCTGCATAAGATCTCTCTGACCAGTAGGTCATGAGTTTGAGGCCTGCCCGGGTCGAGGTGGGTGCTTGACCTTTAAGTGTAGCCTGCTGTCGACCTTTGAAGCCCGAAAGACAGTTGCATCTGTCAAGTAGGAGATAAAAGTACCACATTAAGTGAGGAGGCAAATTTTGACTGAATTATGAGGACATTAAAAAGAACTCCAGGAAATGCTGAGGAATGCGGAATGAACAACAAGGGACGCTGGGGACGCTGAGAGATGAGGAGTGGCCTGGTGGCCAGAGTTTACCTCTGTTCGTCTATATGTTGTGCAGGTGGAAATGGCAGGGATTGTCTGCTAAGTATGTGTATCTGTAATCCGCTCTGAGTCCCCTTTGGGGTGAGAAGAGCGGAATATAAATAAAGTAAATAAATAAATAAATAAATTATATTATTTATGATGATGATTAAATGGACAACCATGCCCAAAAGACAAATGAATGGCTACAGGAGCAAATCAAGCCTAAACTCTCCCTAGGAACCAAAATGGCTAAATTGAGGCTATCATACTTTGACCATATCATGAGATGGTAAGACTAGCTGGAAAAGGGTATAATGTTTGGTGAAGTGGAAAGCAGTAGGAAGACCAGACTGCAGATGGATAAATTCAAGCAAGGAAGACACAATTCTGAATGTATTTATTTATTTCTTTAATTTATTACTTCGATTTATTAGTCGCCTTTTCCCGTGGGCTCAGGGCGACTCACATTCATATACGTATAAACCCATAAAACACAGTAAAAACAAATCCATCTGTTAAATTTGCAAGCTCTGCAGTTAAAAAGAGGGTATCTTAGAGGTCTCTCATTCACACTCATCAACACTTGAAACTGGCTTGATGGCAGAACACAACAACAGCATCAGTGTTGAACCTTTTGGCTGCTAATCCTCCCTGCAACATACATTCGTCAACCTGAGCACTCAAAAGGAAAATTTCCAATGATGCTTCCCTTTCTGAAACTTGCATTTTTTCATGCTTTAAGATTCTGAATACTCTCTAAATCTTTGGCTCTAAAGCAGCCAATGCTGTGCCAAGAATTGCAGCCCCATCCACATCAATAGGAGAATTCAAATGGAGGACAGGTTCCAAGGCCAGGCTCCTTCTCCTCCCCCTCTAGGGATCTTGCACTCTGAACACCTATAGAAATGGATAGCTCCAGGAGTGGCAAAGGTCTTCTGCCACGCTTTCATTGTATTCAGACACTCATCCTCAACTAGCAACTCTAATTACATTTTAATATGTTGATAATGCAGTAATAGGAGAGGATGAAAGATATAAACAGAGAGAATATGAATACAAACAAGGCCTGTTTAGTATAACCCAAGTTGATCATTAACCATACCCAGGTAAACAGCGATCTTGCATAATGTCATAAAAGTAGGCTAGCCAAGTCATAGCCACAGCAACACTGTCAGGCTTGTGTGTATAATTAAAAGTGCAGGCAGACAAGAGAATCACACGCAAGCACTATTAAAATTTTTTTTAATCCTACTCAAAATAGAAAGAAGAGTATAGCACTTGTAATACCAACAAGGGCACCATGATCCAAAATGGCTGTTTTCCCTGTAAGTTTAAAGGTTAGGCTGACATCCCAGGGATAGGCAGTGAAGGTATAAGGCTCTAACAGGACTCTTTTTATTAAGAACAGGAGACAGAGGATGACAGATCTGAAGAGGGATGTTTTCACTCCACAGGTGGCAATTTCACAGACTCTGGAGCAGAGACCTGCAGCTACAACCACATCACAGGCTCTCCAGCACCATCTGAAGCATGCAGGGTCCACTCCTAACAATGTTAAAAGGTATCTACAGGTGTCTCTACAGAAAAGCTGGAAAGTCATCAGCCTTAACTACAAGTCCCATCAAGTTTCATCACTGAGCAGACTGGCTACCAAAGAAAAGAACTAAAGTCCAGCTATCGCAGCAGACGCCAGTTTAGAGAGCCAAACCCAATTGGAGTGTAAATAGTTTGTTTTAATATCTACAGAGTCTCTGGAGATAAGTATTTGCAAAACAAAAGCACTTAATGGTCAGTGAAAACGCTAACAAAAGGAAGCCTTAGCTGGCATGAAAACAAACAGGGAGAAAAAGCCTGCATTCAAAACGCCAAAAACTCTTTAGCAAAATCAAAGCAAAACAAACAGAGAAAGGCACGCTGAGGGCAGCAGAGAAGAGGTCGTCGTCAGAATCAATCCAAGGTCATCAGCATTGAAGCCATCAAAGGGTTGTCCAAGCAGGTATCCAAAGGGGCGTAGGAGAGACGTAATCCAGGAGCCAGGCCAAGGTCGAGGAGAGGAGATAGACGTAGAAGCGAAGACTCAACCCACAGTCCAACTGGAGAGCAATCCAGTGGAGTTCAACCCCCACTACAGGAAGCAGCAGAACCAGTCTGGAAACAAGGCTTCAAGATGCAAGATGAGAGGATACAAGATGCAAGAGTCCTAGGATCCAAAGGCAACTCCTTGCTAGCCACAGAGGTTAGTCCCAAAATGCCCACCTTTTAAGCTCACTACAAGTCAGATCCACTTGATGAGGTCGACGCCCTATCATCATCCTCAGGTGTTACTCTCCCAGCAGCTGCTGCCCTTTGACTGACCCTCCAAGATTTCCACCTGTGGTTAAGACTTAGAACATCCCACCCATTGTCTGGGGACTCTGTGGGTCAATCCCGATCATCAGTGAATCCTACCCAGGTGTCTGAACTTGTGGACTCCTCACAAGCCCTCTAAATTTCTCTTACTTGAGTCAAATCCATTTCAGTAGAAGTGTCCTCTGTACTCTGACTCCCATCATTCCCAGAGAATCCCTCAAATGTCTCAGAGTCTGTAGGTGCTGTAATTATTTGATTAACTCTCTTGAGTTACAAGTGATCCTCTTCACTTGACTCATGAGTATGCCTCTTTCTGCAAACACCAGTACTCCTGTTACAAACAGCCCCATCCAGTTCCATACTTTCCCCAGATGCCGAGCCATCAGTCTTCTGAATCACTACTATCAGTAGCAGCTGGAGGCTCAATCACAGCACCAGCAGAATCAGATAGTGACGATTCCCTTGCTGTACTCGAAACTCCAAATGCATGGAGGAGAAATGTAACAGTAAGTAAACTTGTTTAGTGTAAAGTTGTTTCCAACTTACAGTACCCCTAAGGCCAATTTATCACTGGTAATTCTTGGCAAGTTTTGTTCAAAGGTGTTTGCCTTTGTCTAGAGCAGTCTTTTTCAACCAGTGTGCCTAGGCACACTCCTGTGCCTTTGCAGAGCTCCAGCTGTGCCTCCAGAAAAACTTTTTGCCCCCCTTCCTTCCCCCTCCTTTTGCTGCCGCTATTATTTTGTCCTCCTCGATGGGAGAAAAATCTTCCCTGACCACGTTGGTATTAGGCTCTGTCCGCAGACGCCCCCTGCTGTGAGGAAAAGCGTTATGCAGCATGCAAAGGAGGAGAGGAGCCTGCGCGGCTCCAAAATGACGTCGTGTCATTTTGGAACCGCCCACTGGGCTCCTCTCCCCAAACAGACGGCAGCATGCAAAGGTGCAGAGGAGCCCAATGGGTGGCTCCAAAATGACGCCGTGTCATTTTGGAGCCGCCCACTTGTGGATAACTTTTGGAACCGCCCACGTGCGCTCCTCTCCTGCTTCACATGCTGCCCTCTGTTTGTGGATAACTCCCATATATTGAACTTCTATATATTGCAGATTATCCAGTACAGAGCCTAATCCAACGCGGTAAGGGAAGATTTTTCCTTTTTCTCCCATGGAGGTGCCAACATCATGTGGGTGCCAAACTGTACTCCGTTTTCAAATTCACTATATTGATACATTAACTTTATAAAACTTTTGTAATTGTGCATATTGCTAGTTTCACTATATTATTATTATTTTGCCTACTCTTTGTCCCCTGCATATGCGGCCTGTTGTGTAAAAGAGGTGCCGAAACGCCATAAAACATTTTGTGTCATTTTGGTTGGTGGTGTGCCCCAGGATTTTGTAAATGTAAAAAATGTGCCTCGGCTCAAAAAAGGTTGAGAAACACTGGTCTAGAGGGTACGACTTGCCCAATCTCACTCAGTAGATTTTCACAGTTGAGCTTGAACCCTAGTCTGCTAGAGTCAAAGTCCAATACTCTAACACCTACACTATCACTCGCTCCATGAAGAATACAACTATGTTTTACTACACTCGTTCTGATTCCCATACGTGTCTGGCTGTCCACTAAGTCAACATAATGCTGGACAAGACTGGCCCTCAGTCCAATTTGTTCTTCTGATCACCACCTCCCAAAGGAGTTACTATACTCCCAACTCAAGAACGGGAAACGTAATGTTGGTGGGCAGGAAAAGAGATTTAAAGATGGGCTTAAAGCCAACCTTAAAAACTGTGGCAAAGACACCAAGAACTGGGAAGCCCTAGCCCTTGAGCACTCTAACTGGAGGTCAACTGTGACCAGCAGTGCTGCAAAATTCGAACAGGCACAAATGGGAAACGTGCCAAGAGGAAGGCGCATCAAGCCAACCCTGATCAGGTCTGCCTTCCACCTGGAAACCAATATTCTCACTGCGGGAGAACATGCGAATCAAGAATATGGCTCCACAGTCACCCACGGACCCACCGCCAAGACATTACATGTGGAGAACCATCATTCTCAAGCAATGAGGTATTGCCTAAGTATGCTTTTATACAGGTATATAAAATAGGTATAATAAACCAGCATTGGAAAGGCTTGTTAAACAAGTTTCCTTTTTGTAGAGTACAGCTGAAGCATTTCCTGCAGATTCTTAAGAGATTTGTGTAAAAGGTTGGTGTTCAGAAACCTTTTGGTGTTGCCAATTTTTATAAGCCCAACATTGAGTGAAAGGGGTCCCATATGAGGTCAGAACCCACAGTTTAAGAAGCAGTGCTTTAGATCAGGGCTGTCCAACTGGTGGCCCGGGGGCCGTATAAGGCCCCCCAGCCCCTTCCCTGCGGCCCCCTAAGCTTTTTAATAAAAATAAAAATACAAAAATAATGCTTTAGATAATCCATATTGATGGAATGATAAGAAGAGTTAGAAAGCTGAGGAACAACATCAAGACGATTGAGGAAAACATACCATGATCAGAAGTTGATGATCATTAAACCTAGTCTTCTACTTGAAAAACTGTAATTTCCTCATATAGACAAGGCCTTTCCTTAGACGTGAGGACGAGGGCAAAAAGAGCTGCCAATAGGACTCTACTACCAAGAATGGAGAGATGGTGCAGAGGCGAGCCACCATGCATAACTGTGTACACCTCTATCGTGTCTCCATGCCTTGCTCTCCTTTTCTCTAAACAAGGGCAACCTTCGCTCACAGGGGTAGTGTTGCTTCAGTTCCTTGATGATATTGGTTGTTCTTTATTTTTTTTTGCACCCAGCACCTGTAGGCCAAGGCTGCCCAGGAAGTCGATCGCGATCGTCTGGTTGATCCCGGGACTGAAGGAGGTCGATCCCAGCTTGTTGGGGCAATTCTCAGAGGAGGCGGAGCCATGCCGCGCCAAGCCACACCCCCTCCCCCAGCTACAGCTCTACCACAGCTTCTTCAGCCTTGAGGAGGGTAGTGCCAAGCCAGTAGTGGCTATCTATGGCACCACTGGCTTGCACTACCCCTCCTCAGCCTGGAGAAGCTGTGGCAGCACTAAACCAGAGGGGGAGGGGCGAGCCATGCCACGCCAAGCCACACCTCCTCCCCAGCTACAGCGCTACCACAGCTTCTTCAGCCTTGAGGAGGGTAGTGCCAAGCCAGTAGTGGCTATCTATGGCACCACTGGCTTGACACTACCCTCTCCTCTAGCCTGGAGAAGCTGTGGTAGCACTAAACCAGAATGGGGGGGGCGGAGCCATGCCACGCCAAGCCCGCTCCTCCCCCAGCTACAGCTCTACCACAGCTTCTTCAGCCTTGAGGAGGGTAGTGCCCAGCCCGTAGTGGCTATCTGGCACCACTGGCCTACCTCCTCTAGCCTGCACCAAAGCCAGAGGGAGAGGGAGGAGCCATGCCACCAAGCCACGCCTCCTCCCCAGCTACAGCTCTACCACAGCTTCTTCAGCCTTGAGGAGGGGTAGCCATGCCACGCCAAACCACGCCCCCTCCCCAGCTACAGCTCTTCCACAGCTTCTTCAGCCTTGAGGAGGGTAGTGCCAAGCCAGTAGTGGCTATCTATGCCACCACTTGCTTGGCACTACCCTCCTCAAGCCTGGAGAAGCTGTAGTAGACCTAAAGCCAGAGGGGGTGGAGCCAGGCCATGGCAAGCCCCTCCCCTCCCCCTGCTCCGCCCTGCTTCTCTCTCGGTAGATCTTTCTGACTTGGTTTTATTATAAGTAGCTTGCATGCTGAAAACGTGTGGGCACCCCTGCTGTAGGCCAATAGGAGGTTAATGATGAAGTCACCATTGGTTCAAATGGGCTAACGAGAGTGGACAACGTGGTAAAACACCAGTATTTGCGGTAACTTATCATCATGGGATAAGCAGCCCATTGTACAGACTCTTGAAGTCACTTTGGGGATTTAAGACCCGGATGGTCAGAATCCTGGTAGCAGGTGATGTGAGCAATGGCCCTTTTTCCAGGGTCCTACATTTGTGAGAACAGGCATACTCTGGAGCAGGCCTGGGCAAACTTCGGCCCTCCCGGTGTTTTGGACTACAACTCCCAGCTGTTAGGAATTGTGGGAGTTGTAGTCCAAAACACCTGGAGGGCCGAAGTTTGCCCAGGCCTGCTCTGGAGACACCAAGCAACCTCCATCTCCAGCGTACTTCCCTCCATCCGCAATAGTCCACACCTTCTGCTCTCAGTACCACCACTTGCCCTCGCTTAATCATGCCAGCAAAGTGTCCCAGCAAATCCTTTCCTGGGTTGCTAGTAGTGATTTCTGCACAAAGTGGTTCTCTCAATAAATGGGAGGATGAATTAACTGCATTGATGTCTGCTTGTGATTGCAAAATGCAAACAAAATAGGTGCCCATGCCCCAATTAAATAGAAAATTGCTGATCTTTACACATACGAAATGTGTAAATCCATTAAGAAAATTGGGGTGGAGAGGGGAAGAAAAGAGCTTGAGAGTCATTTGGCCAGTGTCACACATCATTATAATAAGACTATTATACATCTGACTGATTTAAACCTATTAAAAGCTTTTAGGCTATCTACTGGCCAGCCTCTGTATCATCCACATCCACAGTCTCTCTTGACATGACAGGAAAGATGGGAGCCTTTTCACAATCCACTCTGTAGGACTAATACAAATTTTCCACTTCCATTTTGGAAGATGTTTAATACCTTTAAGCTACAAAGCTGCTGTGACTAAACATCCAAGCAAAGTAAGCATATCATTAGCATTCTGATTTTGGAGCACCACACTAAAGTGGATAAGGCATAGCCTGTTTAATGGCAAAGCATCTTCGTAACAGCAACAAGCAAAGCAGCACAGCTGCCGAGCTGACTATCTGAAGGCTGCAGGAAAGGCATTCCATCACCCATCACATGCGCTACTCTAAAAAAATGAGGTGCAGATGGCAAATCTCCTTTGGCTGTATAAATAAAGAAGTGGTCTGAGAAATTTAAGAAAGAGATTTCACCATATGAAGGACCTCCCTCAATTTAGGGAACTTTCAGAGGCAGAATGCCATGCTTGCAGAACGGCGCTTAAAAATGCTGCAAGGCTGCCCCACAGGATACATAAACCCTTGTACACATCTAGGAACATCTGCAATTCAGCCACAAAATTGTTTGTGACAAACTGCAAATAGAACAATATCACGATGACACTGAGGACTCTGAGACAGTGTAGCACCCATGGGTCCGCCCGGGCCACGGGGGAGGGGTAATGCACCGGGGGTCCCGTTGGCATTGGGACCCGCACAGGCTGAAAGGGACTCTGAGGATGAGTTGGAAGGCCCAGAGCAAGATTGGTCAGCCGTGCCTTTGCCCAGTCCACCGCCAGAGAGTTTAGCCTGGGATTTCGAATGGGAGCATTCTCCCGGGGAAGGAGCGGACCAGGTGGAGATGGGAGGCAGTGAAGCAGATAGCGGAGATAGTTATGAAGTCCCAAATGGCCGAGGGTCCCAGGAGCTGGCCGAGCAGCAGATGGAGGCTAGCGGATGGGAAACTTCGGGGAGGATGCTTCTCAGGAAGATAGCGATACTAGGCTGGAAGAGCGGGGCCGTTCCATAACAGGCGCAGGGACATAGAGGAGGGCAGGAGGAGCTGGCATCTGTCCCTAGACCGTCACCGTTCGGAAAGTAGAGACTGGAGGCGCCGGGCCCTAGATCGTCGGGGGTCCCGGCCGAGGGATTAAGTACGGCTCCGTGGGAACTGATCCTCAGTTCTCCGGCCACGTCTATACTGAATAGGCGCGAAGCGGAGTGGGACCACAAGCAACAGTGGTCATCAAGCCTTGCCTTGCCTTTGCCTTGTTTCCTGAGCCGCAGCGGTTTGCGGCACCTTGCCCTGGTTCCTGATTCGCATTGGATTGCGAAACCTTGTCCTGTTTCCTGATCCGCATTGGTTTGCGGAGCCTCGCCTCGCTTCAAGCTATTTGCTACGATACTTTGGACTATTTGCTTTATACTTTGAACATTTGCATTTATTGGACTATATACCTTTTGGACTGTTTTTATACTCAATAAACTAGTTAGCCTTTGATACGTCTCCGTGTGTGTGTTAAAGGGGCAGTTCTAAGTCGGCGTTCGTGACAGACAGAAACGAAAAGCTCCTGGCTGACCCTTCTTTTCCTCACTGGCTTTTCAACCTCATTACGCAACAGAGGTTTGGACAAGATGGACATAGTGGACACTTCCAGCTCTAAAATCCGACACAATTGTCCCTTGTGGGGTAGATGGGAAGGGAGCCTGCCAAGAGAGCAGCCATAAATCCACTTTGACAGAAAAGCATGGGGATCTCTTTTGGATTTTGGTATTGGCTTGGGGAGAAATGCAGTTCTTTAGCTTTCCTCACCTTCCTCAGGTTTTGACCTTCTCTCCTGACTCAGCTAAATTGTTGGGATTCTTGGTTAGAGTGCCATGAGCTTTCTGTGCATGAGCGCACACAAAGACATTTCATAGGGTTTGGGTAGTCAAGGAATATTCAGAGGTATAGCCTATAGCAGTGTTTCCCAACCGGTGTGCCGCGACACACTAGTGTGCCGTGAACGATCATCAGGTGTGCCGTGGGAAATTGGCACTCTTCCCCCTCCAAGCAGCTCTTTTTTCCCTCCCCAAAGATCCTCCCCGAGGCAAAGAAAGGGCTCCGCCGAATGCCAGGGCCAGGCCCGTCTTGAGGAAGCCTTCAGCATGGTCCCAGCTCCCGCTCAGGGCTGCTTCAGCCTCCCGATGCTCTCAGGTTCGCTCACTGCCCAATTCACCGACATGGAGCTTTGGCTGTTCTCGCAAGAAATCCAAGCCAACGCGAAAACGCAGACTCAATCAATTCTGCCCAGTGCTCAGCTTTTGCGGAGGGAGGAGGGAGGTAGCGAAAGAAGCCACACAGATCTATGAAACGTATAGACTCTATAAGTTTCATAGATCTGTGTGGCCTCTTTCGCTGTCTCCCTCCTCCCTCTGCAAAAGCAGAACACTGGGCGGAAGTGATTGAGTCAGCATTTTTGTGTTGGCTTGGGTTTCTCGTGAGAACAGCCAAAGCCGGAAGCTCCACGTCAATGAATTGGGCAGTAAGCGAACCTGGGAGCATCGGGAGGCTGAAGCATTCACAGGTTTCCAAGAAACAAATTGAGCCTCTCCGCTTGGAAATTTTACTGGATTTTTCTAGAGTTGTCCCCACCCCCAAGGAACTGTTTATAACAGCTTCATGACATCCATCGTTAACTGGAAGCAAGTTTCACTCAGGGTGACATTTCACAAGGATCTGGAGAACAAGCCCTATGAGGAGCGGCTTGAAGAGCTGGGCATGTTTAGCCTGAAGAAGAGAAGGCTGAGAGAAGACATGATAGCCATGTATAAGTCTGTGAGAGGAAGTCATATATATGTTGTGTTCATCGAAACAGGCCCAGGTTTCACACTGAGTGTCTAAATACATTTAAAAACATATTAACTATATGTATTACTGTGTTAGAACATAAGAACATAAGATAGAGTGTCATTTTGTGTCATTTTGGTTGGTGGTGTGCCCCAGGATTTTGTAAACGTAAAAAATGTGCCGCGGCTCAAAAAAGGTTGAAAAACACTGGCCTACAGCACCTGATTGTTGCTGTAGGTCTCCCATCCAAATATAACCAACCTGACCTTGCATAGCTTCTAAGATGCCCCACCCTTCAATTATTTATTTATTTATTTCGTGTATTTCTATCCCGCCCTTCTTCCCACGAGGGCAATCAGAGCGGCCTCACATAAGCATCAGAAGATGCAACATAAATATAAATACCATAAAAATTACAAATCACAATAAAATCATTTCAAACATTGTCTAACATCAGTAAATTTAACAATAAATTAACGTGCCAGTAAAACCAACCAAGCCGGGAGAATCCATGTCACAAAACCCAATTTCCTTCCTATTGCCACTGGCCTCTAATCAAACACCTGGCCCCAGAGCCAGGACTTCAGTTGTCTTCTAAAGGACAAGAGGGAGGTGGCCAACCTGATGTCCTTGGGGAGAGAGTTCCACAGACGGGGAGCTGCTGCCGAGAAGGCCCTGTCTCTCGTCACCACCAACCGCGTTTGCAAGAGTGGTAGGATCGAGAGCAGGGCCTCTCCTGATGATCTTAAGCTTCATGATAGTTCAGAGCAGGAGATACGTTCAGACAGGTAATTGGGCCAGAATCGTTCAGGACTTTAAAGGTTAGAACCAGCACTTTGAATTGTGCCCGGAAGCTGATCTGGAGCCACTGGAGCTGTTGCAACAGAGGAGTGGTACGCTCCCTGTACGCTGCTCCAGTTAAGAACTTGGCTGCCGACCGTTGGACTAATTGGAGCTTCTGAGAGGTTTTCAAAGGCAGCCCCATGTAGAGAGTGTTGCAGTAGGCTAAACGGGATGTAACCAGAGCGTGGACCACCATGGCCAAGTCAGACTTCCTAAGGAATGGGCGCAGCTGGCGCACAAGTTTTAATTGTGCAAAAGCTCTGCCGGCCATCTCCAAGACCTAAGGTTCCAGGCTCAGCGATGAGTCCAGGATCACTCCCTGTGTCTTCAGGGGGAGTGCAACCCTGTCTAACACAGGCTGTAACCCTATCCCCTCACATATATACCCATATGACAGAACGTATTTAAAACATGAGCGTATGGCATCCCTGTCCAGGTAGCTGTCCACAAGCCACTGATGACTAGCAGCCGAATGTGTGAAGTCGCTCCCAGAGAGCAGCTTTCCAAAGATTGCTGACAGATTAATTCTGCGCAAGTACCTGAAGCAGAAGAAAATTCTATCTGAACATTTGTATATTTAAAAAAGAACCTTGCACACTGGCTGAATTTTCTTTATCCCAGGGCAAGCCATTTACACGTTTTGCAATCAGGCTACAGCAAATGAACTCCCCGGTGTTTGAAGTCTGATGCAAACTTGCCTCATCATAATTGCCTCTTTTCCAGACAAGCAAAAGCTTGTGCCAACTGAACCCGCTCTCATCCAGAGCGAAGGGAATGCAATAAAAAGTGCGGAGAGCTGCACAATGCGAGAGATCCCTATTTAAAAAACCTGCATGTCTTATCTCATCTGCACCGAAACACTTTTCAGCAATGCAATATTCCTGTTTAGGGATGAGTAATAATGAAACTGGAAGAAGCATCCATGTGCTGGTGCTTCCAGCTGAACCACATCAACCCAAGTGTCCATATACCTGATTGCAGGAGAAGCCAACACATTCACCAAAAAACAATTTGGCCCTTAAACTGTTAACAATACAACAGCCAAGGACTAACAGGCAAAATGGAACTCCAGGAACATTTTGCTTGAAATGCTATCAGTAGAGGTAAGAAGGAAGGTCCTTCTTCTTATAGCAACACCAGAGGCACTCCAAGTGGTCTGCTATTGGTCAAAGGGTATTTAATATAACGGCAAGTTTCTAAACTTTGTGTTTTTTAAATATATTACAGCTGTATCCTTGGTTCGCTCCTGATATAATAAATAAATAAATAGCAGAGGTAAGATATTAGGATGCAGCACAAAAACTGAACTTGAATATGTTTACATTTTCTAAATAGACCCATAGGGTTGGTGCTAGAGCAGGGGTGCTCACACTTTTACAGCATGCGAGCTACTCTTAAAGCAACCAAGTCCAAAAGATCTACCTGCCCCCACCGCCATGCGCTCCCACGCACTCCCGCCACCGAGCGCTCTTGCCACCGCAAGCTTCTGTTGCTGTTTCTGCCTGCGCAGCGCTTCTTCCGCCTGCGGGGCATTGCAGGAAGGAGAAAGCACGAGGCAGGGCATCCAGAGGGAGCGCTCCACCCTGCCTGTCTCGCCGGCAACGGAGGCTGCACAGCTGCTTCTGGATGAGAGAGAGCCAGGGCGCTCCCTCCAGAGGCCCCGCCTCGTGCTTCCTTCTTCCTGCAATGCCCTGCAGGTGAAAGAAGCACCGCGAGAGCGGAAGCCAGCATCAAGAGCACGCGTGCGCACAGGGTGTGCGCGCACATGGCAGTGTCCCATCTGGCTGGTGAAGCCTGAAGATCACCTGGAAGAAGGCTGAAGATCTACTAGTAGCTCGCGAGCTACCTAATGAGCACCCCTGTGCTAGAGCAATAAAAATAAATTTTAGCTGAATATAATCACCAGGGAGCCTTCAATAGCGCAGAACTGCTGAACTTGTTGACTGAAAAGTTATAGGTTCCAATCCGGGGAGCGGCATGATCTCTTGCTGTTAGCCCCAACTTCTGCCAACCTAGCAGTTCGAAAACGTGTAACTGACATAGGATTGGAACAAAATGGACTACGAGACTGGATTATGTTTTACTTAAGGTCGTAATGTGTTTTTATTATTGTCTTGGTTTTAATTTATTTTCTAATGTTTCTAAGTGTTTTAAATGCTGTTTTTATTATGCTGTTGGCATTCAATTTGTTGACTTGTGAACCGCCCCGAGTCGCCTTCGGGCTGAGAGGGAGCGGTATATAAATGTGCTAAATAAATAAATAATAAATAAATGTTAGTAGATCACTAGGTATCACTCCAGCAGGAAAGTAACGGTGCTCCATGCAGTCGTGACGGCCACATGACCTTGGAGATGTCAATGGACAACACTGGCTCTTCGGCTTAGAAATGGAGATGAGCACCAACCCTCAGAGTTGGACACAACTGGACTTAATGTCAGGGGAAAACCTTTACCTTTACCTATAATCGTGGTCATTGGATGTTTCATTTTCCCTCAAAATCCCTACTTCCCCTGCTGCTTCCATAGTTTCCCAAATTCCAAAAATATTGCTTACCAAGCATCGGCACACTGTGGGACATGCTTCTTATGGGATGGGGGTCCCCTGGGGAAATGTACATGCCAAAAGACACTGTTTGTGTCTACATGCATTTGAGCTGCCTACTGGCTTATGGCAACCCCGTGAATCTCCTAGAATCATACAGTTGAAAGAGATCCCATGGGCTATCCAGTCCAACCACCTGCCAAGAAGCAGGAAAATCACATAGGATTTTCCAGTGCTGCCATTTTTCCCTCTGAAATAAAGCCTTAGAGCACCTAGTATTCATTAGCAACCTGCCATCCAAGTATGAACCAGAGATGTCCCTTCTTAGCTACCATGACCAGATACTATTTGATGCCTTTAGAGCACATGTGCCAAACTCAAGGTCCTTGAGCAGAATTTGGCCTCCATGTCATTTTATGTAGCCCTCCAGATGCCAAATTACTCCTCATCATTAGACATCAGTACTAGAGCTGATGGGAGCTGTGATGTAGTAACATCTGGATGTTAGCAGTTTGTTCTGCTGAGTCAGGAGAGTGGGGTTTTAATTCTGATACAAGGTTTGTGGAGATGACGTCTTTTGACCTTACACCAACCTCAGAGTCACAAGTGGGGTCCCCCAGGGAGCCATTCTCTCCCCTCTGTTATTTAACATCTACATGCAGCCGCTTGCACAGCTGGTGCGGAGTTATGGGCTGGAGTGTCACCAGTACGCTGACGACACCCAGCTCATTCTGAGGATGGAGGGCAGGCCGGGTTCTGTCCCCGATAATTTCCAACACTGCCTCGAAGCCGTTACTGGATGGCTGCGAGCCAGTAGGTTGAGGGTGAATCCGGCGAAGACGGAGATCTTGTGGCTGGGTCGCCCGGGTGATGTTAATGTCCGCTTCCGAGCCTGGACGGTGCGGTGTTATGCCCATCGCCTTCCGTAAAGAGCCTGGGGGTCCATTTGGACTCCCAGCTGACCATGGAGGCCCAGGTCTCTGCGGTCAGCAAGATCGCTTTTTCATCTGCAACAGGCAAGGAGGCTGGCCCCTATCTCTCCCGGAACGATCTGGCCACGGTGATCCAAGCCACAGTCATCTCAAGGCTGGATTACTGCAACGCGCTCTACGTTGGCCTTCCTCTGTCGGTGACCCGGAAGCTCAGGCTAGTGCAGAACACTGCCGCCCGGCTCCTGTCTGGCACGCCAGCTGGCGCCCACATAACACCTGTTTTGCAGGATCTGCACTGGCTGCCAATTGAGCACCGGATCACCTTCAAAGTGTTGGTCCTCACCTTTAAGGCCTTACACGGCCTGGGGCCAGCGTATTTGAGGACCGTCTCACCCCATATTGCCCTCCGAGATCACTTCGGTCTGAGGACTCAATCTCCTGGAGATACCTTCAGCTAAACTCGCAAGGCTGACTGCTACCCGCCGGAGGGCGTTCTCTGTCATAGCACCTACGCTGTGGAACGCCCTCCCGGCCGGAACTCGGGCTATGAAGGACTTGCTCCCGTTTAGACGGGCCTGTAAAACATACCTGTTTAAGCAGGCCTTTGGTGAGTAAGTCCTGCCCATGCCCCGCCATCTATTCGTTCTTCTGAGGATGATGTGCTGTTCATTGTGTTAACTGTGTTATTAATTACTATACTGCTGTTGTTTTTAATTGTTTTTAACTGCTTATTGCCTGTATTTTACTGTGCCCTTCGGCTCCTGTAAGCCGCCGCGAGCCTCAGGGAGTCGGCGGCATAGAAGCCCGAATAATAAATAAATAAATAAATAAATAAATAAGTAAGTGCTGATGGGCTACATTTCCCATCATCCCCATGGTGGATAATCTAAAGTGATGGGAGTTGTCATTCATAGAATCACAGAATAACAAAACTGGAAGAGACCACATGGGCCATCTAGTCCAACCCCCTGCCATGCAGGAAAAGCACAATCAAAGCACCCCCAACAGATGGCTCAATAATATCTGGGAACCCAAACTGGTTAAAAATTAAAAAGCACTGACCACTAGTTGCAAAATTACAGATGTGAAGCAGCAAGAAAAAAATAATGTTATGGTTAGGGGTCACCACTACACGAGGAACTGTATTAAGCGGTTGCAGAATTAGGAAGGTTGAGACCTAATGATCCAGTTCAATCCTTATCTATTTTGACTGGCAGTAGCTCTCTCGGGTGACATTAATGGATACATCTGTTCCTTTTTCCCCAAACTACAAATGAGTTGAAACAGAGGTTTCAACCAAACAAAACATAGATTATTCTACTAATCTCTTTAGCCTTCAGATATTAGTTATCTAACCCTATGTCTTGAAACATATGGTAATACAAATCAATGTACGCTTTATGACAACAATTCGGTAATACAAGTCAATACCGTTTTTATAACAACAACACAATGTGCTTTGGATGTTCTCAGAAAGAATTACAACAAGCTGCATCGTCTGTCCTGAACAAAGACAAAGAAATTATGACATGTCCAAAGAGTTCAAAGCACAGGTGAGATTTCACCCCGATTCCCTAGCTCAGTGCTTTGTATCAGCCATTACACTGAAATGAACTTCCACCCCTTTATAGCTAGCACTTAACTTGAACTCTCTACTATGAATGCAGAGTGGTGCTTTGAAAGATGCAAAGAGAATAGAGGCTGGGATCCTCAAAATAATGCCCAACCATGATCCAAGGTCACGCTTCAGCCTTTCTCACCAAGCATTCTTTCCAAATCATCCCCAGTAAGTCAATGAAAGTCTACATACCAAACTGAGGAGTTTCAAGGACACAAATCAGGAGCAATGTGAAGCAAATAAACACAGCTTGAAAGATCTGGAAATAATTCGCCAGTTCTTCCTTCCTCCCACAATCTTTTTTTTAAAAAATTCTGTTTGCATGTCTTCAGTGTCTTCCTCTCTGAAGAAGAAAAGAATTTATCTTGCGGTAATAGGAACAGGCTGCTGCAGCGCCCTAATTCTGTGCGCTCTCCTTCCCATGTAGATGTGGCGTCCTGACAGCTACGCCGCTGCTGCGTGTCCCATTTCCAGGCTCAGCTGGGAAGCCTGGGCTTCACAGGCAGCAAAAACAGCACTAAAATGCCTACTGGGTCCCTTTTATGTGGAGTGGCCCAAAGTGCTGGCACTTTTGGGGGGGAAACTTAACGCAACACAGCACACATTACCTATGGTAGTTTTATAATGGTTGCTCACCAAGCAACGCATGAAGAAACCTTAGCAGCCTTTGGATGGAATGGCCCAAGGCTCTCCTATTTGCCAGTACAGGGGACTGCATCAATGCCAGAATGATCCTTTAGGGCAGGCATGGGTAAACTTCGGCCCCCCAGGTGTTTTGGACTTCAACTCCCGCAATTCCTAAAATAGGCTGTTAGGAATTGTGGGGGGTTGAAGTCCAAACACCTGGAGGGCCAAAGTTTGCTCATGCCTGCTTTAGGATCTGGTTTGCACTTCCCATTTATTATCATCACCATCCGGGCCTATAATAGGACCTACAGTCCAATAATAGCTCAGCATCCACAGATTCTCCAACTAGGCTTTAAACTGAGAGAAAACACATGTGGTAGTCTTGAAAAATCTTGAGCAAATGCCTTCTTCCCTAAGATTTTTTTTATAGAAACCTTGATGTAATGTCTGCCTTTATCATTCACTTCTCAACAATGATGTGGACCCCAATATCTTTTCCATGGAGACCCACAAACCCTTCCCAGAAGTCATAAGACATGGCTGTTCCATGGTTCAGCCCCAACATTGCAAACCTTTTTCCAGTGTTAAGCTTAGTAGGGAGTGAAGCTTCGGACAGGTATTAATGTGCAACACTGATGCCATGTCACCACGGTGGCCAGGTCTTTGCAAATCATGAGAAGCCCTTTGAATTGATCCTGGAAATGGATTGCCAGCTGGCAAAACTGTTTCAACAAAGGATAGTAGGTTTGAGAGCATTGCCTTTCCTCCAGCCTATCACCACTGAAGCAACCCAGCTTCACATTTGTGTTTCACCTGACTATTGCCTTGCTTCCACTTTGCCTAATCCTGTGTCCCCAAATGCACTAACTTGTATACACAATGGGTTTATGCAGGCCTATACAAATCTACAACATTCAGGGGTTGTTTGCCCATGCTGAAATTGTGAGGACAAAAATCCCCAACTCTTTCCACTTTCCCCGCCTGAAAACGTTTATTTCAATTTTGGAACTCAGAACTGCCACTACCTTACACTTCCCCTTGTATCAAAAGGAGATTTGTTTTCGTTTCTTCAAAGTAAGTTGCATTGTCACTTTCAATTCAGCATGAAGCACTACAACAAGACATTTCAGACTGCAAAAATGAAACGCTGCTCCAAGCAACAAAACAGCAGACACTGTGAGGATGACCAAACCTGGGGATATAGAGCAGCCCAGTAAGTGCCATCATCATTCCAAAGTGTTTAAAGATTGTATAGTTGGCCCTCTGTTTCCATAGAATCAACTATCGAAGGCTTGGAGAGAGAGAGAGAGAGAGAGAGAGAGAGAGAGAGAGAGAGAGAGAGAGAGAGAGATCTCACCCAAGAGCAAGCCTTGATTTTGCCATTGTGTATAGTGGGACTCCTCTCCATTGGCGCCCCCTTGACGTGGGGTTCTTTGCCCCGATGTGCATGACTTTACACTTGTTTAGGTTAAAATGCATTTGCCACTTTGTTGCCCATTCACTCAATTTCGAGGATCTTTCTGGAGCTCTTTACAATCAGTTTCATTTTTAACTACCCTGAACAATTTAGTGTCGTCTGCAAACTTTGCTACCTCAGAATTCACCCTACATCCAGATCATTAATGAATAAATTAAAAAAGTAACGGACCCAAAACTGAACCTTTGGGGTACGCCACTTCCCACCTCTTTCCACCCAGAGAAGTGTCCATTTATTACCACCCTTTGTTTCCTACAGTTTAGCCAGGTTCCAATCCAGGACAAGACCTGTCCCCTGATTCCATGGCTGAAGAGCTTATTTAGGAGCCTTTGGTGAGGGACTTTGTCAAAAGCCTTTTGAAAGTCAAGGTAAACAATATCAATTACACTTCCCCTTGTATCAAAAAAAGATTTGTTTTCGTTTCTTCAAAGTAAGTTGCATTGTCACTTTCAATTCAGCATGAAGCACTACAACAAGACATTTCAGACTGCAAAAATGAAACGTTGCTCCAAGCAACAAAACAGCAGACACTGTGAGGATGACCAAACCTGGGAATATAGAGCAGCCCAGTGCCATCATCATTCCAAAGTGTTTAAAGATTGTATAGTTGGCCCTCTGTTTCCATAGAATCAACCATCAAAGGCTTGGGGAGAGAGAGAGAGAGAGAGAGAGAGAGAGAGAGAGAGAGAGAGAGAGAGAGAGAGAGAGAGAGAGAGAGATCTACCCGAAGAGCAAGCCTTTGCCATTGTGTATAGTGGGAGTCCTCTCCATTGGCGCCCCCTTGACATGGGGGAGAGGCTTGTGTACCCTAATGAAGTTGTGAGCTATGCTGGCGGTGGCATAATAGTCACCGGTAGGGCCTCCCATGCCAGACAGGTCACAACTGAAGGGTCTGACAAAGAGCGTCAATGGGCAGAATGGGCTCTCTAGCCTTTTGGCCACCATCCTAAAAGAAGGAAAACTCTGATTTCAAATTCGGGCAGATGGTGCTCGTCTAAACCTGTAAGGTCAACCATCTAGAGAAGGAAACTCAAATCAAATCTACGACCGGAGGAGCTCGCTGCCACCGTCCAAGCTTGCTAGGCCTCGGCAGACGAACATTTGGTTTAAAGGGTGAGGCCAGTTCTGTGCACGCTGCACTCCACCAGAAAAATCCACTGAACAGGCTCGAAGGACACATCCAACTTCTGAAAACGAAATAATCAACGTGCTTGTAGAAAGCGTGGGATGAGTCCTTCCTAAGAATCTTAGTTCGCGAAATAATGTCAGAGAGAGAGATAGTGGGACTTGAGTCTTCATGGATTCTAATATGCACGTGGAGCCCTGCAACACAACCCAGCAGATACCAAAGTCCCACTGTATTCTTTCCAAGGACGAAGCCTCAGTGAGTCTGTGAGGACAGAATTGTGCAGAGCCATTTCAAAGCAGCAACCTCCGCTTATGAAACAGCGAATGCAGGTGGCATCTCCCCTCCCCGTAAATGCCAAGCCAGCAATACTGACTTACAACAATACCTATACTTTGTGTGCTGTATTCCGCAGTGGTACTATCTATGCCTTTCCCCCCATCCCCTTTTGAAAGAGGTCCATTTTAAAAGAAAGTTTGTTGAAGTGTCCTTAAGCTGACTCCCTACCTTCAAACGTGCTGGTTATGAATACATTGTGCAGAATGAACACACACGGTCTCTTAAATAGAGGTTTTCTCCCTCAATACAAAACAGATGGCGCACCTGTTGCTTCTTGTAGCTGTTCACCTGCCAGGTACTTTCCTCAAAAATACCTACGCAGAAAACAGAGACAATGCTTAAAAGTCTAAACTGCATGATTCCCGGTTCCTCAAGATTGCCCTATGGAAAAGAACGTGAAATCACCAAGGAAACGTGGCCATACATTTTTAACACACAGGATGTCGTTTGTAAGCTTTGGATGGCTTTTGTACCGACAGACTGACAGCTTCTAATATTGTTTTGATTCCCCCGTCTGGTGCTTTCAAGCTGCAGTAGTGGCTCTCTCCCCACCCACCCTCCCGCATCCCGAAATTCTGAGTTTCTTATGTGTCCTGATGAAGGCGGAAGTGGGGAAGAGTTCTGAGGTTTAATCCTTGTGCCAATATTGTTCTGACATGCATTCATTTTGCAGAGCCCTTTGGTGTGCGTAATCTAATAAAAAAGAGTTTATTAAAAAAATAAACCAGAACATGTGTTTTACGGTTCTCCAGGACGGGGGGGCTTATACATGGGCCTTCTCAGACCACAGTTAAAAGCTACAGAACTGCTGGGCTGCTGCTTTTTCCCAACAATTTGATGTATCAGGAGTTAATTAATACGCTACGTTTTGGAGCTTGTGTACATCCGGAACGTTTAAATGAATTCCAGACTGCTGAGCCCTCCAAACAAGGAGGAAAAAAACTGTTAGCAAACGGACAACAAACGTGATGAAAAATGATTAAGTTGCGGAGTGATTCAGTATGATAAATATTACAGACTAAATTGTGGATCCAACCCCAAAGTGAATGCAATGAATTTGTGCAAGACAGAGATGTCAGAAAGAGGAAATATCCTAAGGGGATATAGGATTTTCAGTGACCACACATTCTGGCTGAATATTCAAACTCCTGTTGTTTCTATTTGCTGTACTCTCACTGTGCGCATCACTTTACAGAGTTACACCAATTGCAAAAACAGGGGAAGAAACAGATTAAAGGAGGAGAGAAAATGGCCAAATGTTCTTCATGGGATTAAAAGGCTAACCCAAAGCCATAAACAAAATGAGTTTGGGGGAAGGGGATTAAAGGAAATTAAAGGAAGGGAGGGTGTTAGCACCTTGTCTGGAGAGCCAATGTCACACGCAGCAAATGAGCAGCACTTCAAAGGTGGAAGGGAAATATGCACAGTCCAATTGGAACAAGCTCACATAAATCTTCCGGTTTACCTAAATATGCTTAAGAACTTCAATTATAAGAGGATTCAAGACTGGCTTCCAGATAAGAGCCAAAGAAAGCCCACACAACTATGTGTTGATGCATTTGTGTCTAGACCCAGTAGCAGTAGAGTAGAGGATCCATTTGGAGCTGCTTCCTCTCCCCAAATTTTGGGTTTTTTAGGGACAAAAATAAATATAGGTCCCTTATATTCCACTACCAGAGGCTATTCTGCAACATGATCCAGCTCCCCATTCAAGCAGACACACAGAGAGACATGCATATAGTCACTATCCCCAGAGAGAGCTAGTTTTCCCAGGTAAGAAGGAACGAATATCCCGACTAAATTTCAGACAGCCAGAGAAGTATTGGGCTACTCACTCTATCAGTCTTTCTCAAGTGTGCCGTGGCACAGACACCTCCTGCTGTGCAGAAAAGCTAGGACGAGGGGCCACAGTGGCGGAAAAAAAGAGAAGGACTATCAGCTGTTTCCCCAGCCAGCCTCCAATCCGCCATGACCCAATACTTCTCTGGCTGCCTGAAATTTAGTCAGGATAATCGTTCCTTCTTACATGGGAAAACAAGCTCTCTCTGGGGATATAAGGACCTGCTTTGGTTTCAATGCACTCTTCAGAATCTCACCAACATTCCTGTCCTGCGAAACATCCACAATGGATGATGGGACTTTTCTTCTTCCTACCCATGTTGATTTTGCTGTGCATTTATATCTAACTAGCTGAGGACCCGGCGGTGCCCGGGTTATTTGAGGAAGGCATTGTATGCCAAGGTTGGTTCCTATTAGATGTTTATGTGGCTTGCAGTGGTCTCAAGAACTTGGTGAAGGTACTGCGAGTCCCGGGGGCCTAGTCAGGAAAATCAAGTTGAGGGAGCCTAACAATATCCCATGTGCTGAGGCCTAGTCAGGAAAATCAAGTTAAGGATGCCTTGTTGCCAATTTTGGGCCTGGTCTGTGATGTATAGGGGCTACAGTGTTGTTTTGGAAGTGAATTAGGTGAAGGTACTTAATATCCCATTATTCGTGGCCCAGCCTGCCCTAAACCACACCAGGTTGTGAAGTGGGTCATTGGCCCCGTTTGCCAATTTTTTTCCTGATCCGTCACTGCTGTGGGCCGCAATGTATGACTGACTGAGGCTTTTCCTTTTTCCTCTGAGTCACCTTACAATGTTGGAATGTGGATGGCCATTCGGAGTCCGTTATGCAAATACGATTTCAGTGGCAGCCAATCCCCTCTGTCTGGGGCCGTAGAACGTTGGCGTTCTCAGGCTGGCCAATCAGAACCCATTATGCAAATAATCCACAGTGGCAGCCAATCGAAACGCTTACACATATTCCTCCCTCCGCTCGGTCGCTCGGCCACACCACCGCCCGCAAACACTGACTTTTATTATATGTAATAGATAGATAGATAGATAGATAGATGTATGATTTTTCTTTAAATGTTCATTTGTGTGCATATTTGACAGACACACATTTATTTGATATCCCCGTGACTTGATCTGGTGAGCACAACAGTCACATGGAATACCAGAAGTCTATGTAAGATGGATAAAGCTACCATACAATAATACAACAAGTATGGTCCGTTACCCTGCAGGGATTTCACCACCATTCAACATCACTGTTGGTGTGCATCAGTGATCAGCATTCTTCACCATTACTATTCATCCTCTGCATGGACATTGCTACAGCGGATTTGGAGACTATGCATTCCTGGACACCCCTATATGCAGATGACATAGCACTCGGCCCACAAAAACATGCAGCCCTCCAACAACAGCTGCAGACATGGAGTGATAGACTCAGTAAAAATGGACTTCAACTAAACATACCCAAAACAGAGTATCTAGAATGCGGCCTCCAAACTGGAAAAACAATTCAAATTAATAGACAAGCACTAAAGAAGGCCAGCCAATTTAAATAACTTAGGGTCACTGGTCTCCATAGATTACGACACAATGCCAGACATATGGTTACGACTAAATGCAGCCTGGTTTAGATGGTGGCAAGCTACTGACATTCTATGTGACTCAAACATGCATGGACAACTCAAAGCTAAGATCTACACTGCAGTTGTTTGCCCATTAGCCCTCTACGGGGCACAGTTCTGGCCAGCAACAATGAAACCTGAACAACCCCTTAACACAATAGTTCTCAACCTTTGATCCTCCAGGTGTTTTGGACTTCAGATCTCATAATTCCTAAAAGCTGGTAAACTGGCTGGGATTTCTGGGAGCTGAAGTCCAAAACACTTGGGGGACCAAAGGTTGAGAACCACTGCCTTAACACAATGGAAATGAACATGCTGAGATTGACACTTGACTTGACACTTCTTGACTATGTGCGATATGGCCAATTCATTAGTAGAAAACTAACATCAACAGCACAAACAGCACTGCATTTGGAGACTGCTGGACGATTACCACATGGATGGCCAAAGAAAAGATGGGTGGACGCCATCAATGAAGACATGCATGCTATCAACCTCAGACCTGAAGCTTGCCCAAAGCCAAGCCCTGTAGACACTTGACTTGACACTTCTTGACTATGTGATATGGCCATGTCATTAGTAGAAAACTAACATCAACAGCACAAACAGCACTGCATTTGGAGACTGCTGGACGATTACCACATGGACGGCCAAAGAAAAGATGGGTGGACGCCATCAATGAAGACATGCATGCTATCAACCTCAGACCTGAAGCTTGCCCAAAGCCAAGCCCTGTAGAAAAGACAGTCACAATACTGTCCATTGGGAAAATAGCTTAGAACGAAGACAGAAATGTATCTGATATCATTCTGAATGGGGAAAAAACCCTTTAAAGTCTCTTCATTGAAGAGACCTCGTTGAATTTATGGGGTTTTCTTACATTAGGAATACTCAGAGGTGAGTTTGCCAATTTCCTAGGCTAAAATATTACCTACACTGTCTTGTATTCACTGGTGGTCTCCCATCCTAGTACTAACCAGGACTGGCCCTAATTAGCTCCTAAGATTTTAGAGAATTTGGCCCAGGTGTAGGTATTGGGCTGGAGAAATCAAAATGAGGACAATGCCCCACCAGGTAAGAAGTTTACTATCCTAATATTTTTTTCAATTTCCAAATCTCTTCCACCAATCTAGCTTACAACATCAGCTGAAAATATAGAAATATAATTTAGCCCTCCAAAGAAAAAAGGCCTGCCAAATGGGCAAAATTACCTAAATACAACAAAAACAAAAGTTCACACTGTGAATCATTTCCAGTGTCTCAGGGTTCATCAACAATGTCGGATTAATGCACTTTAACAGCCATGATTCAATGTTATAGGGTTATAGGAGATACAGTTTTACAAGATCTTCTGCCAAATAACGCTTGTGCCTCATTTATTTATTTATTTATTTATTTATTTAAAACTTTTGTACCCCGACCTTCTCACCTCTATCGAGGGACTCAGACCGGGCCTCACCAAACTACAAACCTCAGGATTCCACAGAATTGAGCCATGGGAGTTCAAGTGCGGTCAAACTGCATTTATTCCTTGGTGTAGATGTACCCCCACTCTTTGCAATGCTACCTTTTTGAAGACTGAAGAAAATTTCAACTGGAGGGGATTTGGGGGGGGGGGGCAATGGTTTCAGTCCACACGGCTACACCCCTGAAGATGTGTGTACTTTCACTAAAAGTCATTTTAAAAGACCTGAGTTGACATGATCTTCTTTTCCATCCTCAGTTCTCACATGCTGCTTTGACTTCCCAAAGGATCCCTTCATTTTTTCCAAAAGGTAATATGAAAAAACCCATACACCTAAGGCTTTTTTTTAGTGAAGAGGTGAGTACAAACAGCCAACTGCTTGCCTCCAGACCGGAAAATTATGCCACCCACCTCATAAGGTCACTAGGAAGATAGATGTGGAAAGGTTTGTCTCTCAAGAAGAGCATCTTATTATGTATCATGCATCTCAACATCTGGATCACTTCCTGTTGGAGTAAAATATGTCTTCTGGATCTAAAGGGAGCCAGGGAGGGGCAAAAATGTGGGGAAATTGCTTCCACGTTCCTTGAGGTTCACTCAAGGAACGTGGATTTCTCTTTTTCAAAAGAAAGGAGGATTAAGACTGAAAAACTAACTTTGGAAGGACTGATATGGGGCATAAACTGAACTGTCCCAATTCTGATCTATGATAATGAAAGCTAAAGTTGGAGGCCCTATAATGAAGGCAGAAACATGATGAGATGGACTTATTGCATATTACTGCATAAATATTTTGTATCCATCACTGTGTTTTCCAGAGGGCTTATTATACATACATTTAAAAAAATCTTGTTGCCCATCTCCTTCCATTAAAGGGAGTGTCAAAAGTTGGCGCAGATATTAGCAGCACTCCATGACATCAGGGGATCTTCAAGAACATTCCAGCTGCTCACGGTAAATTTGTCATCATCACTTTGACAACACCGCAGCTTATGTGAGAAATGTGCAATGTGGGGAAAACCTCACACCTGCAGACTAGAAGAGGTGTGAAGAGAAGCAAAGAATGAAAGTGAAGCAGAAAAGGGGCCCAAGTCTCAAGAGGAGAAGGAGTCCCAGGAATAGCGGGGAGGGACGGACTCTGGGTCCAAGGGAATGGAAGGATGGAAACTCAAAAGGGGTGGCAGATATTGCTGGCAAATTAGGAATGGAGCAGATGCTGAAGTCTGGAAAGCAAGGGGCCGTGCCCCAGGAGGTTTGAGAGAACTGGGGTGCAACTTCATACCTTGAAATCAGATCAGTCAAATATTTGGCTGCTGCCTTTATTTATGTAACCAGCAAAATGGTCTGCTAGAAACCTGTTCAGGCAAGAGGCAGAATGACTGGAGTGCTAAGCAAAGTTTCTCAGAAATCCATAATAACCGCAAGTACAAAAACCATATTACAAGATAGTACTTACTTTGGTTTAGGCTTAGATGAAGAAAACCCATACTCTTAATCCTCAGTTAAATGATTTCAGGTAAGAGGCAAAAAAAAGCCCTGCCAAATAGCCTGGAGGACTGCTGTTGGTAATAGAAGATAATAGTGGGTCAGATGGATCAGCTGCCTGACACATATTTTTAATGTTTCTCAATATTTTACTCTTTTAATCTTGTGTTGGAAATATGATCTAAATATGCTTTAGGTGTTTTAATTATTTTACCAGAATTAGGTCTTTTAAAACTATTGTAAAAAAATATTATAATGGTATCTTTTTTAATCATTGTAAGCTGCACTGAATCCCATCCGCCCTGAGTCCCCTAGGGAAGATGGGGTGGAATACAAATAAAGTCTTATTATTATTATTCTGAGAGAGAGGCGAGGTATAAATCCAGCCAATCAACGCATTCCAAAATCCAGAGCCCACAAAAAGGACCTACTTCTACCTCCAGTTCCAGATTCCCTTACTCTCAGAATCCAGCTGCATTGAGATTTTTAGATACTAGCTTTTTCCCATTGGCAACATGTGCTTTTTCCAGTGCCTGGCATGCTCACTGTGCCAGGCGGTCACAACACATGGCACAGATTGCTGCTAGTACAAATGCACTGCTAGAATATATAGGATGGAGAGAACACCTACCATACTCAAGTCCAGGACTTAAGACAGTAATTTCTAACTCCGTCCCCAAATATGACAGTGGTTCTGAAAAGGACATTCAACCACCTTCTAACACTGGTTGTGGGGGTCGAGCAGGTCAGGTTTTGCCCTCCCTTCTGCTCGAGATCCCCGTGTACAACTGGTGGGCCACTGTGTGATACAGAATGCTGGACTTGGGCTGAGTGATCCTCTTCAATGTTCTTAATAAAATTATTTTCGTTGCTCCTTAATAACTGTAATTTTGCTACTGTTATGAATCGTAATGTAAATATCTGATATTCAGGATCAGGGGCGGTCCTAGGCAAAGGACGTCGCTGCGTGGGGCGCTATCTGGGTAAAGGCCGCATTCCCCCCCGCCAGACAGCGTCCGGCCGATGTTCCGCTTTTGGGCAAACCTCCCTACGTGCCGAATAGGGAGTGCTGTGTTTACAGGCTTCTGCGCCTGCGCACTGTTTGGGGGGGGGCAATAATGTTCGCTTACCATTTAAAATTACCTTAGACCGCCCCTGTTCAGGATGTGTTTTTCTGCGGAGCCTTCCTCGTCTGACTCGCGACCCTGTGGCAAGAGCCAGGCAAGGGAGACAAAGGGGGCGGGGCCAAAGGAGGCAGTCTTGGGACCCCTCTGAAATGGCCAAACGACCCCCCTGGGGGTCGCGACCCCCAGGTTGAGAACTGCTGCCCTAAGATAATGGGCATTTCTTTTATGGGAGACTTCATGTTTGATTTTTAAGAATATTGCTGGGAAAAGAAGTGCCTGGAACAGCTTTCAAATGGAAGAGGAAGGGCCCACGAACCCCTCCAGAGAGCTCTTGGCAGACTTCACGGGCTGTATGAAATCCACACAGACACAGAAATTGCCCAAGCAAACCCCACAAATATGATTATCCCCAATCCCAGACATGTAGAAGACAGACAGGTAGAAATTCCCAACAAACAGTGGGAAACAGTACAGTTACAAAAAAACACTAACATCAACACAGAGAATAACAACAGTGTGGGATGGTAACGGGCACCAGAACTCTTGCCCGCAATTCTACTATGGGTGAAGAAATCACACTGCTCTTCTTGTATTGTCAATCATAAATGTTGACTCAAATGTGGATCAAAGGAGTACTCTTGTTTGCTTGGGTGCGTCAGCTCTTGAAACTGGCTTAACTTTAAAACCAAAAGTGCGTGTGTTATTAATGCAGAGAATGAACCACTTTTAAGGACAGACAGACTAGGACAGGCTTTAGAAAAAGAACGGGGCAAACTAGCAGAGAAGATTCATTCTACACAAAGGCCCAAAAAGAAATGCAACATCTTCTGTCAGGGTAGCCATGAAATAAAATGTGTCTTCAATTCCATTAATTAGAGTGGAAGAAAAAGCCTGAGCTAAGAATGTTGTACACAAAGCTGGTTCTTTTCCAACAGCTGTCTTGCTTTACTAAAAAAATCTCTGCATGTCAGAACACACACACTCCATGCTGGATAAGGAGGTCCAGCAAAACCTTTGAAAAAGTATTTCATTGAACTGGAGAAAGTGCAAGGCACACCGAAATTGACCTCCGAAAGGACATCCAATACACTGTAGATTCAACAACACTTCAATTTGGCTTCACAACGTTAACATAATGTTGTAACAGAATCCTCAGAAGCTACTGAAAGTGGACATCTGTAGACTAGTGCCAGTTCTCAAGCCACTGGCTGCCAGTCCGCAACAGGTTTCTAGCAGTTTTAAGTCAATAGGCACAAACACAGTGCAAGTGCTTCTTGAAAACAGCTGATGTCCACAAAAACCTGCACATCCAGTATCTTCAGAAACAGTGGTCTATAGTTTTAGCTGACTGGTCACCACTACCAACTACCCATGACATGCACATCCAGCAAAAAATCCCTTTCTCATAAATGGGAGACTGGATATTCATGAAGAGTGGTTGGAGAGGAAGGATACCCAAAGTTCTCTTTACCAGACCTGCAGAGGACACAAGACATTTTAGTCCATGTTCAATTAAAATCTACTCTCCGAAAATATAAGCTGTCAGATCTGGCCAGTCCTCCAAGGTTCAGCACAGAACAAATTTGTACTATATTCTATAGAAGAGCCCTTGGGAAATGTGGTAATTCCTCACCCACCCCCGCCAATCATCTTCTCCAGGTTAGACAGCTAGTGTCCTCAAGCTTTTCTCACAAATCTGATATCGGAGGGGACCCCCCCCCCCCCAAGGATTCTGTAAAAGATAGTTCAGAACCAAGGAATTCATAGTTTTACCAAGGACACCAGGCTGGAGTGATCCCATAACCCCCTATCGCTCACCCATGTGGGAACCTAAGGCCCCACATGGCAATGCACCTGTAACCCACACTTTATGGACTTTGGGAACTTTCAAAAGTACTTTTATAAACTTTTATGAATTTTTAGAGAACTTTCCTTTCTCTCCATCTCTTGGGACTTTTTTATGGTTTCTTATGGACTCTGGAGGGGGCTGTAGTGGGTTGATGATATGACCTCTATCTTTCCCAATATGAATGTATTTCCCCACATGTTTTCCTATATTCCCCTTATACTCCTGTATATAAAACATACGATGAAATACCACCCCTTCGTGAGCCAGCACACACACTGGCTCAAGAGAAACTCACTTTCTTGAGCCAGGAAATTCCCGATACTAGGCCTTCAGTCAGCAAACATAAAGCAGCATTTTAGTTGAAATGGACTGGAAAGATGATTTATATGAGGATACAGTGTTTTAGTAATTAATGTTTTATATTGTTTAGTTACTGGCTTATATATTTTATGTACGGTATTCTATGCATTTTAATAGTTAATGATTAGGCTTAATGGTTATTCTTTTAGTTGTTCTTGTAATGGCATCGAATTGCTGCCTATGTAAGCCTTCCTGAGTCCCCCTCTCGGGGTAGAGAAGTGGCGGGGTATAAATACCAGAAATAAATAAATAAATTGTTATTTAATGGGTGAAATCCAGATGTCTTCCCAAAAGAAAGCATAGCACTTAGCAAAGTTAGCACATCTCCAAAGTGTGGGAAGCATGATGTTTTATCCCTCAAAAATTGCAATTTAACCCACAGAGAATGCGACCATTGCTTTTCTAGGTTGCAGAAACAAACGGCCCCAGACATTGTGAATGTTAATGAACAATGCAATTCAGACAAGCTTAAAGAGCTATCCAAGTTAAGGAGCCAGGTTTTCCCATTGCCTGGCTTATTCAGTACCACCTCCTCTGGCTTGCGGCGATGTCCCAGAATCTCCAGCAAAGGCTTTTAACCACATTATTTTAATTCTGAATTGCCAGGCATTAAACCCAAGATGGCCTGCATGCAAATGCTATTTCTTTGCTCTACTAGTCGGTTATTGCTACTTAAAATGAGAGAAAGCCCAACATTAGAGTTTTTTGGATTTAAGGGAACTTTTTATTTTGCTTTTGATTTCCTCAGGCGTCGCAGAAACCCTTTTTAGTGCCTGTAGATCTTTGAGCTGTTCTGCCCCTGCTGCTGGTTTTACTTTTGCTTCTTTTATGGGCTGATGCTGGTTTTGTCTTGCTGTTATCTGACCTGCTTTACCTTTAGCATTTAATTGTTCTCTGTCAGGTTTTTTAATTGCTACAACACCAAAGAACTTTACTTACTGGGCACAATAAACGGTTTAATAAAGAAAACAACAGATTGCTCCCATCATCGGCCAGCTAATGACCAGGGGTTAAAGTCAAGCACAGGCTTGGGCTCATCTGAGGGGGCAGATCATCTTTTCCTCCTCTCTCCAAAACGGCCACCTACAGCAGTGTTTTTCAACCTTTTTTGAGCCGCAGCACATTTTTTACATTTACAAAATCCTGGGGCACACCACCAAAATGACACAAATGACACAAAATGACACTCTAACACAGTAATACATATAGTTAATATGTTTTAAAATGTATTTATACACTCAGTGTGAAACCTGGGCCTGTTTCGATGAACACAACATAGATATCCTGGCAGGAATGGCAGAAAGACACAAACTTCCCACACAGAACTCCCATAACCAAGAGAAAATGCTATAAGAGTTTGGTGAGCATTGACCTTGAGTTTTGATCCAGAGAGCATTGTGGACTCAAACAATGTTGAATCAGGACCAAACTTGGCATGAATACTCAATATGCCCAAATGTGAGCACAGATGGACTTTGGAGGAAATAGACCTCGACATTTGGGAGTTACAGTTTCTGGGATTTATAGTTAACACACAATCAAAGAGCATCTTGAACTCTTGCAACAATGGAATTGAACCAAACTTGGCATATTGAACTCTCATTACCAACAGAAAGTACTGAAAGGGTTTGCTTGGGAATTGACCTTGAGTTTGGAAGTTGTAGTTCACCTACACCCAGAGAGCACTGTGGACTCAAACTATGTCATGTTATGTTGTTTGTTTTCTATCCAGAATCACAATGTTGAAAAGAGGCTCACCACTTTAAGGTCACTAAAACAGTCATGGGAAAACTTCGGCCCTCTGGGTGCTTTGGACTTCAACTCCCACCATTCCTAACAGCCCGAGGCCCTTTCCTGCTTAAGTGGCTGAGGGGGGGGGGAGGAGAAATAGCCTAAGGCTGCTAGGAATGGTGGGAGTTGGAGGCCAAAATACCTGGAAGGTCCAAGTTTGCCCATGCCAGCTTTCGACAGAGACCTCTTCCTCCCCCTTCCCCTTCGCGCCCTTTCTTCCCCCTCCTGCCAAACACTTATTTTTTCTTCTACACTGCTGCTTCTGCCACCATTTTGATCCGAGGGAGCAGCGTGAGCGTGTTCAGGAGGGGAGGGGGAGGGAGGAAGATGTGACCCGTGCGGGCGCTACTGCGCGGACTTGCCCCAGAGCAAAGCGAGGCAAAGCGAGCAGAGAGAGGCTGGGAAGAAGGGAGCCCGGGTGGAGAAGAAAAAGTGTTCGGCAGGAGGGGGAGAAAGGATATTGGAGGTTCCAATTTCCCACGGCACATCTGATGATCGCTCACGGCACACTGGTTGGGAAACACTGACCTACAGCATATTTATTTACCCCTCTTTGAAAGCAAGCGCACTAAGGAAGCAGCCCACTCTTCTCTAATTCAGTCATAACAGGCAGAGATATCATGCTTTGAAATTGGGCTCTTGGGTGATGAGCAGGAGAAGGAATAACAAGTACTGTAAAAATGTGTGTGATACGTACAGTACATTTGGTGGATGACAAATTAAAGAAATGAGAGCCTTAATACACGAAAATGATACCTAGCAATTTATAGTGTGCTTCAGATGCAGAAACCGTCTCAGTAAAGATCTCTCTCCATAAAAGTAGAGTGCTATTTTCTGATTTTTGCACCACTTGCGCATATATCGACACCCTCAGCCTGTAAAGGAGCCACGAATATGGGTCCCATCACCAACATGGTTCTCTACAGTAACTAATTGGGACTCAGTGTTTAATGGCTTCCCTGCAGATTAATATAAGAGATTAATTTTTTTAAATGCAAGCAGTTGCTTAGCAACTTCCTATATTGCTCCTTCTGCTTGTAATTCTCTCCCTCCCTCTCTTCCTCTGTCATACATACATGCAGTGGGTGACAGGATCTTCCTATGTTCACTTATTCATCTGCACTTCTCTTGCTTCCCCATCTCTTTATCTCTTTTCCATGGTGCAGTGTCATGAGTGCTAGGTAAGAGCCCAGAGGTGCCAGAGTTCGATTCCCTGCTCAGCCTCAAAAGCCCATTGGGCAAGTCACACCCTCTCGACCTGAGAGCAAAGCAAAGGCAAATGTCTGAACAAATCATCAAGAGAAAAGGTCCACCATAGCCTCAGATTTCTCTTCAAATGACAGAATGAGCTATTCTGTCTTGAAATATTATTATTATTATTATTATTACATTGGTAGTAGTACCGTGTTTCCGTGTTTACCCCCAAAAGCCCCACTACGTCATACTTTCGGGGTACGACTTACATTGGGCGACGGTAAGTCGTACCCCCGGCCGCTGTGTCACTCGGTCCCGCCTCCTCCTCCGCCGCCAGAAAAAGAAAAAGCGGAAAAAGAAAAAGAAAAGCGGCTGTTCTTTGGGAGGCGTGCCGCGGCCGGCCCTCGCCATGGCCATCCCCGCAGCCTCGGCTCCTGCCTGCCTGCCTGCCTGCCTTCGGTCCTTCCCTCATGCGCTCTCCATGCCGCTCCGAGGAGAGAAGCCTCCTCCTCCTTCTCTCGCTCTCCAATCCAAGCCGGGCCCGCTCCGCCCCCGGACCCAGGGAGGAGGGGCTTCCGGCCGGGAGGAGAGCAGAGGCATCCCGCCAAAGCCGGCCTCGCAGGGAAGGCGGAGAGCGGCGACGCCTGCAGGAGCCCCGCCGCCATGTTCTTCCCCCCCTTCCCTCGCAGGATGCGCGAGTGCGAGACCGCCGCACGAGGAAGGGTTGGCTGCTTCCAAGGCGCGCGCTCCCCTTCTTCACCTCAAGGCAAGTGTTTGGGCGGCGGCGGCGGAGGAGGAGGAGGCGGGACCGAGTGACACGGCGGCCGGGGGTACGGCTTACTTTCGGGGTACGGCTTATATTAGCCGACCCCTCTGACACCCCCGATACGTCTTACAATCGGGGGTGTCTTACTATCGGGGAAACACGGTAGTAGTAAAACAAACAGTAGAAGAAGAGAAACTTTCAAAGTGCTGGTTTTGACCTATAAAGCTCTATACGGTTCTGGTCCAGCTTACTTGTCCGAACGCATCCACCCCTATGTCCCACCTCGTAATCGAAGATCATCTGGGGAGGCCCTGCTCTCACGCCCGTCAACAGCACAAATGTGCCTGGCGGGGACGAGAGACAAGACCTTCTCAGCTGTGGCCCCCCGCCTATGAAACACACTCCCAAACGAGGTAAGATCCACTCCCTCACTCCTGGCTTTTAGAGAAAAAATTAAAATCATGGTTTTGGGACCAGTCCTTCGTACAGTAGATGTATGTAGCATTTTAAAGGGACATTGACTGGAACCGCGATTCGACTGACGAGACTGTTTTATTGTTTTAATGCTTGCTGATGTTCAACTGACGAAACTGTTTTATTGTTTTAATGCTTGTTGATTTATTGGTTTAATTATGATTTACATTTAATTGTGGTTTTACTATTGTAATTGTTTGTATTGGCATCGTATAGGTGCCCAATGTAAGGCACTGAATTTTGCCATTATTTATGTGTAAACCACTTTGAGTCCCCCCCAGGGGTGAGAAAGGCAATTTATAAATATTGTAAATAAATAAACAAACATGCACTGGCACATTATGTGAAAGGCAGTCAAGAACCAACATTGAAGGAAGTCAATAATAGTAAACTGCTTCAAGTGCAAAAGAGTGAATACCATAAAAACACAATCCAGAGCAGAAGAGAAAACTGGCAAAAGAAGGCACTCCATGGACAGTTCCTGGGAAAAATTGAGAGTCAAATTGACAAAGGAAAAACCTGGATGTGGCTCACAAATGGAACTCTGAAAAAGGAGACAAAGGAGGGCCTGATTCTGGCAGCCCAAGAACAAGCCATTAGAACCAATGCCATCAAAGCCAGAATTGAAAAGTTGGCGACAGATCCCAAGTGTAGACTCTGCAAGGAAGCAGATAAAACAATAGATCACATGCTCAGCTGCTGCAAGAAGATCACATAGATAGACTACAAGCAGAGGCACAACACCGTTGCTCAGATGATTCAATGGAACTTGTGCCACAAATACCATCTGCCTGTGACAAAGAACTGGTGGGATCACAAGCCTGAAAAATGAACACGTCAAACTCCTCTGGGACTTCCGAATTCAGTAGAGTACTGGAGCATAATACTCCTGACCTCACGATCATGTTAAAAAACAAAGTATGGATCATCGATGTTGCAATCCCATGTGACAGTAGGATTGCAGAGAAACAACTGAAAAAGCTGATATGAGGATTTATTTATTTTTATTTATTTATTATTTCAATTTGTATACCATCCTTTCCACTTTGGCTCAGGACGGTTTACAGCATATCGAACTATAACAAGAAGCATAAACAGTAAAACAATAAAATCAAACAATTAGACAATATTTCGCTAAAACCAAGAGTTTAAAGGCTAAATGCCTGCCGGAACAATACTGTTTTGCAAGCTCTCCAGAAGGCCAGCAGCTCGCCAATTTCACGTACTTCAGGTGGTAAATTATTCCATAAATATGGTGCTGCCACGGAGAAGGCTCTCTGCCTAGTTGACGACAAGTGGATGGTTCGCAGGGAGGGGATCTGCAGAAGGTTGAGATCCTCAGAACTAAGAGATCTCTGGGGAACATATGGGAGTAGACGGTTCCTCAAGTAAAGATCAAATTGCAAACACTCTGGCACAAGCCAGTCAAGGTGGTCCCAGTGGTGATCGGCACACTGGGTGCAGTGCCTCAAGACCTTGGCCTGCACTTAAACACAATTGGCACTGACAAAATTACCATCTGCCAGCTGCAGAAGGCCACCTTACTGGGGTCTGCACATATTATTCGCCGATACATCACACAGTCCTAGACACTTGGGAAGTGTCCGACGTGTGATCCAATACAACAGCCAGCAGAGTGACTTTGTCTGCTGTGGACTCATCTTGTTGTGTTTCAAATAATAATAAGTCAGTAAATGTGGTCCAAGTGGTGTTCGGCACATTGGGTGCAGTGCCTAAAGACCTTGGCCTGCACTTAAAAACCATCAGCACTGACAAAATCACCATCTGTTAGCTGCAAAAGGCCATCCTACTCAACTCTGCACACATTATTCACTGATACATCACACAGTCCCAGACACCAGCAAAATGATTGAATACAAAGGCCAGCATATTAATCTTGTTTGCTGTGTCCTAATCTTGTGTATCAAATTATTATTATTATTTTATTTTTTACCCACCTCTCCTTGCGGCTCGAGAGGGGTTACAACACAATTTAAAAACACGAGCATAGCAAAAATTCAACAAATATACATACAAATGCATGTTTGGTAATTCTTTAAAAAGAATTAATCAACTCAAGTGCACTGTGAGAACGGGTATCACATGAGGAAGAGAGACCACCTACATTTAAAAACAGACAAAAGTTTTAATATGCTTTTGACAGGAAGATTAAGGCCTTTAAAACTGTTTTAATGAGTTGACTTGTTAAATATGCCTTGATCCTGTTCAAAATATTTTCAAGTTTTTACATTTGTATTTGTTTCACATTGTATTAGAATAATAGAATTTAGAGTTGGAAGAGACTGCATAGGCCATCTAGTCCAACCCCCTGCAATGCAGGAAAAGCATTGTTTTATTTATTTCATGATAAAGAGTGAGACATAAAAACATAAATAAATAAATATTTGAATTCTGCAGGAGTGCAACTATGAAATGCTCCAAGTCCTGAAATTTCTACCACTGCTGAGAGTGAGTCACTAAACACCATTCACACCTAAAACTATATTTGTTGTGTTTGCAATCCTTGGGGCAATGGTGCCTGCCCCCCCCCCCCTTTTTTTTTTGAATGCGTGATCTGTGTTTCTAAATCCACAACAGAAGTTTTGAGTTACTACACTGGTGGAAATATGGAGGTTGAAGGAAACTCTCAGTGGAGTGGCAGAATTCCTCTTTGTGGAGGCAATGCCCCCATTTGTTCACCCCTACATTGCAGCTACATCCCAGGACACAGCCAGGTTCTTCTGAGTTACATCACTGCATCCAGATTCCAAAAACGTCAAGAAGGATAAGAACGAGGGGGTATTGACATTGAAAAGATGGGTACAATTATTTCAAAGACCAGCAATCCTAACCCAGGAGTCTGCTGTCCACCAGCAAGCTCATTTACTATACATTCCAATGCATATATTTAGAAATTTTAATTTAGATTTATATAGATTGGCTCAACCTATCCATGGATCAATGTAAATATTGTGGCTTAACTCTTCTCAAAAAAGAAATCATCCCTTTCTTTAGAGTAGATGAGCAAAAGGTGATAACTTAGTCCTCCCAGAAAGAAATTTTCTCTCTGTGTGGTATTTCAGCCTGGTATTCATGCTGGGGATGATGGGATGGCTAGGGCTGAGGAGGATGCTAGTGATGTTGATGTGAATTCTGAACTGCAAAGTGATAGGCAAAGTGAAATGTCAGACGAGGCTAGTTCTCCTGAGAACGGCTCCGTTCCCATGGTTGTAGATGAACATTCCTGTGTAGAAGGAGATAACGGCCAGGCCGAGATTGGGACACCTGGAGATTTTAATGAGGCTCCTTCTGAGACTCCTTTTGACCGTTGGGATAACATTCGCACTTCTCGGCGTGATGCCAGTTTGAGGCGGAGTTGGCGGCTGGCAAATTGAAAGTAATTTTCCCTTTATTAGAGCTAGCTAGAAAATTAGCTTTCTGATCTCAAGCTTTGTTTGGATGTGTTTCATGTTTATCTTGTCTCCAAGCTTTTGCCTGGCCTAGGACGGGGCCTGTTTGTTCCTGATTGATGCATTGTTCTTCCATGGGATTTTATATCCAGCTCCATGCCTTGTTTTTGATCCTAGAAACTTTTTGAACTGTACTTTTACTTGAGAAATACATTCTACTTTTGATCTGCTTTTAACCCATTTGTTGGACTTTATATTTGCTACAATAAAAGCCTATTCTTCAGGGACTACCTGCTGTGTGTATGATCTAGGGGGGTTCTCCTTGGTCTGAGTTGCAACACTCTGCCACGTTGTCGCTTTTGGGCTTCTTGAATGCCTGGAAAGGAAAATGGTGGTGGCACTTTCCCTCTTTGCAGAATGAACCTTGACTTAACTACGGGTCATATCAAAATACATAATATTGGTCCCAAGCCTGCCCTCGACTTAAACATGAGCTCAACTTATACATGAAGATATATGGCAAGCTCTTTCTTGCTTTATCTCCTGTCCCACTTCCCTTAGGGCATATAAAAACAAGGAAGGTTTCTGTCCATGCAGGCAAGGCTTCTTCCAGCAATGTAATCCATAAACCATGCACACTGGGCAAGAAATCCATTCCTTTGCTTGTCAGCAAGGTTTATATGTGTAATGGTTAACATCCATTAATGTTAATGGGAGTTAAATCCCTCGAATGGAGAAAAGAGGCCCCTGGAGTTTACTTGGCGGAAATATATGGTTTTTCAAAAAAAGAAGATGCCCACCAGCACATAAAGAAAATTGATTCAAAGCCTGAGATGGCTTCCATTGTGAGTTTACTGCCTCGTTATTTAATCTCAAACTACAAGTTAAAAAACATACGTAGATGCCCCTGAGTGCCTGACCAAGAGCAGTCTTGTTAGCACGTTGTCACCAATAATAAGATTTATGCAACCAGAGCTGGAATATTCCCATGGAGCAAGAGGCAGGCTCACAAATATGCTTGAACTATTTTCCTAGCACATGGTTTTGTCTTTTAATAGAATCATAGAATCATAGAATAATAGGCTATCTACCCTACATGACACCTTCCACTGCCACTTATTTCCCCTCCAATTTCGTACAGAAACACGAAAGTACACAGAAAAGTCCAGTTTGCACCTCATGACACACAAGCGAATCACAAGAACCGCAGTCTGACAAGTCTAAGCAGTGAAATGGTGCACACTTCCAGTAATCACTCTTGTTGCAAACTTTTTCTGTGGCTTTGTGGGATTTTTCTTTTTATCGCTTGGTCTAAACGTGGGCAGAGCCTTTGCTTTTACATGATCCCGTGCCCACAACTGAAAACCAGAAAAAAGAATCCACAGTTCAATCCATGTTTTCTATCTCTGGTTTGTCCAAGGAAAAGAGGAGAACAAGCCAGAGCCAGAGCCGTATCCATGTTCAAATGACATGATAAAAGAAACGCCATATGCAATCCTAACATAGAATCATCACTCAGAGCAAAATTTGAGGTGGACTCTCTTGACAGGAGTGATAAAGTTTGCTTTTTCATGGACTACAAACATTCAAAAGAGGTGAGACATTTAGCAGAGAGACTGTCAGCATAAGCACAACATGGACGGAAATAAAATATGCTGTTTGAACAGAAAAATATGCAATACATGTAGGCAGACAAGCACACAGAGAGAGCATACAGCATCAAGGCCACTGGCAGGTTTAAGTGGTTCGGCAAGTAACACAAGACCAGCGTCAACAAAGACTTTCAAAGACACGCCGCATCCGAGACAATGGTTTATATACAAACAATAATGTACAAGAAGAATAAAGTACCGCGTCTGGCCAGTAATTGCTTTTAAGCACAGCGGTGCTCAACAAAAGAGCACAGGTTCTTTTTCCTGTAAACGCAAAGGGGGTTGACGTACTTACCCGCTGGCACTGAGTCAGCAATCAGGGATTTTAATTTTTGAAGGCCGATGGCTGCAGTTAGCCTTCATTTAATTTCCAGCAATAAATTACATTTATGCAGGCCTCAACTCTGTTTAAAAAAAAGAAAGAAAAGAAATTACTCAGAGAGACCAAAACATTAGGAACATTTGAAAAATAAGTTTCATGGGAAAACTGAAATTCACATTTGAAAGGCTGTCATCCTACAGCAGCAAATTGTGCCGAAGAAAGGCCTGGTGTGAGTCAGCAGAAGTAGGCAGCGTTGCCAGGAGAGTGAAAAGCAGGGCGAAGGAAAGACAGAAGGAAAACAAAGAAAACAGCAGAAAAACTAATCACTGCTGCCTCTCAGAACCTGCTTAAAAACCTGTCATTATCTGTCACCATGACAAGGATACGCTGGGAAGGCTAGGTTTTTAATCACTTCCTTCGGATCTCCCCCCTTCGGTGCCTCTCGAGCAAAACGAAGTTGGGAAAGCTAACTTTAAAAACCAGCAAAAGGCAGCTCCGAACACATTCCTGCAGTTAACTGCATGTGGTTCTGAAGTAGGCTGAGGAAATCAATTAAGACTTCGAGTTCCCTAACAAGGAAACTGGATGGCTTTGCTTATCCAAGGAGGTGTGAAGGCACTGCTCTATTTTGAAAGCAAAGTAGTCATGTTGGCCCATGAGAACAAGGTGATATCCAAAACCCAGAGCTGTGCAATGCTCTTATTAGAATACTAGCTGTCTCCTGCCACGCGTTGCTGTGGCCCAGTCTGTGTATATGTGTTTTGTGTGTGTATATGTGTGTCTGTATATATTTGTGTATATATGTATATATGTGGTTTTGTGCATGCGTTGTGATATAATTTTTAGTTTTTTGGCTATTTAAGTCCCATCTGCTGTGTTTTTAAGTGTTTTTATGAGTGATGGTCACTTGTTGGCCTGAAAAGTGTATTGTGTCCAAATTTGGTGTCAATTCGTTCAGTGCTTTTTGAGTTATGTTAATCCCATAAACGAACATTACATTTGTATTTATTAGAATACTAACCGTCCCCTGCCACACATTGCTGTGGCCCAGTGTGTATGTGTGTATGTGTGTGTGTGTGTGTGTGTATTTGTGTATATATGTGTGTTTGCATATATATGTGTCTGTGTGGTTTTGCGCATGCTTTTTAATGTAGTAGTAGTATAGTTTATTGCATTAGCCACAAGGCCATATCAAGCAGAACAAACCATGCAAGAGAAATACATGTATCAAGCATTGAACAGTGGTTCCGTAATCTGCAACAGTATATTAAACAACCGTTCTGTAATAAAATAACAAATACTCTCCTGGCAGTATAATGTATTTATTTATTTTTTTAGGGTTTTAAAGTCTCTTCTGCTGTTTTTCAGTATTTTTATGAGTGATGGTCACTCATTGGCCTGATAGGTATATTGTGTCCAAATTTGGTGTCAATTCATCCAGTGCTTTTTGAGTTATGTTAATCCCACAAACGAACATTACATGTTTTTTAAATTATTATTTATTTACTATATTTTTATACCGCCCCTATCAGCCCAAAGGTGACTTGAGGTGGTGTTAACATGGCAACGAATGCCCACAAGATAAAACACATTAAATTAAAACAATTACTAAAACAACCATCTAAAAACAATACAATTAGCAATTAAAAATATAAAATACACATCTCAGCGTCTCATTATTAAAATCGGTTTCCATTGCGTCATCATATCATTCCGTAGGTCTCAGTTAAATAATTATACTTCATCTGCAAATGCCTGCTCGAACAGCCAAGTCTTAACTTTCTTTCAAAATGTTAAGAGGGAGGGGGTTGATCTAATGTCCCCAGGGAGGGTGTTCCATAGCCAAGGGGCCACTGCTAAGAAGGTCCTGTCTCTCGTCCCAGCCAATCGGGTCAGCAAAGAAGGCAGGACCGAGAGCAGGGACTCTCCAGATGATCTTAAACACCTAGATGGTTCATAGGGAGAGATGAAATTCCACAGAAAACCAATGGGTGACCCAATGGACAAGTTGCATTCTCTCAATTTAAGAGGAAAGCAGTGGCAAACCTCCATCAAGCAAAGTTGGCCAAGAAAGCCTTCTATGTAACAAGGTTGTCAGGGTTGGAGTTGACCTGAAGAAACACAAAAACAATGAAGACATCCACAAGAGATGCAGGACTTCTATTTCTCTAGAAGTCTTCGTCAGAAACCTTTAATCAACTTAAAACCTTTAATCAACTTCTTTATGACCATTGCACAACAAATGTCAACTGTAGGATTTATGAATGTTAACAAAAGTAGAACTGTGGTTATATATTTTCATCTAAATTAAAGGTACAAAAATGACCAGGTAGTGAATGCAAGGTTAGTAGAATTGTTTCCTTGTTTATTAGTGTTGTTTGTGTGTATATGTCTTTTGTAGGTGTACTTTGTTTGTGTATTTGTGTTTTGTTCTAGTTTTGGGGTTTGTTGTAGTAGCTACGATCCAGCTGCATAGTTGTAGCAACATGTTGTTTTGCTTCTTTGTAGTATTACTGCCTTTTTATTAAGTTTTCTTTCCTTTTGAATAAAAAAATTACTTCTAATAATATCAGGAGGGATAGAGGGAGGAAACGGAGGTTCCAAAGTATGACCATAAAGTCTGCATTTGAACTCTGCTCCAAAATGGGAGACCTGGAAGTCGTGGAGAAGCATATGCAGGCGTCCTATTTTGTGACACCGTTTCCACTGACAAGGGTTATTGCCTGCAAGGTATGCCAAGCCGTGCTGAAAAGGACAGATCACGCGACCAGCAGCAAGAGGAATGTGCAGAAGCAAGAAGTGTGATGCAACCCGCATGAAGTTGCCTTTCAGCCCCAACCAGACTGTCAGACAATCAGAATCCTGAAAGTGCTCCATGCGCTCCCGCTTTCCTTGCCCAGAGCCAAGTGAAAAGGCCTGTCCTCCACCCCCACACTCCTTTTTTCTTGCTCTCGCAGGCGCTGCAAAGCATTCCAAGGCCTGCCGGCATTTGGAGGAAAGGCAACTTGCTTAGTAAGCATCTTACTGTATTTACAAAAGGCCTCCAACATTACTGATCTGATATTATGTAAACTCACCCTCGGAGAGAGCTCCATTTCATAACAGGGAAAAGGGATATTCCCCTAAGGAGCTTCTACAAGGAAACACTCGTTTTTCAGCGTTTATAAATCCACAGACAATGTGTGCAATTAAAAATGGATGCTGCCAACCCTTGCCAAAGGAAAATTGTGAAGAAGCAGCTTCAGGCACACTAACAGTCAAATATCAAGAGCTATTATCAGCAGAGTTTGAAGGGCTATTAAAATCCTGATATTTTAAAGCAGAATGGAATATCAAAACCAGAACTGCTATGCTATTATTGCAAATAATCCTCCAAATGTAGGTTTAACCTAAATCCAAAGAGTGAAAAGGAGGAAATAAATCCAAGTCGATAACTTAGTTTTTTCAGCAAGAAACCTTCCCATTAATACACTATATATTAACCGTTTTTAATTCTCCCATAACTTTAGTATGACCATTTGTAATTTAATTGTATGCTTACAGTTATTTTACTCATTTTAATGTACAGTTGACCTTTAAAAGAAATAAGCAAACTAGCAGGCACACTACTCCGAACTCAAATACACAGAACTGGGGGTATTTTCAAAGATCTCTTTCAATACCTGAAGTCAAAAATTATAGCAAAATCCTATACAACATTTTAACTATACCTGGGCTGCAAGCATACCATATAATAGCACTGGAGGACCAAAGAAGACCCACAAACATTTCTGGGTGGAATAGTATGGGTATGGATGAAACTGGTCATCAAGTCCACAAATGAGAGCGTTGCACTATAATTAAAAAATAATCTCTTCGAAAGTCTTCAAAGGAATTAATGTTAAATAAAATGAAGAGTGGAACTCTTTGGGTCTCGTCCATCATTCCCAAACTACAATCCATAGCACATGTCATCACCAAGAGCCAAGTCCTCCAGATCCAAACCCTAAAATTAGTAAAATTTGTACCTATGACATCATACTCCCCTATTCTCACATTGGATTATGGCATATACAGGAGATATGCTGCTGAAACAGAATGAGGAAAATGAAATGTCCTGATCTTTGCATTCCAGGTAAAGCTGACAACAGAACTGAAAAGCAAAAAGCAGGGCCGTAAATTTTGTCCTGAGTTTGGTTCTGAGACTTGGAAGAGGGTTTACCCTAGCATTGTTATCCCAGAAGGTGGGATAAATTGAGCATGGTGACAATCATGATATGAATAAACATAACAGTTTAAATAATGTACCAGTAAGGCCTTCTCGCGGAACTCTGAGAATTTCGCAAGCCCCTTAGGGCTAAAGGTAAGAAAAGAGCTGCAAATCACAGGTTTCCCCATCTCCAGAATGCTGTACACCAAATGCCTGGGGCTTATTAACAAACAGGCAAACATTTGGAAATATGATTCACTTACACCTTTCAGGGTGATAGGTTAAGAAATAATATACTGAACGACAGGTGTGAGAAGGTATGTGAAATGCTTGCCCCAACTGAAGTACAGCTTCAAAGCACAAACCTAAGGAGGCAAGCAGGAAGGAGGATCTTAATACCTGGCAATAAATAGAAGAAATGTAAAAAGATATAACTTCTTTCTTTCACAAGATTCAAGAATTCAAAGGGAATTTTAAACCAAGAGCAGGATGTTATACAACCGACAAGGGAACATATTAGATAGTCACAATAAAATAAAAAGATGAAGACAACACACTGAACAACCATACAAAAGACATGAAAGGATGTTTTGAGGTAGAAACTTCTAGCCAAAATTTGAACATTTTAGAAAGTGAGAATAAGATGAACTCAAAACACTTGAAACAATTACCTAAAAACGGATTGCACACCAACGTTGCTGTTTCAAGCTACAGATATGAACTAGGTCCAAATTCTAACAAAGATCTAGCTACAAACGAAGCACAAAAAACCATCAACGACCCATATATTGGAAAAGCTCAATATACATTCTAACCCCCAACAATGAGAACACCGGGAACTGTAGTAACCACTGCACCATTGCACTAATTGCCCAAGTAAGGTAAGTAATATTTTAACAACCAAGAGTATGGTTGTTACCCCCTCTCTCTATATATATAGGTAACCACCATACTCTTATATATATATATATATATATATATATATATATTGGTGTGTGTGTGTGTGTGTGTGTGTGTGTTACCAATATATGGTTATACCAATATATATAAGAGTATGGTGATTACCAATATAACCAATATATGGCACAAGAAATGCTAGAATGATAATACGGTGGATTCAGCGCTTGAGCGCTCTAACTGGACGTCAGTTTAGACCAGCAGTGCTGCAGAATTCAAAGAGGCATGAATGGAGGGCAAAGGGGAGAAATGTACCAAGAGGAAGGCGTGTCAAGCCAACCCTGACCAGGACCGCCTTCCACTTGGAAACCGATGTCCTCACTGCAGGAGAACATGTGGATCAAGAATAGTGCTCCACAGCCACCTATGGACCCACCGCCAAGACACTACACTTGGAGGACCATCATCCTCAGGCTACGAGGGATTGCCTAAGTAAGTAATGGATTCAGAAAAGAAAGAGGCACTAAAGACAATATTGCAAACATACTTTGACTGATGGATCTTACCAAAGGATTCAGAAAGAAAACTAGCCTGTATTTTACGGATTACAATAAAGACTCTGTGGAAAGAGTCTGTGACAAACTAAGGGTCGCACTAACCATTTTGACTGTCCAGATATATAACCTTTACTGATGACTAGAGGCTTCCGCCAGGACACAATATGATGAAACAGAAAAGCGTTTTCAATTGGAAAGGGAATCCAACAACGGTGTTATCGTATTACCCTGTCTGTTCTGTATATTTATTTAGCTCATTTAGCCAAAAATGCTCCCAGAGCAGTTTACAAATGATTGCTTTGGCACTTCCAGAATACAAGGAAAAAGAGATGGAGGCGGGAAAAGGGATTAGTAGTTTCAATGGTGGCTGCTCTTCTCTCCCTCTGGGGCAAAGCAATGCAGTTTGCATGGGAAGAGAGACTTTTCTCAGCCATGAACATTTACATGTAGAACATACTATGGAAAGCGGGATTAGACTCAGAGAAGGGAGGTGTGAACATTGGAATAAATGAACACGAATAATTTAAGATGACATCATATTACTTGCAACAGCAGCAAAAACCTGGAACCATTATGGATGGAAATCAAAAAGAAAAGTGCAAAAGCAGGGTTACAGCTAAGTAATAAGAAAACAAAAATAGTGATCACAGAACATTGAAATGGGCAAGGGCGATATCAAAAAAGTTAAAAGTTTCTACACTTTGGTTCAGACATCAAAATGGAAAGTGCAGTCAAGACATCAGGCGAAGACTAAGACTCAGAAAGGCAGGAATGAAGAAACTAAATTGGATTCTCAAATGTAAAAACACATCATTGAATACCAATGTCAGGATCATTGGTGCCATGGTGTTTCTGATTTCTATATATGACTGTGAAGCTGGGTAGTGAAAAGAGCTGTCAGGAAGAGAATCAACTCATTCAAAACATGGTGCTGGAGGAGAGTTCTATGAATATCATGGACAGCCAAAAAGACAGATGAATGGGTCTGAGATCAAATCGAGCAGAAACGCTCACTAGAAGCCAAAATGACTAAAATACCGTGCTTTAGACACATCATGAGATGATATGACTCATTGGAAAAGGTGATAATGCTCAGTAGAGTGGAACACAGTAGTAAAAGAGGAAGTCCACATAACAAGAGGATGGACTGAGTCTAGAGAACCAGAGTTGCCCTGAATGTACAAGACCTCTCTTGCAAACTCGGGTCTTAAGAAGATCTCCAATTCATGGAGTCACAATTTTTATTTTTTTATTTATTTGCCACCCTTCTCACCCCTTAGGGCAGTGTTTCCCAACCAGTGTGCCGTGGCAAACTAGTGTGCCGTGAGCGATCATCAGGTGTGCCATGGGAAATTGGAGATAGAAGAGAGAGAGAAAGAGAGAGAGCCCTTCTGTCCTACCGGGAAGCCCTAGTCGGGGCTCGATCCCTTGCCTGAGTCCCGCAAACATAGCCTCCTCTTGGGAAGCCTTGTCCCACCTGACTCACCACTTGCCTTCTTGGGCTTCCTCCTCCCGTGCTCCTTCCTCGGCCTCAGGAGGGTTTGAGCTGAAAGGCAGGGACTGCATCAGGCGGAAAGAGCAGCACTGAGAGAGAAATGATCCTGGGATGGGATTTCCCCGGGTCCCCCGGCTGCCCGGGGGCGGATCTACACCATAGCATTCATGCAGTGAGGCACCCCTTGGTATTCCAGTGCTCAAGGCTGGTGAATCCCGGGATTTGTAGTTTGGGGAGGCTCAGGATGGTGTCAAACTACCACTCCTGTGATTCCCTCGCACTCAGCCAAGGCAGGTCAAGGGGCGTTCGGGACACAGGGTTGAGGCACCTTTAAGCAGTGGCCGAAAACTAACAGGGTTTGCTCGCTTAAGGCAGGCGTGGGCCAACTTGGGCCCACCCTCCAGGTGTTTTAACCTACAACTCCCACCATTCTCCCTTTCTGTGTAGGCTATATGTGTTGTGTGTGTATATGCATATATATACTGTGTATATACATATTAACTATATGTATTACTGTGTTAGAGTGTCATTAACAACAAGAGAGATATAATATATTACATACATACAGCCATGATCAGAAAGCCTGGATCAGCTCTATTAACATGTCAGTGGTCTGTTAATTACGCATTATGAACCCCAGATTCATGAACTGCATCAGCCAGCTTCATGCATGAGATGCCCAAGAGAGATTGATAATAATCATAGAATAGAATCATAAAATCATAGAGTTGGAAGAGACTTCACAGGCAATCCAGTCCAACCCCCTGCCAAGAAGCAGGAAAATTGCATTCAAAGCACCCCCAACAGATGGCCATCCAGCCTCTGTTTAAAAGTCTCCAAAGAAGGAGCCTCCCACCACACTCTGGGGCAGAGAGTTCCACTGCTGAACAGCTCTCACAGTCAGGAAGTTCTTCCTAATGTTCAGATGGAATCTCCTTTCTTGTAGTTTGAAGCCCTTGTTCCGTGTCCTACTCCCCAGGGAGCATCCTACTCTCCTACTCTATTTATTTGTATCCCGGTTTTCTTTCACTAAGGGTCCCTAATATCATGGTGGGGAATCATGCAGCTCTCCATGTATTATGATATTCCAATTCTCAGCGATTCCCAACCAGTATAACCAATGGTGAGGGATGTTGGGAGTAGCCGCTAAGCAGCCTCTGGAAGGCCAAATGATTCCCACCCCTTGCCTAAATTCGACTGTCATGTGCTTCTGTCCAGGATGACGAAGACAAATAAGCAACCAACGATGCCTGTGCAGTCAACCAGATAAATCATGCCACTGCACCTTAACTCTTCCTCCTGCTTGCTTTTTCCTTCTCTCACTGCAATGGCTGCTCTCTTTGCAACATACCTGCATTTCTCTGCAAGACGGTTCCAGTTTCTTTTTCCAGAAAATGTAAGAAAAAATGGAAAAGAATTGCTAGTAAGCACATGCGTCAAGAGTCACAAAGGCACAGTCCAGCTCCATTTCCTAAGAAGAGCCACTAGAGAAAAGTTAATCCAGGCCTAGCGTCAAATGTTTCCAAATGGGGAAGTCCTGGCATTTTGTCCAAGAAAATCCAAATTTTAAGCTTACTGTACTATACACAAGTCAGCGCCAGACATTCTAGCACTGCGGGGGGATCTTGCCCGCATACCGAGGAAAAAACAAGTTGGTTGTTGTTGACACACACGTTCCAAAAATGTTGCAGCAACGTGGGCATCAGACCAGCAGTTTTAGGATAAAGGGGGCCTTTGATGCTTTAAATTTTACTCTCCTTCCCTCTACGGTGTTCAAAAGCAGCCCATCCTTGATTACCACAGCAACCCCAATATTGCTTTCCCAAGATGAGAACTAACAACAAAAGCGCTGATGCACTCCCAGCCCTGAGGGAGATAGTGTACTACTTCATGGATGGGCTTCAATAAAGCCCAGGGGCTGTCCTTGTTCTTTCCACGTTTCCCCCGTCCCCACATAAGGAGCCTGTGGAAGCTCAATTTCACCCCTATTTCAAAAAACTAATCCTGTAATTTATGAACCCACCTCCCACTAAACTGCCAAAGTCAAAGGCTGATCACTCACAATCCCTGAAGCGCAATATCCATGAACTGCATTCATACAGACTCCACCATGACGGGAAGCAACTGAACTCAGCCGCAAAGTTCAAGGTAGTCTTTAAAGAACTAGAGAAGCAATTCTGGTTTTGCTGCTCTGGGAATGCCAGAGAAAGAAGAGGGGAATGTCAGGGACTTACCAGGCTTACCTCGCCTTTTGGGGATACAAAACTGAAAGAAGGGTTAAAATAGCCTGTGCAAACCCCAGCCTGACACAAGTTTTCAAATCCCATACAGTAGAACCTCCATAGTCCATGGACACCCACAACATCCTGTGCATATCTGGTAATACAGGTAATAACAAATGCTCTTTTTTAATGCTCAGAGCAAAACTAGAGCATTTATTCCCCCCCCCCCACCTTACATCCTGCCCCATAGAGGGGAGAGTAACTGAAATTCCTCTGCTTCATCACCGAAGATGATGATGATGATAATAATAATAATCTTTATTTATACCATTTTCTGCCCCAGTGACAAGGTAACAGCAGTGATAGCCATTCTTCTTGCCACCCACCCAAACCCTAAACCCTTGGATGAATATGCACACAACAGCCTTGGAATTTATTTTTTATTTATTTTATTTTGAGATTTATTAATCGCCCATCCCAGATGGTTCCGGGCAATTTAGGTGTTAGCAATAGCACCAGTGGCAGCTGATCTTTCCTCTCTGTCCCTCCCAAGCATAAGTCTGTTGGGTGAGTGTGCACACAACAGCCCTAAGCTTTGGGAGGGAGCTGGCGATAATATTTCTTGCTCCCCCCATTTTCAGACCCAAAACCTGAGGTTGTTGTGTAAACAGGGATATGTGAAACCACAGATAGAGAGGTGTTACTGTACTAGTGTTATTTTAAAATTGGATTGTTTTGAGTTAATGCTACATATGTTGAAAGGAGGCTGTTGTTATAATTAAATGTGACTTGTTTTATACTTTTGTACCATTTTTACATGTTGCTTGTTATATGTGCACCGTGGAGTTACAATTACACTGTTTAGCTGGTATTGCACCACCTGACATTCGCCGGGAAGTAGCAACCAATAGTAACCAAGGCAGTGACATCTCTGGCCCATCCCCTGTTCGGATATCAGCCAGTACGCCAACGACATAAATCAATAAATAGTTTTCTAAGATCTACAAAGACACTTGCTGGAACACCTCAGCAAGAAAGAGTCCAAAAGTGGCAGGCTAAAACCAAGAACCTCAATCAATGACTGGTACAAAATGAGAGACTCCCTCCTGGGCACACAGAAGACTGTGGGATTTGGAAGGCGCTGAATAGACTGCGCTCTGGCAACACGAATTGCAGAGCCAACCTTAAGAAATGGGGCCAGAAAGTGGAGTCCACGACATGTGAGTGTGGAGAAGAGCAAACCACAGACCACCTACTACAATGCAACCTGAGCCTTGTAACATGCACAATGGAGGACCTTCTTATAGCAACACCAGAGGCACTCCAAGTGGCCAGCTACTGGTCAAAGAACATTTAATAGAATGCCAAGTTTGCAAACTTTGTGGGGGTTTAAAAAAATATATAATGCAACTGTTTGGTTCGCTCCTGATACAATAAATAAATAAAGCCTGGAGTGCCTTGTAAGCCGCCCCAAGTCCCTTCGGTGAGATGGTGGCGGGAAATAAATAAAGTTTTAATATTATTATATTATTATACTATAGACTTCACCTAGAGACCTGCTGAAACCCAGGCCCTTCTGACTTCTTTGAGTATCTGGAATTATAGTAAGAGAAGGAGCAGTAACTTCACCATAGCTTGTCATCTCTGCCTCTCTGGAAGATCTATGAAATGCAATTGGGGAGAGAGCAGCAGCAGTAGTAATGGTAAGGAGAGGACGATGGATGTAACAGGATAGGAGAGCCCACTAAAGCATCTTGGCTGGGTCTCATGTATAAAGTGGGACCATCTACTGTCTTGAAAGTATGCTAGCCTCTTTGCAAGCCTGCACAGACATCTGAAAGCATATTCATCGCCACTGCTGTTTCTGCACTCACAGGCATCTTCAAAGCCTCACATTTGCTCCGCCCATGACCGATTGCATTTCCTCCCAGTAATTTAAAAGCACCATGAAACTTCTGGGCAGAGTTTCACAATTCTTCAGCTTTGGCAGGTTACGTTTCTACAAAAGATTTCACATGTTTGAAGCCTTTGTTTAAAAAATGAACAAGAACCACAAGGACAAATAAACCACTAACCAAACAAACCACTAACACTAACCTCTTGAGGTTTTTACTACCATTTCTCCTTCGGCTGTCTTGTGGATTCACTCTCCCTCACCAAAGAGTATTTTATCAGTACTTCTGGGCAATCACACCTCCTCCCATAGAAAGAGCTTGCCTTGGTCTTGCACAGGCACTTTAGGACAGAGGTGGTGAACTACACAAAGTCTAGGGCGTTACACATTATTCGCTGGACCTTGGAAACCATTACCTAACTATCTTTTCACCATTTAGATTTTTTCTTCATCTATCTATCTATCTATCTATCTATCTATCTATTACATATAATAAAAGTCAGTGTTTGCGAGCGGTGGTGGTGCGGCCGAGCGGAGGGAGGAATATGTGCAAGCGTTTCGATTGGCTGCTACTGTGGAATTATTTGCATAACGGGCTCTGATTGGCCAGCCTCAGAACTCCAACATTCTATGGCCCCAGACAGAGGGGATTGGCTGCCACTGAAATGGTATCTGCATAATGTACTCCGATAGGCCAACCACATTCCACCATTCCAAGGTGACTCAGAGGGGAAAGGAAATGCCTCAGGCAATCACCAACTGCGGCCCACAGCAATGACGGATCACGACCAAACTTGGCAAACAGGGGAACAATGGCCCACTTCACAACCTGGTGTGGTTTAGGGCAGGATGGGCCACGAATGATGGATTTGCAGTACATTCACCTCATACACTTCCCAAACAACACTGTAGCCCCTAAAAATCACATACAACGCCCAAATGGCCCCAGACAGAGGGGATTGGCTGCCACTGAAATTGTATTTGCATAACGGACTCCAAATGGCCATCCACATTCCAACATTCTAAGGTGACTCAGAGGAAAAAGGAAAAGCCTCAGTCAGTCATACACTGCGGCCCACAGCAGTGACTGATCAGGACAAAAATTGGCAAACAGGGGCCCAATGGCCCACTTCACTACCTGGTGTGGTTTAGGGCAGGATGCCCCACGGATAATGGGATATTAAGTACCTTCACCTCATTCTCTTCCAAAACAACACTGTAGCCCCTATACATCACTGACCAGGCCTAAAATTGACAACAAGGCATCCTTAACTTGATTTTCCTGACTAGGCCTCAGCACATGGGATATTGTTAGGCTCCCTCAACTTGATTTTCCTGACTAGGCCCCCGGGACTCGCAATACCTTCACTAAGTTCTTGAGACCACTGCAAGCCACATAAACATCTAATAGGAACCAACCTTGGCATACAATGCCTTCCTCAAATAACCCGGGCACCGCCGGGTCCTCAGCTAGTTTGAAAATAAAACAAGACTGTGTTGAGAGCTAATAAGCATTGATACTTGTATATAGAGTAATTAGGGACAGAACACTGTGGTAAAGGCCTGCTCTCTTGTTTTCACCTCTTTTTCCTAGATCAATGTAACTCTGAGTGTTTTGCTTCCTACCTGCATGTACAGGTCACTTCTTCCCAGAGGTTTTTAGTGCTTTATCGCCTTTGTTTGTGAAGGCCTCCCTGCTTCAAGATGCCTGACACACAGAGATGGGAGTCAGCATTAGGGGCTTGTCTACCAAAGTTACTGAGCTCCCTATGTCAGCTCCAGCTCTCCATGCAGGGACATGAGAGAAGTCTCCCACAAGGATGGTAAAACATCAAAACATCAGTGCGTCCCTTGGGCAACATCCTTGCAGATGGCCAATTATCTGACACCAGAAGTGACTTACAATTTCTCAATTCGCTCCTCTCTCTCTCCCTCCCTCCCTCCCTCTCACTCACTCACACACTCACACACAAAATCTGAGATATATCACCTGCAACAACAAAAGTATGTGTTTACCTTACCAGAGCATACTGTGTATTTTATTTCCTGTTTTCTACCATAAACTCCTATATAGCACTGGCTATGTCAAATAGATACCAACAGATACCAAATATTCCTTCAGACTATACCTATTGAACCCCTAGACAGACCTGGGCAATTACCGGCCCTCCAGGTGTTTTGGACTTCAACTCCCAGAAATCCTAACAGCTGGTAAACTGGCTAGGATTTCTGGGAATTGAAGGCCAAAACACCTGGAGGGCTGGTAATTGCCCAGGTCTGCCCTAGAAAGTAACAGGGCGATGTCACCACATAGTAAAAGGCAAAGGTTTCCCCTTGACATTAAGTCCAGTTGTGTCCAACTCTGAGGGTTGGTGCTCATTTCCATTTCTATGCCAAAGAGCCGACATTGTCCGTAGACACCTCCAAGGTGATGTGGCCAGCATGACTGCATGGAGCGCTGTTACCACATGAGGGCTAGATTATTTAGAAACAGGGCAGGCTTTTCTTGAACCAGGAAATAAATTGTCATTCCTAATTTACCTCCTGTTTGCAAAAATGTCTCTCCATGTACATAGGTAAACAACACTGAGTGGCTATCTGTTACACAGACACAGAAAACCAAACCAGGGTTTGTACATACCCAGGAGGAGTAGGAGGGAATTCTGAAATGTCCGGGGATCATTCTGGCCTTTTTAAAAAAGACTTTTTATCAAAAAGATTGTGATAGTGGGGAAAACTGGGAGGCCTCAAAAATTATGATCAGGGGCTGCCTGCCATCCACATGTCTCTCTCCCCTTCAAGACTAACCCAACAAGGCTGATTGCCTCTCCTTCCAAATGCAAAAATATGTCATTTTAAGATCCAACAGAAAATGTCTGCCTTTGCATTCAAGGGGAACATATTCATAGCAGTAATTTAGAAAAATACAACAAAATCTACAAAAAAGCGAAACTCTGTTGGCCAACCAAAATGCAGAAAATGAATAATGCAAGAAACAAAAAAAGGGGAAAATATTTTCTGCACTTAGAGTGGCCAATAAACATATCACTCTTTTGTGGATTTAGGATGTTGTTGTATTTTGTATTTACGGTATGTCTTGATTTCTTTAAAATCTAAAATAAAAATCTAACACCTGGCAAAAGACAAAGCTGCTTTTGGGGACTCTGATACTCATTTCTACACACTGCTCTCATAGTCGTATTTGCAAATAAACCAAATAGATTCCTTATAAGAAAAAGGATGAATACAGGGGGAAATAACCCTGCTGCTGTCAATATCTTCTCTAAAAAGACACTAAGTTTTAGATTGCCCATCAAATACCAGACATGGGCAAACTTTGGCCCTACCAGCGGTTAGGAATTGTGGGAACTGACGTCCAAAACACCTGGAGGGCCAAAGTTTTCCCATGCCTGGTTTATACAGAAGAGGACTGGACATGTCATAGTTATCTCTAGGTAAGCTCCCTATAGTTTGAAAAAAATCGATTTTTGGTCAAACCCTTTGTTATGTGGTTGTGGGAATTACTCTAATATGAGCAAAGCATGAGGTGGAGTCTCTAGGAAAGAAAATAATTGAAACCAGAAAATCACAAATGTTGAAACCCCAAAGGCTAATTGAAATGTGTACAAAGAACATGCGGTATTTGAGAGATGTAGGAGAAAGGGTTTAAATAGGGCTCCTTGTGCTTGCAAAATTAAATCATGGAGGCACACTTCAGAGAGAAAGGAACCTTACAACAAGTTATCATCACACGAATTGCTCTCAACTTCCCTCTGTCAACTGGTTTAAAGGTGCACCTCTGACCAGGGTAGATAAAAATAAATGAGTTCTTTACATTAAATAATATTTATTTTTTAAAAGAATATAAATACTACATTTCCATGAAAGAGTAATAGATTTACATTAAATAATTGGACCGTGAGCATGCTAGCGCCACAGTTAATTTCCAAACCAAATCAATGCCTCTGTCACATACACTGAATTAAAAGAGGTATTTATATGCAAATGAAAAACCAATTTGATGGCTTCTCAAATGCAGATTTACACTCTGCCTACCAAACACAGACATTGCATTTTCACATCCCAAACACAAACAGTTTGAGATTGCCCAGCAATTATGAGACATTCCTCTGGTCTATCAGAAATGACCACTTCATTGTTACTTGGTCCTTGGAAAACGCAAAGATGAGCTGGGCCAAGGGGGAGGGAAAGAGAAAGGACAAACCTAGACACTGCCAAACATGCTCTTTACCGCCTCATAAACTGCCCTGACTGCTAGTCATCAAAAAGACTATGTTAATGGGAATACCGAAAAATTGTCAATGTATGTTTTTTTTTTAAATGGAAAACACACCAAAGCTGATATTCTGTATAGCACACTGTGCAGTAGGGCCCTCTACATTTGCAAGATCTACATTCTGAGGATGGAGGGCAGGCCCAAAACCGTACCCGATAATTTCCATCTCTGCCTCGAGGATGTTACTGGATGGCTGCGAGCCAGTAGGTTGAAGGTGAATCCAGCGAAGACGGAGATCCTTGGCTGGGTCGTCCGGGCAGTGGGGATGTCCAGCTTCCGACCCTGGACGGTGTGGCATTATGCCCGTCATCTTCAGTAAAGAGCCTCGGAGTCATCCTCGACCCTCTGCTGTCAATGGAGGCTCAGGTCTCCGCTGTCAGCAGAGTGGCGTTTTTCCATCTTCGCCAGGCTCGGAGGCTGGCCCCTTACTTATCTCGGCATGACCTAGCCACGGTGATCCAAGCTACGGTCATCTCAAGGCTAGACTACTGTAATGCTCTCTACATTGGCCTCCCTTTGTCGGTGACACGGAAAATTAAGCTGGTGCAGAACGCCGCAGCTCGGTTGCTCGCAGGAGTCCCCGCGAGCTGCCATATTACACCAATTCTGCGGGAACTGCACTGGCTTCCTATTGAGTTCCGGATCACCTTCAAAGTGCTAGTTTTGACTTTCAAGGCCTTGTATGGTCTGGGGCCAGTGTACCTGAGGGACCGCCTAACCCCATACTGTCCCATGAGAACACTTAGATCCGAAGAGGGGAAGCTTTTAACCGTGCCCAGTGTAAGCAATTTCGGCTCACCTCAACGTGGAGAAGGGCATTTTCAATTATTGCCCCAGTCCTCTGGAACGCGTTACTCCGGAGGTTAGGGCCTTGCGCAATTTGTTGGCTTTCCGGAAGGCCTGCAAGGCGTTCCTATTCCGGAAGGCCTTTGAGCCATGATATGCTATTTTTAAGATTGTGTTTCTTTTAGGAACTGTTTTATTCTTTGTTTCAATGCTGTTGTTGACTCTGATTTTATTGATGTTTGTTGTAAGCCGCCCCGAGCCACTGGGAGTGGCGGCTAATAAATCTAAAAATAAATAAATAAATGAATGAATAAATAATTTTTACCCAAGAGAACACCACTCTAAGAATTTTTCTGTTCTCCAGGATGTATCTATGCTCGGGTTCCTCTGGAAAATTGCTCTGGAGGACCTAGAGATTTCTAGAGTAAACATATTAATCAAATCCACAAACAATCAAATCTGTCAAACTCACACATGTAGAAGGATGTCTGTAGCATTAATAGTTCTGCAGGGACTATCCTCTCAACACCTGCCACATTCACCATTTAGCCACCGCACCCCTTCCACATCAATTCCTTGCCTGGCACAGAGTAGGTGATTGAAGATGCCTGTGCTATGCATATCTAGCCAGATTTAGAATGACTACATCATCTCCTAAGTTCTGCTACAGACCTCTGAAGGTCTTAGTGGATGATGTCATCATTCTGCATCCATGTACAAGGATATAGTTAAATGCTATATGAATTTTGATATGACCCATGGATGGGTCAGAAGTTATTCTGTGGAGAGGGGAAAGCACCAATGCCACTTTAGGGGTGATAAGCCTCCCCGCCCCCAGACTGTCATTTCCCCAGTCAGGTATTCATAAAGGCCAAAATCAGTGCCATGAGAGGAGAGGGACTTGGTACTTCTTTTGGGCTTGCTGGGATGAACCAAGTTCTCACCGTTCACCACACTTTTCAGAGAAGGCAATATTTCAATTTTTTTGGTAAGGATTACGGTACTGTATTTACACTGGTAGGTAAAGGTTTTCCCCTGACATTAAGTCTACTCATGCCTAACTCTGGGGGTTGGTGCTCATCTCCATTTCTAAGCCAAAGAGCCGGCGTTCTTCGAAGACATCTCCAAGGTCATGTGACCGGCACAACTGAATGGAGTGACATTACCTGATACAAACTGACTTGATTTAAATCAAACTATCTTGCCTCCAGCCAACATATATCCACATTATTTCACTCTCTTAGCTCTTTTGAATTCATTATTGTTTAGTATGAATATTGCCTTATTAAGATGTCACCAAGTTTGCAGGTTCTACGAAGATGAGTTTGCTCACTTGGATGATATCCTACTCAAACGTTTTGAAATAAGCCTAATAATCCTTAGCTAATATAAATACCAAGTCTAAACAAATTTACTCAAGGAACGAGGTCCTGATGTACCAACCAGTTACAGGTACCCGGGCTCATAACATGGCACCTCAGGGTTGGGTGTCCAAGCATTAAGATCAAATCTTGGATGCCAAATGTAACCACAAACATCTACAGTACTTTTTTCCCTTATGCCATCATACTGTGAATATGTACAACACACACATGGACACAATCCAAAGGACACAATTTTGTTGATGGATGTATTTCTATCAGTAGAAAATTGAGGTGGGCAACCTCTCTCTCTCAGGGGACATCCTCATTCAAATTTCAAAAGCCACTCCAGTGATTTTGGAGGTAATGTGGAGATCTCCATTTGAGAGGGGAAAAGTCTTGCTCATATTGACAAATGCTCATTCACACAATGTTGGACTTGGGCCATTTTTTTGACCATACATTTCCAGAGGTACCAGACAGTATCTCTCCAAGTTTCTCAACCAATATGCAACACAAATGTGCAATTCAGGGAATCACATGAGTGAAGTCCAACACTCTTTTGACTTGAATAAATGGCAACACAGTAGGTTTATAAACTTTTGGAGAAAATATTACTCATCCAAACACAAGTTTCACCTTGTCTTGGCCAGAGGTTAGAAAAAATATTTTTAGGACTAAAACCCCCAAATTCTCTTAACATGAGCAGCCTCAACAACTTTTCTAAGTTCTGCCCAGGCTCAGTTGATTTAAAGATGATCCAGAAAGCAAGTGATCCTGGCAGATAATTGCAGAAATGGACTGCAAAGACAGTGAAGATCAATTACAAATCTACCCGGTATTCAACCTGAGACTTCAAACACATTTCAATATACAACTCAGGAATACAGAATAAGACTGAGATGGGCTCCTTTCACACTTTGCTGTTGTGGTTATGCCTCTTTAAGTTATTTCCAACTTCTGGCATCCTTATGGCAAACCTGGGGCCCCTAGTCTTTACCCATTCCCAACTCTATTGTTTACCACCTGGTCACATTTATAGTAACTTACCATTATCTAATGAGCACCAGTTTTTAATTGCGTTAGTTGTTATTTAGATGCCAATTTGTTTTAATTGTTGTTGTTTTTTCATTTTACGTTCTGTTTTTAAGCAGCTCTTGCCGTATTTAAGCCGCCCCAAGTTCCTTCGGGGAGATGGTGGTGGAATACAATAATAAAGTTGTTGTTGTGATTAGGCAAAATTTGTTTAGAGGATGTCTCTCTCTCTGCCTTTTTCTTAAGCTGAGTGAATGTGACTTGGCCAAGATCACTCAGAGGGTTTTCAAGCCAGAATTTCAACCCTGGTTTCCTGGAGCCCTCCTCCAACCATGACACCACGCTGGGCTCCCCCCATCCCCATACACACATTTCAAATTATTCCACGTGAAAAGAACTAGACATTTCTTGTGTAACATTAGCTGTAAAAGCACAAAACGTAATTATTGTACTATTGCTGCATTGAAGCCAAATTTGCATTTGTGAAGGACTTCAAGCTCTTGAGATATCACCAGTCAAGAGCTTCTAGGACTATTATTACGTTGTCTGTCATAATAAAAAAAGGTTCTTTATAGCTGTGCCTAATATTGCTTTTTGCATGAAACCCATGGGATGTACTGTTGTCTCAAAGGGGTGGGAGCGGAACCATTTTTGGATCTCCCTGAAGCTTCAGAGGAGTAGAGGGGGCATCTTAATTGACATGTCACCTTTGGTCACTTTCTGAGCCATTGGAGGGGTGAGGTGGTTGTTTTCCAGGTAGAGAACCTAGCAAAAGAACTTTTGTTTGTTGCTTTCTTTTGTTTTTGCTGCTTTAAGCCATTCCTTTCGGGGGGAAAGCAGGAAATAAATAAAGTGACTGAAAAAGATTGATTATGCTTCTAAGGTATTTTTAACCCTATAAAGATAGATTTTTTTTCGAGCAAAAAGTTTAGGGGATGTGCCATGGCCACTGGAAGCCCAAGAATCCCCACCCTCCTTCAAGTCTAATGTGAGTTTCCCTGTCCCCATGAACTATTTACACCGGGTCTGCTCATTAGGTAGATCGCGATCTACTGGTAGATCGCATAGTGTGTCCTGGTAGATCACAGGCAGGGCGGGAGAAAGGCTCAGTCAATTCATCCAGTAATAAGAAATCAGTTTGTGTGTGTCAACTGTAAAATAGGATCCGAGGTCCTTTCCACACAGTTGAATAAAATCCCATGATATTTGCTTTGAATAAGATTATATGGCAGTGTGGACTCAGAAAACCCAGTTCAAAGCAGAAATTGTTATATGGGTTTTTTTTTTTAAAAAAAATTGTTTTAAATAATTTTGTAAGAAATTGTTATGTTTCACATTTTTGTAGTAGATCATTTGGACTTGGTTGTTTTATAAGTAGCTCGCATGCTGAAAAAGTGTGAGCACCCCTGATTTACACTCTTCTTCCCAATTGCAACTTCATGGCAGCTGGTTAGGAGATGATGTCAAAGATATCACTGCAGAAAAGGGTAATGAATTACTTGCAAGACAAACAAATAAGAAATGTCCTTTCCATGGCAAAAACGAATGCTTCAAATAAATTCAGATAGAAACTGGTGTCCTACCCTCCCAAGTTCGTCTCTTGCGCATTTAGACTTTGCTTTTCTAATAAGGCACAACTGAGTGTCTCCCGAAGTCTCCAACAAACGTGGAGATTTTGCCTGACACAATTAAAACCAAAACAAACAAAAAACCGAGGAGTAGCTGTGTGGTCCATGAATGAAAACACAAATCAGTGGGCCTGACACAATGCACTCTACCGTTCTGATGACAGACAGACCAAGCTGTATCCTGCTGACATCATTCTTAATCATGAATGAAGTCTAAACCAAACAAATACAGAAAGCCATTAGGGATTCCCTAATGCAGGTCTGTATATTGTAATGTAATTTTTTTCCTCTAAAAAATAAAAGTCAAATTTATTCATTTCAGAAGCGAGTGTTTGTTGTGGATTCTACGCGCACAGATATATGTCCCTGTGCAATATGCATTCATACAGCTGACCGGAATGGCAAAGAGCAAGACCTTTAACTACTGTGATTCCTGAATTCTGCAACGCCAGGAAGGAGATGAACAAAATGCACAAAGTAGAAGCTAAGATGCTCATTTACAGTTAACATCATGGCCTCTACTTAGCAAAGACGCACCTAGAAGACAATAATACCTGCCAGCACTCTCAAGGGATGTGGTACAGAGCAGAGTCCCTATGACCAATCAACTCAAAAACATTCCCTGTAACATTCTCAGAATGGGGTGAGGTTAGTCTTTTAATTAGGTTAATAGGACAGGCCTCTCTTTTCACTTAAGCTATCAGAGTACTGGAGAAACAATTGCATAACTGTCCAGCAGACGCAGCCAACCTATGCTGCCATAATTTTGTCAGGGTAGAAAGAGCTACAAGAAACAGATTATTTTTATGCCATGGACAGTACCAGGCACATGCTCTATTCCTGGAAAACATCAGGATGAACAGTGCCCACATTAAACAAAGATAGTCAGGGTTCTTCCAATTCTCAGCACCTTTGCTGACAGGTACAGGCTGCCGTTCCTCCCCTCCCCTCTGCAGATTTCGAGTCCTGATATTGCAACAAGGACACCAAGTTATAAGAAACCGGTCACCCTGACCAGTTGTATTGATCTAGGTAGAGATTCCCATTTATAGCAATTGGCATGGAGTCTCCAGATTCTGCAGCAAAACACAAAAGGGCTGATTCATCTATCATGCTGCCTTCAGGCAGAAGATGAAAGTCACTATGACCCTGCTAGTCAGGCTTACAAAGTCAGTGGTCACGATGGCATAAACACATTAGAGCAGCCTTGGCAGAGCAGAACAGAGAAAAGCAGAGGTCCACTCGGTCCAGCATTCAGTTCCCACAATGCCAAACCAGATGCCATCTAGAAACCCAAATAAAAGGTGGGTGGGGAGAGATAATTCCCTACTCTTTTCTGGCAGCAACTGGCATGCAGAGGCATTATCATCTCTGCATTTGGAAGTAGCAGACAGTCATCAGGACTAGTAATCATACTGGAAGATTTTTGAGGACTATGTGGAATATGAAAATTAAATATATGATAATGATAAGAGTAAATAAAATGGAAGAGATCAAAATATCTCTTCTTGTTTTTCTTTTTCTTTTTTTAAAGAGAATAAAAGAGAGAATAAGATATGAATGGAAATACAACCAAAAGTTATAGCTCAAGAAGGAAGAGCGGAAATGATTTTTAAAATTTTTAACTTATTTTTATTTTCATTTTTCTTTTTCTCCTTTTTTTTGGATGTTGGACGATAGAGGGTAAGGTATATGGGAAATTGAGATGGTGTGGTGCTATCTTTGTTTTTTCTTTGTTGCATTTTATTGAAAACACACACACACACACACACACACACACACATACATACATATATATATATATATATATATATATATATATATATGTATGAGAAAAATGTGTCTACAATACACCTGCTTACTGCACCAGGTCACTGAACACGGTTTCAGTTATACACAAAAAGTTTTTAATAATCATCGTCATCATTATCTTTGTTTATACCCCGCCACCATCTCCCCAAAGGGGACTTGGGGCGGCTAACATGAGGCCAAACCCAAAAATAATACAGCAAAGTTAGACACAAAACAACAGAAAATTGCATCACATCAAAATACATAAAGTAACAAAATAAAATTAACGGTGCAAATATTGTAATTAAAATCAAATACAAAGGGCGGTCCAAATGCTCGAGATAAATGGTAAAATCCTGGGTGAGATAGAAATAAAAAGTATATTTGTGAGGAAGGGCCCAAGAAGGGGGGCAGTGGGGTTTGGCCTTATTAAGGACAAGGGGAAAGTGCATCATGAGGACAATGTAGATGGAAATGTAGATGGAAACACGCAAAATGGGTTGAATGGTCTAATATCCTAGAATCATGCAGGTAGACCTAGTAAGGGCTAGAAAAATGTTCTCTCTAGGCTTCCCATCAGTTGTGAACTTCCACTGGTCATTTTGCCAAACATTGAGCATAGAAATACAACAGAGAGAACACTTCTCTAGGCATTGCTAGATCCTATGGCATGCTTTGACCAGAAGTCCAAGATGTCATTTATTTCAAGTAAGAAAAACAGGTTTCTAGATTATACAAGAAAATTGTATTGCACAAATGGTTCTGGAGCAGATCCCTTGAGTAATATGTAGGACCCCTACTTCCCTTCGGGATTCATCTTAAGCTACCTGACATGATCGTCTGGCAGACTTTTTATTACGTGGCAGAGATGGGCACCGTATTTGAGCCCAATGACTAGAATTATCTCTTTCTTTCCTGGAGAAAAAATTCTCCAGAGACAGTCAGTCAATAGCTCAAGGGTGACACCAATCCACAACCTACAACATTGAACAGCATGGAGTGAAACTGTCACCACATTGTCTGCAAGGCAGAATAAGTGTACAACTTAAGTAAGCACCACATGAAGGAGGACACCTTTTCTCTGACCTAATTCAAGTGTTATGAAAAGTGGAGAAAAGCTTCTATCAACAGTCTCAATACCAAGCTCAGAGTCTGTCACCCAAACTCTGAGTGGTGGACACCAGTCCTAGCAGTCCTGTTCACATGCATTGATCGATCTGCTTGTATACCATCTGACTGGGGTCTTGCAATAATTATCCCATTTATAAGAAAAGGCAATATATCAGATCCTGCCAACTACAGACCAATTAGCCTTCTAAGCATCATCAGCAAATTGTATCATAGATAAATTATTAAGTTGGTTGGAGGAAGAAAACTTCTTAGAAGAGGAACAAGCAGGTTTTAGAATTGGACGCTCAACTGTTGATCAGGGCTTATGATTGCAACATTTAGTAAAAAAATATTCCTCTCCCCCCCGGGGAGCGCTATACACAGCCTTTATAGATTTTAAGTCTGCATTTGACTAAATCTCAAGAAACAGACTTTGGAGCAAACTTGAGGCCACCAACATAGACAAGCGCCTGCTAGTTCTCATTCGCAGCCATTATGAAAAAACACAGCTGCGAGTGAGATGTAGCCATGAAGGCCATCTGACCAGAGCAATACCCTCATTTACAGGAGTAAAGCAAGGTTGTGTTCTTGCTCCCACTTGGTTTAATATTTACATTAACTCCCTGGTGAACTCACTATCAGAAATAAACACTCACGCCCCTGAATTGGCCGGGAGAGCAATATCGGTTTTACTTTATGCAGATGATGCAGTACTTTTATCATTAACATGTCTTGGGCTAAGACAGCATCGAAAAATGTTAGATGTGTACTGTAATATTTTGGTTAAAACTGATGTTTACACCTAAAGGTTTGGCCCCATTGACCCTTCGTGATCCATTCCAATCAAGGTGGAAAAAGTTACTTGAAGAGAAAATCCTAAACCTTGGATTTTCACCTAATACTATCCTAACTATGGGCTACACAAAAGCCAAAGAAAACACACAACAACATATCTGGGACACTGAGCTGCAAAACTATCTAAAGGCAGCCTCAATTTTTCCAGTCTACAGAGACAATGGAAGGGCGCTTCTTCCTGCAGAGTACTTAGGCAACCTAATTATCCCAAAACATAGGAAGGCGTTCTCTTTGGCTAAATTCAATGTACTCCCTTTCTGCTGTACTGGAGGGAGGATATAACAAAGTACCATACGATGAACACCTATGTCCCTGTGAGGCTGAGGCAGTGGAAACTATGGAGCATGTTTTGTTGTACTGCTCTTTTTTACCAAGACCTCTGTAAACATTTTCTAAATCCTATTTAGAATGTTTACCAGGGAGATCTGTATATTTTATGTTGATTATCCTTTAGCTGACCAACACCCCAATATTACTGCTAAAGTTGCTAGCTTTTGTGCAGCAGCAATAGCTTGTCGCCGCAAGATGCTGTCACACTCTTAGGAGGTTTTAATATTTACTCCAGTTTTTACCATTGTCATTTTAGCATATAAATGTTTAATACTGTTTTAACTATCATATTCAATACTGGGGTCTAACTTTGTTTTTGACATTGTTTCTTAATGCCTAAATGTATATGTTCTTATTCCTTGGTGCTGATCATTGACCGTAAATAAATTCATGTATGTATCTGTCACCCAGTTTACCTTTTTTTTTCTATGGCAACCCCTTAAATGTATAACTAAATGCCAAGCTGTTTTGTTTGGAGTGTTTAAGCTGTAATGGCCTCCAAACATACTATTTCAAAACCAAGTTTACATTCCTATCCCCATTAATAGTTTCAAAGATCAGGTCCTCCACATCCCATTCCTTGGTTACTCTGAAGCATGAAAAATCACATGATTACCAGTAGCTGGTTCAACTACTTCAGATGCGTACCCTGAAACTTTTGGTATTGTCGTGTGCCCTCACATCAATTCCAACCCACGATAACCTTATCCTAGGGCTTCCTTGGTAAGATTTTGTAAGAGGAGGTAGGCAATTGCCTTCCCCTGAGGGTGTCCAAGATTACGCAGCAGGCTTCCATGGTGAAGTGAGGATTCAAACTCTACTCCCAGAGTCCTAGTCCAGCACTCAAAACGCTACACCAAATTGGCTCCTCTCACAACTCAAACTGCAAGTCTACCAGATGACAAAGGAGAACATGGTGCAGCTCCAGAGGCATGGTAGAGCAGTGCATACAGTTCTTCTGCCCAGCAAACCATTATTTCTCAATTGAAGCAAAGTGTGTCAATACACACAGCAAGAAAACTATTATATGGCTTCTATGAAGTACGCTACCACTCCTGGTACTATTTGCTGCTCCTCACATTTCTACATCTCAACCCCCCGCCCCCCAAAAAAACCAGCCCAACCTACACAAAAACAAAGTTGCTTCTCTTATTTTATTGGGCAGGACTGCTTTCTCAGGATGGCAAGCTCAGCTACCCGCCAAGACATATACCTCAATAAAGGGTCCACAATCACCTGATCCTGATCTCCACCCACTTTCCTTGTTCTAAGTTGCCATCAGGTTAGCTTCAATTTATGGGGACTCGATGAATAGGACCTATGTTGCCAACGTTCGTGATCAGCTCTAGCAGACTTAGGGCAGCCAGCCATGCATTTCCAAATGAATCTATCCACCTGTAAGCCACCTTTCACCTGCAGTTCAAATGGATCAATAATGGCAATAAGAACAGGCAGAAGATAATTCCATTTTGTTTGCTGTCCTCGGTTGTTAAGGGGGAAAACAGAAAATTCAGGAGGATTGAGATAACAGCAATTAGAGAGGGGGAAAAAATACCAGCGAGCGGTGAATTCTTGCAATAGAAGGATGTGAACAGCGGGAGTCTCTCAGGGACTTGTACTTAGCAATTTGTTTAACTTGTTCATAAACAACCTGGAGTTCGGAAGGAAAAATGAAGTGGCAATTTGCTAAAGGACATCAAATTATTTAAAGTAGTGATACAAAAATGGATTGAAAGGATTCTATAAGGAGTTCATCAAACTGAAGAAGGGGACTGTAAAATGGCAAATGAGATTCCGAGCGTAATGGAGCCATCAGCGAATGTTAAACAGGAAGAACAATTTTCTGTCACCTCAATTTGCAAAGACAGTATAGGGCCTAAATAAAAGCCTCAAGGAACCAGATCCCATTTGATTTTCCAAGCTAAGCAGGGTGAACCCTAGATTTATCTATTTATTTATTTATTTGGATTTGTAGACCGCCACTCCCAATGGCTCGGAGCGGTTTACAACATGGCTCGAGGAGAGCAGATAATGGATAAATCATACAGTAAAATATAACAATAAAACAATAATAAGGCACAGTTGGATCACGAGCATTCGAAGGCCTGTCTAAACAAGTGCGCCTTGCAGGCTCTGCGGAAGGAAACTAAGTTTTGCAGAGCCCGCGTTTCTGGTGATCACGTATTCTACAGTACAGGGGCAATGATGGAGAAAGCCCTGCGCCTTGTCGAGGTCAAGGGGAAGGCCTTCACGCTAGGGACGTCAAGGAGGGTCTGATCCTCAGAACGAAGTGATCTCGGGGGGTTATATGGGATCAGGCAGTCCCGAAGTTACACTGGCCCCAGACCATGTAAGGCCTTGAAAGTAAGAACTAACACCTTGAAAGTGATCTGGCACTCAATTGGTAGCCAGTGCAGGTTCTGCAGCACAGGTGTTATATGGCAACTCGTAGGTTCCCCCACGAGCAGCCGGGCTGCAGCATTCTGCACTAGCTTCAACCTCCGGATCACGGACAAGGGTAGGCCAATGTAAAGAGCGTTACAGTAGTCAAGTCTTGAGATGACTGTGGCTTGGATTACCGTGGCTAGGTCATTCCGTGAGAGATAGGGGGCCAGACGCTTCGCCTGTCGCAGGTGGAAGAATGCAATTCTGCTGACACTGGAGACTTGGGTTTCCATTGACAGCAGAGGGTCCAAATGGGCACCCAGACTTTTTAATGATGATGACGGGCGTAATGCCTCGCCATCCAGGGTCAGCAGCTGGATTTCCCTATCTCCCGGACGGCCCAGCCAAAGGAACTCCGTCTTCGCCGGATTCACCTTCAACCTACTGACTCGCAGCCATCCAGTAACGGCTTCAAGGCAAAGATGGAAATTATCGGGTACGGAGTCCGGTCGGCCCTCCATCCTCAGAATGATAGTACATGGATGAGAGACTACAAAGCAATACCACTTTCTGAAGGCTATATTTCAGAAGAAGGAACTGAGTATCCCTTGTCTAAGAAAACCTTCTGAAATTTGTGGGTCACCCTAAGTCGAAAAGCAACTTGAAGGTACATAAATCACAGCAATGCCTCTGTTATATCCGTTCCTGTGGCGTGAAAGATGAAGAATGAGTTGCACACCATTCCTGCTGGCAGGCATGCCACAGGCAGGTAATTGGCCATTGTGTGAAAAGAATGTAGAACTAAGAGGCATTGGTCTAATCCAGCATGGCTCTTCTTACATCCTTGTAATAATTTTTCAAATGTGCACAAGAAGAAAGAACACACTGGATCTCCTTTTCTAAAGATTAAAGTCAAAAGAGAAAGCACATTCTCTCCTGCACCAAAGCCATGCACACCCCTCTTACAGTTTCATAGGAGGTGGCCCAACTGGTTTAAGCTTTGTGCCGATCGGGACGGCTGGATCATGTTACATAGAACATTTGCTTACTACAGCAATAAAGATTGAAATTTAACCTCAGTATGCATCCATAAAGTGAAACCTACTAAGGGCTGATTGCCTGACTTTCTGGAGGGAGAGAGAAAGGGAGAAAATGTACCTGCTCAAATTAAAAACGTTTGAAGGAATTGCTTTGCAGAGAAAAACCATGCTGTGCATGAAGTTCTCAAAGGGGCTTGGATGACAGAGATGAAAGGCAAGATCTGTTTAGTGGTGGTAACACCATATGGTGTTACAGAACCATTCAAACAGAAAATCTTGAGTAACAGGGTAAAGGTAAAGGTTTCCCCTTGACATTCAGTAGAGTCATTTCTGACTCTGGGGAGTGGTGCTCATCTCCATTTCTAAGACAAAGAGCCGGCGTTGTCAGTAGTCGCCTCCAAGGTCATGTGGCTGTCATGTCTTCATGGAGCACCGTTACCTTCCCACCGAAGCAGTACCGATTGATCTACTCACATTTGCATGTTTTCGACCAGCTAGGTTGGCAGAATCATAGAATCATAGAGTTGGAAGAGACCTTGTGGGCCATCCAGTCCAACCCCTTGCAAAGAAGCAGGAAAATTACATTCAAAGATGGACCTAACAGCAGGAGCTGATACCACTCCCCAGATCTGAACCGTCAACCTTCGGTCAGTAAGTTCAGAAGCTCAGCGGTTTAACCCGCCGCCCTACTGAGGGCTCCCCATCTCCGGGTACATCTACAGAAGTAATGCAGATTGTCATCAGTTCAACTGCCAGAGCTCACTGCTATGAAATCCTGGGATTTCTAGTTGGGCGATCTGCCACCACTCTTTGACAGTAAAGGATAAAAACATTGTAAATGTACCACAATTTTATAGGTGGCAAACTGCATTGCTTCTACAGTGTAGATCAGGTTTCCCCAAGTTCAGGCCCTTGGGCTAGATGTGGCCTTCCAAGTTCATTTACCTGCCCGCTGCCCTAAACTGTAGACTTGGGGTGACTCTAAGTCTGAAAGGGCTTGATGGCACATATCAACAACAATCCTAATTAACTTGATGCTTCATCAGTCAAAAGCTAGCCCACACTTCCCACTGAAATACTGGTAAGTGTATGTTGGCTAAAATTGTTCTTTATTTTAAATATTGTATTGATCTATTATTATTATTATTATTTCTGGCCTCCCAACAGTTGAAGGAACCGTGAACTGGCCCTCCGCTTTAAAAATTTGAGGACCCCTGGTCTAGATGTACCCCTAAGTCGTGTGTACTTGAAGGATTGGTTCTGATTTGCTTTCCCCTCTTATCTTTCTGCGTGTTGAGGACTATTACAATTTGTCCTCTAGCAATGGAAGAGTATTTTGTCTGCGGGATTTCCTGGCTTGGAACTCCTGGCTTGGTTATTTCTGTTATGTATGTTGTACTCTTCTGATGTGGTTTGACTACCCTAAAGATCCTGCATGATTTTGGAAGCTAAGTTGAGTCAGTCCTGGTTAATATTTGTATAGGAGACTACCAAAGAATGACAGGTGTTGTTGGCTCTATTTTCAGAGGAAGGAACTAGCAAAGCCCCATCTAATTATTATTTGCCTAGGACAGTGTTTCCCAACCAGTGTGCCGTGGCACACTAGTGTGCCGTGAGCGATCATCAGGTGTGCCGTGGGAAATTGGAACCTCCAATACCCTTTCTTCCCCCTCCTGCCGAACACTTTTTCTTCTCCACTCGGGCTCCCTTCTTCCCAGCCTCGCTCTGCTCGCTTTGCCTCGCTTTGCTCTGGGGCGAGTCTGCGCAGTAGCATCCGCACGGGTAACGTCTTCCTCCCTCCCCCCTCCCGTCCTGAACACGTTCATGCTGCCCCCTCGGATCAAAATGGCGGCAGAAGCGGCAGTGTACAAGAAAAAGTAAGTGTTCGGCAGGAGGGGGAAGAAAGGGCACAAAGGGGAAGGGGGAGGAAGAGGTCTCTGTCGAAAGCTGGCATGGGCAAACTTGGACCTTCCAGGTGTTTTGGACTCCAACTCCCACCATTCCTAGCAGCCTCAGGCCCTTTTCCTTCCCCCTCCCTTAGCCACTTAAGCAGGAAAGGGCCTCAGGCTGTTAGGAATGGTGGGAGTTGAAGTCCAAAGTACCCAGAGGGCCGATGTTTTCCCATGCCTGTTTTAGGGACCTTAAAGTGGTGAGCCTCCTTCCAACATTGTGATTCTGGATAGAAAACAAATAACATAACATAACATCGTTTGAGTCCACAGTGCTCTCTGGGTGTATGTGAACTACAACTTCCAAACTCAAGGTCAATTCCCAAGCAAACCCTTTCAGTACTTTCTGTTGGTAATGACAGTTCAATATGCCAAGTTTGGTTCAATTCCATTGTTTCAAGAGTTCAGGATGCTCTTTGATTGTGTGTTAACTATAAATCCCAGAAACGGTAACTCCCAAATTCCAAGGTCTATTTTCCCCAAACTCCATCTGTGTTCACATTTGGGCATATTGAGTATACATGCCAAGTTTGGTCCTGATCCAACATTGTTTGAGTCCTCACTGGATATAGGTGAACTACAACTCCAAAACTCAAGGTCAATGCCCACCTAACTCTTGTAGCATTTTCTCTAGGTCAGGGCTGTCCAACTGGCGATCTGGGGGCCGTATACGGCCCCCAGCCCCTTCCCTATGGCCCCCTAAGCTTTTTAATAAAAAAATTTGAAAAATAAAATAATTAAAATAAAATAAAAATACCTATTTCCGGGTTCGGAGCAAGTATCGCGAGAATACGCAATCCACAAGGGATTTCGCTGTCAACGCGAGATCACGCCATCATTGACAGCGAAATCCCGTGTGGATTGCGTATTCTTGCGATACTCCTCGGCTACTCTACTACTGGATCACTGAGGCCCACAGATGCGATTAGGACCTTCTTCGACTCAGTTGGTCGTCGCCTCTCTCGTCGTCCGGGTACTCCTGGATCCTGCGCGTTTGGAAAAGGTAGGCCGAAGCAGGGGGCTCCTCAGAGGGCTCCTCATTCCCTCACCCCATCTCCCCTCATGTATTAAATATGAAATTAAATATATTTAAAGATGAAATAAGGGGAGATGGGATACATTAAAATAAGGGGGGAGGGCAGGATGGAATAAAAAATATTTAGTATTAAATAAAAATAAGGGGAGATGGGAGGATGGAATAAAATATATTTAATATTAAATAAAAATAAGGGGAGAGGGGAGGATGGAATTAAATATATTTAATATTAAATAAAAATAAGGGGAGAGGGGAGGATGGAATTAAATATATTTAATATTAAATAAAAATAAGGGGGAGAGGGGAGGATGGAATAAAATATATTTAATATTAAATAAAAATAAGGGGAGAGGGGAGGATGGAATTAAATATATTTAATATTAAATAAAAATAAGGGAGAGGGGAAGATGGAATTAAAAATATTTAATATTAAATAAAAATAATGGGAGAGGGGAGGATGGAATTAAATATAATTAATATTAAATAAAAATAAGGGGAGAGGGGAGGATGGAATTAAATATATTTAATATTAAATAAAAATAAGGGGAGAGGGGAGGATGGAATTAAATATATTTAATATTAAATAAAAATAAGGGGAGAGGGGAGGATGGAATTAAATATATTTAATATTAAATAAAAATAAGGGGAGAGGGGAGGATGGAATTAAATATATTTAATATTAAATAAAAATAAGGGGAGAGGGGAGGATGGAATTAAATATATTTAATATTAAATAAAAATAAGGGAGAGGGGAGGATGGAATTAAAAATATTTAATATTAAATAAAAATAATGGGAGAGGGGAGGATGGAATTAAATATATTTAATATTAAATAAAAATAAGGGGAGATGGGAGGATGGAATAAAATATATTTAATATTAAATAAAAATAAGGGGAGAGGGGAGGATGGAATAAAATATATTTAATATTAAATAAAAATAAGGGGAGAGGGGAGGATGGAATTAAATATATTTAATATTAAATAAAAATAAGGGGAGAGGGCACCGGGGGGAGAAGGCGGAGCCGGGGGAGGGGCGGAGCCAGGGGCAGAGGCGGGGGCAGACCCTACAGCCCCCCAGGTCATCAGTGACCGGAGTTCAGGCCCCTGGGCCGGTAGAAGTTGGACAGCCCTGCTCTAGGTTATAGGAGTTCTGTGTGGGAAGTTTGTGTCTTTCTGCCATTCCTGCCAGGATATCTATGTTGTGTTCATCCAAACAGGCCCAGGTTTCACACTGAGTGTATAAATACATTTAAAAACATATTAACTATATGTATTACTGTGTTAGGGTGTCATTTTAGTTGGTGGTGTGCCCCAGGATTTTGTAAATGTAAAAAATGTGCTGCGGCTCAAAAAAAAGATTGGGAAACACTGGTATAGGAGACTACCAAAGAATGACAGGTGTTGTTGGCTCTATTTTCAGAGGAAGGAACTAGAAAAGCCCCTTTTAATTATTATTTGCCTAGGAAAACCCATGAAATGCATGAGGTTGCAGTTATTGGACAGGCCGCTTGAAGGAACATACACAAAACACACACGTGCACATACACATATGTTTCTGATATTTTGGGATATTGCTAGTTGAAATGTAATGAAACAAGAATGTTAAGTTTTAAAAGTCATATAACTCATCAACAGCGAAGCGGTTCAAATGGTGCTTTATGTTGATGACATGGCACTTTTGCTCCCAAGCCCTATCACGGTTATTATAAAGATGCTTGGATAAGCTCTGCACAAAGGAAAGGTTAATGATTAACTCCCAGAAGACTAGAACTGCAGCCTTTGGGAGTTGGGCGTCTTCTCAGAATGTGGCAAATGGTCATTTCATTTTAACAGGGAGATAAGCAAGAGTTCTTTTGCGAAGTCACCTTTGCCCCTGGCATTGAAGATATCCCATTACACATCTACTTAAACATCTTGCTGATAAGTCCCATTTTGCCAACAACAGCCCAAAAAAAGTGAGCGGAGTCCCTCAGACAGTTAACTGCTCCTCACCGCAACTCGGCAGCATTCCTGGCTGAATGGAGAGCAATGAATAATATCCCACAAGGCTAAATTCCCTGATTCAAAACAAGGTACAAGCTTTCTATGCAATGTACAAATCACAATAACTCTTCAGAGCTAGAAGATCAGCAAACTATGGGGGATTGTTTTTTTAAGAGCATGGAGCACCAGTCGCACTTGAGGAGGGAGTTCTTCTGCTCCAATTTCACATATCCCAATTTTGCATGTGATTTCAACACACACACACACAATTCTAACAAACAAGCTGCATTGTCAATGGTGACATAATGAGATGAATACCAGCTGTCAAACCAGAGCTACTGCCATGTGTTTTACATTTATCTGATTCATGTTGACATATTCCATTGTCCATAAGCATTTTCACATTCTCTGCTATTGCTGCTTTATATTATATCCTCCCATTTTGTCAGCGTGGAAAAGGCTAAAGTAAACAATTAATTAATCTTTGGAATCCCGGTGATTGATAAAGGCAAGGACATTCTGATTGATTTTTTACGCTACATACGCTACATCACCAATTTTGCTTACCAGACTCCCTGTGCTACGATGGATGGATCACAGCATTATCATTTAGATAAGCAGAGCACAGACACAGTGTGAATAGACTAGAGTAGGCGGCAAGTCTGTCAATTGAAAAGTTAACAAAATTCTGTCCAAAGTGTTTGCCTAGTAATGTTTGCGCAGTCCAAGGATCGTACTCATGTCTGTTGAGAGAGTTAACATCTTGACTCCTCGGCAGTTATGAGCATGGCATAACCCTCCAACACGAAGGGCATGTTACATTTGCTGCCGCTCTTAAAACCGCTCAGTTTCACACACTCACCGTGTAAGAACCACCAGTCACACAGATACTCTTCCAGCTGTTCGAGAGTGGAAAGGAAGATGGACAAGAAGGACAAGAGTAGCAACTGCTTCTGTGGTGCATGTGAAAATAGGCCCATAATGAAAACTTTACCCACATGCTTAATTTAAATTAATTATTTATTTTATTTATTTATTAATCACGCTTCTATGCCGCCACTCCCGGAGGGGCTCGGGGCGGCTCACAAAAGCCGTATAGGCGCAATAAAAACAACAACAGTGGTAAAACAACAACCGGTTGGCGGGTAAAATAATACAATAGTTAAAAATCTGAGGTGCAACACATCACGGCAGATAGCAGTTAATTATGTGCCACCTCGGAGTTGGTTGAGGTAGGCAGGATTTCCCTGGGTACTGGTTGTGGGGGGTCGGGAGCAGGTCAGGGTTTTGCCCTCCCTTCTGCTCGAGATCCCCGTGTACAACTGGTGGGCCACTGTGTGATACAGAATGCTGGACTAGATGGGCTGAGGTCCGATTCAGCATGGCTCTTCTTATGTTCTTATGTTCTTATGTGCCATATATTATAATGGCTTGTTTTTATTTTGCTTTTTTGTGCTAATCACAATTTTATGGCCATTATCACACACATTGCACAGATCAGATAGTAACTGCCATATGAAAAAAAATGTGTCCAAAGACTTCATCCCACAAGGGAGGGAGCGGGAGGGTTCATCTTCTACTTGTGGTGTTCAGTGGCCTTCTGTTTACAAAGGAAACGGAGAATTTAACAATAGTTCTCATTCCACCTGTCCAGATTTCATGCAAGATGCCACAAACAAGTTGAAACATCATGACACAAGGCCTTTGACTGCCTTTATTGTGCTAGACCAGTGTTTCTCAACCTTCCTAATGCCGCGACCTCTTAATACAGTTCCTCATGTTGTGGTGACCCCCAACCATAACATTATTGTCATTGCTACTTAATAACTGTCATTTTGCTACTGTTATGAACTGTAATGTAAATATCTGATATGCAGGATGTATTTTCATTCATTCGGCCAAATTTGGTTACAAATTTCCAATACTCTCCAATTTGAATACTGTTGGGGAGGGGGAATTGATTTTGTCATTAGGGAGTTGTAGTTGCTGGGATTTATAATTAACCCGCAACCAAAGAGCATTCTGAACTCCTCCAACAATAGAACTGAACCAAGCTTGGCACACAGAACTCTCATGACCAATAGAAAATACTGGAAGAGTTTGGTGGGCATTGACCTTGAGTTTTGGAGTTCTAGTTCACCTATATCCAGAGAACACTGTGCACTCAAACAATAATGGATCTGGACCAAACTTGGCACATATACTCAATATACCCAAATGTGAACACTGATGGGGTTTGGGGAAAATAGAGCTTGACATTTGGGAGTTACAGTTTCTGGGATTTATAGTTAACACACAATCAAAGAGCATCCTGAACTCTTGCAACAATGGAATTGAACCAAACTTGGCATATTGAACTCTCATTACCAACAGAAAGTACTGAAAGGGTTTGTTTGGGAATTGACCTTGAGTTTGGAAGTTGTAGTTCACCTACACCCAGAGAGTTGTTGTTTGTTTTCTATCCAGAATCACAATGTTGGAAGGAGGCTCACCACTTTAAGGTCCCTAAAACAGGCATGGGAAAACATCGGCCCTCTGGGTGCTTTGGACTTCAACTCCCACCATTCCTAACAGCCTGAGACCCTTTCCTGCTTCAGTGGCTGACGGGGGGGGAGGGGGGAGAAGAAGAGCCTGAGGCTGCTGGGAATGGTGGGAGTTGGAGTCCAAAACACCTGGAAGGTCCAAGTTTGCCCATGCCAGCTTTTGACAGAGACCTCTTCCTCCCCCTTCCCCTTCGCGCCCTTTCTTCCCCCTCCTGCCAAACACTTACTTCTTCTTCTCCACTCGGGCTCCCTTCTTCAGGAGGGGAGGAAGACGTGACGCGTGTGGGCGCTACTGCACAGACTCGCTCCACAACTTCCTCCCTCCCCCCTCCCCTCCTGAACACGCTCACACTGCCCCCTATAATCAAAGAGAATAATGAACCCCACCAATTATAGAATTTGGCCAATCTTCCCACACAGAACCTCCACGACCAACAGAAAATACTGTGGTCTTTGGTGACCCCTTTGACACCGCCTTGCAACACCCCCAGGGATCCCAACCCCCAGGTCGAGAAACGCTGTGCTAGACTAACACAACATTCTCTTTGGAAAATGTCATAAGTGAGTGGTTCCCTCAAACGATGGCCTCCCTTCTTCCATGTATCTCCCTGTGTTCTGCTGTCTTGGAAATGCATGAGCATTTTGCTGGTCAAATATGCATACTTTTCTATAGATAAGAACATAAGAAGAGCCATGCTGAATCGGACCTCAGCCCATCTAGTCCAGCATTCTGTATCACACAGTGGCCCACCAGTTGTACACAGGGATCTCGAGCAGAAGGGAGGGCAAAACCCTAACCTGCTCCCGACCCCCCACAACCAGTACCCAGGGAAATCCTGCCTACCTCAACCAACTCCGAGGTGGCACTTGAATGTCCTTTTCAGTAACTACTGATACACTTGGTATCCATGAATCTGTCTAATCCTGCCTTGAAGTTGTTCAGGCTGACAGCTGTCACAACCTCTTCTGGAAGTAAATTCCATAACCCAATGACCCTCTGGGTGAAGAAATATTTCCCTTTATTAGTCCTAATTTTCCTACCTTGGAGCTTCAGGGAGTACCCTCTAGTCCTAGTGTTTTGTGACAAAGAAAATAATTTTTCTTTATTCACCTTTTCTATCCCATGCATGATTTTATACACTTCGATCAAGTCACCTCTTAAACGCCGTCTTTCAAGGCTGAAAAGACCAAGGCGTTGCAACCTGATTTCATAAGGGAGCCGCTCCATCCCTTGGATCATTCTTGTTGCCCTTTTCTGTACCTTTTCCAGTTCCGTTATATCCTTCTTAAGGTGCGGAGACCAGAATTGTACACAGTACTCCAAATGTGGCCTTACCATAGATTTGTAGAGAGGTAATACAACATTTGCTGACCTATTTTCGATTCCCTTTCTGATCATGCCTAGCATAGAATTTGCCTAGATAGAAACGGATGTCACAAAAAGTGGCAAATAAGTATGGCACTGAAGGATTAATTTGTTACATGCAAGGAGCTGATTTGGCAAGGAAGTGTTAAATGTTGTGGGAACACAGATGCTGGAGGAATACATCAAGTCTGATGACACAGACGTAACAGAGTAAACATTCTGGTTGAGAGTAAACATGACATGAATTGAAACACAGCAGATTTTCGTGTGGGCATCAGTATTAGATAGGCAAGCTTTGGAAATGTCATAACCACAAGATTAGACCCTAAATTCCCCCACCCCCTTTTACTATTTTCAATTTAGGGGCAAATTAATTAGGGCACTTCCAAACCCATATCAGTGCAATCTCTTTTCAAGAGCAAGCTTTTCATATTTTCCAGTCTCTTAATCAAGCAGAAATTATCAAAAAGAAGGGCTGGGGAAGAAGAAATATATTGAAGCCACCACATCTGTATGAGAACAATCATAAGATGGAATGGGGAGAAGAACATTCAGATACTTAAAAATGTATTCATGTATTTGTTTATTGTTTATTTGTTTATTTATGACATTTCTACCCCACCTTTCTCACCCCGGAGGGGACTCAAGGTGGCTTCACATACAGGCAACTATTCGATGCCTTAAAATACAATGTACACTTAAATAAATATTAAAATAGAATTTAAAAGTACATTAAAACAATTAAAACATTTTTTAAAAATACACTCAGAGTTAAACGCGCAATCCACGAGTATAATCCAGGTTGTTCCAATGGTCATTGCACACTGTTCCAAGTCTATCTCTTGCATAAGTTCTCTAAAGACTTGGTCACAAAGCCATGGGGAAGGTCAGGAGGGAGGCGGTTGACCTAATATCCCTGGGGAGGGAGTTCCACACCAAGGGGCCACCACTGAGAAGGCCCTGTCTCTCGTCACTGCCAATTGTGCCTGTAAGGGACGTGGAACCGAGAGCAGGGCCTCCCCAGCTGATCTTAAACTCTGTGGTGGTCCATAGAGGGAGATACGCTTAGATAGCTACGATAGGCCAGAACCATCTAGCACATTATTATTGTTGTAGTAACTGTCATCATTAAAACATCTGGGATACGAGCGGAGAGCAGATAAGCTTCACCAATTACCATCAGTATGTTAAAAAGCATAGATCTGTGCGTTTGGGCACCAAAATGAAAAATTATTAGAAAAATAGAGCCTAGTGAAAGGATTTATCAAACTATTTTATTTTATTTTACTATAAATGATTTAGTTGCATTTTGTTTTAACTTATGCCACAAGCCACCTTTAATTCTGTACTGGGGGAAAGGCTAAGTGTATAAATTAAATTGAATTAATTAAATTAATTTATAATTTACAATGAAATCCATTTAAATAAATTAAATGAACAAAGGTCCCCTTTGGTCAGTTACATTATGAGTCTGAAATCATACTTTCCATGTTCCCACTATTCTGTTATTTCTCATTACTCCACTGATTTGTAAAATAATTATTCCTCATCACTCGACTTAGACGATTTCTCATTACTTCTTATCAGCCTATTCGATTTCTCATTATTATTTCTCATTATCCACTTATCTGCAAAGACAGGCAACAAAATAATTTCTTTTCTTTTTTCTTTTTGGCTATTCTCTCAAGACAACCAGATAAACATTTATTTGGGGGGTGGGGAGGACTGGGGAAGGGAAGGATGCTTTACTGCCAGCTACAGCTCCTTCCCCTGGAAAGGCAAGGTGCAAAATGTTCAAAGTCTCATTTAGGTTTAGGCAGTGCTCTCTGTGTTACCATGATTCAGGAGGCACAAAAGCTGGGATCCTGTCTCATCCATCTTCATGACGAGATTCTACTAACTTGGCTTCCAGAGGCCTAAGCAGCATTTCCACTTGACATTCTCTCCTGATGAAAAAGATCACCTCACAGGCTACTTTATTTGCTGCTGGGATGATTAGCTATGGCCTAGTGCAGATTGCTTTTTTCTGAAACCTGAAGCACAAGCCTTCTTTCACTTCCAAGAGCTAGAGAGCATGAATCCAGTGTTGCAGAGCAATATAATTGGTTTGTTTGCCATCTGAATGATTCACTTTCTACTTCTAGCTCCAGTTCATTAGCAGTCTTATTTTATTATTTATTTCCAGCGTTTATACCCCGCTTCTTCTCAACCCCCGAGGGGGGACTCAGAGCGGCCTAACAACGGCAACGATTCGATGCCACACAGTATACATAATAAACAACAGTTAAGATTAAAATACATTAAAATACAACTTGAATTAAATACATTAAAATACAATTAATATTAAAACATCATGTACATTCATCACAGTTAAAACAATATTCCATCCATAAGCCTTAGATCTTATCCACCAATTTGCCATCTGACCAATCTAAAGTGTCATATCGTGCTAAAGTGCAAACGCTTGGTCCCATAACCAGGATTTCACTCTTTTTCTGGATGCCAGGAGGGATGAAGCTGATCAAATATCAATAGGGAGTGCGGTCCACAGACAGGGGGCCACCACTGAGAAGGCCCTGTCCCTCGTCCCCACCAACCGCATCTGAGATGTAGGCGGGAGCGAGAGCAGGGCCTCCCCGGATGACCTTAAGGTACGAGATGGGACGTAGAGGTTGATGCGTTCGGACAAGTAGGCTGGACCAGAACCGTATAGAGCTTTAAAGGTCAAAACCAGCACTTTGAATTGAGCTCGGAATTGGACAGGCAGCCAGTGGAGCCGACACAACAGGGGGGTGGTATGCTCCCTGTATGTAGCTCCAGTTAGTAATCTGGCTGCCGCCCATTGGACTAGTTGTAATTTCCGAACTGTCTTCAAAGGCAGCCCCACGTAGAGTGCGTTGCAGTAATCTATTCGGCATTACCCATTACTTTTATCTTCCCATGTTAGATAAAAGTAAAGGTAAAGGTACAGGTAAAGGCAAAGGTTTCCCCTGACATTAAGTCCAGTCTAACCCTGTAAGGTCAACTATCTAGAGAAGGAAATTCAAATCAAACCTATGACCGGAAGACCTCGCTGCCACCATCCTAAGCTTGCTAGGCCTCGGCAGACGAACCTTTGGTTTAAAGGGTGAGGCCAGTTCTGTGCACGCTGCGCTCCACCAGAAAAATCCATTGCACAGGCTCGAAAGACACATCCAACCTCCTTAGTCATCAACGCGCTTGTAGAAAGCGTGGGATGAGTCCTTCCTAAGAATCTTCGTTCACGAAGTAATGCCAGAGAGGGAAGTCTAGTCAAGTCGGACAAGACTGGACTTAATGTCAGGGGAAAACCTTTACCTTTACCTTAGTTTGGTAGTGTTTACCTTAGTTTCGGAAGGCTTCACAAAAGAGTCTAGAGCAACAAGCACCTGAGGCAAAGCACCAAAATCAGTGTGTACAGAGCTATCGTACTGTCTATTCTCCATATGGGTCTGAAACATGGGGCACCTATCGCCACCACCTACGACTCCTCGAACGCTTTCATCAGCGATGTCTTCGCACAGTCCTAAATATACACCGACTATGTGACGAATGTTGCTGTCCTTGAGCAAGCAGGGATCACCAGCACTGAGACCATGCTATTGAGAACACAGCTGCGCTGGGCAGGGCACATCTCTAGGATGGAGGACCACCGCCTCCCAAAGATACTACTCTATGGTGAACTCGCCATGGGTCAGTGCAAGAGAGGCGTCCCCAAAAAGAGATATAAGGACTCCCTGAAACAACATCTCAGGCTCGGCCAGATTGATCACCAACAATGGTCCACCCTGGCCTCACATCAGGAGGCATGGAGACGCACTATCCACAATGCTGCAGCCTCTTTCGAGAAGTCACGCCGAATGGGTCTCAAATAGAAACGTCAATGCAGAAAGAACTGCAACTTGGAAACAACATCACCCAAGGAGAAGTACGGTGCTTTCTGCAACCGTACTTGCCTATCTCAGATTGGCCTTTTAGTCATCAACGCGCTTGTAAAAAGTGTGGGATGAGTCCTTCCTAAGAATCTTCATTCGCAAAGTAATGCTGAGAGTTTGGTAGAAGCTGGAGCTAACAGCGCTCCCTGGATTTGAACCATTAACCTTTCAGTCAGCAAGTTTAGCAGCTCAGCAGTTTAACCCGCTGTGCCACCAAGGGGCCCTAGATAAACGTACTTTAATACAATTTAAAAACTGACAGCTCGTAGAGATGCAAATGCACATTTTATAAAGAGCACCAACATGACACTTAGAGAGTGCCACATTCAGAGACAAAGAGGAGTCCAGATGAGATAACTCCTCCAGATTCAAATCCTCTCCATTCATCCAGAAAGTGTACTGCATGAGGTTTTAGACAAACCCAAATCCATCCGTCTAGCCCACAGAACAAAGGTGTTGCAGAGTTACACCACCTCTCCTTGTCAGAAAGGCAGAGTCAACAATTTAATGGGAAGCAAACAACAGGAACCTTTTAACAGTATTTGAGGCGAATTTTCACCATGGAGTCATAATGAGAGGAAAAGACTGGTAATGGGCTGAACCGTTGAGAGCATATCTGACTTTTTAAAAAGGAACCTAGATCACTTGCAAATGATGGGCTGTTAGCACATTTAGCCCACAAACCTAATAATTGTATTTATATAATCTCAGTTACCTACAGAGAGCTTGGAGCACTTAACTAACGCCTTCAGGGTCTGTGTTACTACAGCTTCCCCATCTTACTCATGGGACAAAGCCAGTGAATGCAGTCAAAGCATCACTAGAGCCAAAGTCAGAGAAATTAAACATCAGGCTGCGACAGGCAAGGAATTTATTTATTATTTATTTATTTGCATTATTTCTACCCCGCCCTTCTCACCCGGGGGGGGGGGCTCAGGGCGGCTTACAAGCCAGCAATTCGATGCCATAGTACACACTATAAAACCATAAAACATACAGAATTAGAAATAACAGTTTAAAATTTAAAACAATATTCCATCCACAAACCCACGTTTTAAAAAACAGTACATCATTTTCTCATCTGTTAGCTTGCCAGTCCTATTCCGATCCAAAGTGCTGCTTTCTGCTATTGCAGAAAGGCCTGGTCCCGTAGCCAAGATTTTACTTTTTTCCTAAATGCTAGGAGGGATGGGGTCGATTGTATTTCGCTTGGAAGCGCATTCCACTGACGGGGAGCTACAGCCGAGAAGGCCCTGTCTCTCGTCTCCACGAGCTGCATTTGAGAAGCTGGCGGGAGTGAGAGCAGGGCCTCCCCAGATGATCTTAAATTACGAAGTGGGACGTAGAGGCAGATGTGTTCCGACAAGTAACCATATGGAGCTTTATAGGTCAAAACCAGCACTTTGAATTGAGCTCGTAAGTGAATAGGCAGCCAGTGAAGCTGACACAACAAGGGGGTGGTATGCTCCCTGTACGTAGCTCCTGTTAGTAGTCTGGCTTCCGCCCGTTGGACTAGTTGCAGTTTCCGAACTGTCTTCAAAGACAGCCCTACGTAGAGTGCGTTGTGGTAATCTATTCGGGATGTGACCAGAGTGTGGATGACCATAGGAAAACAGAAATAAGGTTGTATCCAAAGTATTATTATTGTTGTTATTATTAGTAATAATAATCATTCATTTTTATCCCGCTTTTCTTCCATGGGTGGGATTCAAAGTGGGGTATGCAGATAAGATAAGCAGATAAGAAATATTTACTGCTATACAAGCTAAAACGGGAGCATTAAAACCAAGGAAAACCATTCAAAAGTAATGTAAAGCCATACCCTTAAAGCTCTGAGAGTCATAAAACCGTAACAATTGACAGCATCCTCACTGCTTTTCTGCTTGCCCCAAAACCCTACTAACAACAAAACAACAATCCCAGTGTTTCTAGATCCTCATTTAAGGCTCACTTTTCAAAAATGTTTGTTTAAGCTTACACATGTCCAAAAAAACCTAGAATGTGTTGCTATACTTAGGTCCTCTGGGATCTCCTAAACCTGAGTGCCTTATTTTGTAATCTCTTAGTATTATTTATTTATCAGCTACTTTTATAATACCTGTGGAGAAGCCAAGTTTACTGTTCACTTTTTTTAAAACTATGGAGATTTGTGAAGATTTGTGGAGAGGCTATCAACTGGACAGGGTGGACCCTCTTTTAGAATCCCACCACTCTTTAAACTTCTGCCACCATTTTGTGAGAGAGAACTACTCTGAAACACTTTTGTGAGGGAAACTCTTTGTGAGGTAATGAACGCTTTCATGCGACAGGAATAAACTTTTGAAACGAGGCTTGACTTCAAAATCAATGGCACAGAGAGGTTTTTAGATGAAATAACAACTAATAGTTTATTCTGGTACAAAGCTTGGTTTGGTATAACTCTTCCGAGGAGGCACAGCTTAAAAGGTTACGACTTCTAGTTATGGCAAAACCAAAGTTACAATAGCCTAACTATTGTCATCAACCAGCTAGATTAGCTTTTCACTCTTTCAATACATAGGCACTCTGGCCTTCTTCAGACACTTTGTCTTTCTTTAGCCTTCAGGCTTTCTCTAAACTAACTGACTCACAGGTTCAGTTAACCAAGACTGTATTCTCCCAGCCTTAAACTAATCCTAACCCTGCTCTCTCTATAGAGCTGGTCAGACTTAACCACTCACTTTGAGCTCTTCCCTCTCTAAACTCTTAACTCTCTCTCTGAGCTCCTCACACACTGAGCTCCTAACCCTAACTGACTAGAATTCCCTCCTTGGTCTTGTCAGAAGCCTTTTGACTCCTCCCACTACAGCTTCAGAGCCAAGTTGCTATCGCAACTTTGCTCTTCCTGCAGAAATGTGCTCTTAATATCAGCTCTCTCTCTCCTGTTCACTCTCTCCCAACATTACAATACATATTCATTTATATAATACAATTAATCACTTCAACACAATACCATTTAAGGAATCAAACAAAATCAGCATCAGAACAGCAGCATTATTATCCTAATACACAGAAAGAATTAGCATATATGTATACTGTACAAGTACCGTATATACACGAGTATAAGCCAGGTTTTTCAGCCCGTTTTAGGCCAAAAAAAGCCCTCTCGGCTTATACTCGAGTCAAAGTTATTTATTATTTTACTCTGCTATTATTAATTTTTTCATTTATTATTTTATTTTATTATTACATTTACATTATTTTACTCTCTATATTATTATTATTAAATTAATTATTTTACTTTGTGTATTGCTATTATTACATTTACATTATTTCCATTATTATTATTACATTTATTATTTAACTATTATTATTGGAGGGACATGTAAGTACATTTACATTGAAGAAGGTTACAACAATGGTTTGATCAGAGTTGGACAGTCTTATCTTAAATTACAGTTTTATGTAAATATTCAAAAACACTGAACCTATGGATGCCTCAATTAATGTAATTTTATTGGTAACTATTTTTATTTTGAAATTTACCAGTAGCTGCTGCATTTCCCATCCTCGGCTTATACTCGTTAAATACATTTCCCCAGACTTCTTTGGTAAAATTAGGTACCTCGGCTTATATTCGGGTCACCTTATACTTAAGTATGTACAGTATGTATACTGCACATTTTAACTTTCTGTTACATCAATAAGTCTGCTTGTTGAGAGAAAAAGCAGGGTATAAATAAACATAATAACTGTACCTTGGGAAGTCTGACTTGGCCATGGTAGTCTACACTCTGGTTACAGCCCATATAGACTACTGCAACGCGCTCTACGTGGGGTTGCCTTTGAAGACTGATCGGGAGCTTCAAATGGTCCAATGAACAGCAGCCAGATTGCTAACAGGAGCAGCACTCACGGAGCGTACAACTACTCTGTTGTACCAGCTCCATTAGCTGCCAGTTTGCTACCGGGCACAATTCAAAGTGCTGGCTTTAGCCTATAAAGCCCTAAACGGTTCTGGCCCAACTTACATGTCCGAACGCATCTCCCCTTATGAACCATCTAGTACCTTAAGATCATATGGGGAGGCCCTGCTCTTGTTACCACCTTCATCACAAGTACGTTTGGCGGAGACAATAGACAGGGCCTTCTTGGTGGTGGCCAAGCTATGGAATGCCCTCCCTATAGATATTAGATCAGCCACCTCCCTTTTAACATTCCTGAAAAAAAGTCAAGATGTGGCTTTCTGAACAAGCGTTTCCAAATTCAGAGTAACTGACTTAGGAAAATGGAACAACTAGACAAGGAGGCATTATGAATTTATATTTTATTGATGTGTTTAGTTTTTTTATTGTATGTTATGTTTTTAATTGTATTTATGATCATGTAAGCATTGAATTTTATTCTGTTACCCGCCTTAAGTCACCTACGGGCAGAGAAAGGCAGTATACAAATACAGGAAATAAATAAATAATTATAATTATTCATGCAAGGACATTTATATCTGATTGAAATGGGGACGGCCAACAGAGAGACTAATAAAATATAATACTCCTGATGTGGGGGCGATATCACAAGCCAAAAACCCCTTTCAGTCAGCTTTTCTTATCAATGGATACACCATTCACAGATTCAACCATCCATGGCTTGAAGATACACACACACACACACACACACACACACACAACAACAAAAATCCAAAAAACAAAGTTTAATGTTGCCATTTTATGGAAGGGACACCAAATTACTATGCCATTATACATAATGAGACTTGAGCATCCCCAGATGTCGGTATCCATGGGGGACTGGAAACGAAACCCCGGTGGATACCGATAGCCCACTGTACTTGCATTTCCTGTTCCTGTATTAGAAAAACTGCCTACAGTGTTGAACAAAAATGGAATCAATTTATCCCGTGTTCACCACATAGCTCTGGGACCCAATTATAGCATTGGCAATTTAAACCAGGCATGTAACTTTCAACAATAATGCTTATTTAGAATTTCATTCTGAGTTTTTTATCCATAGATATCATGTGTGCACTACTCTGATGAATTTCCACAGCAGTAATAACAAACTTTTTAAAGATTGCAACTGAAAACAATCTCTTAGTAACATTACCTGCTATCTGGCTAGCATTCAGTTTGGGCTTTGATATCTGTGGTTGATTTCTTCTTATTTTGACAATTGTAAGGATACATTCATAAGCAAATAAAACAGTGTGTCCAGAAACATAAATAACTAGAGCTACACAAGCCACCAACTCACTAGGTGGTCTTGGAAAAGACACAGCCAATGCGGCTGGGATGGGAAGCAGTTTTGGACAGGGAAAAATTGTATGAACATTTGCTTTTAAATGAGGGAAGAAAGAAAATGAGTGCAATTAAATAGCAAAGTCATCACTTTACAGCCTTTGCTTCCTGTTCTGTAACAGGAAAATCTGAAATCAAATCCGCAAGGGCTTTGTGAAGCTGCACGATAACTTAGGAATGAAAACCATTTGCACGTTAAGGCTCATGCCTTCCCATTAAAACATTTAGATGCATAACATTTTCTTAAAGCATCCTGTTCAGTTGCTCATGTTCATATTACATTGCAAATAATCAGTGGCAAAAGGGCTCTTTTTGTCCAGTCATCTTTATTTCTCCCTAAAGAGTTGCTTTTCCTCTCTTTGTGTCAGCACAAATTGCCTCCACACAATTAGGCAAAAAAGGTAAAAGCAAACTGAGAACAAGTAGTTCCGCTGACTACTAGGTGGGAGACAACCCGGAAAGCAAACAGAATCAGCTCAATAAGGCAAAACCGCAACACACATGGCTCAACCCCTTTCCCTGTTCCTTGGACTTTTACTATCTAGAGCAGGGGTGCTCACACTTTTTCAGCCTGTGAGCTACTTATAAAACAACCAAGTCAAAATGATCTACCTACCCACTACTCAGAGAGCCATAAAAGCAAAATATTTGAAAATTTATTTCAGTGAGAGCCATATATTATATTTTAAGACTGAATTCAACTAAATGTGAGTATAATAAGCCCCTGAATTTATTCATAATAGTAATGATGATAATATTCATTCAGCCTCTGCTGCTGCTGCTGCTACTACTACTACTACTAATAATAATAATAACAATAGTAATAGTAACTACAACAATAGGTTCCTAGAGTAGGAGGAGACCTCCAAGGGCCATCCATTCCAACCTCCTTCTGCCATAAGGGAAAAACACAATCAAAGCATTCCTCACAAAAGGCCATTCAGCCTCAGATAATAATAATAACAACAACAACAACAATGGGTTCCTAGAATAGGAGACCTCCAAGGGCCATCCAGTCCAACCTCCTTCTGCCATAAGGAAAAACACAATCAAAGCATTCCTCACAGATGGCCATTCAGCCTCTGATAATAACAACAATGGGTTCCTAGAATAGGAGGAGACCTCCAAGGGCCATCCAGTCCAATCTCCTGGGCGGCGTCGGGAAGGAGCCTTCATCCCGCCCTGCCTGCAATCTACCAGGATGCCCTACGCGATCTACCAGTAGATCGCGATCTCCCTAATGAGCACCCCTGATCTAGAGAATGAATCAACTTTAAATCTGGTTTCTGCCTCCTGCAGAATTCTGGGTTTTGTAGTTTAGGGACAAGGCTTTAACAGCTTTACTAAACTACAAACCCCAGAATTCTGCAGGAGGCAGAAACCAGATTTAAAGTGGATTTATTCTCTAGTGCAGTGTTTCTCAACCAGTGTGCCGGGGCACACTAGTGTGCCGTGAGCGATCATCAGGTGTGCCGTGGGAAATTGGAACCTCCAGGAGGAGGGGGGGAAGTCTAGTGTGTTGAAGTATAAAAACCCTAAGAAACTTACCTCGATGAAGGCACAAAATTACAACACCCCCCCTCCCCACCCGTTGTCTACTTGGTCTCTCCCGCTCCATGCATTGGGAAGGCCCACCTCCCTTTCTTCAAGTAGAGACCTCCTCTTGCCTCCTGGGGTTCTGTGTGGGAAGTTTGGCCCAGTTCTATCATTGGTGGGGTTCAGAATGCTCTTTGATTGTAGAGGAACTATAAATCCCAGCAACCACAACTCCCAAATGTCAAGATCTATTTCCCCTGAACTCCATCTGCATTCACATTTGGACATATTGAGTATTCATGCCAAGTTTGGTCCTGATCCAGCATTGTTTGAGTCCACAGTGCTCTCTGGATATAGGTGAACTACAACTCCAAAACCCAAAGTCAATGCCCACCAAACTCTTATAGCATTTTCTCTTGGCTATGGGAGTTTTGTGTGGGAAATTTGTGTCTTTCTGCCATTCCTGCCAGGATATCTATGTTGTCTTCATCTAAACAGGTCCAGGTTTCACACTGACTGTATAAATACATTTTAAAACATATTAACTATATGTATGACTGTGTTAGAGTGTCATTTTGTGTAATTTTGGTTGGTGGTGTGCCCCAGGATTTTGCAAATGTAAAAAGTGTGCCACGTCTCAAAAAAGGTTGGGAAACACTGCTCTAGTGTGATGAGATGACACCAATAGAAAGGAGGAGAAATGTTTATTCATATCAAACCATGAAGTGTACACCTTGTTCTTTTCCTAGAATACCTGCAATTCCAGCAGCCCCACTCCCTGTTAACAATCACTCTTTTGTTGTTTTTGCACATATATGCATTTTCTACTTCTGTAAATGAATTTTAGTCCAGCTGAAGAAGGCACCACTGCAATGTACAAGGACACACACAGATTACCATGCCTCTGCACAAAAAGCTAGCACTTGCAAGAACAATTCAGTCTCTGAAATCCTAGGTGCTATCAATACAACATCATTTTCACAGCACCCAACTCTGACACTACTTTGTAATATTGGCAATGAAGGAAACAATATAAGGGAACTCAAACCTTTGTAAACGGTGTTATAATCTTGACTGCCTTGCTGCAGGTAATGGTCTACTCACTAAAATCATGTATGTTCCTAGTCTGGGGGTTTCCAACACCAACGAAAGACTGATCTGTTTACTCAGGCATTTCCCTGTTCATTATTCCAATTGTTTTACTGTAATGAATGGGCTCATAAGAAATTAGTTTCACTGTTTTATTATTTAAGCCAGTGTTTCCCAACCAGTGTGCCGTGGCACACTAGTGTGCCTTGAACGATCAGCAGGTATGCCGTGGGAAAACCTCCAATATACCCTTTCTTCCCCCTCCTGCCAAACTCCTGCTGCTGCTGCTTGCGGGGGGGAGGGAGGGGGGGGAGGGAGGAGGAGGAAGGGCCGAGCAGCGGCAAAGAAGGGGCCGCAGGGCCGCCTCCTTCGGCCGTTTCCCCTCCGCGAGCGCCAGCCAGCCTCCAATCAAGGGAGGGAGGAGGGAAAGGTGACATCACTCAGGCCCCGTCCCCTTCCCAGCGGTTGCCATTTGAGGAGGAAAGGCCGTCAGAGAGGCTGAAGTGAACGGGAGGGAGGATCGGAAAGGGGTGGAGTGTCCCCCTTCCCATGAGGAAGAGGCCCACCCATCATTATTTGAGTCCACAGTGCTCTCTGGCTGTAGGTGAACTACAACTCCCAAACGTCAAGGTCTATTTCCCCCAAACTCCATGTGTGTTTATAGTTGGGCATATTGAAAATTCATGCCAAGTGTGGTCCAGATCCATCATTATTTGAGTCCACAGTGCTCTCTGGATATAGGTGAACTACAACTCCAAAACTCAAGGTCAATGCCCACCAAACTCTTATAGTATTTTCTCTTGGTTATGGGAGTTCTGTGTGGGAAGTTTGATTCCATTCCATCATTGGTGGAGTTCAGAATGCTCTTTGATTGCGGGTGAACTATAACTCCCAGCAACTACAACTCCCAAATGACATTTTGTGTCATTTTGGTTGGTGGTGTGATTTTGTAAATGTAAAAAATCTGCCGTGGCTCAAAAAAGGTTGAAAAACACTGATTTAAGCTACTTTTGGGTGTGTGTGTGTTTGAGAGAGAGAGAGAGAGAGAGAGAGAGAGAGAGAGAGAGAGAGAGAGAGAGATTTTAAAGATGAAATTCGTTCTCTAGCCTGCTGGATGTCTCAGCTTGCATCTTACTTATTCTGAAAACTATATGGTATCTCCTCAACCCAGATTCCTCAACCCAGATCTCAAAAGCAATCAGAATTATTAATAGCATTCTGCACTCACCTGAAATTTCCAGGTTTCATTATAGCACCCTTTATTTCCAAGGCCTAGGAAGCAATCTAAATGCTTGAACTCCTTCTCCATCAATTCCCACCCAGTTGCTGGATGCAAACTGATCGTGCTACTAATGAAATACCAAGAATTGTGGCAGCAGTTCTAAAAGTAAAATGGAATGAACAAGCCCTCAAATACTTTTCTGCCATAACTGCATCTACATGGAGTCACCCAGGAGCCAGTATGATAAGGTGGTTTGAACACTGGTCTATGACTCCAGACATCAGGGTTCAAACCTTCACTTTGCCATGGAAACGCACTGCGCGACCCTGGGAAAGTCACACTGTTTCAACTTCAGAGGATGGCAAAGGCAAACACACTTTGAACAAAATTTGCCAAGAAAACCTTAACGGTGTAAAACATGTCTAGAAGTTTGATCATGCAAGCCTTTTAATAAATAGTATATCTTGTCCTGTATCACAAGATCTCAGGGAGGCTTACAAATATTTGCAATTTAGACTACAGAATTTCCCTTGAAACAAAATCAGAAGCAGATTTGTGGTCAACAAAGGCAATAATAAATTTTATTGCCAGGAAGTGAATGACAGAATCATAGAATCTTAGGAGTCGGAGAGGACCACAAGGACTAACTAGTCCAGTTCCTCACCATGTAAAAATACACAACTAAAGCACTGCCAAAAAATGGCAATTCAGCCTTTGTTTAAAGACCTCCAAAGAACAAGAGCCTACCCCCTCCTAAGGTAGTCTATATTACCGTTAAACAGCTCTTACAGTGAAGAAATAATGTTTAGACCAGGGCTGCCCAGGAAGTCGATCGTGATCGACTGGTCGATCCCAGGACCGAAAGAGGTCGATTCCAGCTGGATGGGGCACTTCTAGAGGGGGCGGAGCCATGCCGTGCCAAGCCTCGCCCCCTCCCCCGGCTTCAGCGCTACCACAGCTTCTTCAGCCTTGAGGAGGGTAGTGCCAAGCCAGTAGTGGCTAGCTATGCCAGTGTTTCCCAACCTTTTTTGAGCCGCGGCACACTTTTAACATTAAAAAAATCCGGGGGCATACCATCAACCAAAATGACACAAAATGACTCTGTAACACTGTAAAGAACGGCTGGGGGTGGTGAGCTGCTGGGAGCAGCTGCTGGGAGTGCCGAAGCCAGGGGAGGAGCCAGGCCACACCATGCCCTGCCCCCTCCCCCTGGCTTCAGTTCTCTCACAGCTTTGCCAGCCTTGAGGGGGCAGTGCCAAGCCAGCATTGTGCTGGCTCTGCCACCGCTGGCTTGGCACTGCCCCTCAAGGCTGGTGAAGCTGTGGGAGTGCTGAAGCTGGGGAGGGGGCGGAGCCAGGCCGTGCCATGCCCCGCCCCCTCCCCCCGGCTTCAGTTCTCTTACAGCTTCGCCCGCCTTGAGGGGGCAGTGCCAAGCCAGCATTGTGCTGGCTCTGCCACTGCTGGCTTGGCACTGCCCCTCAAGGCTGGCAAAGCTGTGGGAGTGCTGAAGTCGGGGGAGGGGCGCCTTAGGCTCCGTCATGCCCCCCCGGCTTCAGCTCCCTCACAGAGGAGGAGCATGAGCGGTGGACAGGCTTCAGTAGGCGGTGCTCCTCCTCCACGCGGCTTCAACAAGCAAGGGGCGGGAGTCATGGCAGATTGGAGGCTGGTTGGGGAAATGGCTGAAGGAGGCGGTGCCCCGGTCCCTTCTTCTTTTTCTTCGCCGCCGCCCGTCCCTTCCTCCTCCTCTCCCAAGCAGCAGGAGTTCGGTTGGAGGAGGGGGGAAGGAAGGGGGGCAGAGAGCTTTTCTCGCGGCACACCTGATGATCACTCACGGCACACTAAAGCCAGAAGGGGAGGGGGCAGAGCCAGGCCACGCCAAGCCATGCCTCCTCCCCCAGCTTCAGCGCTACCACAGCTTCTCCAGGCTTGAGGAGGGTGGTGCCAAGCCAGTAGTGACTAGCTATGCCACCATTGGTTTGGCACTATCCTCCTCTAGCCTGGAGAAGCTGTGGTAGAGCTAAAGCCAGGGGGCGGAGCCAGGTTACGCCAAGCCCCACCCCCTCCCCCTGCTCCGCCCTGCTTCTCTCTCAGTAGATCTTTCTGACTTGGTTTTATTATAAGTAGCTTGCATGCTGAAAAAGTGTTGGCACCCTTGGTTTAGACAGAAATTCGAATCCACTGATTGGTGTTCTAGCCTCTGGAGCAGCAAAAAAACTAAGCCCACCGCATCTTCTACTTCAGGGCTGTCCAACATCTTCGGGCCCAAGGGCCGGAATGCAGGTGACGGATCACCTTGGGGGCCGGAGCGGAGGGCGTGGCTGCTCGCGGGGGCGTGGCTGCAGTGGGGGGGCGTGGCTGCTCGTGCGTGACCCGCCCCTTTTCGGCACCTGACGTCACTCCGCCGAAAAGGGGCGGGTCGCGCAAGATGCCGGGCATGCGCACCAGGGCGGGAGGGGCGGGCCGGGGATCGGCGAGCCGCCCTCCGCCCGTCTCCTAGCTCTTGCAGCAGCGCGCCTGAAGGAAGGTAAGCCCGGAGCTTACCTTCCTTCAGGCGCGGCCGCTGCAAGAGTCAGGACACGGCGGAGGACGGCTCGCCGATCCTGCCCTGGCGCGCAAGCCCGCAAGCGGCCCTGCGCGAGCAAGGAAGAGGCGAGGGGAAGTCCCGCCCCTAGGGCATCTGACGTGGCTTCCCTCCGCCTCCTCCTCACTTATGTCGCCCCCTCTCACGCCGCCCCGAGATCGAAATTTTTGAAATTTTTTTCTATTTTTTTTTAAAAACTGATGTTTATGCAGGGGGTTAGGGGGGCGTGGGGAAGGGGCTTGGGGGCCGTGTACGGCCCCAGGGCCGCCAGTTGGACAGCCCTGTTCTACCTGACATCCCGTCAGTATTCTAAGATGGCTATCACATCAGCTCCCAGTCTTCTAAGCTAAACACATCAAATTCTCTCAAGTCCTTCTTCAGAAGACTTGGTGTCCAGACCTCTGATTATCTAGTTTGCCTCCCTCTGGATATGTTCCAGCTTGTCCATATCCTTCTTGAATTGCTTTGCCCAGAACTGGACACAGCATTATTCCAGATGATGCCTGACCAAAGCAGACTAGATGGCCCTACTACTTCTCTCAATCTGGACGCTACGCTTCATTTAAGCAGCAAGTAGACTTACCAGAAAAAAGAACCAAAACTTTAAATTTACACCATAAAAAAATAATTCTGGTATACTGGTAATTGTTTTCTACAAGTGCTCATGCCTTGTAGAAAACCCAGATGAATACAACAATTGCAGCAAGCTACCATTTACCTATTCTATGCTAGTCTGCACTGTACTGATTCTTGTACTCCAACAATACCTTACAATGAAACTTTGTGAAAATAGAAAAGGAGTAAAGAGCATATAGAGCTTCAAACATACATATGAGGTTTTAAAAGCTCATATTAATTCACAAATACAATGCAGATCAGCAACTTTCTTTTAATATAGTACCATAATTTGTATGGTAATTCAACACCTGCAAGAACAGGACCCCACCTCAAGGGGCTTGCAATCCATAATTCAGCATGACAAACAGGGAACCAGAGGAAGAAAAGGAAGGGCAAGCACGTATTTATTTCAGTAACACATAGTGAAGCTTATTTATGAAGGGACTACAGGTTCCTTGTAAAACCTTAAAAGGCAAAGAAGATTTTCAGGTGGTATACAAACAAGATGGCCAGGAACAGAATTTTAGTCTTCAGCTATGTGTGGTTGGGAATGAAATGTTGGGTGCAGAACCCAAGTACTTTTTCGTATTTTAAGACACGTTTTGTATGATATATTTCAATTTAAAATATTTTATTCTACCCTTCACCAGGCATCCAACTTTTATTTTCCTCTTGGTGAACACCACACCCTTTACATTTCACTGACTATCTATGCAAAAGGTCCTGCGTTCTGTCCTTGGCTTAGTCAACGAAAGGGAGAGAGGCCTTCCACATGAATCCTTAAGAATTGCTCCCATTCAGTGGCTAAAATGACTTTGTGGTCTATTTATTTATTTATTTATTTATTATTCGGATTTACTAGACCGCCCCTCCCCAAGGCTCGGGGCAGTTTCCAACCCTAAAAACATCATAAAAAACATTCCTAAAAACAATCACATATGTCATAAAACATCACATAGATCGGAATACGACCGATCTACAGAGAGAGGCGGCATAGTTAGGTGGCGAGGTTTGATGTTCAGATGCTAGTCAGTTGCCAAATGCTTGCTGAAATAGCCAAGTCTTGCAAGTCCTGCGAAAGTCCATCAGGTCCTGCAGGGCCCACGTCTCGGCCGGCAAAGAGTTCCACAAGGTCAGTGCAGCCACCGAGAACACTCTCTGTCGGGTACTGGCCAGCCTGTAGGACTTCACACCTGGGACTTCAAGAAGATTACAACCCTCTGAGCACAGTGATCTTCTGGGCATATATGGGGTAAGCTGTTCCCTCAAGTACACTGGCCCCAAACCATGGAAGGCCTTGAAAGTCAAGACTAACACTTTGAAGGAGATCCGGAATTCAATAGGTAGCCAGTGCAGTTCGCGCAGCAGAAGTGTTATGTGAGCTGTTCTAGGGGCTCCCAGCAGGAGGTGGGCTGCCGCGTTCTCCACCAGTTTAAGCTTCCGGGTCGCCGACAAAGGAAGGCCAATGTATTTGCTTTGTTAATCTTTCTAATGCAAGTTGTATCGGCTACAGTAACTAAAACTGAATGGGATCACAACAAGTGTAGAAAGGGAATTTAATGCTTCCCTCCCCTAGTGCAATTGATGTAAGACAAATGGGACCTTCACAATTTTTTCAGGATAAATGCCACCCTTTGCCCTTAATATCGTTATTTTATGTACAAGGGTTATTCAGAAAGTAAGGTTACAAGGCACGTAGCTCTCGCAGGGAATTTTCGCCGGGGACACTGGTATCAACACTGTGTAGCGGGAAGCCAGTGGAAGCAAATAAGCAGTGCCAGCCGTCAGTAGCTCATCAACTGGCGTTGTGGTGAAGTTTACAGATGAACGTCCTCATTCTTTTTCCCACCAAGTGCAAAATTCATGCTATAATACACTACCAAAATGCTAAGGGCATGAATGCCACTGTAATTTATTGCGAGAAAAATCGTGGCATCAGTGTTTTGGGAAAGAAAAAGGGGTTCTGCTCATTGATTTTTTGGAAAGAGATGAAACAATCAATACTACAAGATATTGTGAGACCACAAAGAAACTTCACAGAGCCATTTAAAACAAATGTCATGGGATGCTGACAGTGGGAGTCTGTCTCCTTCATGACAATGTGTGGCCTCACACCACTCATGAAACACAAGAGCTGTTGACTTCATTTGTTTGGGATGTTTTAAGCCACCCCTCTCACACCCCCGATCTCGCACTCAGTGAGTATCATTTGTTCACTAAATTGAAGGAACACCTGGGTGGAAAACACTTTTCTGACAACGACAAGGTGAAAATCGAAGTGACAAACTAGCTGACAAAGATGGTAGGAGACCTCAATAACACAGGCAACAAAAAACTTGTTGCATGGATGACAACATGTACTGAACAATTGTGATTGTGTGTAAAAATAATGTAATACCTATGCTATAATCCATGGAAGTTTTATTAAAATATACTGTATTCATTCTTTGTATTAAAAAAATCTTTTAACCTTACTTTCCGGATATCCCTCATATTATATCCTATCATTACCCAGCCCTGTGGCAAAAGCAAAAATTAAAGTTTTCCTTGGTGAAAGCATGTAAAACATTTAATATGTGTAAACTCTAGATCCTGCATATGTTTACTATTGCTACAGAACTTATATTCCAAGGTTAAAAAGTTGGAATATAAACATTCATCACCTATGATTCAATGGACAGAAGAATTTACTGTTTTAGCTGTACATGAAAGGGTATTTCATGAACATCAACTTCAATAACATTTATTTTTGCTTATGTTTATGTTTTCTTTGTAATTATATCCCTACAATCTAATAAAATGTTTAAAATGTAATTAATATATCTGTGAAGACTCTCTACTTTATAACTTCTGCCACCACAAAAATGTTAGGAACTGAGGTATTTTTGATCAGGGATCCTAATTGTAAAGATCTCAGATTCTGCCTCAAATTAATGGAGGTGTGTGTCACCAAACTGTAATGGCACCAACACCTTTGTAAATTTGCTGCCACCAGTGAGTAATTCTTGACCACCCGAAGTTTCTAAAGCTTGCACCAAAAGAGGTTACTGAGAGAGATTTATGAATAAAAAACTTTAACAGTTTATTTGTTAACAAAGCTTAAAGCGTGGAGGGTTTAAGATACACAGAGCTTAGTTAGTTACAGTATCTTCTTAGAGGCACAGATCTTAAGGTTACTAAGTTTCTAAATGGGGTACAATGTTTGACTGTATTTCTCCAAACCCTGACTCAACAATATTATAGATACTTTGCCCACTTATAGGCCTTTAACCTATCTTCTAGGTTAGCTTTTCAGCCTAACCTACAAATAGCGGTCTTTAAAGGCTTTCTAAACCCTAACTGCCTTTCTGCAGTATCAAAACACAACCTTTATCCTGTTCTTCTCAGAACAGATAACAGCAGCCTCCCAAAACTGCCACCAGCCAGTCCAACAACTACTGACTAACTGACTAACTGATGAATTTCAAATCTGGAAATTCTAAGGCTAATTGTAGGCTCCGCCGCCTGTTGCTATGGCAACGGAACTTCTCAGAGGCCGGGCACTCTAATACTCTCCGTTAACCCTTTGTGGTCTGTCTAACATTTAATCATCTAACACAATACAAATGTAATAATACAAACCACACACCAACAACAAAACAAAGACAAAAACCTGCAATACACATAGCAACTTCATTACAATATCAATATCAATTTAATTAACATATACATGAAAAAGCAAGACATGGGAACAGTGCAGAATTTCCCATAAACAGACAATTCCAAAAGCTTACTGAGAAAAAATGCTTTACTATGTTTGGCAGCACATTTAGAGACTACATTTCATTGGGAAAGCTTAAATGCTCTGTCATTTTCTCAATAGTTAAAAGTCTGGAACATCATGCTAATGGATAAATCAACTGAAACAATAAAGACTACTACAGATAACCATTCCTAATTCTATAAAGCTTGGTACATGTTTATTAGTTATGCTAATGAAAATGTCAATCTTCGCTCTCCCCATTCCTCACATGTTGATTTTTGGACAGAGAATCTAGTATAATTGGTGTCAAGTCAGATGGAGATTTCTTAGTTGGATAGCCATGAAACACAAACCCAATTCACCTTACTGTACTCATTGGAAAACACATTGTTTGCTTCTGTAAAATATTTTTCACACATAATAAAAAAGAGAAAAACAGCCTCACCCACTAGAAACACAGCACCATGGTAAGCAGTCAGTTTAACTTCTGAAAGAGCTTCAAATTAAACCCCCAAAAGACCCTCTCCCATATTCCCACCACATGGCCCTTGGGGAATGGGGAGAAGAGCTCAAAGCGTAGCTAGACCCATATAGGAATAGAGAGTCCTTCAAATAACATGGTGCCAATGGTGGTATACATGTACATTTTTGACAAATTGCATATTAAATGCAAAGATGCACTTGGTCTACTTCATTTCTCACACAATTACAAAGGAGGGGGAGGAAGGGGCAGAAAATGAGCCAAAATCAAAAGCAGAAATGACTTCCAGTGATAACTGATTTAGTACAAGTACAACAGTATGACTCACTGGAAGGGCACGGATTCAAAATTGGACTGCACATCCGACCTGTTCTTTAATTTTTGAGTCAGATGAAGAGTTATAACATACTCAAAGCCCTTATGCACCACTTGAGTAACTCTATTATCTGTCTCTGACTTTTCTTTCCTTTTCAATACATAATCTGTATTTTAAATATGCATATTTCTCTCACAAATAAAATAAAATCAGACTTGTAAACATGACCTTCTCTTGTTCAGCTCTGAAGGACATGAACAGAATGTTTCACAAACCAGAGGACAGCACTTGGGCCCTTCAGCCGAAGCTGTAATGGTAGAAAATAGGAAGGATGTCCTCCACTCATTCAATAATGTTTATTCCATAACTAAGACTGCACATTAAATTGACTCCTTGATGCCAATACTTTGTGAAGTGCCCCTTTTAAAAACACACACAGACATATAAGATTCCTTGCAAATCCTTTCAAAAGTTTCTGAATTCCAAGAACAGATCATAGATCATTATAAGCACCATATAAGGACCGTACATATAATTATTTCCTGTCTTCATTATGTGACTGGAGCACAAGCTCTGGCTGCCAAAAAAGAGTAAGATGGCATCACATGGCACAGACATTTCTGTAAAATACATATTTTTGCTTACTTTCTGCTTTCAGAAAACATAGATTGCCCTTCGAACCCTATCTTGGGAGAGTTACATAACCTATCAGGTTATTGCCTCATAATATGAATATCCCAAGAACAGGAAAGAACAACCATATATCTGAGGGTAGAACTAATAACAGTAACCAAAAAGATTCTACATCACATCACAATGCCTAACATTATTAAACCTTTACCTATATTATAGAGACACAAGAAATTCTGGCCACTTTTGATGCACATCATGTGTTCCTGCTGTGCTCCAGTACTTTTATGCTTGTGTCCACTGTACATCAGACTATGATGTACCAGTCAGACCACTATTTTGCAATTATTGTCCATCTGTGGTAATGTCGCAACAGCTTCAAGGTGAACACAGAGATTGCAAGATGTCTAAATTCTCTTTCCTGCAGATGTGAGTCCCATACTACACTCCAACTGTTGTGGGCAGCTGTACCTCACTTTTCCTTCAAACTAAAGTCAGAACCACTCCACATTCATGGGAGATACGTTGCTTCCCAAACAACTCGCCCCTAGTTGCTGTGAATTTTCTGGGTTGTATAGCCCTGTTCCAGAAACATTCTCTCTTGACGGTTCGCCCACACCTATGGCAGGCATCTTCAGAGGTTGTGAGGTCTGTTGAAAACTAGGCAAGGGAGGCTTATATATCTGCAGAATGTCCAGGGTGGAAGTTTCCAACAGACCTCACAACCTCTGAGGATGCCTGCCACAGATATGGGCAAAACGTCAGGAGAGAATTATTTATTTATTAAAAACCTTTGTATCCCGATCTTCTCAACTCTGTAGAGGGACTCAGACAGGCAGACAGCAAGAATTCAATGCTAACATTAAAATCTAAAACATCATAAATAACAATAAAATTACCAATACATATAAAATAAATTACATAAAAAGCCGTTCACCAAGGTAAAATCATGTCCAAATCAGCCCATGTATTCAGTCCATATATTGTGATCAATAACTTAGTCGATTAGCGAATGCATCTGGAACATGGTCATACAGCCCGGAAAACTCACAGTAAACCAGTGATTCCAGCCATGAAAGACAACAACTTGCCCCAAGTTAAATAAGGCCTATGGGTGTGCATGCCTTCAAGTTGTGTGTCAATTTATGACAACCCCCATTAAATTCATAGGGTTTTCTGAAGCTAGAAATACTCAGATATGGTTTGCCAGTTCCTTCCTCTGAAATACAGCCTCCATTACCTGGAATTTGTTGGTCATCTCCCTACAAGTATTAACCAAAACTTCCATGATCAAATGGGATCTGATGCCTTCAGGGTATTTAGGCCTATAAATGTTTACTTTGGAAATGCATCTCGGGTGCTAACAACGTATTTCGGGTAACACTTAAGTTTAGCCCCAAGTATTTTATAATTTTTTATACTTGACAGAGATGGGCAATGCATGGTCTTTCAGATTTTGTTAGATTCCAAATACCTGATTCCCTTAATAGAGAGAGAGAGAGAGAGAGAGAGAGAGAGAGATTAATAAATGGTTCTCAAAGATCACTGATTCTCAAAGTGGGTGGTACCACCCCCTGGTGGGAGGTGAGGCGATCCAAGGGGGCGGTGGGAGGCTCAAGATAATTTGGGGAGGGTGAACCCCTTTACGGGGGCGGTGAACGATTGGCCGTTTAGGAGGGGTCGTGCGGCCCTCTTCTTTGTCCCCGCCCACTTCGCTTTGACCTGCATATTAGATATTTGGATTAGAATTCATAAGAGTAGCAAAATTATTTATGAAATAGCAACGAAAAAATGGTTGGGGGTCACCACAACATGAGGAACCTTATTTAGGGGTCATGGAATTAGAAAGGTTGAGAACCACTGCATTAATACATATATCTTTCTGTTTATTTGTTATTTAAAAAATTAAAAATAATTTCTAGGGGGGCGGTGAGTAATTTTTTTTCCTGGAAAGGGGGCAGTAGGCCAAAAAAGTTTGGGAACCACTGTGAAAGATTAACACTAGCAGACCCTGCTTTAATTGCTATTAATAAAATACATTATACAATCCTAACAAACATCTTAAATATAAATATAAAAATATAAATATGAATATGAAAAAGGAAGGTGATAGAATATCTGTGTTTCATATAATGACTGTCTTTTAGGAAATATTCGTAAATATTACAACTGGTCTTTCAGTGGCATTTGTCTTCAAAAATAGACTGTTTTGATTAAAATGAATGCACACCTAAAGGTATTTCTTTGTATTATTTAATACACCTGTGAAGCCTAGGTAATCTAGATGTATTTTAAATGGTCAGCACTTTATTATAAATGTATATGGCAACATAAACTTCCCGAAATAGTACTGGTAACATCAAGGTATCCAAGAAGGAAAGAATAAGATAATTCTTCATTATTTCCAAACACAACAAAGCATGTAAATTGGCTAATATATGAGAATGTGCAACAAGAAGAATTATATGACCGAAATAGACCTTCTCCACACTTGCATCATGCATCATGATCTTGGAGGAAAATGTGTATTTGCAAATCTTTCTATTAGGTTATATTTGGTGCTTGGTTGAAGTATCAAGGAGAAACAAGTTTTAGGAAGTCACCTTGAACACCTAATGTTTTAAAAAAGAAAATCAATAATTGGTAAATATTAGGGGGTGCCTCTGAAAAACAAAGAAAGACCAATAGAAATTGTGTTCAAGATTTAGCGCTATCACTTTTGATCAAACAAGTGAAAGTGAAGTTATATCTACATCATGTTTTGCATTGTTTTGTTAACTGTCCATCCATCCCCATCCCCCCCCCCCCCCCCCGAGATGAGCTTGCTACCCTTGGTTTCTTGGTTTCAGAAATTACTTTTTAGAGACCTACAAGCTTTTGAGAAAACACTGGTCAACCTCTAAGAAAGGTATGACAGGTAAGGATGATTTGACAAATTATTTGGACTTTATAAAATGGACGTACAGCCATATTTTTTAATCAAATGAGGTCTAACAATGGGGTAGAAGTAGAGAAGAACTTAACTGGAATGAACATTATCCTTGGAGCATTGGCACCAATCACATTTTACTCCATAGATCACAACTTCTCGTCTGGTGGTGATAGCAACTTCCCCCACCCCCACCCCAAGTTCAATGGTCTGACATCATATTCATGCCCACTGGCCAGAACTATTTCACCCTAGATAGCAAGCAATGGCCCAAAGACCAGCATCAGTCATGTGACTACTACTTTGAGTAGCACTGCCATAGATTACAAAAATATACAAATAGACTTATGATAGGTACCATCAGATAATACGCATACTTGGATTTTATTTTGCATGACGCAAAGAAATAAATAATACAATTTTGCATCAAGCTACTAATGGAACCATGAAATGTGGTTTTGAGTAATTTAAAAGGCTATATAATATCAAATTCAAGGATGACTTTCAGTTTGCTGACAAGTAAAATGTCAGTTCCATAGTGGAAGAAAAGTATTATCAGTCTATAGTTTATTTTTCACTTTATTTATGACTTGAACATTGATTTATTATGAAAAGGAGAAAAAAGAATTTGAACAGAAATTTTAACTGAGGAAGTACATATGGAGGAAAGTAATGTGATAGAAAATCCTAAAAGTAATACAAGCCAAAATGCAGGCAAATCATTTTCTTTATGTGTATACACACACACACACACACACACACACACACACACTTTAATATATATACTGTAAAATATTCCAGTTATAAAGAAAGTAAGTCACCAGAATATTGGTGGGGAATTATTTCGATTTCAAAAGATTTTGATCTGGCCAGTTGCTGCCCAATAACACTCCTTATTCAAGATAATGAGATCATGAAATGTCTCCTTCTTTGGAGCTTTTTAGACAGAGGCTGGGCAGCCATCTGCCAGGCATGCCTTGATTGTGGTAGATGGGGGTTGGGTTGTTTGGCTCTCTTTGAACTCCATGGTTCTGTGACATCTATAATGATAAACAGATTAAACCCCACATCAAGAAAATATGAAATAGAAGACCAAAATAAAAAAATATCTAAGAAATAATATAACAAAAGTAGTATCAAAGGGGAAAGGTTGAGAAAACTTCATGATACGTTTCCTACTTGCCTTTTCCAACAGGCTTTGAAAAGACTTTTTTTCACAAGCAATAGTTGGTCACAAAGATTAGGAATCATAGAGTTGGAAAATACCCAGAGAATGCATCCAGTCCAACCCTCCTCCTCTGCAATGCAGGAAGACAATCATAGCCTGCCTGCCTACCTACCTACCTACCTACTTATTTATTTATTGGATTTGTATACCGCCACTTCCAGGGGCTCGGGGCGGTTTACAGCATAGTAGTACAGATACAAAGATAGGTAAAACCTCAATAAAACACATTAAAACACGATAAGGTACAGTTGGAAAGCACAAGCATTCGAAAGCCTGCCTGAACAGCCATCCATCCATCTAGCCTCTGTTTTAAATCTCCAAACAAGGAGAATCCACCAGACTCTTAGGGAGCAGTGGATTCTACTGTTGAATAGCTATGATTCATCTAGCTCTAACATTCTTCCTAATGTTTAAGTGCAATCTCTTTTCCTGCAATTTGAATCCATTGTCCCTTCTCGGTCTCCAGAGCAGCGGAAAACAAGCTTGCTCCCTCTTCAATGTGACAGCCTTTCAAATATTTTAACATGGCTATGGATATTATGCCCCCTCCCAACTTTCTCTTCTCCAAGCTAAACAGACCCAGTACCCCACTGTTTCCCAACCAGTGTGCCGTGAGCGATCATCAGGTGTGCCGTAGGAAATTGGAACCTCCAATACCCTTTCTTCCCCCTCCTGCCGAACACTTTTTCTTCTCCACTCGGGCTCCCTTCTTCCCAGCCTCGCTCTGCTTGCTTTGCCTCGCTTTCCTCCCGCTGCCGCTTCTGCGGGAGGGGGGAGGGAGGAAGACGTGACCTGTCCGGGCGCAACTGCGCAGACTCGCAGTCTTCCTCCCTCCCCTCCACAGTGCTCTCTGGATATAGGTGAACTACAACTCCAAAACTCAAGGTCAATGCCCACCAAACTCTTATAGTATTTTTTTCTTGGTTATGGTAGTTCTCTGTGGGACGTTTTGATTCCATTCCATCATTGGTGGAGTTCAGAATGCTCTTTGATTGCGGGTGAACTATAACTCCCAGCTGTTGAGCAAGACCTTCGTGTGTGTCTTTCTGCCATTCCTGCCAGGATATCTATGTTGTGTTCATCAAAACAGGGCCAGGTTTCACACTGAGTGTATAAATACATTTTAAAACATATTAACTGTATGTATTACTGTGTTCGAGTGTCATTTTGTGTCATTGTGGTTGGTGGTGTGCCCCAGGATTTTGTAAATGTAAAAAGTGTGCCGCGGCTCAAAAAAGGTTGGGAAACACTGCAGTACCCTAACCATACTCACCCATTCAAATGATGACTGTCATGACCCACTACTCTAGTTTTTAATGTGTCATATCAACAACATTACACCTCTCCTTTGGAGAGATTCACAAAAAGGACTACAGAGAACATTGAGGGTGGGCGGAGAAAGCTACATGTATTGAGATAAAGCATATATAATAATTTAAAGTTAAATCTATCAAGTAGGATAGGATTAAAGGTGAGCCATAGTTTTCCACCACTCCAAGACTAGCCTTGGATGTACACTGCTCCAAGCTGCAAAAGAAAACAAGCGCTTATGGAACCCGACTCTGGCAATGAACAGCCTCAGGCATCTGGCTTCTGACCTTTGTAGCTGACTTGTCCAGCCTGTTTAACAAGCATTAGTGAGACTTAACTTGTGTGCAAAAACAAACTGCTTCTCTCATTCTTCCTGTCCATTCGCTGTTCCCAAAACGGCGACCCTTTGGGTTTCATCATTCATTGTCAGGATACAACCCAAGCCTGTTTATCTTTGAGGAAGATTTACCTGTGAGAACAGAGTTCGCGTCCACATCTGTAAACCAGTGGCTTTGACTTAAATGGCAGAGCACAAGCTTCTGGGTCAGATGATAACAGCCCTGCCTGCTGCCTCCCTGTTAATTTAAGCTTTCCACTCTCATACCATTTCCCATAATTGCCTTCAGACACAGTACTCATGCAACCTCCAAAAGATCCCTGTGTACCTTTCTCGTAAATCTGTGTCCAACTGTCAAAACAAGAGTGCTTTGAGAGAATAAACAGTGGAGACTCCAGAGATCATAGGGACACATTGGGAAGACCGCAACACTTCTGCAGGTCAAGAGTAGATCAGAATCTATTGACAGATCTCTAGTTGAATTTCTCAAGGGCATGTTTTAAATGTGTTCTCTCCACTATAGAATAAGCCCATTTTATAATTGGATATGTGAAGGCAGAGTTGAAAATACTGAAATTTCACCTTATGTATTGTTGTTCTGTTCCTTGAAGAAACAAAGTTAATTATACTATTTTAGCTGTCTCAACCCAAATTACTCTGCTGAATATTAGCTAAATTTTCTCCTTTTCATGTTCCTATCAAAATACAGGCTGCCATAATGTACCGAGTCTTAAACTGTATTGTTTCTTATCCCAAAAGAAAAACAGTGCTAAAGCTGGGAAAAATACATTAGGCCTTCCTCATTCGCTAGAGTTAAAAATGGAGGACCCACATCAAAGTTGGGGGAAATGCTATATTTTAAAGAGTATGTCTCTTCAGGCATTTGTAGTCTTGCAGCACAACTCACTGTGGAAATGGACCACTGAATCTTGCTAGAGGACCTACAAATGTCCAGAGAAGTGTTCTCTCTAGAAATTGATAGGTTCCGGTGTTACTTTATTGTTAATATTCAGCAGAAGCTGATCAGAGAGTTGTACTGTAAGATCTAGAGATTCCTAGAGAGAACATATTAATGAAACCTGCAAATCAAATTTGCAAAAGTCAAATGTGAAGGGCTGGCTATAGAACTAATGAAGTATGGCACCTCTTCATTCTGGAGAGAAGTGACCAGTGGGGTGTCACAGAGTTCTTTCCTGAGCCACATGCTCTTTGACATTTTTATTCATGAACAAAACATGCAGAAAAATCACAGGATGTCTCAAACCTACACCTGCTGATAGACTCTATAAGCTAGTTGGCATTGTTCCCCCTCCTCCCCATCCTCCCGATGTGTGATGGGAAGTTGCTGCTAACTGGGAGAGAAATAAGGTTGAACATGGTGAAAGCCATCCACTGCATGGCTACCAGCCTCCTCTCTGTAATAATAAATAATAATAAACTTTATTTATAACTTGCCACCATCTCCCCAAAGGGGACTCAGGGCGGCGATATGCCCGGATTACCCATAAGGCCAACGAGGCCATGGCCTAGGGGCGCAAGCCGGGGGGTGGGGGAAGGTGCAGATCACAGACCAAAAAAAACCCTGGTCTGTGCCCCTCTTTCCCCCTTTCTCATGCCCCTCCTCGCTCCTTCTCCCAGCAAAGTCTCTGCTCCGTCCCCTCCATCTCTCACTCTCTCTCGCGCTCTCTCTCTCGCCCGCGCGCGCTCTCTCTCTCCCACAAGCTCTTTCTCTCTCTCATGCGCGCCTTTGGAACCAGTTTGCACCCGCTGCACTCTCCCCAAGCCTCCCGACTCCCGATGAGACCTTCAGAGCACAGCGGAGCTTTCCAGCCGGTGGGAATAGGGACCTTGGAGGTGGCGGGAGGTTGGCTTAAAGGGGGCATAATTTCAAGTGTGGCCTAGGGTGCAAAAAAGTGTTAATCTGGGCCTGGGTGGCGAACATGAGCCCAAGCCCAAAAGTAGTACAGCATAATTAGACATGAAAGAAACAAGAGAAATACATCATAACATAAAATATATAAAATAGCAAATAAAATAAATAAAATAAAACAGTGCAAAATAGCATAGTAAAATCAGACACAAAGGGTGGGCCAAATGTATGAAATAAAATTTTCGACAGTTAACAATTAAAACCCTGGGTGAGATAGGAATAAAAAGTGCATTTGTGAGTGAGGAGCCCAAGGAGCAGTAGGGTTTGGCCCTGCAAAATGAGGACAACTGTGGCTGGAGGCAAACACATAGGTTGAATGGTCACACTCTCCAAAGGCACATCGGAAGAGCCAAGATTTTAGATCTTTCTTAAAGGCTGCTAGGGTAGGGGCTTGCCTGAGCTCCCCAGGTTGTGAGTTCCAAAGATGGGGGGCCACAGCGGAGAAGGCCCTCTCCCTCGTACCCACAAGTCAGGACTGTGATAGTGCAAGGGGTGAGAGGAGGGTCTCTCCAGAAGATTGAAGGGATTGTGTAGGTTTATGGTAGAAAATGCCATCACAAAGGTAGGTGGGTCTCAAACCGTTTAGGGCTTTATAGGTGATAAATAAGATGAACGGCAGCCAATAGAGCTCCTTAAACAGGGGTTGACTGCTCCTTGTAATTCACCTCAAAAGACTCAAATCAAGGAAAAGCTTCATGGGAACCACCATTCCTCTTATTGTTCTTCCAGCAAAAGCAAGAGCATCCCTCTGGGAAGCTGAACCAGGAAATCCCAATTGGATCCCCCTCGAGGCTTTTCCTCCAGGTTCAAACCAAGAATGGGCAACTTGGAAGTCCCCGAACAGACTCAGAAATGGAGTGGGCAAATAAAAAGACAACCTGGCAAAATGGTACTACCTAGAAGAATCCTCCACCTTGTGCGACTGTAGGGCAGAACAAACAACTCTGCATCTGTATGCGTGCCCACAATGCCCTGCCTCATGAACAGAGGAAGAATTGGTTAAAGCTACAGACAATGCGGTTGCTGTTGCCCGTTTTTGTTCTAAAATTGTTTAGCTGCTTGTGCTTCCTCTGCTTTATCAGTTTTATACTTACAGTATTTATTTATTTTATTTTGGGATTTATTAATTGCCCATCCCAGATGGCTCTGGACGATTTACAGTAAAAACACACAGCTACATACCTGAAACATCTAAAAACATCTACAAGTATCTAACATCTAAAAACATCTAAAAACAATTAGCATATAAAAACAATTGACAGTCTAACAGTTCTCATCCGAACACCCTCTCAAACAGCCACGTTTTATTTTTATTTATTTATTCATTTATTACTTCAATTTCTTAGTTGCCCTTTCCCGTAGGCTCAGGGCGACTTACATTCATTTGAAGCCATAAAACACAGTAAAACAGTAAAAACACAATAAAACAAATCCACCTATTAAAATTACAGCAAGTTTTACAAGCCTGATGTAAGGAGGGAGGGCGTTCCAAAGTGATGGGGCGATCACTGAAAAAGCTCTATGCTGAGTTGATGCCAGATAGGCATCCTTAGGGCCTGTGGCCTGTAATAGATTCTGATGGTCTGATAGAGGCGATCTCAAGGGTCGACACGGAGAGAGGCGTTCCCGTAAGTATGCCGGCCCTTGACCATGCAAGGCCTTAAAGGTTAGAACCATTATCTTGTGGAACTCGACCAGAAGCCAGTGCAGTCGGTATAGAACAGGTGTTATATCGTTCCTCACAGGAGTTCCCGTGAGGAGTCTGGCCGCCGCATTCTGTACTAGTCGAAGTCTCCGGGTCACCGACGAGGGAAGGTCAACATAAAGGGCATTACAATAGTAAAGTCTTGAGGTTACTGTGGCATGAACCACGTGGCCAGATCATCCCGAACAAGTGGAGCGCCAGCTGCCTAGCCTGCCGAAGATGAAAAAAGGCCGACTTACTGACGGTGGAGACTTGGGCCTCCATTGTCAATAACGAGTCAAAAATGACACCAAGGCATTTGACGGTGATAGCTGGAGAGAGAGGTTCACCATCTATGGTGGGCAACCTAACCTCATCTAATCCAGGACGACCCAGCCACAAGATCTCCGCCTTTGCTGGATTCACCCTCAGTCTACTGGAACACAGCCAACTTGTTACGGCTTCAAGGCAATGCTTTTGACACAAAATAAAATAAATTCATGATTTGGATGGTATAACAGAGGTCATGCTTATCAAATTTGCAGGTGCATATTAGGAGCGAAAGCTAATGCCCCAGTGGACAGGATCAAAATGACCTTAACAGATTGGAGAGCTGAACTATAATTAACAAAATGATCTTCAAGAGGGTCAATGGAAGATACAGCACCTAGGCAGGAATAATAAAATGCACAGTTATACAAGGAAAGACATATGGACAGAAAACAGCACATGTGAAAAGGATCCAGGGGAGTCTTAGAAGACCACATTTCTGAACATGAGTGTCATATGCCAGTCAAAACAGCTGATGCAATTCTAGGGTCCATCAACGGGAATATAACATCAAGATCAAGGCAAATACCAGTTCAGCTTTGGTCAGAGCTCATCAAAGTCCTGTGTTTCAGGTATCAAAAATTCAAAAAGGATATCAATAAGATGGCAAGTGTCCAGAGAAGGGCGAGAAAATGAGAAAAGTTCTAAAGACAAAGCCCTAGGAGGATTGACTTAGGGAGAAGTTTAGCTTGGAGAAGAGAAGACTAAGAGGTGACAAGATAGCCACCTTGAAATATCAAAAGGGATATGTAGAAGAGTGAGCAAATTTATTTTTGCTGCACATGCATTAATGGATTCAAATTGCAAGAAAAGAGAATGGACCTAAGCATCAGGAAAGATGTATTGTCGAAGGCTTTCATGGCTGGAATTCTGGGTTGTTGTAGGTTTTTTCGGGCTATATGGCCATGTTCTATAGGCATTGTCTCCTGACGTTTTGCCTGCATCTATGGCAAGCATCCTCAGAGGTTGTGAGGTCTCACAACCTCTGGCCATATAGCCTGAAAAAACCTATAACAACCCATCAGGAAAGAATTCCTGAAAGTGAGTGCTGCTCAGTAGTAGGATGGACTTGGAGGAATCCCCTTTGGACAGCTGTGGGGGTGGACATATGGCTTTTGAGGTCCCACCACGCTCCTATAATTACATAATTTTATTAATAATACCTTTGCCTGTATGAGGGAGACGGGTGGGTGGATAAAGGGTTTATTGCTTCAGTGCTTGCAAACCACACAAAATCACAACCTAAGAAAAAGGAACTAGGATTTTTATGTGGAAAAATTGTAAATTCTGGTATTCAAAACAAATTCCCTCATTCGGAATTTTTTCATCCTAAATGTTATCTCTGTTGCATCATGTTCCAACTGGTCAATCTCAAAATCCTACCAAAGAAAAAAAACAAGTATAGTCAGTCTATCATATCAACAGATTCAACCATACATGGATTGAATGTGTGTGTGTATATATATATATATATATAATTTCAAAAAACAAGCCTCCATTTTACCATTGTATAAAGAGCTTTCATTTTACTATACTATTCTATATAATTGCGCTTGAGCATTCACAGCTTTGAATCCATGAGGAGTCCTGAAACCAAACCCTAGAGGATTGTATAACCTAAATAACTTGTGTCTGCCCCCAAGTCCTTTTCCAGAGGATACTTATAACTTATATCTTATAATGATATCATATAACAAAAGTAGTACATTTGCCCCTGTTACATGAACATTAAAACAAGCCCTGCATTAATTGTGCAGAAACTGAATACCTTTCCTCTCCTAATCCATTTTATAACATATAATCTATGCCAAAAGGGCCAAGAAGGTGGATCGGTGCTGTTGGTGCACCTCGATCTCACCACAGCATTCGACACTGTGGACCAGAATCTGTTAATACAACGCCTGGCTGCAAATAGAGTCCAAGGGCTTGCGCTCAAATGGTTTGAGTCATTCCTACGAGGCCATAGCCAGCGGGTAGAATGGATGGGTCAGGTATCTGAGAGGTCCCCTCTCCAGTGCAGACTACCACAGGGCGCCATCCTTTCCCCGGCGTTGTTTAATATCTATGTACAACCATTAGCCAAGCTGGTAAGGAGCTTTGGTTTGAAATGCTACCAATACGCCAATGATACCCAGCTCCTCCTGCACTTGGAACCTGGGGTAACCGTAGTCCCTGATAGCTTCTCCGTGTGTCTGGAAGCCGTGATAGGTTAGCTACACGCAAGTAGGCTTAAGGTGAACCCAGCCAAAACTGAAATCTTATGGCCTGGTCGGCCCCTAGAGATGGCCTGTCCACTGCCCACCTTTGATGGTGAATCTTTAATTCCATCCACATTGGTGAAGAGCCTTGGTGTCCTACTGGATTCCCAGCTATCGATGGAGGCACAGGCCTCTGCCATTAGCAAGCAAGCTTTTTCCACCTCTGCCAGGCAAGGGGGCTGGCATCTTATCTTCCAAATGAGGCCCTTTCAACGGTGATCTATGCCACTGTCACCTCGCGGCTGGATTACTGTAACGCACTGTATGCTGGTACCCCTCTTTCAGTGACTCGGAAGATTCATGTGGTTCGGAATGCAGCCGCCAGATTACTCACGTGGACACCTATGAGACACCACATAACTCCTGTGTTGCAACATCTCCACTGGCTCCCAACTGAACATCGGGCTTCCTATAAGACACATGCCCCGCCCCCTCCTCCCGGCTTCAGCTCTCCCACAGCTTCTCCAGCCTTGAGGGGGCAATGCCAAGCCAGCGGTGACAGAGCCAGCACAATGCTGGCTTGGCACTGTCCCCTCAAGGCTGGAGAAGCTGTGGGAGAGCTGAAGCCGGAGAGGGGGCAGAGCCAGGCCACGCCATGCCCCGCCCCCTCCCCCCAGCTTCAGCTCTCCCAGAGCTTCTCCAGCCTTGAGGGGGCAATGCCAGTCAGCGGTGGCAGAGCCAGCACAATGCTGGATTGGCACTGTCCCCTCAAGGCTGGAGAAGCTGTGGGAGAGCTGAAGCCGGGGGAGGGGGCGGAGCCAGGCTGCACCATGCCCTGCCCCCTCCCCCCAGCTTCAGCTCTCCCACAGCTGAAGCTGAAGCCGCGCGGAGGAGGAGGAGCCTGAGCGATGGACGGGCTTCAGTGGGTGGGGCTCCTCCTCCGCGCGGCTTCAGCGAGCGAGGGGCGGGAGTCATGGCGGATTGGAGGTCCATCACGGCACACTACTGTGCCGCATCACAGCGGTTGGAAAACACTGCCTTATAGTAATGTTAAAAACACTTCCTTTTAAAAAAGATGTTACTGTTTTCATGTATTAAAACCTTCTCCTCAAGGATCAAGTCCCACACCCTGCTAGGCATCACAACCTACCTATGAAAGGTAAGAGCAAATGGCACAAACAGCTGAGAACCATGCTTACACAGAAAGCACAACACTGAAGAAATGAGCTATAACTGGTAAAATTGGTGAAGAACAAGAAGAGCAAACAGGTGCTGATAAATGATTAAGATCCAACTGTCTCACCCAGTGGAACACATTTCTGGCCAGCTCCAACCAGCTTCTCTACACCACATGATGGGAATGACAGGCAACAGCTGCATGCATTTAAGGAGCCCCCCCCTAGATGCCAACTTGCATTCCTGGAAAACATCCAGAGATGCAGGCCTTGCTTAACAAAGAGCTGTCAGTGAGTGAGAAATAGTAGACTATTCCAAATCACCAGGTGGGACAACAAGAATGAGGTTTTCTGCTTGCAGAGGAAGTACAGTGACTCTTCTTTTCTTATTTGATGCACCAATTTTCTAAAATGCACTGCTAACAACAATGGAATCCTCAAAAGCTTCTATTAATTGGCATAATAATTTGAGCAATGAACTATGACTCTGAAGACAAGAGTCAGAGTCCATTGCTCCGGACATCAAGCGGGTGTTCGTGGGCAGGTTACAGACTCTCAGCCTTGGAGGAAAGCAAAGACAAATCCCTTTTGAAGAAATCTTTCCACGAAAACCCAGTAGTTGGATTGTCATAAGTTGGAGGTAACTTGAAAGCACATAATAACAGCAGCAGCAACGACAATAACAACAGAGAATTTGCATCAACAGCAACAAAAAAACCAACAACAAAATCAGAAAATTTTCTTAAACTTGCCAACAGCACTGTGGATTGCTAATTACCTTAAGCAGTGGAATTACATAATTCAGCCAGGGGTGAGCAATAACAATTCCAACCCATCTGGAAATAGAGCAGGGAATCCAAAGTTGTCTCCAATCAGTGTTAAGTAAAACCATGAGAATTTTCCCCACCCAAGTTCTACTTGCCTTGCAAATTTGATGAAGAAATTTTCATGCAATCCTCTATAAACTAGATTTGTGACATTAGTAGCTGAGAGGGCTGGAGACTATCTGCCCCATTACAGAATTAGCAAAAGCAAACAACACCAGAATCCACAGGACATAGGACTGGTGCACAGGGGTGGTCTAAGGTAATTTTTAAAGGTAGGCGAAAATTATTTTGGCGCCCCACCACCACCACCAAAAAAACATAATTCCCCCCCAACATTATTTTGCCCCCGAATCAGGCGGTACCTTGCGTGCGCTCTTCCTCTCCTCGCACCTCCTGGTTCCCCTGCCAAACTCACCCACGGGGCGTTGCAGAGGGCAGGGCAGCGCTCTCCCTTGCCCTCTGCAACGCCCATGGGAGGGGCCGGCAGCGGGAACCAGGAAGAGCGCCTCCTGGTTCCCCTACCAGCCCCACCCACGAGGCGTTGCAGAGGGCAGGGCAGCGCTCTCCTTGCCCTCTGCAACGCCCATGGGAGGGGCCGGCAGCGGGAACCAGGAAGAGCACCTCCTGGTTCCCCTGCCAGCCCCACTCACGGGGCGTTGCAGAGGGCAGGGCAGCGCTCTCCTTTGCCCTCTGCAACGTCCCCATGGGAGGGGCCAGCAGCGGGAACCAGGAAACGTGAAGAGGAGCCTTCGAAGGCTCCTCGCTCTACAATGCCCCGCAGAAACGGTGGCGCGCGGGAGCGGCTGCGCCCGGCGGGCGGGAATTCGCCCCACGACGCCCCCTTCCAAGATGGCGCCCTACGCAGCCGCGTAGGTCGCTTATATGGTGGGGCCGCCCCTGCTGGTGCAAACAAATTAGGGACCCCTGAGATATTGGAATTACAAGGGTACCTCCTTCAACCATACCATTGTCTTAAGACAGTCAATCCCTATAAAGGGCAGATAGTCAGTTGGGTATTTTCCCTGGAACATAATGGATATTCCTCAAAAATTATGTCGCCATCTAGTTGGGTGAGCATTGTGTAACCTTCTAGACTGGCTATGTTAGCTAGAGTTGGTGACGATCATATCCAACACCTGGAAACCTAAAGAGATACTATTTCCAGAAGTGTTGAAGCCATGGGTCTTCCAATCTTCCCACTACAGCAGTGGTTCTCAACCTGTGGGTCCCCAGGTGTTTTGGTGTACAACTCCCAGAAATCCCAGCCAGTTTACCAACTGTTATGATTTCTGGGAGTTGAAGGTCAAAACATCTGGGGACTCACAGGTTGAGAACCACTGCATTACAGGAACATAAAATGCATTGCACATACCTTAGTCTGCCATGAAACATACATGTTTGATATATCAGAAAGTACAATGCACTCAGAAAAAGATTAGAAAGTCTATTTACTTTGTACTGACTGTTACAAAGGCTCTGCAATATAAGGGATACCTGAGCTATTCGCCCATTTATGAAAAAGGAAACCCCTATGCCCCACCCCTACTCCCTAAAAACTGAAGAGACCACCAACATTAGTAAAACAAACAGAAAACCTCATTATGTCTCCTTTAGTCTGCCACAGTGTCAACCAGACACAAACCACTAATCTCCATAAAAGAAATAGTGAAAAGGAAACCAAGGCCACAAAAGTGCAAAGATGTGCAATACTGTATGTAATCTTACATCATGCCGAATTGCCACATCGTTTTTAGAAGTAACTTAATAAGAGTAAATAAAGGGACACTTTCATGTTGTATATATTTACTCCTCATTCTGAAAGAAAATATTCCATAATTAAATATTTTTTTCCAGAAAAAAAAAGCTTCATGAGAAATAGTCTTTTTTTTTTCTCCACAGAAGATGCTTTATATCTCCAGAAAGGCAATAAATTGCCCACTCTCGATTTAGAAAAAGGATGGGCAACTGTGCAAAAATAATGGCCCAAATTAGCACGCGATGAAATGTTGTATGGCCATAGCTGATCCTTTCCACCACCACCACCCCTCGCAAAAAAAACCCATGCCATCCAAATATCTCTAAGGGAATGGGGGCTTTTCCACCATGTTTGGGATTTCAAAAACAAGTCTATTATGAGCCTAAGGTTGCCCACAAGGCTTGCAAAATGTGGAGCATTTTAGTACAGTTTATATTAAAGACATCATTTGAAAATATTGCTTTCGATCCCCAAGGGGCCTCCAAACATAGTGGAAATGCCCTCCATTTGGAGGCATTCTAGATTTTAAATAGATCATTAATGGTTCTAGGGGTCACAGAAGCAGCAATGGGAACTATGTGTGGGCCATAACCCACAGTGGTTTAGCAGATAAAGTAAAGGTTTTTTTCCCTAACATTAAGTCCAGTCATGCCTGACTCTGGGAGTTGGTGCTCATCTCCATTTTTAAGCCAAATAGCCGGTGTTGTCCATAGACACCTCCAAGGTTATATGACTGGCATGACTGTATGGAGTGCCACTGCCTTCCCGCCGGAGCAGTACCTATTGATCTACTCACATTTGCATGTTTTCAAACTGCTAGATTGGCAGAAGATAGAGCTAACTGCAGGAGCTCATGCCGCTCCCCGGATTCGAACCTGCGACCTTTCGGTCTGCAAGTTCAGCAGCTCAGCTACCTACCATGCTACAAACACAGTCTTTAGCAAAATGAAATAAATTGAAGGTGTTGAACAAGGAGAACCAAGCCAGTTAGCCAGCTCTTTCTTGTTCCAAACTATACAAGGCGAGCTCAGGGCAAGCCTACGTGGAACATCTCTACTCAACAATAACAGCAGGACACATGAAACAGTACTGCCATTGGACATACGGCATAATAATTAGCGCACAGCACAATGGTACCCTTAAATAAAGTATTTCAATTAACTGCATATGTAATTAAACAGAATCAATGACAGGCTGGCCTGTGGAATGAAGTCTATCAAGTCAAAGAATTGGGCGGTGGTTCTCCTATGGAATTCCACAGCGAGAAGCTCCAGGAGTAGGCTGGTTGAGCTAAACAATACACTCTCATTTTCCAGGATGACAAAGAGATTTGAGACTGCACAGTAGACTTAATGCAATTGGATCTGATTGTAACACAGTGTTTCTCAACCTGGGGGTTTCAGAGGGGTCGCCAAAGACCATTAGAAAACACATATTTCTAATGGTGTTAGGAACTCATTTGGCAGAGAAGGCTGAAGATTTCTCTGCCTGTCCTTATCTTCCTTTTTGGAAACAGACCAAAAACCCTCCTCCTGTTGTGATTGGCCTGCCTCTCGCCTGGCCTCTCAGCCAAGGAGAGGGCTGTTTCTGAGACTCCAAGCAGTGAGGGGAGAGCAAGTGTCAGCTGGGTTCACTGCTCTTTGGATGAGGGTAAACTACAACTCTCATATGCCAAGGTCAATCAGTCCCAAACCCCGCCTGTATTTACAGCTGGCCACGTTGGGTTTGTGTGCCCAGTTTGGTTCAGATCCATCATCTGTAGGGTTCACAGGATTCCCTGGATGCAGGGAGAACTACAATTACCATCATGTTGGGTCGGTTCCCCCCTCCCCCGTTCAAACCCTACCAGTATGCTAAGTTGGTCATATTGGGTATTTGTACCAAGTTTGGTCCAGATCCATCAGTTGGGTGCACACCGCTTTGTCAATGTGGGTGAACTATAACCCCAACCTCTGGGGTCAGTCCTCTCAAAACCCCACCAGTTCAACATATCAGGTATTTGTGCCAAATTTGGTACACATCCATTGTTGTTTGGTTTCACAATGCTCTCCGGATGTAGGTGAACTACATCCTAAATCACTGTCAATTCCTTCCAAATCCCTCCAGTATTTTCTGTTGGTCATGGGGCTTCTGTGTGGGAAGTTTAGACCTATCATTAGTGGGGCTCTTTGATTGTAGGTGAACTATAAATCCCAGCAACTGCAACTCCCAAATGTCAATATCTATCCCCCCAAAAAAAAAGAACCAACTCCACCAGTATTCACATTTGGGCATATGGAGTATTCGTGCCAAGTTTGGTCTAGATCCATCATTGTTTGAGTCCACAGTGCTCTCTGGATATAAGTGAACTACAACTCCAAAACTCAAGGTCAATGCCTACCAAACCTTTCCAGTATTTTTGGTTGGTCATAGGAATTCTGTGTGCCAAGTTTGGTTCAATTCCATCGTTGGTGGAGTTCAGAATGCTCTTTGATTGTAGGTGAACTACAAATCCCAGTAATCACAGCTCCCAAATGACAAAATGAATCCCCCCCCAACCCCACCAGTATTCAAATTTGGGGTATGAGGTATTTGTGCCAAATTTGGTCCAGTGACTGAAAATACATCCTGCATTTCAGATATTTACATTACGATTCATAACACTAGCAAAATTACAGTTATAAAGTAGTAACAGAATTAATTTTATGGTTGGGGGTCACCACAACATATGGTACTATATTAAGGGATCACGGCATTAGGAAGGTTGAGAAATACTGATTTTAACAGCTATGTTTCAAAGCTATGGAATCATCAAAGTTGTAGTTTTACAAGGCCTTTAGACTTCTCTGCCAAAGAGAGCTGATGTCTCACCAACCGCTGCTCCCATGATTCCACATAGGATTTCTTTTCATCTCCAACATGAGGTGCTTTCTCATTTTATATTTCTGAATGCAGAAAAAAAAATCACCCACCTGAAAGTAAAATTAATAGAGAGGGAAAGGAAGAACGTAGCAGAAGCTTTAAAACTAACTGATTTATTTTAGCATGAACTTTTAAAGGATTTCAGTCCATAAAGGTTCAAATAAATCAGTCTTAAAAATAGTGCTAGATTTCTCCTAATCACCCTCCGAATCCTCTTTATATCAATCCACTCATACTGCAAAGGAAAAGGGGGAAATCAACACTTTCAACAGGAAGGTTATGCAATGTTTTTTCTTTGAAGCATGGAGAGGTGAATGTCAGAGATGCCAGAATTATGGCTATCCTGCATTAATGGCAAACTAGGTGATTTTCCAAACACTTGGAAATGGCAAAATTTGATATCAGGGATGAAACACATATCAAATATTTATTGTGCAACTCAATGTCAATGTATTTAGTTCCACCTAAAATGCAACGACAGACCCAATCCAGATGAAGACCACAACAGAGAAGGCTCACATTTTCTTCCACAACCAGATCGTTTTAAAATCCCTACAAGTGGGCACTAAGAAAATGAAGATGCTATTGTCACGAACTGTGGGATTATTATTATTATTTTTTGCAAAAAATCGAGAAAGGAGTAATTTAAGAAAAAGAAATCCCTGCAGGGAACAATTTAATGTCCTTCAATCGATGTATAATAGTGTAGAGCAGTGCTGTCCAACTTCTAACCGGCCAAGGGCCAGGTTCCAGGTCACTGATGACCTGGGGGGCCGCCCGGCCCCGCCCCGCCCCGCCCCCGGCTGCCGGGATGCTTTGGGAGAGAGGGAGGAGCCACGGGGCACCCCCCTCCCTTCCAAGGCATCCTGGCCGCAGATGAAGCTGGCGGTTTCGCCGGCTTCAGCTGCTGCCGGGATGCCTTGGAAGGAAGAGAGGCGCCGCGGGGGACCCCCCCTCCCCTGCAAGGCATCGCGGCAGCCGCGGAAGCCGGCGCCGGCTTCAGCCGCTGCCACAAAGCCTTGCAAGGGAGGGAGGCGCCGCGGGCGACCCCCCTCCCTTCCAAGGCATCAGCGCCGGCGAGAGAGGGAAGAAGAGGGCGGTGCAGGGAGGAGGAGCTAGCTCTCTTCCTCCTCCTTGTACCACCCCTTGTCCCTCTCTCACCAGCGCTGATGCGATCCGGTTTGCATTGGCGGCATGGAGAGAGGGACGGAGGGGGCGGTGCAGGGAGGAGGAGCTGGCTCACTTCCTCCTCCCTGCCCCGTCTCCCCCTCGGCCGCCATTTTTTAAAAAAAAAATTAAAAATGGCGGCCGGGAGCATAGCGGGGGCTGTGTCCAACAGGCTGGGGGCCGTGTGCGGCCCCCGGGCCGCCAGTTGGACAGCCCTGGTGTAGAGCAAGTCTACTGTGGTTATATTGGAGAATATTCTGATCTGAGGCAAAATTGTGCTCTACTGACTGCAACCCCCCCCCCCCCCAAAAAACCTTAAAAGCTGCACATTTACAAATTGTATGGATGGTGCATCTACACTGTAAAATTAGTGCACTTTAACTACCATCACTCGGTGTTATGGAATCGTGGAAGTTGTAATTCCATAAGGTATTTCACCTTCGCTGCCCATGTTGGTGTGTCACCAAACCACAACTCGCATGTTTCCATATCATTGGGTCATGGCAATTACAGTAGCGTCAAACTGAATTAATACCACAGTATAGATGCACCCCAAGACTCAGCTGTATATTATATATTTAACATCTATATAAATAAAAATGTAATGTTCGTTTGTGGGATTAACATAATTCAAAAACCACTGAATGAATTGACACAAAATTTGGACATTACATCCCTAACAGACCAACGAGAGACCATCTCATAAAAACACTGAAAAACATAGCAGAAGAGACTTAAAAAACAAAAAAGAAATACATTACAGCGGATATGCAAAACCACATATATACACACACACTTATATACACATATACACAAATATATACACACATATGTGCATACACACACAAAACACATATACACAGATGCTAGTAGCATAGTAAAGTCTCAGCTAACCAGCACCCATGAGGGTTGGTAGATGACAAATAAATATTGTTTCTAATTGCTTGAGAGTTACTATTTAAATGATACCTTACTAACACTATGTCCCACACTTTACCATACCAGAAACTCTGCACAATAATTGTATTATTGAAATACAATTATTAAAAGCAAATAAAGACAAATTTTTAAAAGCTTAAACTTACATTTTCACTAAAAATTGAATGTTTATTTAAAGTATTCCACTATTCCTTCTTTGAATTTTTTTTCTGGTAACTTCAGTGAAGGATGTGATTGTTAGCATTGTCCATATTTTGTTTGGGAAACAGGTTTCAGAGGACTAAACTATATTCAGTAGACTCTTAGTTAACCAGAAACCAAGCAATTCTAGATGCTTGGTTTCTAGTTAACTAAGAGTCTACTGAATTTAGTTTAGGCCTCTGAAACCTGTTTCCCAAACAAAATATGGACAATGCTAACAATCACATCCTTCACTGAGGTGAAGTACGACTGAAAATGTAATAAAATCCTACACTTTCAAAATTCAGTGATAAGTGAGTATTTGTAGCATTTTCCACGAACACCAAAGTTTTAACAGGTCAGGAGAACCCCAGAATGTACAGAAGTATGGAAAATCTGTAGAAAACATTAGGGGAACGGCCCCAGAAAGTACTAGAAAGGACTATGTTTAACAGTCACAGATAGCTGACTAAAGGTTGTGGAAAGGCAGCAATGGAAAACCAGGTAGGAGGGTAAGTGAAATGTAGCGTCATGGAGGAGGGCATGGCCGGCTGGAGCGAGCTACAAGTGGATTCCATGCTGCAATATTTGTGTCAAGTCCCACCCACTGGAACAATTGCCCAACTTCAAAAATAGTAAACCAGAAAGAAACTCCTTTCCTAACTCACACAGCGTTTAAAAATAAATAATGCTGAAACAAAGTAAGCAACTCTGACCCAGTTTCCTTTCAGCTGCTTCGAAAGTAGGCTTTCCTCACATACTTTTTAATTTATTTTTTAAACGCACCAACAAGTAGATTTCTTCATTACTACTGACAACTTAGTGTATAAGAGATAAGATATACAGGACACTTAATAAGCCTTGACGATACTTATTTAGAAAATGAAGGTTAGCCACTTTCTCTAAGAGTTAAGCAACATAAAGAACCAACATTGCATCTCATGCTTTCTCTCTATTTGTCAAGAGTTGTGCTTAATTATTATTGTTATTATTAATTTTTTATTATTATTTATATGCTTATGATTAAGATCTGCTGTGGAGAGACTCCTCTGTCCCACCAGTGAGATCGATACAATTGTGTTGAGAGACATAGGATATAGCCTTTTCAGCTGTGCTACACCAATTGTGGAATGCTCTCCCCTAGAAGGCCCAATATTCACATTTATTGTGTTTTGATCTTAGATCTACCTCTCTCAATACTAGTCTTTTAATAGTTTTGTGTTTTTAATCTTTAACTATATTATATCCTGCCTCGAGAAAAGGAAAATAATAAAATTATTATTTTACTGATACAAAAACCACAGTATGTCACAGCAAACGAGATCTATATGCTGGATTTTGTATCACAAAATCACAAGTCAAACACTTCCCAAGCATCTAGGACTGTGTGATGTATTTCCGAATGATGTGCGCAGATCCAAGTAAGGTGGCCTTTTGCAGTTGACAGATCAATGTTTATTGTTTCCAAATGCCGGCTGAGATCTTTTGGCACAGCACCCACTGTGCCAATTACTACTGGGACCACCTGTACTGGTTTATGCCAGAGCCTTTACAGTTCGATTTTGAGGTCTTAATAACGGCTGAGTTTTTATTGTTGTTTTTCCTCAATGCAACTGTCACCTGGTATGGCGACATCAATAATCCAAACTTTTTTCTTTTCCACAATCATGATGTCTGGTGTATTGTGTTCCAAAACTTTGTGAGTCTGGATTATAAAGTCCCACTGTATATTTGCATGTTCATTTTCCACTACCTTTGCAGGTTGATGATCCCACCAGTTCTTTACTACTTGCAGGTGGTACTTGTGACGTAAGTTCCAATGAATCATTTGGGTCGCAGAGTTGTGCCTCTGTATGTAGTTCATCTATGAGATTTTCTTGTAGCAGCTGAGGATATGATCCATGGTTCCATCAGCTTCCTTGCACAGTCTGCATTTTGGATCATCAGCTGATTTTTCAATCCTGGCCTTAGTTGCATTGGTTCTGATGGCTTGCTCATGGGCTGCAAGAATCAGGCCTTCTGTCTCCTTCTTCGGGGTTCAATTCGTGAGCCATAACCAGGTCTTCTCCTTATCAACTTTTCCTTCAATTTAGTCAAGGAACTGCCCGTGCAATGCTTTGTTGTGCCAGCTGTCAGCTCTGGTTTGTAGTGCAACTTTCTTGTACTCATTCTTTGTCTGCTGTGCTTTGGGAATTTTCTGATTATTTTTATAATAAACATAACAAGATTAGTACACAGCAAACACAGCAAACACAGTCACTATGCAGGCTGTTGTATTGGACCACACGTCGCACACTTCCCAAGTGTCTAGGAGTGTGTGATGTATCGGAGTATAATGCATGCAGATCCCAGTAATTATTATTATAACAATTAGAAAGCAAGTTTAAATCCGGCTGTTCATCAAAGTGTTTGGGCCCCATTAACTTATCCTACGTATAGTACAGGGCTGTCCAACTGGCGGCCCGGGGGCCGTATACAGCCCCCCAGCCCCTTCCCCACGGCCCCCTACCCTCCTGCCAGATATCTGCTTTTTAAGATTAAAAAAATATTTTTATTATTTTTTGAATATTTTTGAATATTTTTTGAATATTTTTATTTATTTATTTTCGTGGCAGGGGGGTGAGGGTGGGGCGGGGCAGGGAGGAGGAGCAGGCCCCCTTCCTCCTCCTCCTACTTCCTTCCCTCCCCCCTCTCTCTCTCCCTCCCTCCTTCTCTCTCTCTTTCCCCCTTTCATTCCTTCCCCCTTCCACCACCTGAACAAAAGAGGGAAGGAGAGAGAGTGCACCGTGCGAGAGGGGGAGTGGCCAGAGCAAAAAGGGGCGGGGCCGAGTTCTGAGCACGCACCGGGGGGTGCTCATCCATTCCCTTTCCGGCTTCCTCCTCTTCTGAGGATTCGTGCCAAGTTTGGTCCTGATCCATCATTATTTGAGTCCACAGTGCTCTCTGGATGGAGGAGAACTACAACTCCCAAACTCAAGGTTCAGTACTTTCTGTTGCTCTCATGAGAGTTTAGTCTGCCAAGTTTGATTCAACATGGCTGAGGAATGCTTTGATTGTGTTTTCCCCTTATGGCAGAAGGAGGTAGGACTGGATGGCCCTTGGAGGTCTCCTATTCTAGGAACCCATTGTAATTAATATTATTATTATCATCATCATCAGAGGCTGAATGGCCATCTGTGAGGAATGCTTTGATTGTGTTTTCCCCTTATAGCAGAAGGAGATTGGACTGGATGGCCCTTGGAGGTCTCCTATTCTAGGAACCCATTGTAATTATTATTATTATCATCATCATCATCAGAGGCTGAATGGTCATCTGTGAGGAATGCTTTGATTGTATTTTCCCCTTATGGCAGAAGGAGATTGGACTGGATGGCCCTGGATGGCCCTTGGAGGTCTCCTACTCCAGGAACCTGTTGTTGTTGTTATTATTATTATTATTAGCAGAGGCAGAATGAATATTATGCCTTATCATTCAGGGTTATAGGCCTGTGTGGAAGGGCCCTGGCTTCTTATTTGACTTCCTTTCCACACATCTGAATAAAATCCCATGTTATTTGCTTTAAACCAGATTATATGAGTGTGGACTCCGATAATCCAGTTCAAAGCAGGTATTCTGGGTTACATGGCTGTGTGGAAGGGCCCTGATTCCACACTGCAATATAATCCAGTTCAAAGCAGGGACTGGGACTTGAGACTGGGATTTTGGTGTTCATCTCTATCTCCAAGTCAAAGCCCCGGTGTCATCCACAGACACCTGCAAGGCAGGGAGGGGGCAGAGCAGGGGTGGAGCTGGGGAGGGGGCGGAGCCGGGGGCAGAGGCAGACCCTTCGGCCCCCCCAGGTCATCAGTAACCGGAATTCCGGCCACAGGTCCGGTAGAAGTTGGACAGCCCTGGTATAGTACATACAGCCTTACCGCTATGGATTATCTCATATATTTCAAGTTGAGACCTAGATCTAGATCAGACCTGCACAACATGCAACCCGGGGACAGATGTGGCCCGCACAAGACGCTGATAAAGAGAGGGGGGGAACCAGTTGGAGGGCTTGGACTCTGGATCTGTATTCAGCAGTGATTCTTAACCTGTGGGCTGCGGACCACCAATGGGCCGCGAGGACAAAAAATCTGATCAGTGAGCCTCATTCCTATTTTTTTTCCACTCCTTTCACAACGCCTGTTACTCCTTCCTTTTTGCTGACCATGACATATGTTCTGTATCAGAAACTAGAGCTGATGTGGTCTATCCAATACAATTTTATAAATCAGCACCCCAAATCAAATCTAAAGTTGACCAAAAACTGATTTATAATCCTTTTGGTACTAATGTTGGAGAGTGGTCCCTGGTCAAAGTGGTCCCTGGTCAAGTGAGCCATCCCTGGTCAAAGTGGACCCTGGACAAAAAAAATGTTGGGAACCACTGGTATAGAGTTTCTGTGTGTGTGTGTGTGTGTGTGTGTACTTTTGTACTTAATATTGTTTTGGATGTTCTGTTTTCACTTATATTGTAAGCCGCCCTGAGTCTCATTCCAGAGAAAAGGAGCATATTAATGAAATCAATCTCACTGACACCATTCACATTAGCATCCTCAAGCATTCAATGTTAGCTGTTGATTATCTTGGCAGTCTACTAGAGCTCACTGAGGAACCATTCTATATCAGTAAGGAAGCAAATGCCTAAAACTGCACGTTCTTAGTCAAAGTATGTGGGTGGACCTTTTATAAAAAAAAATACAGTGAACACACAAGGATTCTATTATTCACAGGCACAATGGTGTTTTAATATGAGCTAAACAAACTCACATAATTCATTTCTAGTGAGGAACATTGCATTTTCACAGAACTGTATAAAGTTGGAGCTGAAACAGACAGTATGAGGAAGAATTATAGTCCAGGAGGCTAATGCAAATAATTAAAGGAGAGGAATACATTTGTCAGGCACGAGTCACTGTGGGGAGCAAGTGTGGTATAGTGTGGTAGACGACGGCTCTGGAGATCAGGGTTCAAATTCCCACTTGAGCCTATAAACTCGCAGGTTGACCTTGGGCAAGCCACATTCCCTCAGCCTCAGATGAATGCAATGGCAAATCCCTTCTGAACATATACTTGTCAAGAAAGCCCCACAATACGTTTGTCTCTGGATCACAATAAATGACTTGAAGGCACACAACAACTACAACTGCATTTTTCCTGAAACGTTTAAAGAAGTTCAACATGATGATAACAAACTACAAGGCAATGACCTAAACTAATTCTACAGATACTGGGGACTACTACAAAAACAAATGAATGGGTCTGAGAGCAAATCAACTCTGCACTCTCTCTAGAAGCCAAGATAATTAAACTGAGGTTGTCATACTTTGGCCAAATCATTAGAACACATGACTCACTACAAAAACTAATGCTTAAAAAAGTAGAAGCATTAGGAAAAGAGGATCATGTTCCAGATGGATGGTCTGAATCCAGGAAGCCACAGCCCTGAGTCTGCAAAACCTTAGTAAGGCGAATGATGAGATGGTGTTGAAGTTGACTTGGCAGCATGTAACAACAAGAGGTTATACTGAAAACGTATTTTTATTTTTATTTTCTGAATCATTTATATAAACTGATCAGATGGGTTCTTAATTTTATTTACTTTATTTAAAGCAGTGTTTCCCAACCTTTTTTGAGCCGCGGCACATTTTTTACATTTACAAAATCCTGGGGCACACCACCAACCAAAATGACACAAAATGACATTCTAACACAGTAATACATATAGTTAATATGTTTTTACATGTATGTATACACTCAGTGTGAAACCTGGGCCTGTTTTGATGAACACAACATAGATATCCTGGCAGGAATGGCAGAAAGACGCAAACTTCCCACACAGATCTCCCATAACCAACAATTTGGTGGGCATTGACCTTGAGTTTTGGAGTTGTATATCCAGAGAGCACTGTGGACTCAAACAATGTTGGATCAGGACCAAACTTGGCATGAATACTCAATATGCCAAAATGTGAACACAGATGGAATTTGGGGAAAATAGACCTTGACATTTGGGAGTTACAGTTTCTGGGATTTATAGTTAACGCACAATCAAAGAGCATCCTGAACTCTTGAGGCCCTTTCCTGCTTAAATGGCTGAGGGGGGGAAAGGAAAAGGGCCTGAGGCTGCTAGGAATGGTGGGAGTTGGAGTCCAAAACACCTGGAAGGTCCAAGTTTGCCCATGCCAGCTTTCGACAGAGACCTCTCCCTCCCCCTCCCCCTCCCCCTTCGCGCCCTTTCTTCCCTCTCCTGCCGAACACTTATCTTTTCTTCTACACTGCCGCTTCTGCCACCATTTTGATCCGAGGGGGCAGCGTGAGCGTGTTCAGGAAGGGAGGGGGGAGGGAGGAAGACGTGACCCGTGCGGGCACTATTGCACAGACTCGTCCCAGAGCAAAGCGAGGCAGGATGAAACTGTCTTCTCTGCTCCCTTTTTCACTGTGGCCCCATTTTATTGGTATTCGTGATGGTAATGTGTTTTAACCTTATGTCTATGTCTTTTAATATCATGTATATGTTTTTATGTTTTTATCTATGTAGTTTAACAATTCTGTACCCTGCCTCAAGTTTGAGAAGAGGCACATAAGAAATAAAATTATTATTATCCACTCCACTATCAACGACAATTGGGATAAGATAGGATTATTATCATTATAATCGTCATCAATAATAATAACAATATAGAGAATCCATTTCAACATTCTCAGTCCCTCCCTCAAACACTGATGAGGCCAGCAATCCATCAATATAGTCAGTCACACCAACAGTTACATTCATAGAATTATAATCAGAAGAGACCACAAGGGCTTGGAAATAATTCATTGACTGGGTGATCATTTTAATATGCCTGCATTAGATGATATTCAGTGTCCACCCACTCTCTGGACAATTTAACATTCAGCTAACAGTCTTAGCCTACTTTTTTAAAAGTTTAATTGGACCAGGTTTGATTCATGTAAGTAAAGATAGTCTATTTGGCAAATTATCAGATTTGTTATCCTAATCTTTAGTCCTGACCAGAGGAGACCTACTGAATCAATTGAATTTCCTCATGAATTTCTTCAATAGGCCTAATCTAGTTGAGACAAACTGAAAGGATTCCAGCCACGGTTTCAGAGGCCTTTCGGAGGTCTTTGCTTATATTATTGAAGTCTTTTGACCCTGGAAATACCTTTAAGCCTGGTCCAAAAACTTCTCATTTTAAATTAACATCAAATGTAACTCTGTCCCCAAGAACTTTCTGCCCATCTAAGCCAACAATGTGGGAACAATGCCCCACAAAATGCTAATTAAAGACACCTTTGCACTTTCTTTGATTCAATGAGAATTTTCTTTCTTTCTTTTAGCTACAAGGCTTTGAAAGACACACTGAGAAAAATGCATCTTCAAATTAAGATGAACAAGAACGTAAAACTTATCCAAACTATCTTTTTATAGCAATTTTCCTCAATTCACAATTCCCCATAATACCCAAACTTTGTGACTCACATTTGTAGCTTAAGTTCTGAAAGTTTAGGAATTAAACTGTAAATTAGCATTCTCCCAACCAGGAACCATGACAAATTTTCTCTCCAAACCAGTTTGTGGAATATGTTTAAATCTAATCATCCTAAAGTGTAATGATGCTGAATATTTAAGCGTATGTTTTAAATGTATCTTGCCCAGAAACTGGAGCAATTTACACATTTCTAAAACAGTGTTAAAACACAAGACCGTTATTTCAATAAGTCACAATTTACTTTGCATAATAAACTGTGAATTAGTCACACTCATGAATATTCATATCTGTTTGCCACAAAAGGGAAGTTGTGCATGAAAAACAAGGCTTAGCCAATGCACCTAATATCTCTATTTATTAATTAATCCACAGATACCATGCTGAGTTTTTTTTAGAAAAACAAGACAAGGGCAGTTTTCCAACATTTGATGATGCATTTCTACACAGCCAAAAAAGATTCGTCCAATGAAACCAAGCATTTTTTTTAACCAAAAGATAATATCTGCAGGCTGAAAGAGCAGTACTGTGATAATTTCTCGCCCACCATTGAGCTTCTGAACCTTTTTCAAAAGTAGTTTTAGCTATTAATTCCGATCAAGCAAGCCTAATGTTTCAGAAATACCAAATAAATGATTTTTACAGTTCTATTTTCTTGTGTAGTGAAACCCCTTCACCACAAATTTCTATCCACAGTTTCACTTACCCACACTCTAAAAAGCATTCCTCCATAAGTGTTTGGGCTGCTCCAAGTCCAGTGCAACACTATGGCACTCCTGGGCCAGAGACCCTTCATTTCAATAGGGTTCACCATTATCCCAGGATTCACACAGCCATGCAAAGTCTAGGAAAGCCTCCCTCACAGATATGGTGTTTCTTCTTTCTATAGTCAAAATATATGGTTCATCCATAGTTTCAGGTATCCTCCATGGACACAGGCGATGTAGTATACTTTTCTTCCTTACTGAAATTCTATATGTAGACAAACCTTCCCGTCCACATTTCTTGAGTAACCTTGCACACAAAACTATCAAAGGAGAAAGACATCAAATATATTGTGCATGCATGTATGTACATATATTTTATTGCCGTTTCAAGCCTTCGACTCAACACTATTCCCCTCATCTTGTTGTAGTTTGAGCCTGAGGTTGAGAGAGAGGAGTCTGTAGCTAGAAATGCCAAACGGTCTACTCGTGAGCAAGAGTCGGATGAGGAGCAAGAAAGGAAGAGATTGAGGCAAATACTTAGCGATTCTTCTGGGGATGAAACGTTTCTGGGTTTTTCGGAGGATATGGAAGTGGGGATGAGGAGCAGTCATCAGGAGGTATGGATGAGGGTCCACAGAGTACTGAAGGACACTCTAATGAGATGGATTGGACTAAGGTGCAACAAATACAGGATGTCTGCTTGGAACCCACTAGCAGTGATTCGTTTGCAGGGTTCATGGGAGTTGGAGTGCTTGGAAGGGTCTCATGGGGACTGTTAGGGAGAGTTGAGTCTTCGCAGGAGACTGATCACCTGGAGAGAAAGACAAAGGGCGGCACAGGAGGAGATGCTGGCAGCTGAAGGAAATAGGGAAGGGGTGTTGGTGCAATCAAGCCCTGAGGAGGACTGAATAAAGGGCGCTTGCAATTAACCATTCCTTGCAGCTAGCAAGGCATTGTTCTTGCTATCCAGTCCATTGCCTTCTGTGCTGGGTTGCTACTGGACTGATCGTTGGACTGACTGGAATTCTGGATCTTGGTATTGTATTTTATGGGCTTCCGCATCTTTGTATCCTGCCTTTGGCTGCTCCACCTTAAATCCCTTCTGTGCTAGATTTCCCTGCTTCTGCGCTAGCTTCCGGATTGGCCTGACTCCGCTGCTTCGTTTACATCCCTCCTGGCTTGATGTAAAGACTGACTGATGACTCTATTCATCCTGTTTTCCTCCTGGCACGATGTTTGGACTGTGTGACGACGCTACTACTTCTTGACAACGCTGTTACCATCTCTGTGTTATTCTGCATTGGAGTAGCCTGTTCTTCTGGGCTAGTTGTGACCTTGGGCTGCTCACACACACTCTCTCAGCCTCTTTTTCTCTTGTGAAGGAGTTGAAACTTGGAATTTTTTACTTATTGATTTTTCTCATCATTTTGCTGTGCCTTTTGTCATATTTGAGGTGCTGTGAGAAGCTTTGGGACTGTTGCTAATAAACTCACTGTTTATTGTGCCTGGCTTCTTAAGGTGGTCTGGGTCACGACACATCTCTTATTTCTCTTTTTCCAGTTTATGATTGCAGGAGAAATAACTAATGTCATTAACTTGTCACTCTTTTTAATTGATTTTGTATAATGCAGGGTGGTTTTGAGCGAAACAGAAGATTATCACCGAACATTTGAGTTAATGGAACATTTAACTCTAGGAGTGAAAATGGAGGTCAGTGCAACACTTATTTATGTTTCTCACAAACCAATACCCTGAAAAGATATAAAGGAATGTAACAACACAGTGGACATTAGTCCACTTTGTTAGCTTTATCTGGAGTAAACAAAAGCTTATACTAATTTATTTTTCTCAATTGGTCTCAAATGTGCTATAGGATTCCTTCATATGTTCTTATGCTGAAACAGACTAACAGGGCTATGTCTTTGACTACAACACTGCTTTTTTGGCCTTGGTTCGAGAACACAAAAGCCAGTCCCCATAAAGCTTATAGAAAACTGAAATCTCCTGTCTTTTCCTCAATTGACAGTGGTTTACTTTGAAAAGTTTTTTCCAGTTTTTGTTTAATAAAATCAGCAAAATCACCTGAAGCCACATAATGAAGGGTAAGATGACAACCGGAGATTCTGCATGGCCTGAAATACTCCTACTTCAACGTGAATTCCCTTCAAGTCACACAGGAAACTTGTCACTTTCCAACCATAATTTCACTATTTCTTTCCATACTAAAAGTCCTATTCTAAGCAGGGGAGGGTTGTTACCCTCTCCTGCCCATAAGACTTATTCAGAAGAAGAAGCCCTGCTTCTAACATTTGAGCTCAACTGTCTTCAGTCACCTACAGAGGAGGCAAAGTATCAGCATTATGCAAACCAGGTAAGAGGCACAAACATGTGATTTAGAGATATAAGCGTAACGCCAGCTGGCATGATTATGCTCCAGGTGTAACACATTAAACCATATTACTTTGAAACATATCCATTGCTAATCTCATATAAACTCGGAGTCACCAAGCAGCTGGAAAAGCCCTTATTTGACAACAAACCATCTAGAGGCCAATAGAAAAAAAATGGGACTGCCTTTCAACCTATTTTATGGAGGCTGGATTCAAGTCGGATATTCCCATTATTCATCATATAGACGGTAATAAAATCTGTTCAAATATAGATTTAATTATATATCTTGCTCCCTCCTAATATGGAACATAAGGAACGACATTTAAACACAAAGCCTATTACAAAGCTTTTAAAGAATTACCGTAAATTAAGTTATATTAAAAACATTAGTTTACAACCATTTTGAAAAGTAGTCAAAAGAAAATAACATAAGCTTAGTATCCCTTATCTGAATGCTTGGGACCAAACGTGTTTCAGATGTTCGACTCTTTTTGAATTTGGAATATCTATATTTGCACATACCTACATAATGAAATATCTTGGAGATAGCATCCAAAGAGAAACAAGAAACACATTTATATTACATAAATGTGTTTATATACATTATGTACGCCTCCCAAAGATACGACTCTATGGTGAACTCGCCACAGGTCAGCGCAGGAGAGGCACCCCAAAAAGAGATATAAGGACTCCCTGAAACAACATCTCTGGCTCGGCCAGATTGATCACCAACAATGGTCCACCCTGGCCTCACATCGGGAGGCATGGAGATGCACTATCCACAATGCTGCGGCCTCTTTCGAGAAGACACGGCAAACGAGTCTCGAAGAGAAACGACAACGCAGAAAGAACCACAACTTGGAAACAACATCACTCAAGGAGACTTTCTGCTGTGCTTTCTGCAACCAAACTTGCCTATCTCAGATTGGCCTTTTTAGTCATCAACGTACTTGTAAAAAGCGTGGGATGAGTCCTTCCTAAGAATCCTCGTTCGCGAATTAATGCCGAGAGACATATTATACACATAATATGAAAGTATTTTTATACAATAATTTTTGTGCAGGAAATAAAGTGTGTCACTGAACCATTCATTAGCAAGGAAGTGTGCCACTTTCTCAAACACCCATTAAAATTTCAAATTTCTGGAGTATTTCAGAATTCAAAGTGCAGATTGCTCAATCTATGATGATGATAAATATAATACTAGACACACCTTTATTAAATGACTTTCTGCAAGGCTAATTAACCAAAGGCCTGGGTAAATTGGCTGAAACAGAGCACAGAGAGAGAGAGAGCCAACTTCTTTGGAGCAGCCACTAAAGAGTCCTTCTCCTGTGTCCTTCCTCAATATGACTGTGAGGGTGGTGGGGCTGACAAAAAGGCCTTCCCTGGCAGACTTATATTGGAAGCTGGACAGTGCTTCGCCCATTGACCAATGAGCCATCTCCTCAGCTCACATTAACCTCGAAGCCATTTGATACCTCATTACCGTCTCGATTTTCTTTAACCAGAAAAGCGGCAGGACAATGCTACTAATAAGACACAGCAAGTGAACAGTGTGTGCTCAGATCACACTTAACGGCTGCTAGCCTGACATAGAGAGGTAGCAAGCAAGAGCAACCTTTGTTGAAAAGCAAGGAACTGGAATGTTTGCACAGCCAGAAAGAATGCAGATAGACACACAGAGGCACATCCAAGACTTCAGTCTGTAGTAAGAATCCTAGAATTGGGGGAAACCCCAAGGGGCATCCAGTCCAACACCATTCTGCCATGCGGGAATACCTGATCCAAACCCTCTGGAGAAATGGTCATCCAGGCTCCGATTAAAAAGCCCCAACACACTCTGGCAATTGATATGGACCAAAAAACTCAAATATACTTATGCCACAGATCTTAAAGAGAACTGGATGAAGATGTTCCATAGATGGTACATCTGTCCACAAAAATTAGGCATAATGTATAGAGATAGTCAAATAAATTGTTGGAAATGCCACTCACATCCAGGGAGTTTCTATTATATGTGCTGGTCCTGCAAGGTAGCGACAACATATTGGAAAACTATACATAAAGAAACACAAAAAATATTACAAAGAAAATACCCAATGAAACCAGGCTATTATCTTCAAGGTCTGCTGGACAAAGAATTAAATTTAGATAGAAATGAGGATAAACTTTTTATCTTTATGTCAACAGCAGCACGTATGGTATATGCAAGGTATTGGAAAACCGATTACATTCCCAATAAAGATCAATGGCTAGAAAAACTTTATGATATAAAGAACATGGACAGACTGTCATTTCTCCTGAGTAAAAATACAGGAAATCCGAGGAAGCAAACGGACTGGAATTTAATAGAAGATTACAGGAAAACAAAATAAAGAAATACCGAAAGACATTAAATATTCAATTAAGCTAAGTAGTAAAGAAATAAAGTGACCTATATATAATAGTAAGGAGGTTATTGATAGTCTCTAGATATAGGAAACAATTGTTAGATTAGAGTTAAACTCTTGTGCTTTAAGATATCCTACCAAGAAGAAGAATGGAAGTCAACATGTTTATATATTGTTACGTAGTGTGTTTTGTGTTTTTTAATTTTTATTTTATGACCCCTTTTTCCCCCTTGCAATCCCTCACACTATTTTGGTCTATTGATCTTGTTACAAGTATCACATTATATTCACAAAATTCAATAAAAATTTACTTTAAAAAAAAAAGCCCCAACACTCTCAGGCACCATATTCCACTGTCAAATAAATAATAATAAACTTTATTTGTACCCCGTCCCCATCACCCCAATGGGGACTCGGGGCGGCTCACATGAAGCCAAGCCCAAACAGCAAATTACAATAAAATAAAATCAAAACATCAGCAAACAAACACAATAAAAAATACATACATATAAATAAAAAACAATATACAACTATCTAAAATATCTAAAATCACAGACCCTTTGAACTATCAGAAAGTTCTTCCCAATGTTTAAGCTGAATCTCTTTTCCTGCAATTTGAATCCATTGCCCCATATCTCCAGAGCAGCAGGGGGGGGGGGGAAGCCCTGCTCTATAGGACACCCTTTCAAACATTTAAACACGGCTCTCAGGTCCCTCTCAACCTTTTCTTCTCTAAGCTAAACATACCCAATTTGCTGTATGATCATCGCCACTCCACTGTCTTCACTCAAGAACACACCCACAAACACACACCACTCTCTATCTCTTCCCCTCGGCCTGCCATATTAAAGAGGGTCAAGGCAGCCCAGCTCTTAATGGAGAGCTGAAAGGGAATAAAGGGGGGGGGGAGCTGAAAGCAGATTCCCTGCTATTAAGCCCAACCGTGGGGTGTTTTAATCAAACAAGAACAAAATGCACAGACGTGTCGAAAGTGAAGGCCATTAATTAAACTGGAAGGAGAGGCATTTTCATGCAGGCTGAAGCCCCTCCCATTCTTCCCAAATGACATTTCATTCTTATTCCTCCGAAATATTAAAAGAGGAAAAAGAGGCAGGGCAAATCTGGAGAGGCACAAATGGAGGAGAGTGCATGCACACCGAGGCATTTGGGAGTAGACTGCTGGTTAAGAAATCTTATATATTTTTTCTCTGAATCGTTGCAGCCTTCAAACTCTAAATGCACACTCATCTCCTACCTTGCATCTCTGTTTTGGTCCCAAAGTCCGTTGCCATCCATACAAATGGGATGCTTTGGGGTCTCTGTACCACTCACAAGGATAGAGCAACTAAGCAGCCCCTCTCAATAGGTTCTCTCTCTCTCTTCTACACTTTCTTCAGCATGCAAACTCTTGGGGAACTCCACCCTTCTTGCTCATCCAGTGCTCCCCAAAAAGCTTCTTGCTGGGTCTTTTATTATACAATTTTGTGTTAGGAAAGTTAAGAATAGAACCGCCTCCCCCCAAAAGACATACTCCAATGACACATCTGTTTGGATCAACGCCCATTAGCTACAACCTATACCCTCTCCCTGCACCCCAAAATTCTCAGGTGTCCAATCCACCTCCAAAAAAAGGGCAATCTGCCCCTCAAGTTCCTTTATTTTGAATTTGACAGCTTTACTATGGTCTCCCCAAGACACTCAGCATGTTTCTAGGACACACTACGCTCCCCAAAAACCACACTATTTATTTATTTATTTCCATTATTTCTACCCCGCTCTTCTCTACCCCCAAAGGGGGACTCAGAGCGGCATAACAAAAAGGCAACGATTCGATGCCAATACAAATAAATACAATATAAAAACCATAACATTCAGCATAAAATACCATTAAAATTAACACATAATACAGATACATTTCAATTAAAAACACTATCTCCCAATAGCCACACATTAGACCCCCTTTCTTCCACATCCTCACCCTGGAAAAGGAACTTAAGTTTGCGAAGTGTGAGAAATATGAAGGGAGTGATTTTGAGGGACAGTTAGGCAAGAAACCTAATTTGGAGGAGAGAAAACGCACACCCTGGTTATCCCCCCTCCCTATGCACCCCCAGTCCTCATACTTCATAAAATCAAGCTCATTTGAGAGACACACACACACACACACACAATATCCTACCCCCCTACATTATATATGCACATAACCCCACTCCCTCACCTAATATATATGCATACATAAATGTATAATCTCAATTCCCTACATTATACCTATTTCTATACACTATAATACCACTCTCACATTATACATGCATATAACCCCACTCCATCACAAAAAATGTATGTGTGTGCATAATCACACTTCCCTACATTATATCTATACACAATAAGCCCCCTCTCTATATATATATATACAGTGCAGATAAAGATATAATGTGGGGAAGTGAGGGTATAAAGTGGAGAACTGAGACGAGAGAGAGAGAGAGAGAGAGAGAGAGAGAGAGGATTGTCATGTATATAGATATATAATCTCACTTCCCTACATTATATCTCTATGATAACCCTACTCCCTCACAATATATATAGATTTAGAGATATAATATCATATATGTTCCCCAAATTCTATCTCTATACATGATAATCCCACTTCATCACTATACTCTCACTTCCCCACATTATATCTCTATCAATAATCCTACTCCCACACAGTATTTGTATACATCTAAATACACGGTAATCCTACTCCCTCACTATAACAGTCAGAAAATGGAGGGCAAAACTACTACTACTACTACTAGATAAATTTTGACCTATTCTGGGATTGGAGGCCGTGTAGCAACTCTTAATTTTTGCCAGGATTCTCACTACTCGGCTGTAGCTTCAGATAATGGAGCCATCCAGCTTCTTGGAATTGAAGCTTCAAAACTTCCCAAGTCTCCCAAGATTCACCCCATTCAAAATAGATGTTTGGATCAAAAGAACGATGGCTGTATGGTTATCATGCATCATTTTTATTCAGGGGCCCAGTCAGTGTTGTGAATGGTTATTTAGTGGGATGGGACCTGAGACTCTCTAATGCTTGGACCTTAAAGCATGATTTATGGTTGGGAACTTATAACTTCATTGGCTGTTGACATAAACATCTATCTATACACTTCTTCACATAATATATACATAGAACACCACTCCTGTGAGCCTCGCCCCTTTTTTATATTATTATTCTGTCTTTAATAGATAGGTAGATAGATAGATAGATAGATAGGCAGATAGATAGGCAGATAGATAGGCAGATAGATAGACAGACAGATACAAAGATAGAAATATGGACAGAAAAACAGACAGAAATAAAGATAAATAGAAATGAAGATTGATAGGCAGATAGAAAGATAGACAGTCTGATAGAAAGATAAATAGAGAGATAAATAGGTAGATAGGCAGGCAGACATTAGATAGATATAGATAGATAGATATACAGACAGACACATAGATAGGCAGATAGGCACAGATAGATCGAATGATCGATCAATAGATAGAAAGATGGACAGAAAAACTGACAGAAATATAGATAAATAGAAATGATATACAGAGAGAAAGGTAGATAGATAGACATTAGATTAGATATATAGATAAATAGGCAGATAGATAAATACTAGATAGACAGATAGATGGGGAGATATATCATTCATAGAGATAGATACATAGATAGGCAGATAGATAGGCAGATAGATAGATAGATAGATAGATAGATAGATAGATAGATAGATAGATAGACAGGCACATCATTAGATAGGCAGATAGGCATAGATAGATCGATTGATCGATTGATCGATCAATAGATAGATAGAAAGATGGACGGAAAAACTGACAGAAATATAGATAAATATAAATGATATACAGTGAGAAAGGTAGATAGATAGAAAGATAGATAGATATTAGATAGACAGATAGACAGATACATAGATAGGCAGATAGATAAATAGACAGACAGACAGATGGAGAAATACAACATTCATAGAGATAGATAGATACATAGTTAGATAGGCAGATAGGCATAGATAGATCGATTGATCGATCAATAGAAAGAAAGATGGACAGAAAAACTGACAGAAATATAGATAAATATAATTATATACAGTGAGAAAGGTAGGTAGATAGATAGATGTTAGATAGATAGACAGATACATAGTTAGATAGGCAGATAGATAAATAGACAGAAAGACAGACAGACAGAGGAATATAACATTCATAGAGATAGATACATACATAGATAGATAGGCAGATAAATAGATGATAGATAGATAGATAGGCAGATAGGCATAGATCGATTGATTGATCGATCAATAGATAGAAAGATGGACAGACAAACTGACAGAAATATAGATAAATATAAATGATATACAGTGAGAAAGGTAGGTAGGTAGATAGATAGACGATAGATATATAGACAGATACATAGTTAGGCAGATAGATAGACAGACAGACAGACAGAGGAATATAACATTCATAGAGATAGATAGATAGATAGGCAGATAGATAGGCAGATAAATAGGCAGATAAATAGGCAGGTAGCCATAGATCGATCAATAGATATAGAAAGATGGACAAACAAACTGACAGAAATATAGATAAATATAAATGATATACAGTGAGAAAGGTAGATAGATAGATAGACATTAGATAGATATACAGACAGATACATAGTTAGGCAGATAGATAAATAGATAGATAGATAGATAGATAGACAGACAGACAGATGGGGAATATAACATTCCGATAGATAGATAGATAAATAGATAGATAGAGAGAAACAGATAGAGGGGGAATATAACATCCATAGAGATAAATAGATAGATAGATAAGCAGATAGATAGATAGATAGATAGATAGATAGATAAGCAGATAGATAAGCAGATAGATAGATAGATAGACAGACAGACAGATGGGGAATATAACATTCAGATAGATAGATAGATAGATAGATAGATAGATAGATAGATAGATAGATAGATAGACAGGGAGAAACAGATAGAGGGGGAATATAACATCCATAGAGATAAATAGATAGATAGATAAGCAGGCAGATAGATAGATAGATAGATAGACAGACAGACAGACAGATAAGCAGATAGATAAATAGATAGATAGACAGATGGGGAATATAACATTCAGATAGATAGATAGATAGATAGATAGATAGATAGGCAGATAGATAGGCAGATAGATAGGCAGATAGATAAATAGATAGAGAGAAACAGATAGAGGGGGAATATAACATTCATAGAGATAAATAGATAGATAGATAAGCAGATAGATAGATAGATAGATAGATAGACAGACAGACAGACAGATGGGGAATATAACATTCAGATAGATAGATAGATAGATAGATAGATAGATAGATAGATAGACAGGCAGGCAGGCAGGCAGGCAGGCAGACAAGCAGACAAGCAGACAAGCAGGCAGGCAGATAGAAAGATAGAAAGATAGATAGATGGACAGAAAACTGACAGAAATAAAGATAAATAGAAATAAAGATAGGCAGATATACAGAGAGAAGGAGAGATAGATAAGACAGATAAACGGATAGATATAAAGATAGATAGGCAGATAGAGAGATAATGTGCTTGTCCTCAAGGACCAACTCTATTACTTACTATACATACACAGAGAGAGAGAGAGGAGCCATGACAGAGTGAGACTCCTTCACTCCCTCCCTCCCTCACCGTGGGGCTTCTGCTTCTCCTCCTGGGCTCACCTGCCTTCCCCGCCTGTCAGCCACCGGCCTCGGCCTTCCCCCCCGTCCCCAGGCAGGCCGAGAAGGAAGAAGGGGCTTTGCGTGAGGAGAGAGACCGAGGAGGAGGAGGAGGGGGCGGGGAAGGAGGGAAGGCGGGAGGGAGGGAAGGGGGCGTCGCACGCTCTGGCTCCTGAGGCGGCGAGGGCAGGGGCGGCGGTGCTGAGGGGAGGCAGGCCTCGAGAAGCCCCGCTTGCTCCTGGGGTCGGGGCCCCGGCTCCCTGGCTCGCTCCCTCCCTCCTTCGGCGCCCGGGGCCCCCTTTTCCCGCCTGCTCCGAGCGACGGGGGGGCGGAGCAAGAAGGCAAGGCCGCCGCCTCCGAGGCCAGGGTTGGGCCCGCTCCTCCGCCTCAGCCGCGCGGCGCCGCCATCTTGGAAAAGCCCGCCTGCATGGGCCAGCTTGGCCCCGCCCCCTCCAGGTGCTTTGGACTACAACTCCCACAATTCCTAACCGCCCGCCAGGGCGGTTAGGAATTGTGGGAGTTGTAGTCCAAAGCACCTGGAGGGGGCGGGGCCAAGTTGGCCCATGCCTGTCAACACAAGCACACCTAGGTAGGGCCTTCTGTATACATATGGTGAGTGAGTATCCATCCATACCTGTGTACTGTATATACATACACACACACACACATATATATATATATATACAGTATATATCTTAGGAACACATATATGCATATATCCATACATATACAGTATGGGTTTATACTAATCTGTGTGTGTATATATCTATTATATAAATGGGTTCACGTCATGTGATGTATACCTCAAACAAAGAAACCTTACAACGCAGAAACACAATACTTGCCAACAGAAATAGGCCTCAAGCAAGGTACATTTGTAGCAAAGAAACTTTCCCCCAAAAAAACCTAAAAGGCCCCCAAAACGAGTAAAAATAAAGCTACATTTACCAGCATCCTCCGGGGCAGCCAAAGACTCACCCAGCCTCTACATTCTGAACAACATGATTGGCTACCAATAAGGGCGGATTTGCATAACTGCTGCACTGGCCAGCCAACATGAAAATTCCGATCCATAACAAACTGCCAAAACAGAATCAGGAAAAGGCCTGAGCCAATCCCCAACACAAACACCCAAATCACTTCCAACCGAAAATTTACACCCCAAAAAATCACAGACCACGCCCAAAATTGACAGTAAGGCTTCATTAACTTGATGTCCCTAACTAGCCCTCACTTACTGGGAAGCTGTTTACGCTCTGAATTGACAGTAAGGCTTCATTAACTTGATTTCCCTAACTAGCCCTCACTGGGAAGCTGTTTAAAATTGACAGTAAGACTTCATTAACTTGATTTCCTAACTAGCCCTCACTTACTGGGAAGCTGTTTACGCTCTAAATTGACAGTAAGACTTCATTAACTTGATTTCCCTAACTAGCCCTCACTTACTGGGAAGCTGTTTACGCTCTAAATTGACAGTAAGACTTCATTAACTTGATTTCCCTAACTAGCCCTCACTTACTGGGAAGCTGCTTTCTCTAAATTGACAGTAAGACTTCATTAACCCTCTACCTCACTTACTGGGAAGCTGTTTACGCTATAAATTGACAGTAAGGCTTCATTAAATTGATTCTCCGACTAGGCCTCAGCTCATTGGACATTGTGTATGGCCTGAATTGACAGTAAGGCTTCATTAACTTGCTGTTCCTAACTAGGCCTCAGCTCATGGGACATTGCGTATGGCCTGAATTTACAGTAACCTACCTTGGCACACAGAGCCCCGACCATGCATGATGGGACTTGAAGTACCACCATGAAAAATGGGATTTGTAGTACTTCAAAACCCATCATTCCCCACAGACCACTGTGGCCCAGAACCAAGACCAATAAAGACCCAACTTGGCACACCATGCCCCCCATGACCCACACTCCATCCAACTGCAGTTTAGAGGAGGGCACACCGTGGATGATTGGACTTTCTCGCATCTCCTAAAAAGGGCACAGCAACGCGTGCCGGGTACAGCTAGTCTATATATATATCGGCATTACTTCGCGAAGGAAGATTCTTTAGGAAGGACTCGTCCCACGCTTTTTACAAGCGCGTTGATGACTAAAAAGGCCAACCTGAGATAGGCAAGTCCGGTTGCAGAAAGCACAGCAGAAAGTCCCCTTGGGTGATGGTGTTTCCAAGTTGCGGTTCTTTTTGCGTTGTCGTTTCTCTTCGAGACTCGTTCAGCGTGTCTCCTCGAAAGAGGCCGCAGCATTGTGGATAGTGCGTCTCCATGCCCCCCGATGTGAGGCCAGGGTGGACCATTGTTAGTGATCAACCTGGCCGAACCTGAGATGTTGTTTCAGGGAGTCCTTATATCTCTTTTTGGGGCACCTCTTGCGCTGACCCGTGGCGAGTTCACCGTAGAGTAGTATATTTGGGAGGCGGTGGTCCTCCATCCTAGAGACGTGCCCTGCCCAGCGCAGCTGTGTTCTCAATAGCATGGCCTCAGTGCTGGTGATCCCTGCTTGCTCAAGGACAGCAACATTAGTCACATAGTCGGTCCAGTGTATATTTAGGATTGTGCGAAGACAGTGCTGATGAAAGCGTTTGAGGAGTCGTAGGTGTTGGCGATAGGTGACCCATGTTTCAGACCCATAGAGGAGAATAGACAGTACGATAGCTCTGTACACACTGATTTTGGTGCTTTGCCTCAGGTGCTTGTTGCTCCAGACTCTTTTGTGAAGCCTTCCTAATGCACTCTATGCCTTTGCTAATCTGTGATCTATCTCTTTATCAATCTTGGCATCTGAAGAGATGATGCTTCCCAGGTAGGTGAACTGCTGAACGGACTTAAGCACAGATTTGCCTATGTTGACGTGGGGATGATGGTGTTCTTTTGTATGTATTGCTTTTTAATGTGTATGCTTTTAGATTTTGTGAACCGCCCCGAGCCTACGGGGAGGAACGGTATAGGAACCGAAATAATAATATATATATATATATATATATATATATATATTTGTACATATACAGTATGGGTTTATACTAATCTGTGTATATATACTGAAATTGGATATATATACACACACACACACTCACACATGCATATATTCATACATATACACTGACTACAGTATGGGTTTATACTAATGTGTGTAGGCCTATATTTACTGAAATTGGACATATATACACACACATACATACATACATACATTCATACATATACAGTATGGGTTAATACTAATTTGTGTGTATATATATACACACAGAATACAAAAACAGGATCTATACACACACACACACACACACACAAACATACATATATAGTATGTGTGAAGATAGATAATAAATATACACAGTACAATGCCCATCTCCATGAGACTGGTTCCCACAAAATAAAGGATAAATATAGGAAAATATTGGATAAAAGGAGGTTTTAAAAGCACTTCTAGCACAGTGGCACTGGAGGTATTTAAGTCCATTTCAATAGTTTTCACTATTATCCACAGTTTCTCATTTGCATAAAGTACAGAAACATATCCTTCATAGGTTTGGGGGTTATATACTGTATGTACACAGCAAACAGGAGCAGGGCTTGTATATATACATATACAGTGGGTGTGTATGTGTAAATAGAATTGCCTGGAGGTGGGAAGGGGGTGTTTTCAGATAGTGCGTGTCTATGTGTATATACAGAGAGAGAGAGAGAGAGAGAGAGAGAGAGGTATTACGACATAGGCTATAATAATAATAAACTTTATTTGTATCCTGTCACCATCTCCCCGAGAGGGACTCGGGGTGGCTTACATGAGGCCAAGCCCAGAAATATATATCAATACAATAACATAAAAACATAAAAACAACATTTCAAATTGTATAAAACAATTAAATAAAATAAAAAGAGCGGGCCACATGTGCAAAATACAGTGATAAAAACTAAGGATGAGATAAGATTAGAAACATGTACCGGTATATTTATAGGGGAGGTTCAAAGACAATGCAACGTGAGGACGCCTATATACAGACTTTCCTTTCATAAGATGCTTTAATATTCTTTTTTTTCTTGTTCCATTACAGAGTTCTTCCTGCTCACCTGTAGTTTGAACATTACTGCCTAATAAAACTGCATGTCAACAAGGAAGGGCTAGCAAGGGAGGGAGACCAAAACGAAAAGGTAGGATTTGCCTGAATTCCTGCATGAGCGAAGGCAGTAAGCAAAATAAGTTCACAATATTAAAAATACAAGGCATTCATACTAATATCTTACTAATTGTTAAATGAAGAAAATGTTGTGAGATTACTGTGTAGTACAGTGTTTCCCAACCAGTGTGCCGTTGCACACTAGTGTGCCGTGAGCGATCATCAGGTGTGCCGTGGGAAATTGGAACCTCCAATACCCATTCTTCCCCCTCCTGCCAAACACTTTTTCTTCTCCCCTCGGGCTCCCTTCTTCCCAGCCTCGCTCTGCTTGCTTTGCCTCGCTTTGCTCACGCTGCCGCTTCTGCGGGAGGGGGGAGGGAGGAAGACGTGACCCGTGCGAGCGCTACTGCGCAGACTTGCCCCATGTCTTCCTCCCTCCCCTTCACAGTGCTCTCTGGATATAGGTGAACTACAACTCCAAAACTCAAGGTCAATGCCCACCAAACTCTTACAGTATTTTCTCTTGGTTACGGTAGTTCTGTGTGGGAAGTTTGATTCCATTCCATCATTGGTGGAGTTCAGAATGCTCTTTGATTGTGGGTGAACTATAACTCCCAGCTGTTGAGCAAGACCTTTGTGTGTGTCTTTCTGCCATTCCTGCCAGGATATCTATGTTGTGTTCATCGAAACAGGTCCAGGTTTCACACTGAGTCTATAAATATATTTAAAAACATATTAACTATATGAATTACTGTGTTAAGAGTGTCATTTTGGTTGGTGGTGTGCCCCAGGATTTTGTAAATGTAAAAAATGTGCCGCGGCTCAAAAAAGGTTGAAAAACACTGGTGTAGTGTTTCATGTGTTTTAACAGGTTTTAAAATGGTTTTCAATATTTATTTTAATAGTCCTGTGTTTAATACCATTTTAATGTTTATAGGTTTTATCTTTTAAGTTGTATGTTGTATTGTTTTTGTCATTATTAACCACTTTGAGTCTCTAAACTAACTAACTAACTAATAATAATAATAATAATAATAACAACCATCTGTCAGCTGGAAAAGGCCACCCTACTCAAATCTGCATGCATTATTCACCAACATACCACACAGTCCTAGACACTTGGGAAGTGTCCGACGTGTGATCCAATACAACAGCCAGCATAGTGATCTTGTTTGCTGTGTACTAATTTTGTTGTGTATATAATAATAATAATAATAATAATAATTACAACAACAATGAGAAGGTAAGCCAAGACATATCGGTCCCTTCTACACTGCCACATAAAATCCAGATTATCTGCTTTGAACTGGTTTATATGGCAGTGTAGACTCAGTTAATCCAGTTCAAAGCAGATTATGTGGATTATCTGCTTTGATAATCTGGATTATATAGCAGTGTAGAAGGAGCCATAAAAACAAGGTAGCAGGCGTGCAACCCTATGAATGTTTACTTTGAAGAAACTCCTGGTATGTTTAAAATATGTCCTAGTGTTTGCATTGTACGCATCACAGTTTAGATAATGATTGTTTGCAAGGACATTTGCGCATGAACACACTAGCACCATGCCCATCTGTGCTAAGGAAACACAAAATACGTATGGTAGTGCTTTATCTGTGGATGACCTCATACTTGACTTCAGTCTCAGGCCCTATCTACACTATTGCATAAATTCCAGATTATCTGCTTTGAACTTTATTATATGGCAGGGTTATTTATTTATCGTATCAGAAACGAGTGTACAGTTGTAATGTATTAAAAAACACAAAGTTTAAAAACTTGGCTTTATACTAAATGTCCTTTGACCAGTAGCTGGCCACTTGGAGTGCCTCTGGTGTTGCTATAAGAAGGTCCTCCATTGTGCATTTGGCAGGGCCCAGGCTGCATTGTAGTAGGTGGTCTGTGGTTTGCTCTTCTCCACACTCGCATGTTGTGGACTCCGCTTTGTGGCCCCATTTCTTAAAATTGGCTCTGCATCTCGTGTTGCCAGAGTGCAGCAGCCTGTTCAGCGCCTGCCAGACCCCGCCATCTTCTGTGTGCCCAAGAGGGAGGCTCTCATCTTGTATCAGCCACTGGCAGGCATGTAGTCGGGGAGGGGGGCTAAGGGGGCTTCAGCCCCCCCCCCCACGGAAATTCTCAGGGTGGTCCGCGAGAAGGCCTTACTTAAACTGTTATGTTTATTCATATCATGCTCTGATCACCATGCTCATTATATCCCACATTCATGGGGTTATTGGGATAACAATACAAAAGGTTTGCTAGGGTAAACCCTCTTCCACCCAGTCTCAGCCCCCCCGAACCAAACTCAGCCCCCCCCCCCCGAACCAAAATCCTGGCTACGGCCCTGGCCACTGGTTGAGGTTCTGGGTTTTAGCCTGCCACTTTTGGACTCTCGCTTGCTGAGATGTTCCTGCAAGTATCTCTGTAGATCTTAGAAAACTATTTCTTGATTTAAGGCGTTGGTGTGCTGGCTGATATCCAAACAGGGGTCGGCCGGAGATGTCACTGCCTTGGTCCTTTCATTATTGGCTGCTACCACCCGGCAGATGTCAGGTGGTGCAATACTGGCTAAGCGGTATAATTTCTCCAGTGGTATTGGGTGTAGGCATCCTGTGATAATGCAGCATATGGCAGTGTAGAGTCATATAATCCAGTTCAAAGCAGATAATCTGGATTATCTGATTTGATAATCTGGATTATATGGCAGTGTAGAAGAGGTCTCAGTTGGCTACAGCTTTCGGGCGCAACTTCCTACTGCATGCCTACTGCTTGTTTATAAATAGGTGTTTCAGTTGTGTATTGTAGCAGCTACCTTATATTCAATTAGATCATTGATCCAACCATCTCAGTGTTGTTTATGTTGAAAGCCAGCATTTTTTAAGTAGACTACAAACTGTACAGTATGATGCAGCAGCTGAAAAGGGCAACTTGATTCTAGGCCGCATCAATAAGTATATACTGTCTAGCTAGAGCGAGGGAAATAATAGTCTCATTCCATTCTGCTTGGAATAATCCAGCGTCCAATTCTGGGCAACATGGCTCAAGAAGAGTATTGATAAACTAGAACATGTCCAGAGAAGGATGACCAAAATGATCATAGGTTTGAATCCAAGCCATACGAGTAATTTAGAGAGCTATGTTTACCTTGGAGAAGAGAAGGTTCAGAAGGGACATCAGAGCAATGTTTGAATGCTTGAAACCACGTCATATAGAGCAGTGTTTCCCAACCTTTTTTGAGCCGCAGCACACTTTTAACATTAAAAAAATCCGGGGGCACACCACCAACCAAAATGACACAAAATGACACTCTAACACAGTAAAGAACGGCTGGGGGTTGGTGGCCTGGTGGGAGCAGCTGCTGGGAGTGCCAAAGCTGGGGGAGGGGTGGAGCCAAGTCAAGACATGCCCCGCCCCTCCTCCCTTCAGCTCTCCCACAGCTTCTCCAGCCTTGAGGGGGCAGTGCCAAGCCAGCGGTGGCAGAACCAGCACAATGCCCCTTTAAGGCTGGAGAAGCTGTGGGAGAGCGGAAGCTGAGGGGGCGGAGCCATGCCGCACCATGCCCCACCCCCTCCCCCGGCTTCAGCTTTCCTCAACTTCTCCAGCTTTGAGGGGGCAATGCCCAGCCAGTGGTGGCAGAGCCAGCACAATGCTGGCTTGGCATTGCCCCCTCAAGGCTGGAGAAGCTGTGGGAGAGCGGAAGCCGGGGGGAGGGGCGGAGCCAGGCTGCACCATGCCCCGCCCCCTCCCCGGCTTTCTCCTCCGCACAGATTCAGCGAGCGAGGGGCGAGAGTCATGGCGGGAGTCATGGCGGATTGGAGGCTGGCTGGGGAAACGGCCGAATAAGGCGGCGCCCCGGCCCCTTCTTCTTTTTCTTCGCCGCCGCCTGGCCCTTCCTTCTCCTCCCCTAAGCAGCAGGAGGTCGACAGGAGGTGGGGGGAAGGAAGGGGGGCAGAGAGCTTTTCTCGCGGCACAGCAGGAGGTCTGTCAGGAATGCTTTGATTGTGTCTTCCTGTATGGCAGAAGAAGGTTAGACTGGATGACCCTGGGGATCTCATCCAGTTCTATGATTCCATGATTCTCCGACTCTGTACATGTAATACTGTTGTAATGTAGGTGCAATATTTTCCATCGACTAGTGCTGGCCATAATACATCAGGGAAAGATATGTTTTGGAGATGAGCGACCATCCTTAAAAGAGATTTTAATGATGATGTATTTATATGAAGTATGCAGCCTATGTTCTGGCTTCTCTTCAAATCAAAGTAAGCATTTTCCATGCACTGCAAGGAAAAGCAAGCAAATAATGAACTTCCCGCATGGTAAAAGCATGTGTGGAATCACTTTGAGGCTGACTTGCGTGATAAGATTGTGCGCTGAGCATCTCTGTGGGTTGAGGAGTACTTTCCCATATTACTGCACTTTATCAAACCTGCCAAAAGCAACGTTCATCATTCTGACCTGGCTCAGCAGATGAGCTGGACTTGCAGCCCAATAACAGATCATGTACTCTGCTCAGGAGGGAACTTTAATAATAATAATAATACTTTATTATTTATCTCCCCAAGGGGACTCGGGGCGGCTTACATGAGGCCGAGCCCAATAACACATCAGTACAACCACACAACAGCAACAATAAAACAGTACAATCAATATAATTCACATATAAGCAATAACACAAAAAATTAAAACCTTATGGCCGGGCCAGATGTAATATATTAAAATTTTAAAATAAATAAACACTGGGCGTGAACAGAGGTAGGATGTATCTAAGCAGGAGGGTTTTAAGGATAATGTGGGGAGATCAATCCAACAGGTAGTTAAACTGCTTCTAAGGACATTTTGCAGGGAATTGGTCAGGGCAGGGCGTTGTTTACTTCATTCAGGATAGGCCCACTGGAACAGCCACATTTTCAGGCTCCTCCTAAAGACTGCCAATGTGGGGGCTTGTCTGATATCCTTGGGGAGTGAGTTCCAGAGTCGGGGGGCCACCACAGAGAAGGCCCTCTCCCTCGTCCCCACCAATCGCGCCTACGAGCGCAGGGCCTCTCCAGATGATCGAAGAGATTGCCTGGGTTCGTAGACAGAAATGTGGTCACACAGGTCCCAAACAGTTCAGGGCTTTATAGGTAAGAACTTGCACCTTGAACTACCGGAAAGGAGATTCCATCTGAACATTAGAAAGAATTTCGTCACTCTCAGAGCTGTCCAGCAATGGGACTCTTTAAAATGGAGACTGGATTTGCTGTGTCTTCCTTAATCACAGGAGAAGGTTGGACTAGATGCCCTTTGGGGATCCCTTCCAAGTATAACAAAGTATAGACTGCCTGGAAATCTGGTGGAGGCTTTTTCTCTGGAGGTTTTTTAATTGAGCCTGGATGGCCATCTGTTGGGAGGGCTTTGACTGTGCCTTTCTTAAACAGAGAAAAGGGTCAGACTAGATGCCCTTTGGGGATCCCTTCCAACATAGCAAAGTATAGACTGCCTGGGAGTCCAGTGGGGGCTTTTTCTCTGGAGGATTTTGAACTGCGGCTGGATGGTCATCTGTTGACTGTGTGTTCCTGCCAAGCGGCCTTTATTGGGGTGAGGTTGAGTGTATTTTTCATGTGACACACTTGCGGACAAAAAGCCCGGCACAACATTTGGAAATCTCTATTCTACAGTGTAGATGCACCCTAAATTTACTCTATCCATCACATTATAGTTGGTTTGTTTGAGGAGACATGGTGGCCATGGACAAAGATGTGAGGGGAAGCCATGGGGAGGAGGGAGCAAGCTTGTTTTCTGCTGCCCTGGAAACTAGGACGTAATGGAGCAATGGCTTCGAACTACAGGAAAGGAGATTCCACCTGAACATGAGGAAGAACTTCCTGACTGTGAGAGCTGTTCAGCAGTGGAACTCTCTTCCCTGGAGTTTGGCAGAGGCTCCTTCTTTGGAAGCTTTTAAACAGAGACTGTATGGCCATCTGTTAGGGGTGCTTTGAATGCGATTATCCTGCTTCTTGGCAGAATGGGTTTGAGCTGGATGGCCCACAAGGCCTCTTCCAACTCTTATGATTCCAAGATTGCCAGCTTAACTAGTGGTGAAGCGTGAATGCAACATCTTAAAGAACCACATGATTTCCAGCCATGCATTTCTGCTGTGATAGCCGAGCATCATGTATCACTGATCCAAGATAATATCTATACCCATTCTACTAACAGGTTTTGCAGCTTGGCCAACCAGGAGTGATCTGAACCCAATCTGGAATCATCACAGAGGGAGCCAAGCATGCCTCGCTTGGATAAGGAGAGAACACTGCGAGTGGCTTTGTAAATCCGGAGAATGTGTTTCACTGCAGTGTTGTTAAGGACTATTGACAGTTGTAATAAACACTTCAGATTTAATGTCCCCAATAGCAGGGCACCAGGAAATAGTTATTAAAAGTCTGTCTGTCCCAGCCATTCAGGCTCTCTCAGCCGGAGCTTGAAAGTGCAAATTAATAAGAGCTTTGGAAAGGGTGCAGGGTGAGATAGGGCAGTGTTTTGCGACCTTTTTTGAGTCGCGGCACATTTTTTACATTTACAAAATCCTGGGGCACACCACCAACCAAAATGACACGAAATGACACTCTAACACAGTAATACATATAGTTAATATGTTTTAAATGTATTTATACACTCAGTGTGAAACCTGGGCCTGTTTCGATGAAGACAAAATAGATGTTTTTATGCTATTACTGGATGTTGTGAACTTCCCCGACCCTGCGAGAAGGAGCGGTCTAGAAATTGAAATAATAAACAATAAATAATAAATATCCTGGTAGGAATGGCAGAAATACACACACGAAGCTCTTGCTCAAAAGCTGTCAGTCTCCACTAACCCAAAGAGGGACCATCAGTCAAAAAATGATTTTGTCATTTGGGAGTTGCAGTTGCTGGGAGTTATAGTTCACCCGCAATCAAAGAGCACTCTGAACTCCACCAATGATGGAATGGAATCAAACTTCCCACACAGAACTCCCATAACAAAGAGAAAATACTATAAGAGTTTGGTGGGCGTTGACCTTGAGTTTTGGAGTTGTAGTTCACCTACATCCAGAGAGCACCGTGGACTCAAACAGTGTTGGATCAGGACCAAACTTGGCATGAATACTCAATATACCCAAATGTGAACACAGATGGAGTTTGGGGAAAACAGGCCTTGACATTTGGGAGTTACAGTTTCTGGGATTTATAGTTAACACACAATCAAAGAGCATCCTGAACTCTTGCAACAATGGAAGTGAACCAAACTTAGCATATTGAACTCTCATTACCAACAGAAAGTACTGAAAGGGTTTGCTTGGGAATTGACCTTGAGTTTGGTACTTGTAGTTCACCTACACCCAGAGAGCACTGTGGACTCAAACAATGTTATGTTGTATCGTTGTTTGTTTTCTATCCAGAATCACAATGTTGGAAGGAGGCTCACCACTTTAAGGTCCCTAAAACAGGCATGGGAAAATTTTGGCACTCTGGGTGCTTTGGACTTCAACTCCCACCATTCCTAACAGCCTGAGGCCCTTTCCTGCTTAAGTGGCTGAGGGGGGGGGGGAAGGAAAAGGGCCTGAGGCTGCTAGGAATGGTGGGAGTTTGAGTCCAAAACACCTGGAAGGTCCAAGTTTGCCCATGCCAGCTTTCGACAGAGACCTCTTTCTTCCCCTTTGCGCCCTTTCTTCCCCCTCCGGCTGAACTCTTTTTCTTCTCCACTCAGGCTCCCTTCTTCAGGGGGGGAGGGGGGAGGAAGACGTGACCCGTGCGGGCGCTACTGCGCAGACTCACCCCATGTCTTCCTCCTTCCCCCCTCCCCTCCCCTCCCCTCCTAAACACGCTCATGCTGCCCCCTCGGATCCAAATGGCGGCAGCGGGAGCAAAGCGAGCAGAGCGAGGCTGGGAAGAAGGGAGCCTGAATGGAGAAGAAAAAGTGTTCAGCAGGAGGGGGAAGAAAGGGTATTGGAGGTTCTAATTTCCCACGGCACACCTGATGATCGCTCACGGCACACTAGTGTGCCGCGGCACACCGGTTGGGAAACACTAAGATAGGGGATGCATCTACACTGTAGAATTAATACAGTTTGACACCACTTCAGTTGTCATGGAGTAAAGCAAAGTCCTTCAGTCTTTTGGAGTTTGTGAGTTCTTCCCTGTTCATGACTGTTGTGATGTTGACCACACCCTGATGTGGCTTTGCCGCCTGGTCTGGATATCATCTCTCCAATATTGCTTGGCCTAATTTCCCCATGGTATCTTAGCATCCTATGCCTAGAGGCAGAAAATACCAGACTATTGTAGAGGGAAGCAATTACAGGGGAGTCAAGGCAATACAGGAGGTCATATGTGGGTAATGACGAGAATCCAGTAGAGATGAAGGAGGCCAGAGCGGCAAGATCTCCGTTGTTTCAAAATCAATCACAAGTTATAACTTGTGTGCAGTCTTATTGCAATCTTATGAATTTCATAGAGCTTCCTTAGGCAAGGAATACTCAGAGGTTGGCTTTTTCAGTTCCTTCCTGAGATATATCACCTCCAACACCTGGTATTTGCAGGTGGGTTCCATCCAAATAGTAACCAGTGCTGACCCAAGATCAGACAAGTCTGGTGCCTTCAGCACAGCTGGATAATCACCAGCAGAAATAGATCATACCAATTGAAAGGTTGGCCTGGTTCGAAGTCTGGGTCGGGGTGAGCACCTGACCTTTAGCCCAGCTCACTAAACAGTTCGAAAACAGCTGTGAATAGAGAAATTATGCACTGCTTAAGTGGGGAGATATTTTAGGGCACCATAAAAAGGAAATACCAGAATATGTTGGCAATTAAAGGAAGGAGAAAGTCTGTGATCAAGGGCTCTTCGTCATGGAGAATGTAGCAACAGCACCTCTTCGTCATGGAGAATGTAGCACAACCTCCAGGACACTGAAGTTGGGGAAAATGGCGACATATGGACATATACCATTGAATGTTTGCCGTGTATGTGTTCTGCCCTGAGTCCCCTTCAGGGTGATAAGGGCGGAATATAAATGCTGTCAATAAATAAATAAATAAATAAATAAATTTAGTCTATTTAGGCCAGGGGTGCTCACACTTCTTCAGCATGCGAGCTACTTATAAAACAACCAAGTCGAAATGATCTACCTACCCACTACTCAGAGAGCCATAAAAGCAAAATATTTGGAAATTTATTTCAGTGAGAGCCATATAATATATTTTAAGACTGAATTCAACTAAATGTGAGTATCATAAGCCCCTGAATTTATTCATAATAATAATGATGATAATATTCATTCAGCCTCTGCTACTACTGCTACTACTAGGGTTCCCATATGTCCCTTATTCTAAGGGACGTCCCTTATTTTGGCCCTAAAATTTGTGTCCCTTATTTTCAGGCCCTGTCCCTTATTTTTGACTAGCAGGACAGGACTGGGTGGGGTTGACCAGAGGAAGGTGCACGCTGCGGTTTCCACGGCAATGCCTGCCCGAGGATTCCAACTCACAGGGCAGCCTGCGTCCCGTTGGAAGGAAGAGGCGATACAGGACTTTTTCAAAGTACAGTAGACTAATTAACCGTTACCCAAGGGGAATGTTGGATCATGTTGGATAAAGATAGTTTCTGGTTGCTTGAGAGTTACTCTTAAAATAGGCCTAGCTGTGCATCCCAATGCTATACAATGCTGTGTATCCCATACTATACTACACCATTAACTATTGACGTAATAATCATGAAGATGTACTGTCTTATACCATTTATTTTATTTTAATGTTAAGACAGTGCACTTTTAAAGTCAGCAAAGTCAAGTACTAAATACAGATGGAGAAAATTAGGTAGTTCTAATAATGTTTTTTCTGCATGACAAAGCATGCAGAAACATACCATGTACTGTTAAGAGGGTGTAAGTCAGTTTTTTTGTGAGTTTCAATCATTATCTTATTCTGTTAATAAAACTATTTCTACCTAATGTTTGAGTTTCAAGTTTTTAATGAAGTGTCCCTTATTTTTGTGAAAAATCCCGTAAATGTCCCTTATTCCTTCTATCAAAAAATGGCAACCCTAGCTGCTACTACTAATAATAGTAACAACAACAATAGGTTCCTAGAGTAGGAGGAGACCTCCAAGGGCCATCCAGTCCAACCTCCTTCTGCCATAAGGGAAAAACACAATCAAAGCATTCCTCACAGATGGCCATTCTGCCTCTGATAATAATAATAATTTATTTATTTAAATAACAACAATGGGTTCCTAGAATAGGAGGAGACCTCCAAGGGCCATCCAGTCCAACCTCCTTTTGCACCTGGGCGGCGTCGGGAGCCTGTGGGGCGGGACTGAGCCTTCCTCCCGCCCCGCCCTGCCTGCGATCTACCAGGTTGCCCTACGCTATCTACCAGTAGATCACGATCTACCTAATGAGCAGCCCTGATTTAGGCTATTCTAACAATGAAAGCATAATCCTAATTATGAAAACCAAAGGGAAAAGACAATAAGATGTGCCACTGAGGACAATCCAAGGGTTCCAGCATCCAAATAAATCCTGGGATTTGTAGCTTGTAGTTTCCTCTCTTTAGCGACATCAGCAGAGCTCAGAGAAGCATATTTCACCAAATGTCAACATTGTATAGGATGGAGCTTTAAACGTGTTAAAATTACATTAAAAGGATGTAATTGCATGGGATTGATGTCATATTGTTGGATGGTAACCCCAGTGTTTCTCACTGATCAGAACAGCTGGATTTGGAGCATCTTAAAATTGTGTTCCTGATCTATGGGCTTTCAAGCTTTCCATTTGAATTATTCGTGGTACGAAGCTTTACAAAATATATCTTTAATCTGCAAGGTGATTATTGAATGGAATACAGATATACAGTATATGGAACACCATGATTCTAAGTACCTTACACACCTGTCAGGTTTTGACAACTTGAATAAGAGATCTTAAACAAAATTGGAGCATTGCTGAAACATTACTCGGGGAAAAAGCAGGGAGAAATCCATGAAATCTATCAGCAACTTCAAAACAAACCAAAAAAACCTGGGTAAAATTTATTTCTAAATTAAAGGTGTTGCCAGCCCTGAGAAATGAGAGAAGCTCAGAACATTTGACACTACATTTCAATTGTTCAGCTCGCAGGGCAGCTCTTTGAAAAGATGTGATGGTATTATTTCACTAGGTAGCTTCTCTAGGCGTTTTTAAAAACTGTTTGAGCCAGGATACATTTGGGGAAACTGAGGCATGTAGTACAACCAGCCCTTCACATTCACAGAGGATAAGGGTGTAGGACCCCTGCAAAAAATATAAATAGAAAAACCAAGGCCCCTTCTACACTGATCCCAAATTATCTTATTATCCCAGATTACCGTATTTTCTGGGGTATAAGACGACTGGGCATATAAGACAACCCCTGTTTCCAGTCAAAATATACAGTTTGGGATATACTCACTGTATAAGACTACCCCTCTTCCAACACACACCAAATAAAAATTTTAAAGCATCAGATTTGATTTCAATATTGTAATTTTCCTATTACTGTACCTCCTTCTTTGCCTCTCAGATCTCGCACATGCGCACCTGCACTGCTTCACTGCTGTCTTCAGGAGTGAGATCTAAGAGGCAGAGGAGGAGGGACGGTAATAGGATACAAGGGCAGGCCAGACAGGTAAAAGAGGTGTGTTTTTCTCTTTTTCTCTTTTTTCCATACCCCGGGCGCCCCGGACGCCTGCAGCTTGCTCCGCCCTTCACTTACACCTTCCTGGTAACGCGCCCCTTCAACTCACCATCGGGACCGGATTAAGTCCATGAATCCTGATGAATGGATTTTCTTCTACCATGCTTGTACAGCGTCGCCCTTAATGCTTTCATACAGACACTGCATACGGCAGGGACACAGCCACTGCCATTTTTGAGCACCCCCACCATATGTGGCAACTACAGATTCTCCAATCCGGATTGGAAATTTCAGCACTTGCTCTATAAGACGACTCCCAGTGTATAAGTTGACTCCTGGTGTATAAGTTGACTCCTGCGTATAAGACGACTCCTGACTTTTGAGAAGATATTTTTGGGTCAAAAAGTAGTCTTATATGCCAGAAAATATTGTATATGGAAGTAGAGGCTCATATAATCCAGTTCAAAGCAGATAATCTGGGATCAGATCCTGGAATATAAAGACAGTGTAGAAGGGGCCACAGTATTTTTAGACTCCCCAATAGCTCTTAATACTGGTGACTATATTTAACAAACACTCAAAAAGTACAGTACATAGGGTATTCTGTATGTACAGCACCAGGAATGTGGCGCAGCTGGGTGGGTGTCAGCTGCAGAAGATCTCTACTGACCAGAAGGTCATGAGTTTGAGGCCTGCCCGGGTCGGGGTAGGCTCTCAGCCAATTTGTGTAGCTTGTTGTCGACCTTTGCAACCCGAAAGACAGTTGCATCTGTCAAGTAGGAAATTTAGGTACCACTTTGTGTGGGGAGGCTAAATTTAACTGATTTACGAGGCCATAAAATCTCCAAGAAGAACACAAAAATAATGAAGGAATGCAACAGCGCCCCCTTGTGGCCAGAAGCTGGAATGTTAAATTGCCTCTATGTTTGCCTATATATGTTGCATGTCAAGAGGCATTGAATGTTTGCCTGTATATGTGCATTGTGATCCGCCCTGAGTCCCCTGCGGGGTGAGAAGGGCAGAATATAAATGATATAAATAAATAAATAAATAAATATATTTTATGTGTTTATGACTTACTAAACTTGTTATTATTTTCTTTATCTTTTCTACTTTGTGAATGGTTTTCTGCAGTAGCCACAAAACAAAACGAATTCTAATTATTTATGCCAAACTGGTGAATAGAAGTTAAACATGCAGAAGCTGAAACCAACTATATATCCGGGAACAGCTTATGGATGAGAATGTCTCTATTCTGCTTTGCCTGGAATACTGTGTCCAATTCTGGGTACCACAATTTAGGAAAGATATTGACAAGGTGGAACATATCCAGCGAGTAGCAAACAACATTATCAAAAGTCTGGAAATCATGAATCACAATGAAGAGTGGCTTAGGGATGTGTAGGTTGAGAGGGGACATGATAGCTGGGCTTTATTTATTTATTTATTTTCGGCAGTTTACCCCGCTCTTCTCAACCCCCGGAGGGGGACTCAGAGCGGCTTTAATCACCAGCAGCAAGAGATCACACCAATCAAAAGGTTGGCAGTTTGAAACCTGGGTTGGGATGAGCACCTGACCTTCATCCCAGCTCACTGTCCACTTAAGCAGTTTGACAACAGATGTGAACTGTGAGTAGAGAAATTAGGCACCACTTAAGCGAGGAGGTATTTTACGGTCCCCATCCTACCCGGGTAGGATGGGCTCTCTAGCCTTTTGGCAACCATCCTGAGAGAAGGAAAACTCTAAATTCAAATCCGGGCAGATGGTGCTCGTCTAACCCTGTAAGGTCAACCATCTAGACAGGACCGGAGGAAGGTAATTTCAAATGGTACGCAAACCTTTTGGTGCCCCCTCATTCTCCATGCGCACATGCGCCGGTGGTGTGCCGTTGTGCGCAAGCGCAGGCCAGCTAGGTCTGTGCATGCACAGGGCCAGCTTCGCGCATGCTCACCGGTGTGCACATGCGCAGAGCCAACTAGTTCAGCGCATGCGCCATTCACGTGGGCGCAACACCAAGTGGATGGTGGTGCAAAACGCACTCCAGGAGGCTGAAAAGGAGGGCATTTTGCAGCCGGAGGCGGGAGGCTCCACACTGGCTGCAAAACGTCCTCCTTTTCGGCCTCGTGGAGTGCGTTTTGTGTTACCATCCACCTGGAGTCGCACCCGCACGCCGGCCCACAGCAATGGCGGCTGTGGCCAGATGTGCCCCTAACCCACGTGGCGCCCTGAGGTGGCGGCTTAATTTGCCTTCATTAAGATCCGCCCGTGCATCTAGAGAAGGAAACTGAAATCAAACCTACGACCTGAGGACCTCGCTGCCACCGTTCAAGCTTGCTAGGCCTCGGCAGATGAACTTTTGGTTTAAAGGGTGAGGCCAGTTCTGTGCACACTGTGCTCCACCGGAAAAATCAATTGCACAGGCTCGAAGGACACATCCAACCTCCTTAGTCATCAACGCGCTTGTAGAAAGTGTGGGATGAGTCCTTCCTAAGAATCTTCGTTCGCGAAGTAATGCCAGAGAGATTTTACAGTACCATAAAAAGAAAATACCAGAAAATGCCGGTGATAAGAACATAAGAACATAAGAAGAGCCATGCTGAATCGGGCCTCAGCCCATCTAGTCCAGCATTCTGTGTCACACAGTGGCCCACTAGTTGTACACGGGGATCTCTAGCAGAAAGGGGGGCAAAACCCTCACCTGCTCCCGACCCCCCACAACCAGTACCGGGGAAAATCCTGCCTGCCTCCATCAACACAGAGGTGGCACTTGGATGTCCATTTCAGTAGCTACTGATTCCCTTGGTATCCATGAATCTGTCTAATCCTGCCTTGAAGCTGTCCAGGCTGACAGCTGTCACAACCTCCTCTGGAAGTGAGTTCCATAACCCAATGACCCTCGGGGTGAAGAAATATGTCCCTTGCTTAGTCCTAACTTTCCGACCTTGGAGCTTTAGGAGTGCCCCCTAGTCCTAGTATTGTGTGACAGAGAAAATATTTTTTCTTTGTTCACCTTTTCTATCCCATGCATGATTTTATACACTTCGATCAAGTCACCTCTTAAACGCCGTCTTTCAAGGCTGAAAAGACCAAGGCGTTGCAACCTGATTTCATAAGGGAGCTGCTCCATCCCTTGGATCATATTTGTTGCCCTTCTTTGTACCTTTTCCAGTTCCGTTATATCCTTTTTGAGGTGCGGTGACCAGAATTGTACACAGTACTCCAGATGTGGCCTCACCATAGATTTGTAGAGAGGCAATACAACATTTGCCGACCTATTTTCGATTCCCTTCCTGATCATGCCAAGCATAGAATTTGCTTTTTTCACTGCTGCAGCGCACTGGGTTGACACCTTCATTGAGCTGTCCACCAAAACCCCAAGATCCCTTTCCTGGTTTGTCTCAGAAAGCTTGGATCCCATCAGTTGATAAGTGTATTTGGGGTTCTTTTCCCCGATGTGCATGACCTTACACTTGTTTAGGTTAAAATGCATTTGCCACTTTGTTGCCCATTCACTCAATTTCGAGAGATCTTTCTGGAGCTCTTTACAGTCAGTTTCATTTTTAACTACCCTGAACAGTTTAGTGTCATCTGCAAACTTTGCTACCTCACAATTTACATCTACATCCAGATCGTTTATGAATAAATTAAAAAGTAACGGTCCTAAAACTGAACCTTGGGGTACGCCACTTCTCACCTCTTTCCACCCAGAGAAGTGTCCATTTATTACCACCCTTTGTTTCCTACAGTTTAGCCAGGTTCCAATCCAGGACAAGACCTGTCCCCTGATTCCATGGCTGAAGAGCTTATTTAGGAGCCTTTGGTGAGGGACTTTGTCAAAAGGAAGATAAGGAAGGAGGAAGGAGGACATCTCTTTTATAGGTTAATAACCAATAAAAAATATTTATAAAAGGAAGGAGGAAGTCTATGATCAAAGGTTCTTCATCATACAGGATGAAGTGACAGCACCCCCTGTGGCCGGAATCGACCACAACCTCCAAGACGCCGAAGTTTGGAAAAACGTTGACATATACCTCTATCGGTTGCCTGTCGTATCTGTTTAACGGCATCGAATGTTTGCCATGTATGCCCTGAGTCCCCTGTGAGGTGAGAAGGGCAGAATATAAATGCTGTAAATCAGGGGTGGGCAATTATTTTTTCCAAGGGGCCACACGGGAGCCAAAAAATATTATTGAGGGCCGCACCTAAAGGTGGAACTACATTATAATCTACGTTATTTATTTATTTATTTACTTACTTACTATATTTACTATATATTACACATAATTAATATTAACATATTAATATATCAAGAAATATTCATATATTATTAGTATTAATATCATAATTATTATAGTATAGAGATATATATAGACATTACAATATATTGAAATTATAACATAATATAACATTATATTATTTATTATATTATTATATTAAAATTATTATAAAATAATAATAAAAACCACTAGAATAAAATAGAATTAAATTCAAGAAGACAAGGTGCGAACCAAGATGAAGGCTGACATCCTGAAGAGAGGAAGGATCCCAAGATGGAATGGCCCAATGGACCCAGCCCAGAGGATGGCAAAGCGGACCCAGCTGCCGCCGCAGCAGAGGGGAGCAGAGCAGCAGGCCATCAGAGGCTGCAGGCCTCCGCCCGCTCTCGCCCCCAGCCTTTCCCCAGCTGATCACCCTGTGGGGCCAAGAGGAAAGGGTGCCGCTGCCTCCATCCGATCGCGGGCTCTGTGGGGCCTGTGTCGGCAGACAGGCCGGAGGAGCAGCGGCTTTGGAGTGCCTGCCATCCCTGGAAGCGATCCTGGCCTGCAGGGGGAGCACTCGGAAATCTAAGGCGGCTCATCGCCGTGGCGACCCAGAAGACGATTAAGTCTTCTGGATCGCCACGGCGATCACCCCCGCAGGTCGCGGAGTGCTCCCGCTGCAGGCCCAGATCGCCTCCAGGGATGGCAGGCACTCCAAAGCCTCCGCTCCTCCGGCTTGTTTGCGAACACAGGCCCCACAGAGCCCGCGATGGGATGGCGGCAGTGGCACCCCTTCCTCTTGGCCCCGCCCCCGACGCCCTTCTCCCGGTTCTCCTGGGCTGGACAGAACTGGCTGCCGGGCCGGGTCCGGACCACGGGTCGTAGGTTGCCCACCCCTGCTGTAAATAAATAAAATAAATAGCCATGTTTAAATATTTGAAAGGAGGTCATATTGAGGAGGAAGCTGCTCGGATACGGAGCTCCAGGAACAGAGATTCCACCTGAACATTAGGAAGAACTTTCCTGACTGTATGAGCTGTTTGCCAGTGGAGTCTACTTCTCTGGTGGACTTTCAACAGAGGATGGATGGCCATCTGTCAGGACTACCTTGACTGTGTCTTCCTGCATGGCACATGTGGTTGGACTGGATGGCCTTTGGGGTTCCTTCCAGCCTTATGGTTCTTCTCCCTTACAATCTACCCTGTACACATAAATCCTTTAAGGAAGATCTGATTTACTCAGCCAAGACTATGATGGCAGATGTTGCTTAGAGGTAACAGTCACTATGGAATGACCTGCCAGAAGAGCATTGACAGCTGGAGGTGCCATCTGAGTTTAAAACAGCACCAAAAACCAGTCTGTCCCAGCAGGCTTGTCCAGGTGATTATGGGCACAATCAAGCCAAAGTTAAGCACTTTTAAACCTCATTGATTTCGACAGAAGGCTGTACTTAATTCTCCAGCTGAAATCAATGGGACTTAATTCTAGCTTGGTTGTGCCCCATTATTGATTTTTTTTAAATTATGAATTTTTAAATCTTCATGGATTGTTCCCAATATGTACAGTATTTGTTTCATGCGCTGTTTCACCTGTCTTACGTGTTTAATTCATTCTTGGTCCGTGCACACACATCAGTTTGGGTCATTCCTGTTATTCTATTAACACAGGGGTGGGGAAAATAATGTCAAAATACTCTCTATAGCAGGTATGGGCAAACCCAGGCCCAGGGGCCAGATGCGGCCTCTTGGGCTCTTTTCTCAGGCCCTCCTCTCACCATCATTTCCTTCCTTCCTTCTCTCTTTCCTTCCTCCTCTCCCTCCCTCCCTTCTCTCCCTCTTTCTTCCTTCCCTTCTACTGCTTTCATCCTTCCTTCCCTCTTTGTTTGTTTGTTTGTTTGTTTATTTACAGCATCTATATTCTGCCCTCCTCACCCTGCAGGGGACTCAGGGCAGATTACAATGCAATGTAATATAATACATACGCTACATGCTACTGCAGTTTGAAGGAGGAGGGACCATGGAAGATGGGAGTTGCAGTACCTTCACTCACTTACTGAAACCACTGCGCCCCTCATCCAATGACTGGTCAAGACCACACACATAGCCCCCATTACCCCCTTTACATCCTGGTGAGGTTTAGGGGAGGTGGACCACGGATTATGGGATTTTTAGTACTTTCACATGCTTTACTTCCCACAGACCACTGTGCCCCCAACCCAGAACAATAAAGACCAAACTTGGCACACAGTGCCCCTATGACCCACTCTACATTCTACTGCCGTTTGGAGGACAGTGGACCATGGATGGGGCTTGAGGTACCTCCATGGATTATGGGATTTGTAGTACTTTCAAAGCCTTCATTTCCCACAGACCACTGCAGCCCTGAACAAAGACCTATAAAGACTACACTTGGCAAACTGTGCCCCCATGACCCAGTTTCCATCCTTCTACAGTTTAGAGGAGGGCGGAGCATGGATGATGGGACTTCAACTACTTCTACTCATTGCCCAAGACTGCTGTGGCCCCCAACAAAGACCGATAAAGACCATACTTGGCACACAGAGCCCCCACGACCCACTCTTATCTTCTACTGCAGTTTGGAGGAGGGTGGACCATGGATGATGGGACTTGAAGTAACAAAGACCTACCTTGGCACACAATGCCTTTCTCAAATAACCCGGGCACCGCCGGGTCCCCAAGCTAGTAATATAATAAAGATAATATAATGCAATACATGGGAAACATTCAATGCCATTAGACATACAACATATATAGACAGACAGAGAGGCAATTTAACATTCCAGCTTTCTGGCTTCATGAGAGTATGCTCAGTTCCAGCCACAGGGGGAGCTGCCACTTCACTGTCCACTTGTGACATCGAATCCTTAATGAAGTACTTCCTCATTCTTACACACACTGCTGAAAGTTTTTATGCTGTCATAAATTAGTTAAATTAGCCTCCTGTATAAAGCAGGGAGATCTTGTGCAGCGGACTCCCAGCCAGCTGTGCCACAGTCCCGGTGCACTAGTTAGAGAAGGAAGAAAGGGGAGAAAGAGGAAGGGAAAGAAAAGAGTGGGGGGAGGAAGGAAAGGAGAGGAGAATTGAAGGAAGGAAGGAGAGAAAGGAAGGAAGGAGGGAAGGAAGGAGGCAAGGAAGGAAGAAAGGAAGAAAAGGAAGGAAGGAAGGAAGGAAGGAAGGAAGGAAGGAGAGGAAGGAAAGAGGAAAGGAAGGAAGGAAAGAATAGAAGAAAGGAAGGAAAGAGGGAGGGAGGGAAGGAAGGAGAGAAAGGAAGGAAGGAAGGAAGGAAGAGGAAGGAAGGAAAGAGGGAGGGAGGAAAGGAGAGAAAGGAAGGAAGGAGAGAAAGGAAGGAAGGAAGAGGAAGGAAGGAAAGAATAGAAGGAAGGAAGGAAGGAAGGAAGGAAGGAAGGAAGGAAGGAAGGAAGGAAGGAAGGAAGGAAGGAAGGAAGGAGAGAAAGAAGGAGGGTAGGCTGGCCACAGCAATGCGTGGCAGGTACAGCTAGTAATAATGTTCCAGAAGCAGTCCTTCCTGACATTTTGCCTGCATCCATGGCAGGCATCCTCAGAGGTTGTAACCTCACAAAAGAACATGGCCATATGGCCCGGAAAACTTACAACAACCCGGTCTTTCAATAGTTTGTAGACTGTGCTTCTTTTCAATTGAATTCTCCTCAATTGAATTGCAATGTGAATTTTCGACTGGGGCTTTACGATGTTCTTTATCTTTATCCATCATAAGTCTTTTGAGTTGGCATAACAATAGATTGAAAATCAATTTAACCTCTTTTTTAAAAAAACCAAACCAACAGTAAAATGACTCCATTAAACCAATAGTAATTGGTGGCAGCTATTTGCTGTACAAACCAATTTGGAATCAGTGCTGCCAATAATGAAATAATGGGGTACAACCAAGCTAGAGTTAAGCCCCATTGATTTCAGCTGGAGAATTAAGCGCCGTCTCCTGTCTCTCCAGTCGAAATCAATGGGATTTAGAAGTGCTTAACTGTGCTTGGTCGTGCCCATAATATATGAGAGAATAATTCTTTCCATTTAAGATGCATTAATTCTTGGAAGAGCTACAAGGGAAAGAAGCGCCTTTCCCCCCCTTCTTGTAGGGTTAACATTTGGCTCGATGCAGTTAGAAGTTACATTTCCGCTGGAAGATCCATTAGCAATTTATAATCTCTATCTCTGGGATGTCAAGAAAAGAGTGCCTGGATGATTCTGGAACACAATGAAGGGAAGGAATCCTAAGGGAGAAGATCTGGAGCGTGCAGCCCACTCATCATCCTCTCTTCTGAAGAATGAGAATTGCATTAATCATAGTGTCAAGGCAAACTGCTCAATCAGGAGGAAATTTGGCCAAAAGAATGTGCCCCTAGGAAGCAAGCCTGGGAAGCAAGCAAGCAAACAATTCTTCCATGACCAACAGAAAACACTAGAAGGGTTTGGTGGGCATTGACCTTGAGTTTGGGAGTTGTAATTCATCAAGAGAGCACTGTGGACTCAAACAATGAAGGATCTAGACCAGGGGTGCTCATTAGGTAGATCGCAATCTACTGGTAGATCGCGTAGGGCGTCCTGGTAGATCGCAGGCAGGGCAGGAGGAAGGCTCAGTCCCGCCCCGCAGGCTCCCGACGCCGCCCAGGTGCTGCCGGCGCCCTCACTGTGGGAGAACATGCAGGTCAAGAATAGGGATCCACAGTCACCTACGGACCCAATGGCATGACACCAAACTTGAAGGACAATCTTACTTGGAGAACGAGGGATAAGTTCGCCTAAGTAAGAAAGTAAGTATGCAATATCAGCTGACATAGCAGCTGAACACATAATCGATCACCTCTTGTTACCACGTAGCTTTGTGGTTGTGTCCAGGTACTATGGCTATTAGTAGTAGTAGCATTAGTAGTAGTCGAAGGCCATTGAGACCACTACACAGCCAAGAAATAGATGTCACGCCAAATAAGGATATCAAGTCTTTGACTATTCCCTCCTGGCATGCAAGGACAAATTATTCCCATGGTTTCCTTCCTGCCATTCAAGAACATGAAGATTTCTGCATGGTTGTTTCCACATATTTCACACATCGCGAAGTGTTCAGAGGAATGATTCTGCACAGATTGTGAGGCAGATGGGCTCTGGGGCAGAGAGTTGTTTTATCAGGAGGTAATAGGAGAGTCAGCAGGAGAAAGGAGGAGCTGCATCCTTCACTCAGAAAGACTGGCGTATAGGACTGACTTGTTTTCTCCCCCAACAACCTGGCTCTGTTTAAAATTAATTAATGCCGTCTTTAGAATTTACAAGCAGCCTAGAGGGTCGGCAAGTCTGAGCTTCTCAAGAGGAACTCTTCGGGAATGTCTTCTGGTTCAGCATGCGCAAGATGGTTTTGGAGTTTAGAATAAGCTGAACAAGAAACAGGTGGGGAGAGTTGAGAGTCAAATGATTCAAAAGCATCCATGTAATGGGCCCTCATCTATATGTCAGTCCTACCCAGTGATTTGTAGGTTATTGCCAAATCCGCCTTTAAGCCAAAGGCCACCATTGTTAAGGATGGGGATGCTCAGATTTTGTGCAACTGTGGTCTTATTTATTTATTTATTTACATCCTTTCTACCCCACCCATATCAGCCCGAAGACGACTCAGGGCGGCGAACAGTCAGCACAATTCAATGCCATGTAAATACATATATCAATAGAATAAAAATATTACTTTACAAAATATCTAAAAACATCAAAACAATAAAACAGTGAACAATAACAATTTTGTCTTCTAGGCAGAGATAATCAATCTGGCATGAGACTAAGCAAGATTTTGTATAGTTTTTGCTATTTAATAGAGTTGGAAAAGACTAAATGGAGTCCAACCCCTTTTTGCCAGGCATAAAGACACAATCAGAGCACTCCCTGCAGATGGCCATCCAGCCTCTGCTGAGCACTCCCAACAGATGGCTATCCAGTAGGCCTGGGCAATCATGGTTCTAAATGGTTCTAAAGTACTTACAAAACTAAAGTTCTGGTGGTGAACACTAGGTGGCGCTGGTGCTTTGCTTCTAACAGTGTTGCTAAAGTTCTGGTGGTGAACACTAGGTGGCGCTGGTGCGTTGTTTCTACAGTGTTGCTAAAGTTCTGGTGGTGAACACTAGGTGGCGCTGGTGCTTTGCTTCTAACAGTGTTGCTAAAGTTCTGGTGGTGAACATTTCAGACCTCTAACAAAACTTTCAAAATTTTGTTATAAATGGCAGTTCCTAATTTGTTCTGTCTTAAAAATCGCCAATAATGAAATAATAATGAAGTTTTGAAAGTTTTGTTAGATACTAAATAAAGGCCAGAATCAGCCCAGATTAATCCTGGTTGAAGGAAATTTGAGCTTCTTTTCTCTCCCCTAAAAAAGTGATTGCTGAATATTAAACTCAATATTAGATTAATGCTCTCGTTATGCTTGGTGTTAAATTACAATCTCACAAAGTTTCTGATTCGACTTTATTCTCGTACACAAAAGACCACAATGAACTAAAACCTATGTGTGACAAAACTCAAGTTTTCAATGCATAAGAGGAAATCCAGATATAAATCCACTTTGAGGCTTCTACAGTCAAATCCAGTTTAAGGAAAAAAGGTCCTTATTTCTTCCATATGCTGAACCTGCAAATTGCATATATATTACAACTGTTCTAAAAGCTCTATCCAAGGTGCTGAATCTAGCACTTAGAGGTCAGCACCATGGATAGCTCAAGTGTGGGCAAAACCCAGGGTGCATCTACACTGTAGAACTAAAGCAGTCTGACACCACTTTAACCACTATCGCTCAGTGCATTTGAGTCCAGCACTCTTTGGCGTGGAATGCTACAGTCCTTGTAAAACTACAAGTCTTTTCGGCTATCCATGTAGGCAGAGAATGCATGTACAAGTTGTTACAAAGCATATTACAAATATTGCCTAACTGCTTCTTGATGGGTATGATGTGGAAGGAAATATGGAATATTAGCCAGTATAGGCAGTCCCTGAGTTACAAACATCTTATTTATTTATTTATTTATTTATTTATTTATTTATTTATTTATTTATTTACAGTATTTATATTCCACCCTTCTCCCCCTGAAGGGGACTCAGAGCAGATAACAGAACACATACACAGCAAACATTCAATGCCATTATACACTGACAGGACAGACAACTGTACATAGATAGAGGTATATATAGGCTTTCCCATCTTCGGCATCTTGGAGGCTGTGCTTAGTTCCGGCTGTTGCTCCACCTTCCCTGCCGAAGAGCTTTGTTTGTAAAATTCCTCCTTGAGCAAATCGCCAGCATTTTTCTGGGATTTCCTTATGAGTACCTTAAATACCTCCCTGCTTAAGTATTATTTATTTATTTATTTATTTACTGCATTCATATACCGCCTTTCTCATCCAGAGTTACTGTATTTTCTGGCATATAAGACTACTTTTTAACCCAAGAAAACCTTCTCAAAAGTCAGGGGTCATCTTTTACGTGGGGGTAGTCTTATATGCGGGAGTCATCTTCTACGCCGTGAGTCGACTTATAGAGCGGGTGCTGAAATTTCCAATCCAGATTGGAGAATCTGTGGTTGCCACATATGGTAGGGGGAGCTCGAAAATGGCAGTGGAAAGTCGCCGTATGCAGCGACTGTATGAAAACAATAAGGGCAACGCTGTACAAGTGCAGTAGAAGAAAATCCATTTAGCATAATATGTGGACTTAATGCGGTCCCGATGGTGAGGTGAAGGGGCGCCTCACCATCGTGTAAGTGAAGAGCGGAGCAAGCTGCAGGCGTCCAGGGCGCCCAGGGTATGGAAAAAAGAGATAGTGGCTCTGGGCCCAGAAAAACACACCTCTTTTACCTGTCTGGCCCGCCCTTGTATCCTATTACTGTACCTCCTCCTCTGCCTCTCAGATCTCGCTCCTGAAGACGGCAGTGAAGCGATGCAGGTGCGCATGTGTAAGAGGCAGAGAAGGAGGTACAGTAATAGGAAAATTACCATATTGAAATCAAATCTGATGCTTTTAAAAATTTTATTTGGTGTGCGTTGGAAGACGGGTAGTCTTATATGGCGAGTATATCCCAAACTCGATATTTTAACTGGAAAAGTTGGGGGTCGTCTTATACACCCAGTTGTCTTTAGGGCTTTATAGGCTAAAGCAGTGGTTCCCAAACTTTATTCGCCTACCGCCCCCTTTCCAGAAAAAAAATTATTCACCGCCCCCCTAGAAATTAGTTTTTTAAAAATTTAATAGCAATTAAACAGAAAGATATATGTATTAATGCAGTGGTTCTCAACCTTTCTAATGCCATGACCCCTAAATAACGTTCCTTATTTGGTGACCCCCAACCATATTTTCGTTGCTACTTCATAAATAATTTTGCTACTCTTACGAATTCTAATCCAAATATCTAATATGCAGGTCAAAGCAAAGGGGGCGGGGCCAAAGAAGAGGGCTGTGCGACCCCTCCTAAATGGCCAATTGTTCACCGCCCCCTTAAAGGGGTGCACCGTTGCCCAAATTCCCCTGAGCCTCCCACCGCCCCCTTGGATCGCCTCACCGCCCACCAGGGTGTGGTACCACCCACTTTGAGAATCAGTGGGCTAAAGCCAGCACTTTGAATTGTGCTTGGTAGCAGACTGGCAGCTAGTTGAGCTGGCACAACAGAAGAGTTGTATGCTCCCTGAGCACCGCTCCTATTAGCAACCTGGCTGCTGCCCTTTGGAACATTTGGAGCTTCTGAACAGTCTTCAAAGGCAACCCCACATAGAGAGCATTGCAGTAGTCTATACCAGATGTAACCAGAGCGTGTACTACCATGGCCAAGTCAGACACTTCTAACCCTTCATCTAAGCCAGGGGTCAGGAACTGGGGAGTCAGATGTGGCTCTTTTCATGATTGTATCTGGCTCTCCAGAGCAGCCCATTCTTTCCTTCTCTCCTTCCTTTTCCCTCCCTCTTTTTCCTTCCTTTTTTCCTCCATTCTCACTCTTCCTTCCTTTCTCCCCTTCACCCTTTCCTTCTCCTTCTCTCCTTCCTTTTCCCTCCCTCTCTCCCCTTCCTTCTTTCCTCCATTCTCCCTCACTCTTCCTTCCTTCCTTCCTCTTCTATTCTTTTCCCCAAGTCTTCCTTTCCTTCTCCTTCCTTTATTTTCACTTCCCCCTCTCTCCCTCCCTTTTCTTTTTCCTTCATTATTTTCCCTTTTCCTCACTCCCTTTCCTTTCTTTTCCCCACCCTTTCCTTTCCTCCCTTCCCATTTCCTTCTTTCTATCCCTTCCTTGTCTCTCTCCTGCTTTTCTTTTCTTCCTTTTCCATAGTTCGTTCTTCTTTTCTTTCTTCCTCTCCCCTCCCTCCTTTATTTCCTCTGTCTTTCTTTCTTTCTTTCCCCCTTCCTTCCTTCCGCCTTCTCTTCCTTCCCAGAGTCCTGAGCATGCCTTTTGCAGAGCCAGGTCTGAAGTGTCTCGTCATTCTGTCGGGGGAATCCTTTTCTCATAGTATGTACGTATAGACTCACATTTAGTTGAAGTCAGTCTTAAAATATATATATTATATGGCTCTCACTGAAATATATTTCCAAATATTTTGCTTTCATGGCTCTCCGAGTCAAAAAGGTTCCCGACCCCTGATCTAAGCCATTGATCAAGATCCAGAAGAGGACCGGGCCCAGGACGGAACCCTGCTTGTGGCACTCCGCTTATCACTTCTTTCCAGGATGAAGAAGAGGAAGCATTGGAGGGAATCACCCTCTGGGTTCATTCGCTTTTGATAATTACAAGCAGGATCGAAGAAGGGGACATTATTTTTATTCCCCCTTTTCAGTCTAGTTGTGTTACTTTAGTTTGTTCTGTCTGTTGTATGTTGTTTTTATCAGGGGTTTTTTTTGTTTGGTTTGTTTTCCCTTAAATGTTGTTTTGCATATAGAAAAAGGTTTACATGTTAATATAAAACACTATTTTACAAAGTGAGAAAACTTGTGCGCCAGCTGCGCCCGTACCTTGGGAAGTCTGACTTGGCCACGGTGGTCCACGCTCTGGCTACATCCCGAATAGACTACTGCAACGCTCTCTACGTGGGGTTGCCTTCGAAGACTGTTCGGAAGCTACAACTAGTCTAACGGACAGCAGCCAGGTTGATAACAAGAGCGGCACTCAAAGAGCGCACAATAGGATTGCCACTTTTTGATATAAGGAATAAGGGACGTTTACTTAAAATACGGGATTTTTCACAAAAATTAGGGACACTTCATTAAAAACTTGAAAATCAAACGTTAGGCAACCCTAACTACACTCCTTTTGATGCAGCCTTGGCTTTTTCAGCTGCGGCATCACACTGCTGACTGATCTTTAGAGTGGCGTCTAACAGAATCCTCCTTTGGCATGCATTCAGGGCAATATCATCTGCAAGAAGGCACAACCCAAGCCCTCCTGACAGATGCCCGTCTGGCTCAAAAGCCCTCCAGAGACCCTCACCCGCCCCTCAGCCCCAGTGTGGCTGTGATTTGTGTGCCTGGCAGAGGTCACCTTCCTTCCTCTCCCAGCGGTCAACGGTGAAGGCGGTTGAGGTGGGCAAGGGCGTGGCAGACCTGGCTCTGGGTCCCCATGATCAGCAGCTCCATGCGGACTTGCATCTCCCCGCACCTGCAGCTCCCTCCAACCGCTCACCAGCGGTGCCATGAAGACCGGCAGGCCCCCTTCTCCCTTTTCCTCCTCCTCCTCCCCACAAGAGCAAAGGCTCTTGGGAAATGGAATCCCGCCCAAAAGCGCCGCACGCACCTCTCAATCAAGAGGAGGCAGCCTTGGACTACAATTCCCGGCAGTGCATGGGGAGGCGAGAGGAAACGGGAGGAGCCAAAAGGGGTAGCAGGATGGAAGAGGAGGAAGATGGAAGTATGCGTGTATATGTACTGGCCCAGCCTCGCCTCATGCTGCCACCTGTCCCATCAATACAGGAGCTGAAAATAAGGGACACGAAATTTGGGGCCGAAATAAGGGACGTCCCTTAGAATAAGGGACAGTTGGCAACCCTAGCGTACAACTTCCCTGTTGTGCCAGCTCCACTGGCTGCCAGTTTGCTACCGGGCACAATTCAAAGTGCTGGTTTTAGCCTTTAAAACCCTAAACGGTTCTGGCCCAACTTACCTGTCCGAACGCATCTCTCCCTATGAACCATTGAGATGTTTAAGATCATCTGGAGAGGCCCTGCTCTCGGTCCCGCCTTCTTCGCAGGCGTGATTGGCGGGGACGAGAGACAGGGCCTTTTCAGTGGTGGCTCCTCGGCTTTGGAATGCCCTCCCTAGAGACATCAGATCGGCCCCTCCCTCCTGACATTTTGCAAGAAAGTCAAGACCTGGCTGTTTGAGCAGGCATTTGCTGATGAAATGTCACGGTTTACTTAGATACAGGTCCTTCTCAAAAAGTTAGCATATAGTGCTAAAGTTCATTATTTTCCATAATGTAATGATAAAAATTAAACTTTCATATATTTTCGATACATTGCACACCAACAGAAATATTTCAGGTCTTTTTTTTTTTAATACTGATGATTTTGGCATACATATCTCAAAAAATTAGCATATTTCATCCGACCAAATATGCTAATTTTTTGAGACAGTATTTTTGGGTTTTCAGGAGCTGTATGCCAAAATCATCAGTACAAAACAAAAAAAGACCTGAAACATTTCCGTTGGTGTGTAATATATGAAAGTTTAATTTGTATCATTACATTATGGGAAACAATGAACTTTAGCAATATATGCTAATTTTTTGAGAAGGACCTGTATATGGAATGACGACGATGTGAAGGAAAGAGATTTCAACATGACGCTGAGACTGCAATTGTATGTTTTTAATTGTTAATTTGTTGTTATATGGTTATTTTTTGGGTTGTTTGCTTGTGTTGTATTGGAGGGCAGAGACTGCCTTGTGTAAACCGTCCCGAGTCACCTTCAGGCTGAGAGGGGCGGTATAGAAACGTGACAAATAAATAAATGACACGTCCTCTTCCAGTGCCACATTTTACAGAAGCTTTTTTTCGTCTCCCTGCCAGGTTTCTTCCTTGACCACATTTCATAATGAGGAACTGGAAATATCAGCGATGATCCTGACTTTGATATTTAATTATGATTTATGTACTTGTACATGTGTTTTAAAAAACACCCCATATAAGCAATTACTAATAGTAAAGTCAGTGCCCTATCCATTCATTTCGCCTGTTCGTCACTGACAGCTTTTGAAGGCAAGGAGTGTGCCGAGGAGTCATGTTTTAAATTAATGCATCAGTTTAATATCTTTCCTGCCATTTGTATTTTTACAAGCTGCAAATATTCTTCCTCCAAGATTAATATATAATTCCATTAAGGTTAATTAGTTGTTTTACATCCCGACAGCTACTTATCCTGTGATAATTCATGCCAGCTTTTGGCAGTGCAGAGGGTTTTAAAGACTTGCAGCAGTTTACGGGAAAGTAGCTGTCTACGTTTTGCAGAAATCCTCTGCTAAGATGGTTGTTGCAGCAGGACCGCCTTTCGCAAAATGTGGGCGAAGGAGAGAATTGGGTCCAGTGCCCTCTAGTGCTTGCAGGTTGGGTCTGCAGCACAGAATGCTAGGATAATTGAGTTACAAGAAACCCCAAAGGTCATCCAGGACAGTGTTTTTCAACCTTTTTTGAGCCGCGGCACACTTTTTACATTTACAAAATCCTGGGGCACACCACCAACCAAAATGACACAAAATGACACTCTAACACAGTAATACATATAGTTAATATGTATATTTATTTATTTATTTATTTATTGTTTCGACTTGTTAGTCGCCCCTTCCGGTAGGCTTGGGGCGACTTACATATGCATAAAACCATAAAAACACTGTAAAACAACGGACCAATGTCCACATATTAAAATTGAACAAACAGATACACATTAAAATAACTCTTAGGCCTGCATTACAGTAATCGGCCTAGGGATGTCTACGGACCGAACGCCTGTACGAACAGGAGGGTTTTACAAGCCCCCCGGAAGGCTAGCAGGTCGGTCTGTGCACGGATTGTGGAGGGAAGGGCGTTCCATAAGACTGGCGCGATGGCACTAAAAGCCCTCCTCCGCGTTGTGGACAGATGGATGGATTGACAACTAGGTACCACCAGAAGGTTCTGAGACTCAGATCGCAGTGGTTGTGGGGGATTGTATTGGGAGAGGCAGTCCCTTAGGTACACTGGCCCCAGACCATTCAAAGCCTTAAAGGTCAAAACCAACACTTTGAAGGTGATCCGGTGCTCTATTGGAAGCCAGTGCAGTTTGGCGTGAACAGGAGTGATGTGGCAGCAAGATGGAAGGCCTGCCACCAGCCGAGCTGCAGCGTTCTGCACCAGCTTAAGCTTCCGGATCACCAACAAAGGAAGGCCGATGTAGAGGGCATTACAGTAGTCCAATCTTGAGATGACCGTGGCTTGGACCACTGTGGCTAGGTCATGATGGGACAGGTAGGGAGCCAGCTTCCTCGCCTGTCGGAGGTGGTGGAAGGCCACTCCGCTGACGATGGAGATGTGCTTCTCCATCGACAGCTGGGAGTCAAGGGTGACTCCCAGACTTTTTACAGATGGAGACGGGTGAAGTGTTGCCCCGTCTAGGGTTGAGAGCTGGATCCCTCCCATACCCGGACGACCCAGCCACAGGATCTCCGTCCTAGCTGAATTCACCTTCAACCTACTGGCTCGCAGCCATCCAGTGACGGCTTCAAGGCAACGATGGAAATTATCGGGTACGGAGTTGGGCCGGCCTTCCATCCCCAGAATGAGCTGGGTGTCATCTGCGTATTGGTGACACCCTAGCCCAAAGCTGGATATACACAGTACATATATGCATACACATACACAACACATATAGCCTACACAGAAAGGGAGGATGGTGGGCGTTGTAGGCCAAAACACCTAGAGGGAGAGCCCAAGTTGGCTCACGCCTGCCTTAAGTGAGCAAACCCTGTTAGTTTTCGGCCCCTGCTTAAAGGTGCCTCAACCCTGTGTCCCGAACGCCCCTTGACCCGCCTTGGCTGAGTGTGAGGGAATCACTGGAGTGGTAGTTTGACACCATCCTGAGCCTCCCCAAACTACAAATCCCAGGATTCCCCAGCCTTGAGCCCTGGAAGACCAAGGGCTGCCTCACTGCATTAATGCTACAGTGTAGATCCGCCCCCAGGCAGCCGGGGGACCCGGAGAAGTCCCATCCCAGGATCTTCTCTCTCTCAGTGCGGCTCTTTCCGCCTAACGCAGTCCCCGCTTTTCAGCTCAAACCCTTCCGAAGCCAAGGAAGGAGGGTAGGGGAGGAGGAAGCCCAAGAAGGCAAGTGGTGAGTCCGGCGGCACAAGGCTTCCCAAAAGGAGGCTGTGTTTGCGGGACTCAGGCAAGGGATCAAGCCCCGGCTAGGGCTTCCCAGAAGGACAGGAGGGCTCTCTCTCTCTCTCTCTCTCTCTCTCTCTCTCCAATTTCCCATGGCACACCTGATGATCACTCACGGCACACTAGTGTGCCACAGCACACAGGTTGGGAAACACTGATCCAGTACAACCCCATTCTGCCAGGTAGGAACACACAACCAAAGCACCCCTGACAGATGGACATCCAGCCTCTGTTGAAAAGCCTCTAAATAAAGAGGCTCCATCAGATTCCCAGACAGCATTTTTTTATTGTCAAACATCTATAAACATCAGGAAGCTCTTCCTAACGTTTAGGTGGAAACCTGCAATTTGAATTCATTGTGTCCTAGTCTCAAGAGTAGCAGAAAACAAGCTTGCCTCTTCCTCAATGTGATATTCTTTCAGATATTTCAGCTTGGCCACCATAATAATAATAATAAATAATCAATCTTTATTTATACCCCGCCTCCATCTCCTCAAGGGGACTTGAGATGGCTAACAAGCACTCAACCTGTGGGTCAGGACCCCTGGGGGTCACAAGGGGTGTCAGAGGGGTCACCAAAGACCATCAGAAAAAACACTGCATTTTCTGTTGGTCGTGGGGGTTCTGTGTGGGAAGTTTGGCCCAATTCTATCATTGCTAGGGTTCGGAATGCTCTATGAATGTAGGTGAACTATAAATCCCAACAATTACAACTCCCAAATGGGAAGGATTGTTTTCCCCAACCTCTACCAGTGTCCATATTTGGGCATATTGAGTATTTGTGCCAAGTTTGGTCCAGGTCTATCATTGGAGTCCACAGTGCTCTCTGGATGTAGGTGAACTACGACTCCAAAACTCAAGGTCAATGCCCACCAAACCCTTCCAGTATTTTCTGTTGGTCATGCGAGTGCTGTGTGCCAAGTTTGGTTCAATTCTATCATCGAGGGAGTTCAGAATGCTCTTTGATTGTAGTTGAACTATAAATCCCAGCAACTATTTATTTATTTATTTATTTATTTACAGTATTTATATTCCACCCTTCTCACCCCGCAGGGGACTCAGGGCAGATTACAATGTACATATACAGTACATGGCAAACATTGTTTTACTTTAATTGATAGTTTGATATTGTTTAAATTAATTGCTATTGTTTAAATACTGTAAGTATTTATGGTTTTATATTGTGTATTGTGGCATCAAATCGCTGCCTTTGTTAGCTGCTCTGAGTCCCGCCCCCCCCCCCCGGGGGGGAAGGTAAAAATGCGGCAAATAATTAATTAATTAATTAATAAAATTGCAAATAATCAAATCCTCAAAAGTCGCAAATGCGGAGTACAGTTTATTATGCAGTGTGGATATACCCAGGACAACAAAAAATCCTTAAGCAGAGTGGAGAAACGTCTGGAAAAAAATAGATTGCAAAGGTTTTCAGGTTGTGTTTTGATTTATTTATTTTGAAATTTTTCTCTCCCAGCTTTCTAGAAAATTCTGAAAGAGGCATTTGACCCCATGACCTCAGAGGTGCCCAACAGGTGCGTTCAGCTGGAGTCCAACTAGGTTTGGCTTTTAACTAGTACGGTCTCCCAAGTACAGAAATATGAGATTATTAACCATAAGAGTCCAAGGGAATTAGCCCATAGCTGATCAATTTAATGTACTCAGATTTGCACGGGGTAAAAATTAACCACTCCGGACAGTGGGAAAGCAGAGCGGAGCTGCAAATCTTTCAGTGCCAATAAGAATTCTCCCTCCCCATGAATTTTTCTTTCGCCTCCTAAATCTTTAGCACAGTGATCTAGTAATTTAAAACTTCTCTCGGGCTTTCAGAAATACAGTTTGGACATCCCCCAAATAACTGGAAGGCCAAGTTCCCGAGGGAATGGAAACACAGCAAATATGAAATAGGTTCAAGGCGTGAATGGTTTCCATTGTCTAGCTCTTTGCAACGCTTGAAATTTGTGGAGCAAAGGCAAAATGGATTGCAAGGCGGAATTTGTATTTGGAGGCGCAATCTTGCATTCTGCTCCCCCTGAGGACACACATCTGTTGCTATCTTTGAGTGCGTCAACACTATATAACTAATGCATTCCAATTCCCCTTCAGTTCTATGGAATCCTAGGAGTTGTAGTTCTCTGTCAAAGAGGGCTGATGCAAACTACAACCCCCAGGATGCCTGCCATAGATGTAGGCGAAACGTCAGGAGAGAATGCTTCTAGAACATGGCCATATAGCCCGAAAAACCTACAACAACCCAGTGATTCTGGCCATGAAAGCCTTCGACAATACATGTTAAATGTCCTTTGACCAGAAGCTGGCCACTTGGAGTGCCTCTGGTGTCGCTGCAGGAAGGTTCTCCATTGCGCATGTGACAGGGCTCAGGTCACATTGTAGTAAGTGGTCTGTGGTTTGCTCTTCTCCACACTCGCATGCCGTGGACTCCGCTTTGTGGCTCCATTTCTTAAGGTTGTCTCTGCATCTTGTGGTGCCAGAGCGCAACCTATTCACCGCCTTCCAAGTCGCCCAGTTTTCTGTGTGCCCCGGAGGGAGTCTCTCAGCCTGTATCAGCCATGGGTTGAGGTTCCAGGTTTTAACCTGCCACTTTTGGACTCTCGCTTGCTGAGGTGTTTCTGTAAGTATCTCTGTAGATATTAGGAAGCTATTTCTTGATTTAAGGTATTTATATATATATATATTTATTTATTTACTACGCTTCTATACCGCCTCTCTCAGCCCGAAGGCGACTCGAGGCGGTGAACAAGCAGCAGCAAGTGCCCACATACAAACACATCATATATGACGAAAACAGTCATATAAAAACCATATAAATTAACAGTTAAAAACTACAAAATACAAATCTCAGCACATCATTCTTATAATCGATTTCCGTTGCATCGTCTTAATCCATTGGTCTTGATTAATTAAAGTTCGTCTGCAAATGCCTGCTCAAACAGTCAAGTCTTGACTTTTTTACGAAATGTCAGGAGGGAGGGGGCCGATCTGATGTCACTAGGAAGGGCGTGCCAAAGCCGAGGAGCCACCACTGAGAAGGCCCTGTCTCTTGTCCCCGCCAGACGCGCCTGCAAAGCAGGCGGGACTGAAAGCAGGGCCTCTCCGGATGATCTTAAACGTCTTGATGGTTCATAGGGAGAGATGCGTTCGGACAGGTAAGTTGGACCAGAACCGTTTAGGGCTTTAAAGGCCAAAATCAGCACTTTGAATTGTGCCCGGTAGCAAACTGGCAGCCAGTGGAGCTGGCACAACAGCGGGGTTGTACGCTCCCTGAGGGCCGCTCCTGTTATCACCCTGGCTGCTGTCCGTTGGACCATTTGAAGCTTCCGAGCAGTCTTCAGAGGCAGCCCTACATAGAGAGCGTTGCAGTAATCTATACAGGATGTAACCAGTGCATGGACTACCGTGGCCAAGTGAGACTTCCCAAGGTACGGGCGCAGCTGGCGCACAAGTTTTAATTGTGCGAATGCTCCCCTGGTCACCGCCGAAACCTGGGGTTCCAGGCTCAGTGATGAGTCCAGGATCACACCCAGACTGCGAACCTGCGTCTTCAGGGGGAGTGTGTTGGCATGCTAGCTGATATCCAAACAGAGGATTTTATTTATTTATTTATTTATTTATTTATTATTGAGGCTTCTATGCCGCCGACTCTCGGGGGCTCGCGGCGGCTCACAAGAGTCAGGGGCATAAAACAAAGATTAAGAACATAAAACAATTGAACAATTAAAACAATAGCAAAACAATGGCGAAGCAGGCAATAAAACAAGTAGAGCAGCAACAGTTGCCACCACACAAAACCCAGAGCACGCGGGCCTACTCTCCAAAGGCCTGCCTATACAGATGGGTTTTGCAGGCCCGCCTAAATGGAAGTAAATCCCTCAGGGCTCTAGTTTCGGCCGGGAGGGCGTTCCACAACGTGGGGGCTATGACGGAGAACGCCCTCCGGCGGGTAGATGTCAGGTGCGCCGACTTTGCAGATGGTATTTCCAGGAAGTTGGCATCCTCAGACCGTAGTGATTTCGATGGGCAATGGGGGGTGAGGCGGTCCCTCAGATACGCTGGCCCCAGACCGTATAAGGCCTTGAAGGTAAGAACCAACACTTTGAAGGCGATCCGGTGCTCAATAGGCTGCCAGTGCAGATCCTGCAAAACGGGTGTTATACTGCATCCTGCTGGCGTGCCAGACAGGAGCCGCGCGGCAGTGTTCTGCACCAGCTTGAGCTTCCGGATCGACGGCGTAGAGCGCGTTACAGTAGTCTAGCCTTGAGATGACCGTGGCTTGGATCACCGTGGCCAGGTCGTTCCGGGAGAGGTAGGGGGCCAGCCTCCTTGCCTGGCGGAGGTGGAAAAAAGCAGCCCTGCTGACCGCAGAGACCTGGGCCTCCATGGTCAGCTGGGAGTCCAAGTGGACCCCTAGGCTCTTCACAGACGGCGCTGGGCACAGCGCCGCACCGTCCAGGGTCGGAAGCCGGGCACCCGCCCCGCCAGGGCGACCCAGCCACAAGATCTCCGTCTTCGCCATGAGGCAGAGATGTCACTGCCTTGGTCCTTTCATTACGGCTACTATTTATTTATTTATTTATTTATTTATGGCATTTCAAGCCCGCCTTTCTCAGCCCTAAGGCGACTCAAGGTGGGTTACAGATTGGTGGCACACACACAAAAACGACATTAAGAGTAAATGGCCAAGGATGCATCTACACTTTATACTTAATTCAGTTTGACACTGCTTTCACTGCCAAGTCTCACTGCTATGTGATGATGGGAGTTGCATTTTTACAAAGCCTTTAGCCTTCTCTGCCCATCAAACAACTCCTATGATTCCATAGCATACAGCCATGACAGTTAAAGTGGTGTCAAACTGGATTAATTTTACAGTATAAATGCACACCGACTTAAAATCAATGCTTTCCTCTTCTTTTGCTCCCACCCGAGGACAGAAGTTTGAGCAGCAGATGACATTCACAGATGTTATTGTAAGATCTCGCCTTTTAATCTGGCAACAGACGCCATTCAAAAGCAGGGGAGACCTACAGGATGGCCGTGCGGGGTTTGTCTCCATTAATTAATTTTGTCTCTATTCTAAAAGGCAGGGGACAAAGCTTAAAAGACCCCCCCCCTCTCTCTCTCTTGTCTTTCATTCAAGGCACACAATAGCAAGCATCTGCCTGGTTGTGTCAGAGAATCAATGCAGTTTGGCACCACTCTAACTACTATGGCATAATGCTATGGAGTCCTGGGAGTTGTAGTATTACCAGGTCTTTAGGATGAGCACGTTTAACACTTTCAAAACTGAATATTAAGTCTTTTAAAAGTCCAACCAAAGTACTGTTGATATTAGAAATTTTGATATTAGACTGTTAAGATCATGGCAGAAATTCCCAAAGACTTTGGGTGCAACTACACTGTAGAATTACTGCATTTTGTCAAGACTTCAACTCAGGTGTAGGCAAACTTTGACCCTCCAGGTGTTTTGGACTTCAATTCCCACAATTCCTAACAACCAGTAGGCTGTTAGGAATTGTGGGTGTTGAAGTCCAAAACACCTGGAGGCCCAAAGTTTGCCCATAGTTGGTGTAACAGCTATGGAGTAGGCCTGAGCAATCATGGTTCTAAATGGTTCTAAAGTACTTACAAAACTAAAGTTCTGGTGGTGAACACTAGGTGGCGCTGGTGCTTTGCTTCTACAGTGTTGCTAAAGTTCTGGTGGTGAACACTAGGTGGTGCTGGTGCTTTGCTTCTACAGTATTGCTAAAGTTCTGGTGGTGAACACTAGGTGGCGCTGGTGCTTTGCTTCTACAGTGTTGCTAAAGTTCTGGTGGTGAACATTTCACAACTCTAATAAAACTTATAAATGGCAGTTCCTAGTTGGTTCTGTCTTAAAAATCGCCAATAATGAAATAATAATGAAGTTTTGAAAGTTTTCTTAGAGTTCTGAAATGTCCACCACCTAGTGTTCACCACCGGGACTTTAGCAACACTGTAGAAGCAAAGCACCAGCGCCACCTAGTGTTCACCACCAGAACTTTAGTTTTGTAAGTACTTTAGAACCATTTAGAACCATGATTGCCCAGGCCTACTATGGAATCCTAAAAGATGTAGTTTTCCAAGACCTTTAGCCTCTGTCAAAGAGGGCTGATGTTTCATCAAACTTCCAACTTCCAGGATTCCATAGCATCGAGCCATGGCAGTTAAAGCGGTGCCAAACTGCATTAATTTCTACTGTGTAGCTGCAACAAAAGTCAAAATAATAAAGTCAAACTCAAAACATGAGCCAACAATGTTATGCGGCGGCAAAAAAAGCCAATGGGATTTTGGCCTGCATCAACAGGAGTCTAGTGTCTAGAACAGATCCTGGAAAGTCATGCTACCTCTCTATTCTGCCTTGGTCAGACCACATTACCTGGAATCACACTGTGTCCAATTCTGGGCACCACAATTGAAGAGAGATGTTGACTCTAAACTGGAATGTGTCCAGAGGAGGGTGACTAAAATGATCAGGAGTCTGAAGAACAAGCCCTATGAGGAGCTGCTTAAAGAATTGGGCATGTTTAGCCTGCAGAAGAGAAGGCTGAGAGGGGACATGATGAGGGCCAGGTATAAAGAGGGGAGGGGAAGTCATAGGGAGGAGGAAATCGTTTTCTGCTGCCCTGGAGACAATTACGCAATGGATCAATGGCTTCAAACTATAGGAAATAAATGAGATTCCTCCTTAACATTAAGAAGAACTTCCTGACTGTGAGAGCTGTTCAGCAGTGGAATTCTCTGCCCCGGAGTGTGGTGGAGGCTCTTTTTTTCAGAGACTGGATGGTCATCTGTTGGGGGTGCTTTGAATAAGATTTTCCTGCTTCTGCGCAGAATGGGATTGGACTGGCCCATGACGTCTATGGTTCTATGGTTCTATGACTCAATGAGTATAGCCCAAGCATGGGCAAACTTCAGCCCTCCAGGTGTTTTGGACTTCAACTCCCACAATTCCTAACAGCCGGTAAAGTTGCCTATTTGTAAGCCACCTTGAGTCTCCTTTGGGGTGGAGAAAGGTCGAGTAGAAATGTCGTAAATAAATAAATAGCCACATGGAGCTAGCTATTAGATTTATTTTAGGACTGGAAGTCATGCATCTATCCAGATATTCTTGAACTATAGCTCCCAGCATCCCTTGCCATTGGATTTAAGTCAGGGCTGGGAATCATCCAGCTCTCCAATGTTACTGCACTTTAACTCACAGCATTCTTAAAATTGATATTGGTAGGAATCATGCACCTCTCCTGGTATTTTACTACACCTCCCAGCATATTGCGTATGTTGTCTAAGGCAGTGTTTCCTCAACTGGTGTGCCACGACACACTAGTGTGCCGTGAACGATCATCAGGTGTGCCGTGGGAAATTACAGTGTGTGTGTGTGTGTGTGTGTGTGTGTGTGTGAGTGAGAGAGAGAGAGAGAGAGAGAGACTAGCAGGAAACTTCAGGCAGCGGAAATGAGGCTTTCCTGGCCAAAGCAGCAATGCCAGCCAGCCTGGCTGCAGTCAGGGAGAGCCCTCGGCGTCCAGAACTTTCCTCCTTCCCTCCTCTCTCTCTCCTTTCCTTCCTTCCTTCCCTCTGCGCGCCAAGGGCTACCTGGCCGACTGCAGCTCCTCCTGCTTCTTGGCTCCTGGGCACTCTTCTGCTCTCTCCTCCCTCTAGCCCCTCTGCGCCGGGGAAGGGGAGCAACCACTCATATCCTGGCCTTTCCTGGCTGGGCTCGGGGTTCACTGCAAAGCAGAGCAGAGGCCAGGATGCGCAGCTCCACAGCCCAGCTGGGTTCCTTCCCGATCTGGCCCCAAGGCGACAGCAGGGAAGCCGAAGGGATGCGCGGGGGAGGCACTGGGGCTGAACCCCTTCGGGAAGGAGCCGCTGGGGGTGGTGCGGCTGCGAGCCTCCGTCGCAGTTTGTTCCAAGACTTGGAGCCACCCTGTATGCTCAATTCCTATTCGTCCTGCTCAGCTGAGCCCGTATGCGCTTCGGCCACTCAGCGGGAGAGAGTTTGGTGGAAGCAGAGGTGTCACGAGGGGGGAGGGTAACAGTTAGTAAAATGACAGAGTGTCATTTTGTGTCATTTGAGGTCCGTGTGCCCCAGGGCCCCTTTTGTTAATGTAAAAAATGTGCCGTGGCTTTAAAAAGGTTGAAAATCACTGGTCTAAGGCATTCTGGGATTGACAGTCTGAAAAGAAGAACCTTTTCCAAACCTAGAGGGACTGTCAAGAAATACCAGGTGCTATAGGCTCTATCTCAAAGAAAGGAACCAGGAGAACAACCTCTTAGGATTCCTTACCTTAGAAAATCCATAAATCTCATGGTATAGCCATACATTGACTTGACACACACACACATACACACCTGACTCTCATCTTACAGAAAATAGATCTGTTTCAACAAACGACTTTGCAGCCGAGGGAGGCCTAGCCATGCTGGCAGCGCTGACTTGTTAGCATATGCCTTATTATTCTATGATTAATGGTTAGGCAATTAATGCATCCATTATTAATGAATTGCTAATGGGAGAAGAATACTTAAGATGACTCACGTTGCATCTACCTCGGGCCAGCTGCCGATCTGGAGCCAGGATGTCAGAGCATGGAGCCAACAAACTGGGACAGAAAGCCAATGTAGAGCCATGATGATATATGTACACCGGGTGATTATAGCAAATTTAGTTTGCTGCGATTCCACCGAAAGGAATTCTGGGATTTGTAACGTTGGGAGTGTCTTGTGTCACAGTTGGATATAATTCAGGGCCTCTCCTTTTGGAGTTCAGCCTGTGATTGTGTTTAAGGATCGGGGCCCTTTAGATGTTGGGAATGATGACAGTGAGGTTCATGAGATAATGGTATTTCCAATGATGAAGTGGCTACTGATGCAGAGTGTGAAGACGCGCCTGGGATCTTTAGCTTAGAATAGGAACAAGGACGTGACATCTCTTCCCAGGGGACTTCTTCTTGCCTTCCCATAGAGAACTGGAACTCCCAAGGACCAAACCAGTCACTTTAGATAACTCAAACAGGCTTTATTGTTCACAAAAGGAGTTATCTTGTTGAGGTATTAAACTTAGTTCTCCAAACAGGGGTAAAATAAAATATACATTACAGTTCTTTAGTTGTTTGGGTCCAGGAAGCTTTCAGCCGAATGGCTTTCCAAATTCTCTCTCTCTCTCAATGGCTTTGAGGTGAGAACTCTCTTAGCCCCAGTCAAATGGCCTATATTGAAGGCACAGAGCCTTCCTCTGGATGCCAAATGACTAGTTGAAGGCGCTTGAGATTCCACAGTCCCATCCAGGTGTGCTGGATATGCAGAATGAATCCAAGATATGAAGAATTGATGCTAGAGAATGCCTGACTGAGGCCTGGCTGGCAAACCCTCTAACACGTCCTCTTCTGTAGAGATGCAGGCAAAATCTAAAGAGAAAGCTAGATTTCCAAAGTCTCAAGGGGGAGGAAAAACAAACTTAACGATGATTGACAGCTCTAAAGAACCAATCAATGCAACCAAAACTTAACAACACTAAACAGACTAGCTGAAACATAATCCAATAGTTTAAACCTTGCAACTTAAAGTCTTATACACAGGTGGCATCAGCCACGCCTTCACACAGAGAATGGCCAGGAGATCACTGTTCAAAGTGTATTTTCTGATGAGAATGTTCCTGAAGGGTTTGGGGATGCGGTGGTGTGTTCCCTGAATTGCTACCAGAGAATTCCCATGGTTTGGAGCCTGATTAATAATAATAATAATAAACTTTATTAATACCCCGTCACCTTCTCCCCAAGAGGACTTGGGGTGGCTTACATGAGGCCACGCCCAGCAATACAAAAAACACAACAGAAAAACACAACAGAAAATCAAATACATAAGAACACAACAGAAAATCAAAATACAAAACCAATGTAAATAAACAATACAACAATATGAAGTTAAAAGATTAAGACACTGAAGACGATGACCATGGGCAGGACCAGATTCAAAGAGTAAAAATTAAAAACATTAAGATTTTAAAACACTGGGAGATAGGGCAATATAAAGTATCAGGGAGGGGATCCAGGGGATGAGGTAGGATTTAATTGCACAACCAAAGAATAAAGTCCTTCTGAGGGCATATTATGCAAAGTTTGGTCAGGATTATCATAGATTCAATCACTGAAGGCACATTGGAACAGCCAAGTGTTCAGGCTCCTCCTGAAGATTGCCAGGGTGGGGGCTTGCCTAATATCTCTGGGGAGCGAATTCCAGAGTCGAGGGGCCACCACAGAGAAGGCCCTCTCGTCCCCACAAGCCGCACTTGCGATAAAGGCGAGAGCGAGAGAAAGGCCTCTCCGGAAAATCAAAGAGGTCGCGTGGGTTCGTAGGTGGAAATGCGGTCCCAAACCATTCAGGGCTTTGTAGGCCAAAACATGCACCTTAAATTGGGACCGGAAGATAAATGGCAGCCAGTAACTCGACACCTGGGCCAGCTGCAGAAATTAATGAGCTAGTAGATAGACGGGATGTTATTAGACAAAATAGGAAAGCAAACCAGTCACTTAGGGCAGTGTTTCCCAACCAGTGTGCCGTGGCACACTAGTGTGCCGTGAGCGATCATCAGGTGTGCCGTGGGAAATTGGAACCTCCAAGACCCTTTCTTCCCCCTCCTGCCGAACACTTTTTCTTCTCCACTCGGGCTCCCTTCTTCCCAGCCTCGCTCTGCTCGCTTTGCCTTGCTTTGCTCTGGGGCGAGTCTGCGCAGTAGTGCCCGCACGGGTCACGTCTTCCTCCCTCCCCCCTTCCCCCCTGAACACGCTCAAACACTGCCCCCTCGGATCAAAATGGCCGCAGAAGCGGCAGTGTAGAAGAAAAAGTAAATGTTCGACAGGAGGGGGAAGAAAGGGCACGGAGGGGAAGGAAGAGGTCTCTGTCGAAAGCTGGCATGGGCAAACTTGGACCTTCCAGGTGTTTTGGACTCCAACTCCCACCATTCCTAGCAGCCTCAGGCCCTTTTCCTTCTCCCCCCTCAGCCACTTAAGCAGGAAAGGGCCTCAGGCTGTTAGGACTGGTGGGAATTGAAGTCCAAAGCACCCAGAGGGCCGAAGTTTTCCCATGCCTGTTTTAGGGACCTTAAAGTGGTGAGCTTCCTTCGAACATTGTGATTCTGGATAGAAAACAAACAACAACATAACATAACATTGTTTGAGTCCACAGTGCTCTCTGGGTGTAGGTGAACTACAACTTCCAACCTCAAGGTCAATTCCAAAGCAACCCCTTTCAGTACTTTCTGTTGGTAATGAGAGTTCAATATGCCAAGTTTGGTTCACTTCCATTGTTGCAAGAGTTCAGGATGCTCTTTGATTGTGTGTTAACTATAAATTGAACTGAAACAAGATCGTAGTTTAAAGCTAAAATTTGCTGATCTTCCTTTGGACAGTTTTTGGTTATCTGTTGCCAAGGAGTTCCCCATTCTGGCCAACAAAGCTATTTTGACATTGCTCCCGTTTTCAACCACATATCTGTGTGAGATGAGCTTCTCTAGCTTGACTGTGATAAAAACTAAACACAGAGAGAAACTGACAGCTATTGAGCAAGACCTTCATGTGTGTCTTTCTGCCATTCCTGCCAGGATATCTATGTTGTGTTCATCGAAACAGGCCCAGGTTAAACACTGAGTGTATAAATACATTTAAAAACATATTAACTATATGTATTACTGTGTTAGATTGTCATTTTGTGTCATTTTGGTTGGTAGTGTGCCCCAGGATTTTGTAAATGTAAAAAATGTGCCGCGGCTCAAAAAATGTTGAAAAACACTGGCTTAGGGGTTCTGCCAGGCTCAAAGAAAGAATGATAAGGGATTCAAGGCTAAAACAAAACCCATTTCTGGCCGCTTGGGACATAGCGTAATTGGGAGAAAAAAGTCCCAAGTACAGGATCTGTAGTCAGATGAAGCATCTTTGGAATCAGGTCCAGACGTCTTTGCTGTCCCTTGCTCTTCCTTGGAAGCCTTGCTTTGGATAGAAATATATGATTGATTCCTTATTTTGCATAGATTCAGAGGTTTCTCGTTATGTTTACTCAACACATCCACACACTGTAGCCGACACATGAATAAGTTGTGGCACATAGTTTAGAAAGCTCTAGTGTGGACAATCATTTGGGTGTCATTCCTGTAATGGTATCACACAGTTCTGTTCACACAGACACACACACTTGGCTGAACCTGAACTGAGTGTGAGAGAAGCACAACACATCCATACACTGTAGCTAACACATGAATATGTTGCGGCACATAGTTTAGAAAGCTCTAGTGTGGACAAACATTTGGGTGTCGCTCCTGTAATGGTATCACTCAGAATTCGAATCCACCACCCCAGTGTTTCCCAACCAGTGTGCCGGGGCACACTAGTGTTCCATGAGTGATCATCAGGTGTGCCGTGGGAAATTGGAACCTCCAGGAAGGGGGGAGGGAGACAGAGAGAGAGAGTCTAGTGTGTTGAAGTATAAAAACCCTAAGAAACCTACCTCGATAAATACCCCCCTCCCCACCCGTTGTCTACTTGGTCTCTCCCTCTCCATGCATTGGGAAGGCCCGCCTCCCTTTCCCCAAGTAGAGACCTCCTCTTGCCTCCTGGGGGTTCTGTGTGGGAAGTTTGGCCCAGTTCTATCACTGGTGGGGTTCAGAATGCTCTTTGATTGTAGGGGAACTATAAATCCCAGCAACTACAACTCCCAAATGTCAAGATCTATTTCCCCTGAACTCCATCTGTGTTCATATTTGGGCATATTGAATATTCATGCCAAGTTTGGTCCTGACCCAACATTATTTGAGTCCACAGTGCTCTCTGGATATAGGTGAACTACAACTCCAAAACTCAAGGTCAATGCCCACCAAACTCTTATAGTATTTTCTCTTGGTTATGGGAGTTCTGTGTGGGAAGTTTGTGCCTTTCTGCCATTCCTGCCAGGATATCTATGTTGTGTTCATCGAAACAGGCCCAGGTTTCACACTGAGTGTATAAATACATTTAAAAACATATTAACTATATGTATTACTGTGTTAGAGTGTCATTTTGTGTCATTTTGGTTGGTGGTGTGCCCCAGGATTTTGCAAATGTAAAAAGTGTGCCGCCGCTCAAAAAAGGTTGGGAAACACGGCACCACCCCATTGATATCAGCTGCTTTTGAAATCACATATCATCCACTCTGACTGCTGTGTGGATAGGAATGGGGAGTGTGGGACCCATTTTGTTGGCCTCAAGCAACAAAATGTTTGGGGGTTTCTGTCAATGTGGTTGCCTGCCGGAGCCAAGACTCCCTTGTTCCCCTTCCAAAGTACTCATGAGCCCTCCGGAGCATTCTTTCCCTGGTGAAAAAAGAGAACCCTTTGTTGCAGCCCTTCCTAAATCTGGCCTTATTCCAAGGCTCCCCCCTCTATCCACCCCCTATTTTTCTCCTTACCCTTGATCTCCCACTTCAGAAAGGCCCAGGCGGTTCCTGCCTGCTTGGTGCTGTCAGCCGGGCGCCTCTGACAAGTTAATCTAACCCTTTGCATCGCAGATATGTCTTGCTATTTGTCTCCCCCCCCCCTCCTGCTCCCTCTTTTCCTTCCATTTCTACTATGCTTTCTCCTCCAACTGCAAAGCTGCCTATCCACCCCCAGAACGCCCCTTGCGTGCGCTCTTGATCTCTTCTCTGGAGAAGCCGCAGGAAACCCCAGGACAATGAAAAATTGGGGAGGGGGGAGATTATTCTTATTGCTGGCGTAGCAATTTCTGCCCAGGATTCAGCACAGGCAGGGCCATGTGGTCTGCAGGAAAAACCATGTGGTGTGTTCTCCTTCTGTCTTTTTCACTCTGTATTTGCTGAATTTCTAAATGGAAATGAGGTGGCTAATGGGATGAATGCACACAGGGACCTGCCTGATATATTGTTTTGCAAAGCGCAAGATAATGTTTCTGCGTAGAGTTGGAAGAGAACCCCAGTGACCACCCAGCCCAATCCCATCCTGCTGTCCATGAATACACAATCCAAACACTCCCAGCAGATGGCTGTCCAGCCTCTGTTTAAATATCTCCGGAGAACGAGACTTCCCCACACTCCAAAACGCAGGCCCGGATTAACGCCTTTTGGTGCCCTAGGCCAGTGTTTCCCAACCTTTTTTGAGCCACGGCACACTTTTTACATTTGCTAAATCCTGGGGCACACCACCAACCAAAATGACACAAAATGACACTCTAGCATAGTAATACATATAGTTAATATGTTTTTAACTGTATTTATACACTCAGTGTGAAACCTGGGCCTGTTTCGATGAGCACAACATAGATATCCTGGCAGGAATGACAGAAAGACACAAACTTCCCACACAGAACTCCCAGAACCAAGAGAAAATGCTATAAGAGTTTGGTGGGCATTGACCTTGAGTTTTGGAGTTGTAGTTCACCTATATCCAGAGAATACTGTGGACTCAAACAATGTTGGATCAGGACCAAACTTGGCATGAATGCTCAATATGCTCAAATATGAACGCAGATGGAGTTCAGGGGAAATAGACCTTGACATTTGGGAGTTGTAGTTGCTGGGATTTATAGTTCCCCTACAATCAAAGAGCATTCTGAACCCCACCAATGATAGAACTGGGCCAAACTTCCCATACAGAAACCCCCAGGAGGCAAGAGGAGGTCTCTACTTGGGGAAAGGGAGGCGGGCCTTCCGAATGCATGGAGAGGGAGAGACCAAGTAGACAACGGGTGGGGAGGGGGATGTTTGTAATTTTGTGCCTTTATCGAGGTAGGTTTCTTAGGGTTTTTATACTTCAACACACTAGACTCTACCCCCCCCCCCCCGAGGTTCAAATTTCCCACGGCACACCTGATGGTCGCTCACGGCACACTAGTGTGCCCCGGCACAGTGGTTGAGAAACACTGCCCTAGGCCACTCCTTGGAAGCAGCGCCCGGATGGCGGGGCTTCCTCCCTCCTTCTCTCCGTGACCGGTCACGGAGAGAAGCAGGAAGGGACACCCCACCCCCGGAGCACTGCTGGGCATGTGCAGCAGAGCCCAGGGGGCAGGGCTTCCTCCCTCCTTCTCTCCGTGACCGGTCACGGAGAGATGCAGGGACGCCCGCCCCCGGAGCACTGCTGGGCATGCGCAGCAGAGCCCGGGGCGGGCTTCCCCCCTCCTTCTGTCCATGACCGGTCATGGAGAGAAGCAGGAAGGGACGACCGCCCACGGAGCACTGCTGGGCATGCGCAGCAGAGCCCGAGGGCGGGGCTTCCTCTCCTTCTGTCCATGACCGGTCGTGGAGAGAAGCAGGAAGGGACGCCCCGCCCACGGAGCACTGCTCGGCATGCGCAGCAGAGCCCGAGGGGGGGCCTCCTCCCTCCTCTGTCTGTGACCGGTCATGGAGAGAAGCAGGAGGGGACGCCCGCCCCGGAGCACTGCTGCGCATGCGCAGCAGAGCCCGAGGGGCGGGGCTCCTCCTTTCTGTCTGTGACCGGTCATGGAGAGAAGCAGGAAGGGGACGCCCGCCCCCGGAGCACTGCTGGGCATGCGCAGCAGAGCCCGGGGGCGGGGCTTCCTCCCTCCTTCTGTCCGTGACCAGTCATGGAGAGAAGCAGGAAGGGACGCCCCGCCCCCGGAGCACTGCTGGGCATGCGCAGCAGAGCCTGAGGGGCGGGGCTTCCTCCCTCCTTCTGTCCATGACCGGTCATGGAGAGAAGCAGGAAGGGACGCCCGCCCCACGGAGCACTGCTGGGCATGCCCCGTGGAAGCTTCCCTTCCTGTGGGCAGAGCTTCTCTCCTCCTCGCGCCCTGAGTCCTTCCAATCCTTCCTGGTTCGGCGACGAGGAGGAGGAGGAAGGGAAGCTCCCACGGGGCATGCCCAGCAGCGCCCTGTGGACGGAGCTTCTCCCCCTCCTCGTCGCCAAACCAGGAAGGATTGGAAGGAGTGCGCGAGGAGGAGGAGAAGCTCCGCCCACAGGGCGCTGCTGGGCATGGGCGCGCGGCAGCCGGCAGGAGGGCGCCTTTGCCTCCTCTGCCATAGCCCTGGGTGCGGGGGGGGGGGGACTAACTAACTAACTAACTAACAAACTTTATTATTTATGAGTCACCCTCCACGAATGTGCTCCGGGCGACTTACACAGCTTAGCGTTTACGATACTAAAATAATAAATATTAAAACATTAAAATATTAAAATGTTAAAATGTTAAAATATTGGAATAGACAGATTCCAGGTCACTGATTGTCCCGTTATGCATATGCTCTTCTAAATAGCCATGTCTTAAGTGCCGCCGGAAATTGAGGCGGGTTGAGGATGGCTCTTTGGTCTGGCGGCAGAGAGTTCCACAGGGCAGGGGCCATAATGGAGAAAGATCTCTGTCTCGTGGACTCCAAATGAGCTTCTCTCAGACCCGGGACACAGAGAAGGTTCTCATTGGCTGGCCGTGGTACTCTCAGGTGGGTGGGTGGTATCAGACGGTCTTTTAGGTTTGTAGGACCCTGGCCCCGCAAGGCCTTAAATGTCAGGGTCAGGGCCTTATAAAGGATTCTGTACTCGACCGGCAGCCAGTGCAAATGCTGCAAGGATGGCGTTATGTGACACCTCATTGGCATTTTTGTGAGGAGCCTGGCGGCAACATTTTATACAGTCTGGATCTTGCGGGTTACTGACCGAGGAAGACCCACATATAAAGCGTTGCAATAATCCAGCCTTGATGTAACCGTGGCATGGATTACTGTGGCTAGCGCCTCCATTGGTAGATAGGGCGATAGTTGCCTCGCTTGACGTAGGTGGAAGAAGGCCCTTTTGCTCGTGGAGGCAATCTGGGCCTCCATCGTCATTTTAGAGTCCAGGGTGACACTGGGGCTCTTCACAGTGGAAGATGGGGTCAGCGGTTCCCCTTCGAAGGGTGGCAGTGGATTGGCGGAACAGGCGGGGGGAAGTCCCGCCCCTAGGGCGTCTGATGTGGCTTCACCCGCCTGTTCGTCTCAAACTTTTTTAAAAAAGGTTTTTTAATTATTTTATTTTGGGGAGTCCAGATCCGCCGCCGCCCCATAGCTACCGCCCTAGGCCATGGCCTAGGGTGGCCATATGGGTAATCCGGGCCTGCCAAAATGGCATATAACACAATTGAAATCCTTCCCAGTTGTAACAGAAAAAAGGAAATAAAGATAGAAACTTTCAGGCAAGAGGGATCTTTACGAGGGTTGAATGAAAAGTAATGCCTCCACCTTTGTAACTCCTCAACAGATGGCAGTACTGGTATGCGGCAGGTCCTGGCTTGTTCAGTAGACTCTCCTCTACAGGAAAATAGGGTTTATACGAGGGTTGAATGAAAAGTAATGCCTCCACTTTTGTAACTCCTCAACAGATGGCAGTACTGGTATGCGGCAGGTACTGGCTTGTTCAGTAGACTCTCCTCTACAGGAAAATAGGGTTTATACGAGGGTTGAATGAAAAGTAATGCCTCCACCTTTTGTAACTCCTCAACAGATGGCAGTACTGGCATGCGGCAGGTACTGGCTTGTTCAGTAGACTCTCCTCTACACTTCCATTTTGGTGGGAAGGGTTCGCATTGAACGGTTGTGCTGTTGAAGTGCGAAGTATGGAACCCTGCGCGGATGCTCGGTCAATGCAACTTAAGCAACGTGCAGTCATTGAATTCTTGACAGCAGAAGGTGTCACCCCAAAGGAGATTCATCAGAGAATGCAAGCTGTTTATGGCGATTGTTTTGATGTGAGTACTGTGCGTCGTTGGGCGAGTAAGTTTAAAGATGTTGAGGTGGGAACATCTGACTTGCGTGACAAACAAAGAGTTGGACATCGTGTGACAGCAATCACTGGGTTTCACAATCAACAGATTGATTCAGGACGAACTGGACCAAACTTGGCACAGAGAACCCACATGACCAACAGAAAATACTGGAGGGGTTTGGAATGAATTGCCTCCACCGGGGAAGGCCGCGCTTTCTTCCACGGTGGCATGGAGGCTCCGCTGGAGGACGCGGAGGCCTTTGCACTGCAGCCTTCACACTGCACTGCGTGTGGGGGTCAAAGCGAAGGGGGCAGGGCCAAAGAAGAGGGCTGCGCGACCCCTCCTTAAATGTTCACCGCCCCCTTAAAGGGTTGTTCACCACCCCCCTTGGATCGCCTCAAAGGGTACCATCCACTTTGAGAATCAGTGTTGTAGTAGTTTGAATGTTGACCTATATCTCTAGTGAGCAGATTCGAATCCCCACTGACCACAAAACCTCCTTGAGTGACTTTAGACAAGTTGCACTCTCTCAGCCTCAGAGGGAGGCAATGGCAAATTCATTGTTGATGTCTGATGTTTTAGATTTTTATTGTTAGCATTGAATTCTTGCTGTTAGCCAGTCTGAGTCCCTGTACGGAGGTAGAGAAGATCGGGATATAAAAGTTTTAAATAAATAAATATAAATAATTTTCTCCTAAATCAGTCACCAAGAAAACCTTACGATAGGTTCACCTTAGATGTCCCGTAAGTGGGAAATGACTTGAAGCCACACAACAAGTGACTATTTTGGGCAATGTGGAACAGATGTATCCTACTAATGGTAGAAATAAGAGCAGGGTTCTTCGTGCCAAATCATTGCAGATGTGCACGCATGATCTTCAGAGCAATGTGTAAGTTTGCAATGTTGCATGTTATGTCATATGAGGACATCATGCACATTTACCAATTCTTGAATGATGCTCTGTGGTAATTGAGGGCTGACTCCCAATAGAGCAAGGGAGCTGCTCTACGATGTTATGGATTGTGGCAACCGGATTTGGTTACTGGTGCATCTCAAAGAGAATGTATTCATTATTGTTGTTGCGTGCCTTCAAGTCGTTTCCAACATATGGCGGCCATAAGGCATGGCAAACCTATCACGAGGTCTGAGCTGCAACATTTGTTGGGGGGGGGGGGGCATTGGTATTGCCTTTCTCTGAGCCTGAGAGTGTAACCTAGCCAAGGTCATTCAGTGCGTTTCCATGGCTGAGCAGAATTCGAACTCAGGGGGTGCATCTGCACTGTGGAATTAATGCAATTTGACACCACTTTAACTGTAATGGGTTTTCTTTTCCATGTCAGGAGCGACTTGAGAAACTACAAGTTGCTTTTGGTGTGAGAGAATGGACTGTCTGCAAGGACATTGCCAAGGGGATGCCTGGGTGTTTGATGTTTTACCACCCTTGTGGGAGGCTTCTCTCATGTCACCGCATGGAAAGCTGGAGCTGACAGGGAGGAAACCTGCTCTCCCCGAATTCGAACCGCTGACCTACTGGTCAGCAGTCCTGCCGGCACAAGGGTTTACCCCATTTCGCCACTGGGGGCTCCTACTGTAATGTTTCAATGCCATGGAGTCCTGGAAGTGAGACCTTGTAAAACTGCAACCCCTTTAACTGATGTGCTTCACCAAACTACAACTCCCAGAGATGGCAGTAAAACTGGTGTCGAACTGCATTAACTCTACAGTGTAAATGCACTTGCTTACTCACCATCCACCTACTGTTACTGTCCAGGTTTCACAGCATGCTATCTCTAACTTTGGTATAATACACTGATTCTCAAAGTGGGTGGTACCACCCCCTGGTGGGTGGTGAGGCGATCCAAGGGGGCGGTGGGAGGCTCAGGGGAATTTGGGAAGGGTGGTGAACCCCTTTAAGGGGGCGGTGAACAATTGGCCATTTAGGAGGGGATGCGCATCCCTCTTCTTTGGCCCCGCCTCCTTTGCTTTGACCCCCACACGCAGTGTAGTGCAAAGGCTGCAGTGCAAAGGCCTCCGCGTCCTCCGGTGGAGCCTCCCCGCCACCGCGGAAGAAAGCACGGCCTTCCCCAGCGGAGGCAATTCATTCCAAAGCCCTCCAGGATTTTCTGTTGGTCATGGGTCTTCTGTGTGCCAAGTTTGGTTCAATTCCATTATTGGTAGAATTCAAAATGCTCTTTGATTGTAGGTAAACCATAAGTCCCAGTAACTACAACTCCCAAATGAGAAGGGCTATTTTCTCAAAACTCCACCAGTGTTCAAATTTGGGCATATTGAGTATTCGTGCCAAGTTTGGTCCAGATCCATAGTTGTTTGGGTTCTCACTTCTCTCTGGATGTAGAGAGAACTACATCTCCCCTAAATCACTGCCAATTCCTCCCAAACCCCTCCCGGGTGACGTCGCCCTACGCGCCTGCATAGTCCGCCTAATGGACGAACCGGCCCTGGTCCCAAAGCTGCGTATTAAGTTTTTTTTCTGAAGGTCCGGAGAGAAGGGACTGATCTGATCTCACTAGGGAGGGAGTTCCATAACTTCAAAATGATGTTTTTCTTTGAAGTGGCAATATAATAAAGAATTTTCATTTTTAGTGTGAAAACGTAAGCTTTAAAAAAACCCGGAGTATTAAACAATTGCTGATACATGCAGATCACCGCCCCAAAGCTAAACCGGAGTCTCCCTACCCGAATCACACCAGTTAATGTGGGAAATGCTCAATATGCAAACATATCTACACGGAGGATCACCTAACAAGCCCAAATAATGGCATTAGAATTAAGCTCCAAACCTGGGCCACTTGTGCCAGTAGAAATTTGATTTATTGTTTAAAATGTGGCTGCAATAGGCTTTACATTGGTGAAACCAGTAAGGAACTCCGGACTAGAATTTTGGAACACCGCTCACGTTTTCGCACTAAAAATGAAAATTCATTATTATATTGCCACTTCAAAGAAAAACATCATTTTGAAGACTTCCAAGTCCTGGTTCTTGAACGGATCAAACCCACTCCCTACACAGACATTAAAACCATACTCCTTCAACGTGAAGCCTATTGGATCGTCAAACTAGGAACGGAGGCCACTCGAAAGCCCAGCATGAGACAATTAAGTCTTAATGGCCGACTAACTATCGGTGAAGTACTGTTGTAATTACCTATGTTAATGACTTTCACTGCCTTCAGTATTTATTTTGTATGCCTCTCCTTCATTCTCTATCCGGTCATATATGATGATGGTATTTACCTTGATGATGTTCCATAATTATTTTCTGGTATGTATATTCAGCCTTCCTACATAAGAACATAAGAAGAGCCATGCTGAATCGGACCTCAGCCCATCTAGTCCAGCATTCTGTATCACACAGTGGCCCACCAGTTGTACACGGGGATCTTGAGCAGAAGGGAGGGCAAAACCCTCACCTGCTCCCGACCCCCCACAACCAGTACCCAGGGAAATCCTGCCTACCTCAACCAACTCCGAGGTGGCACTTGAATGTCCTTTTCAGTAACTACCGATACACTTGGTATCCATGAATCTGTCTAATCCTGCCTTGAAGCTGTCCAGGCTGACAGCTGTCACAACCTCTTCTGGAAGTGAGTTCCATAACCCAATGACCCTCTGGGTGAAGAAATATTTCCCTTTATTAGTCCTAATTTTCCTACCTTGAGCTTCAGGGAATGCCCTCTAGTCCTAGTGTTTTGTGACAAAGAAAATATTTTTTCTTTATTCACCTTTTCTATCCCATGCATGATTTTATACACTTCGATCAAGTCACCTCTTAGACGCCGTCTTTCAAGGCTGAAAAGACCAAGGCGTTGCAACCTGATTTCATAAGGGAGCCGCTCCATCCCTTGGATCATTCTTGTTGCCCTTTTCTGTACCTTTTCCAGTTCCGTTATATCCTTCCTATTGTATGTTCTCTCAAATGCACTATATTGTATTATACTATATGGATTGTATGATATATTTACATTCTATTGCTATTTTGCTTTTAGATTTAAACCGGATCTTTTGGAAACCTTTTGATTCTGGAGTTTTGGTTGCAGGGTCCCGACGAAGCCTTGACAGGCGAAACGGCTAGACCGTCGACCAACCTGGGTTGCTACTTTATTGATTTTTGGATATATTGATTTGATTGGACATATACTATATATTTGCGACTCAGGGACCGTTACTCCGGTTTAGATTTACAGCTGTGATTTCCATTATATTGTTTCCACCAGAACTGAACTTTACATGGATGTATTGAATTTAAATATTGAAACATTGAACAAAGAATTTTGATTTTTGAAACCATCTTTGGCGCTTCTTGTATTTTTTCTTATTTTTGGAGAACTTCACGCCAAGGACAATAACACAGACACAAGAGGTTGGATGGAAATGGCCACAACTCATTTATTGAAAACAGGAACAAAGGGTTGGCGGCCACGCTTGGGTCCTGGATCAGGGTCGTACAGCCCCCACTAATGTCCAAAGGCATTTGCAAGCTTGGGGTGCGAGCGGCTCAATGCCTGTCCACGGAAACTTGGCACCCCAGGGCGCCTGGGCATTATTCCCCTTACAACCAAGGGGCGATAAGCCAGCCTGATCCAGGGGCCATGCCACACGCCAAACACGGAGTTGTGACAAAGAACATAGTAACGCATAACCATGAACAATGCAACAATGACATGAAGACTGAACAAAATGGACACCCACAAGCAATGCAATAAGTAGGAAGGGTGGAAGGAAAAACAGAGCTAGCCGCCACGTGCAGCCTGAGCAGCCCCGGGCGGCCTTAAATAGGCTGCCCAGGTGGAAGTGAAGGCCAGCCGGTGCAAAATGGGGGCGGGGCCAGCCCCATCATTGGCCGGCTGGCATTTGGTGGTGGGAAACTTTCCCGCCACCCCAGGGGCTTCTGGGAAGGAGAAGCCCCTGCATCTCTCCACAAAATGGCGGCGAGGGCAACCCCGCCCCGCAACCCGCTCGGCCGGTAAGTCGGCCAAGCACAGAACTAACACATTGAAAGTGATCCGGTGCAGGTCCTGAAGTATTGGGGTTATACGAGATTTTATATATATATATATATATATATATATATATATACACACACAGAGTATATATATATATATATCACAATTCAATTCAAGCACTCTCGGCAGATAGCTATTTAGCCTCTGCTTAAAAACCTCCAGAAGTTCCTGTCTAGTTTCTCCACAGCTGCCCTTCCAAGTCCTACACATAAGCATCCTTGACCATAATTCATTTAATAAATGCAGTGGCATTTCCCTCTTCCAAAGTCCATAGCGCCACAAAGATTTATCAGAGATTAAATAAATAAGGAAAAGGCATCCTTGCTGGAATGGAAGCCATTCCTGGGATCCTATAGCTATACACATCCTCCGCCCTTCCTCTCTCAGTGGTATGCACTCCCCGTTCTTTTTGTCCCTTTCTATAAAAGGCTACTTGCCTTTGAGAAAACCTTCCTCTGCAAAGAAACAAAACACAGAGGCCCTGTTCAAAAGACTTGGGCCCTCCCGATTTCTAGGACATTGGTGATTGATTAGGCCCTGGAAGGGATCCAAGATAACACTTTGAGAGGAATTAAAAACACCTCCGTTGCTCACACATCCTGTGCGGCTCATGTACCTGAACAGCCGGCGCTTCCAACTTTGGGAGGCAATTTCAATAACACCGTCCTTCTTCTAACGCGCTCCCTCCCACCTGCCCCTTTCTTTGCCCTCTACCTGGAGATGCATTTGAAGGCCAGCCAGGTTGGCTTGGATTAAACATAGCTTAAAGCAGCTCCATGCAACGGCTGAAAAGCCCCACGATGTTTCAAATGCCCTACACGGATTACACTACGTAACACGATTTTTGTTATAAATGTTGTTTCCTAATTGGTTCTGTCATAAAAACATGGGGAAAGTCTACGAAACTGCAAAAAGTTTGTTTTGGTGGGACATCCTGCTTTCGTTTTTCAATTAATATCTCATCGAGTCTCGATCAATTCAACATAGGCAAAAAAACAAAGTTTCTGGAGTATATCAACTACTTTCAGAGAAAGGACCGCACAATTAAACAGGAAATAACACTTTCAAACCAGAAACAGAAAAAGTTTCAAATTTTGTTATATAGTGTTATTGATTAATGCAGTGTTTCTCAACCTGGGGGTCGGGACCCTGGGGGGTTTGCAAGGAGGTGTCAGAGGGGTCGCCAAAAACCATCAGCAAACACAGGCTTTTCTGTTGGTCATGGGGGTTCTGTATGGGAAGTTTGGCCCAATTCCATCATTGCTGGGGTTCAGAATGCCCTTTGATTGTAGGTGAACTATAAATCCCAGCAACTACAACTTCCAAATGTCAAGGTCTATTTTCCCCAAGCTCCGCCAGTGTTCACAGTTGGGCATATTGAGTATCTGTGCCAAGTTTGGTCCAGATCCATCACTGTTTGAGTTTGCAGTGCTCTCAGGATGTAGATGAACTACAACTCCCAAACTCAATGTCAATGCCCAGCCAAACCCTTCCAGTATTTTCCGTTGGTCATGAGAGTTCTGTGTGCCAAGATTGGTTCAATTCCATTGTTAGTGGAGTTCAGAATGCTCTTTGATTGTAGGTGAACTATAAGTCACAGCAACTACAACTCCCAAATGACAAAATCAATCCCCCAACCCCACCAGTATTCAAATTTGGGCGTATCAGGTATTTGTGCCAAATTTGGTCCAGTGAATGAAAATACATCCTGCATATCAGATATTTACATTTATGATTCATAACATTACCAAAATTACAGTTGTGAAATAGCAACAAAAATAATGTTATGGTTGAGGGTCACCACAACATGAAGAACTGTATCAAGGGGTCGCGGCATTAGGAAGGTTGAGAAACACTGGATTAATGAATGAATGTTCTACTGAGAACCATTGGATCAATGTGATGGCCCGAGTGGGATGCCAGCAGAGTAGCATTCACATCCCTGCTCAAACAGGGATCAGCTTCGTAGGAAGGCAACAACCTCTTCTACATAAATCTTGTTAAGAAAGCCAGAAGCAGCATAGTGTGCTCACTTGAGTGTTGGAGTAGAGGTGCATCTACACTACAGAATAGGGATGGGAAAACGTTGCCCCTCCAGCTGGTAGGCTGTTAGGAATTGTGGGAGTTGTTGTTTATTTGTTTAGTCACTTCCAACTCTTCGTGACATCCTGGACCAGCCCAGGCCAGAGCTCCCTGTTGGCCGTGGCCACCCCCAGCTCCTTCAAGGTCAAGCTGTTGTCGAACAGAATTTGGGGGGGTCTTGCCATGAATGCAGACCAGCTAGACCCACCAAAGAGGATCCATATTAAACCTGGTGAGAAAGGAAGCCCAATCCCAATTTTCCCTAGAATTTCCCAATAAAAAGCTCACCAAGTTGAAGGAGTACCACCGAGGTGTTTATTCAGACCAGCTGGAAAGGATGACAGCCGCAATAGTTTGTCAATGCTGACATAAAAGTTACATAGGAAAAAACATGCCATTTTATAAGGCTACAGGTTCAAATTTCCCACTTCCCGCCCCCAGACCAGCTTTGTGTTGGAATTTATTTATTTATTTATTTATTATTTGGTTTTATATTCCGCCCCTCCCTGCAGGCTCGGGGCGGGTTACAACATATAAAACGGGCAGCATGCAACAGCCATGCAGCCCTACAATAAAACATTAAAACATTTAAAATTACATGTCACAGCGCAGTAAGGAGGAAAACACAGAAAGTGCCTTAGGTCTGGGACCCCAATAGGCGAGGTAATTATGTCAGCATCAGCCGGCCGAGGGGCCTAGTCAAAGGCTGATCTAAATAGGGCAGTTTTACAGGCCCTCCGGAAGGGAATCAGTTCTGAGATGGTTTGAGTTTCCTCCGGGAGGGAGTTCCAGAGCACTGGGGCTACCACAGAAAAGGCTCTTTGCCTAGTTGAAGACAGATGGCAGGAGCGGATTGATGGTATCAGAAGCAGATTTTGTTCTTCTGAACGGAGTGGTCTCGGGGGAATATACGGGGCAAGGCGGTCCTTCAGATACGCAGGCCCTAGGCCGTGCAAGGCCTTAAAGGTCAACACCAACACCTTGAAGGCGATTCGGTACTCAATGGGGAGCCAGTGCAGTTGCCGAAGGATGGGAGTAATGTGTTCCCTTGCTGGCGTTCCCGCCAGCAAGCGGAGCAGCGGCATTCTGCACTAGCTTGAGTTTCCGGATCGCCGCCAAGGGAAGGCCAACGTAGAGGGCGTTACAGTAGTCCAGCCTCGAGATGACCGTCGCTTGGATCACCGTGGCCAGGTCGTTCCTGGACAGGTAGGGGGCCAGTCGCCTAGCCTGTCGTAGGTGGAAGAACGCCACCCTGCTGACCGAGGAGACCTGAGCCTCCATGGTCAGCAGGGGGTCGAGCTGAACACCTAGGCTCTTAACAAGGGATGACGGGCTTAATCGCTCGCCATCCAGGGTAGGCAACCGGCACTCATCCAGCCCAGGTCGACCGGACCACAAGATCTCCATCTTGCTGGCTGGCTGCATCTTCTTCCGGTTTCCAGCCAATGGGGGCGAAGAGGTGGGCGATGAGTAGAACAATGAAGGCAGAAAAACATTTTGATGGGATTAAATATGTAGATCAAGTGGCCAAGTGTTCAGCAAGAACCCTCCTGTTCTCAGGCTGAGCCATTCTATTGTCTTTTGGTTGATGATCAAATCTCACAAAAAAGAAAAACGGACCGTGAACAATAAACACTTGAGTCATTAAACAGTTATCATCATAGAATTCAATATTGTATTAAAGTTGGAATTATACTCACGGACCCCAGGTACAACAAGTGTATCATACATGTAACAAAAATAATATCATAAAGAGTCCCATCGAGAAGTTCACACTCGCAAAGTTCGATTGGTGGTCCGAAGAAAGTCAATGATAATCAATAAAGTTCCAAAAAGTAGTGGTATGATTCCCAAAGTAAAGATGCAATAATCCAAAGCGAAGTCGCAGTCAAGTGGAGCCACTTCTTTTGTAGTATAGGAGCTGGCTAATAAATCAAATAAATCTGGCTAAACAGACACTATTCTTTATAGAAACAACTAGCTGTACCCGGCACGCGTTGCTGTGCCCTTTTTAGGAGATGCGAGAAAGTCCAATCATCCACGGTGTGCCCTCCTCTAAACTGCAGTTGGATGGAGTGTGGGTCATGGGGGGCATGGTGTGCCAAGTTGTGTCTTTATTGGTCTTGGTTCTGGGCCACAGTGGTCTGTGGGGAATGATGGGTTTTGAAGTACTACAAATCCCATTTTCCATGGTGGTACTTCAAGTCCCATCATGCATGGTCGGGGCTCTGTGTGCCAAGGTAGGTTACTGTAAATTCAGGCCATACACAATGTCCCATGAGCTGAGGCCTAGTTAGGAACAGCAAGTTAATGAAGCCTTACTGTCAATTCAGGCCATACACAATGTGCAATGAGCTGAGGCCTAGTCGGGAGAATCAAGTTAATGAAGCCTTACTGTCAATTCAGAGCGTAAACAGCTTCCCAGTAAGTGAGGCCTAGTTAGGGAAATCAAGTTAATGAAGCCTTACTGTCAATTTTGGGCGTGGTCTGTGTTTTTTTGGGGTGTAAATGTTCGGTTGGAAGTGATTTGGGTGTTTGTGTTGGGGATTGGCTGAGGACTTTTCCTTATTTTGTTTTGGCAGTTTATTAAGGATCGGAATTTTCATGTTGGCTGGCTAGTGCAGCAGTTATGCAAATCCGCCCTTATTGGCAGCCAATCATGTTGTTCAGAATGTAGAGGCTGGGTGAGTCTTTGGCTGCCCCGGAGGATGCTGGTAAAAGTAGTTTTATTTTTACTCGTTGTTTTGGGGGCCTTTTAGGTTTTGGGGGGGAAAGTTTCTTTGCTACAAACGTACCTTGCTTGAGGCCTATTTCTGTTGGCAAGCATTGTGTTTCTGCGTTGTAAGGTTTCTTTGTTTGAGGTATACATCACATGACGTGAACCCATTTATATAATAGATATGGTTTAGTGTTTTGAGCATTAGACCAAGACTCTGGGAAACGAGGGGTAAAATCTTCATGCATCCTCAGAAATTCACTGAAAACACAATGTATCAAAATTTGAAACATTTTCGGTTCCTATTTAGAAAGTGTTATTTCTTGTTTAATTGTGGGGTACTTATTACGAAAGTAGTTGTTCTACTCCAGACACTTTGTTTTTGTGGATGCAACAAATTATGCTGAATTGGTTGAGACTCGATGAGATATTCATTAATAAACTATAGCAAATATGCAGCAGGATGTCCCATAAGTTTTTGCAATTTAATAAACTTTTCCCATGTTTTTATGATGGAAATGACATTTGTAACCCAGGAACAAAAATCGTGTTACATAGTGTAAACTTGGCAATGGCAGTAAGGATGAAGAGAGGCATGGGGAACAAAGCGTAGGCATAGAGAAAGCTGGACAATATTTACTCCAGTTTTTACCATTGTCATTTTAGCATATAAATGCTTAATACTGTTTTAACTATCATGTTCAATATCGGGGTTTAACTTTGTTTTTGACATTGTTTCTTAATGCGTAAATGTATAAGTTCTTATTCTGACACTTGCACATTCCTTGGTGCTGGTCATTGACCGTAAATAAATGTATACTGTATATATGAGAGCGGGTCAATAAGTCAGTCACTTTTTGAATGAAACACAGGTTTTTGGATAAAAAAATCATTTTATTTTTCAACGTCGTCTCCTTTGAGCTCTATACACTTTGTCCAACGTTTCTCCAATTTTTTTATCCCTTCCAAAAAAATAAGATTTGTCGAGGTCATCAAAATAGGTATTTGTTTGTGAGATTATTTCATTGCTGGAGTCAAATTTCTTCAGGTTTGGAAACAAGAAATAGTCACTCGGGGCTAAATCCGGAGAATAGGGCAGATGAGGGAGCAATTTGTATCCCAGTTCATGGATTGTTACCATGGAAACTGCACATATGTGCACCCTTGCATTGTCCTGCATTGTGAGCAAACGCAGCACCCATCTTACGTAAAGCTTTCTCATACCCAAGTGATCATTTAAAATTGAAACCACTGAGCCATGGGAGATGCCTTTGGCTTCCACAATCTCTCACACTTTCAACCTCCGATCGGCCAACACCATATTGTGAATTTTTTCAATTGTTTCGGGTGTAGAGACCTCAACTGGGCGTCCAGAACGTTCGGCATCTTCCGTGCTTGTACGGCCACAACAAAATTCAGTAAACCACTTTTTTACCATTGAAATTGATGGTGCAGAGTCCCCATAGTATTTATCAAGCTTGGCCTTGCTTTGAGTGATGGGTTTTTTTCGCAAAAAATAATGCTTAATGAGCACACAAAATACACTTTTTTCCATTTTCTCCTCAAATCACACGGTAGTCTGCTATCAATGGCTGTCAATCACAAACTAAATGACGCAGCTTGTTCAAATTTTGACAGGAGTCAACTGACAGATGCTTGTTGACAGGAGCAGTGTTGCCCTTTCAGTTAAGAGGTGGGAAATTCAAAAAGTCACGGACTTATTGACTCGCCCTCGTACTGTAAATATATATATACCCAGCATGTAACTCAACTGAAAAAAAGAGATCAGATGTGTCTGGCATGACTTGTTTTTGATCAATCCATGTTGACTATTAGTGATGACTGCTTTTTTAACCAATGAAACACCTTATTATTCCCACTGAAAGCAGTATTAAAGCATTTTGAAGACATGGCAGTCATGAGGCGGAAATAACAGCACACTCTCCTTTCCTCCCTTCAAAGCCCCTTGTGCACAAACAGTTAATCGGCAAATGAAAAGTACTGAAGTTTAGATCTATCAATTTGACTCCAGGCGTGTCGAGATGGCTTTTGTGTTCCCAGGTAATAAGTTATGAATACTAGGGAACGCCGCTATGGGCTGTTTCCACCCTATGGACCAATCCGAACGTTTGGATTTAATTGCATACCGATGTCTGGGGTTGATCGAAATGCAAACTGCTTCATGGCATCGCAGCAGGGGCCTGCATTGTTCCTTGGGCTGAGGGCATTAAGCGGAAGTGTTTTCTTTTTCCATGCTGAGCCTGGTTATGCTGGAACATCTCCTTGGCACAGTTACATTCTCTGTCTGATTCTCCGGCAATTCCCAAATCTCTTTGTTCTCTCCTGGAAACTTTTGGAGAATGAGGCAAAGAGTACTTAGAAGAGCCCAATGGCATATTGAAGGAAAAGGAGGGAAATTACGCCTTCTTTGTCCTGTTTTCCTTCCAGTATGTTTTGAAGTTTGACATGCAGGCTTATGGGAATACATGGATAGCGCTTCTTTCTCCTCCGCGCCCCGCCCTCCTTCCTTCAATCAAGAAAGAGGCGCCCTCCTGCCACGCGCGCATGCGTGGCAGAGGTCCCTCTGCCTCTTTCTCGTCCTCACCCCGCCCTCCTTCCTTGATTGCAGGAAGGAGGGTGGGGCGCGGAGGAGAAAGAGGCGCCTCCCGCCACGCGCGCGTGCGCGGCAGAGGTCTTGCCGCCTCTATCTCCTCCTCGCCCCGCCCTCCTAGCTTCAGTCAAGGAAGGAGGGCAGGGCACGGAGGAGAAAAAGGCGTGCTTCCGCTGCGCGCGCATGCGCAACATGGCTCCCTCCGCCTCTTTCTCCTCCTCGTCCCGCCCTCCTTCCTTGACTGAAGGTAGGAGGGCGGGGCGCGAAGGAGGAAGGTGGCCTAGGGCGGCAAACATCCTTAATCTGGGCCTGCACAAGTGTAACCACAGGAAATTCATACTGTGTTGGCAGTTATAGAGAGAGGGGGATCATTAAAGAGCTTTGCAGAAAAAAGAGCACAGAGCTAGCAAGCAGAAATAAGCAGTCAAAGATTTGCTTTGCCATAATATAAAACTACTAGCCTTCCCTTGCCATGCGTTGCTGTGGCCCAGTCTGGTGATCTGGAAAATAAAGTACGAGAAAGTGTTGGTTTCTAATCTATGTAATTTCTTTATGCTTCTGGGTAAGCCGTATTTCTTGTTGTTTCTTTGTCAGTGTTGATGTACAGATTGTCTGGTTCAGTGTTTCCCAACCAGTGTGCCGCAGCACACCAGTGTGCCGTGAGCAATCATCAGGTGTGCCGTGGGAAATTGGCACTCTTCCCCCTCCTAGCAACTCTTTCTCCCTCTTTCCCTCCGTAAAGATCCTCCCCGAGGCAAAGGAAGGGCTCCGCCGAATGCCAGGGCCAGGCCCGCCTTGAGGAAGCCTTGAGGAGCCTCGACTCACCATGACTTCAGCTCCCACTCAGGGTTGCTTCAGCCTCCCGATGCTCCCAAACGTTTCATAGATCTGTGTGGTCTCTTTCGCTGCCTCCCTCCTCCATCCACAAAAGCAGACCACTGGGCGGAAGTGATTGAGTTGGCGTTTTTGCGTTGGCTTGGATTTCTCGCGAGAACAGCCAAAGCTGGAAATGTTTTGGTTTTTTTTACTGTTTTACTGGAGTTTTCGAGAGTTGCCTCCCCCCCCCCCCAAAGGAACTGTTCATGACATCCATAGTTAACTGAAAGCAAGTTTCACTCAGGGTAAAATTTCACAAGGGTCTGGAGAACAAGCCCTATGAGGAGTGGCTTGAAGAGCTGGGCATGTTTAGCCTGAAGAAGAGAAAGCTAAGAGAAGACATGATAGCCATGTATAAGTATGTGAGAGGAATTCATATATATGTTGTGTTCATCGAAACAGGCCCAGGTTTCACACTGAGTGTATAAATACATTTTAAAAACTTATTAACTATATGTATTACTGTGTTAGAGTGTCATTTTGTGTCATTTTGGTTGGTGGTGTGCCCCAGGATTTTGTAAATGTAAAAAGTGTGCCGCGGCTCAAAAAAGGTTGAAAAACACTGGTCTGGTCTGCCTACTCTGGAACATGCAACATAGAATTGTCCTTCTTTAGGGGTCCCTTTCAAATCAATGATACTATATCTGTCAAATACATATATGTGTGTGAATCATATCTATCTATATCTATGATTGGATGGCTCTTTCTCAGGAGGGCTTTGATTATGTTTCTTGTCCTGGTGAAGGGAGTTGGACTGGATGGCCTTAAGGCAACATTTCTCAACCTGGGGGTCGCAAAGGGGTGTCAGAAGGGTCGCTAAAGACCACCAGAAAACACAGTATTTTCTGTTGGTCATGGGGGTTCTGTGTCCCTCCTTCCTTCCTTCCTTCCCTCTTTTTCATTTCCTTCTTTCCCTTCTTCTTTCTTCCTTTCTTCCCATTTCTTTCCTCCCTTCCTTTGCTCTTTGGCTCCATCCTTCCTTCTCTCTTTACTTCCTTCTCTCCTTCCTCCTTCTCTACCTTTCCTTCCTTCCTTCCTTCTTTCCTTTTCTCCTTTCCCTCTTTCTCTCTTTCTATCCCTCCTTCTCTCCTTCCTTCCTTCCCCCTTTCTGTGTATATGTGTTTTGTGTGTATGCATATATGTGTGTGTATATATTTACATATGTGTGTATATATGTGTGTTTGTCTATATACTGTATGTGGTTTTGCACATGCAATGTAATGTATTTTTGGGGTTTTTTGGCTTTTAAAGTCTCTTCTGCTGTATTTTTCAGTGTTTTTATGAGTGATGGTCACTCATTGGCCTGATAGGTGTCTTGTGTCCAAATTTGGTATCAACTCGTCCAGTGGTTTTTGAGTTATGTTGATCCCACAAATTAACATTATATTTTTATTTATATAGATTTCGTATCAGAAGCGCTGACTTGACCTTGAAGGAGCTGGGGGTGGTGAAGGCCAACAGGGAGCTCTGGCATGGGCTGGTTCATGAGATCACGAAGAGTCAGAAGCGGCTGAATGAATGAACAACAATCAGAAGCGACTTGAGAAACTGCAAGTCGCTTGTAGTGTGATAGAATTGGCCGTCTGCAAGAACGTTGCCCAGGGGACGCCCGGATATGTTACCATCCTGTGGTAGGATTCTCTCATATCCCCGCATGGGAAGCTGGAGGTGACAGACAGGAGCTCACCCCATCTCACAGATTCGGATTGCTGACCTTCAGCAGTTCAGCCGGCACAAGGGTTTAACCCATTGCTAGACATTACAAAGTTTTAAAGCAAAACGTTGTTTTGCGCGTTATTTACGTGTTGCCTGAGGAGGTAAAAGAAAGGGCCTGAGGCTCTTAGTAATGGTGGGAGTAGAAGTCCAAAACACCTGGAGGACCCATGTTTGTCCATGCCTCCCCCTGTTTGTATATCCATAATTTGTATAACTATATATGATAGTAAACGGAAGTTCTCTACCAGCCCTCACCACAGGAAGAACACCATCATCCCCACGTCAGCAAAGGCAAATCTGTGCTTAAGTCCGTTCAGCAGTTCACCTACCTGGGAAGCATCATCTCTTCAGATGCCAAGATTGATAAAGAGATAGATCACAGATTAGCAAAGGTATATAGTGCATTCGGAAGGCTTCAGTAAAGAGTCTGGAGTAACAAACTACACACAAAAATCAGTGTGTACAGAGCTATCGTACTGTCTATTTTCCTATATGGTTCTGAAACATGGGTCACCTATCGCCAACACCTATGACTCCTCGAACGCTTTCATCGGTGCTGTCTTTGCACAATCCTAAATATACACTGGGCTGACTATGTGACGAATGTTGCTGTCCTTGAGCAAGCAGGGATCACCAGCATTGAGGCCATGCTATTGAGGACACAGCTGCGCTGGGCAGGGCATGTCTGTAGGATGGAAGACCACCGCCTCCCAAAGATACTACTCTATGGTGAACTCACCACGGGTCAGCGCAAGAGAGGTGCCCCCAAAAAGAGATATAAGGATTCCCTGAAACAACCCCTCAGGCTCGGCCAGATTGATCACCAACAATGGTCCACCCTGGCCTCACATCGGGAGGCATGGAGAAGCACTATCCACAATGCTGCGGCCTCTTTCGAGAAGACACGCCAAACGGGTTTTGCAGAGAAACGACAACGCAGAAAGAACTGCAACTTGGAAACAACTTTACCCAAGGAGACTTTCTGCTGTGCTTTCTGCAACCGGACTTACCTATCTCGGATTGCACTTTTAAGTCCTCAATGCGCTTGTAGAAAGCGTGGGATGAGTCCTTCCTGAATCTTCGTTCGCAAAGAAAAGCCAAGATTAAGAAGAATATGATAGTATGATTCATATCGTGCAGGCATGGGCAAACTTCGGCCCTCCAGGTGTTTTGGACTCCAACTCCCACAATTCCTAACAGCTTAAGCGGCTGAGGGAGAAAAGGAATGGGCCTGAGGCCAGGAATTGTGGGAGTTGAAATCCAAAACACCTGGAGGGCCGAAGTTTGCTCATGCCTGGTGTAGATGCACTTGAGAGCAATGGGAAGATATGTCACAGCTGCCATAATATTAAATATGATGCTTACGCTTGTCATGATGCCTTCCCAAAAGTCCGAATTCCTCCAGACTTTACTTTTCTCTTGTTTTGTTTTGCTCAAGAATATGCTCGGTTCATGCATTTCTCCGAGGCTGAACAATGGAGAAAGCCTTGTTTATTGCAAGATACATATCTGCAATGACACACATGTTGGACAGCTTTGATTTCCAGGTTCCCCAGAGTTTCCGCAGCTTGGCCGTGGCCTTGCATCCTTACCTCCGCCTGCTGCCAGCATTCACAGCGCTGACCATTAATTATAAACCTCGTGATTAACTTCTTCCAGGCTGCCATTGGGGTTGCTCTTCAGAGAATTCACCTCTTGAAAAACACAGAAAAATAAACGTGTTTCTTCTTCTTCTTCTGGAGCTGGATTTCCAGATGAGGGAAAGGGACACAGTTCAGGGAGAAGGCAAACATGTCCAGATGTGGCACTTCTCTATATGTTTGCAACGTACGGCAATCCTTATATAGGTTAAAGCTCCCCTATCTGAAAGTTTTAGGATTAAAAGTATTTGGGATTTTAAAAAAAAATGTAATACATCTATTTGCATATCTGTGCATAACGAGATACCCAAACCTAAAAGCAGAATTTGACTGGGTGGCCCTAGGAGTCTATAAAATTCATGTATGCTTCATATACACCTTGTGCATAGAGCCAGAACGTAATTTTATAAAATACTAGCTGTACCTGCCACAAGTTGCTGTGGCCAACCTTCCCTCCCTCTTTCTCTTTTCTTTCTCCCCTTCCCTTTCTTCCTCTTTCCTTCCTTCCTTCCTTTCTCTCCTTCCTTCCTTCTCTTCTTCTTCCCTTCCTTCTCCTCCACCGTTTCTATCCCTTCCTCTTTCTCCCCTTTCTTTCTTCTCTACTTGTCCGAACATATCTGTGGCCAACCTTCCCCCCCTCTTTCTCTTTTCTTGATCCCCTTCCCTTTTTTCCCCCTTCCTTCCTTCCTTCCTCTACTTCCTTCCTTCTCTTCTTCTTCCGTTCCTTCTTCCCCACCTTTTCTTTTCCTTCCTCCTTCTCCCCTTTCTTCTCTACTTCTCCGAACATATCTGTGGCCAACCTTCCCTCCCTCTTAATCTTTTCTTTCTCCCCTTCCCTTTCTTCCTCCTTCCTTCCTTCCTTCCTTCCTCTCCTTCCTTCCTTCTCTTCTTCTTCCCTTCCTTCTCCCCCACCTTTTCTTTCCCTTCCTCTTTCTCCCCTTTCTTTCTTCTCTACTTGTCCGAACATATCTGTGGCCAACCTTCCCTCCCTCTTTCTCTTTTCTTTCTCCCCTTCCCTTTCTTCCTCTTTCCTTCCTTCAATCCTTCTCTTCTTCTTCCCTTCCTTCTCCCCCACCTTTTCTTTCCCTTCCTCTTTCTCCCCTTTCTTTCTTTCTTCTCTACTTGTCCGAACATATCTGTGGCCAACCTTCCCTCCCTCTTTCTCTTTTCTTTCTCCCCTTCCCTTTCTTCCTCCTTCCTTCCTTTCTCTCCTTCCTTCCTTCTCTTCTTCTTCCCTTCCTTCTCCCCCACCTTTTCTTTCCCTTCCTCTTTCTCCCCTTTCTTTCTTCTCTACTTGTCTGAACATATCTGTGGCCAACCTTCCCTCCCTCTTAATCTTTTCTTTCTCCCCTTCCCTTTCTTCCTCCTTCCTTCTTCCTTCCTTCCTCTCCTTTCTTCCTTCTCTTCTTCTTCCCTTCCTTCTTCCCCACCTTTCCTTTCCTTTCCTCTTTCTCCCCTTTCTTTCTTCTCTACTTGTCCGAACATATTTCCCTCTATGTTCCACCTCGTAGCCTAAGATCTGCTGGGGAGGCCTTGCTATCGGTCCCACCAGCTTGGCAAACACAGCTGGTGGGGATGATGGACAGGGCCTTCTTGGTGGTGACCCCCCACCTATGGAACTCGCTCCCTAGCGGAATCAGATCGGCGTCCTCTTTCCTTTCAGAAAGAAACTAAAGATGTGGCTGTGGAACCAGGCGTTTGGCCAATGAATATAATGGCACTGAACATTGAAATTGACCTTGTGATTGTTGAAATGGAAAAGGCTTTCTGATGATGTAGCTAATGTTGTTGTAACTAATGTTGTTTTAATCTTGGTATATGTATGTTTTTTATCTTTTTTATTATAATGTATTTTACTGCGGCATCGAATTGTTGCCATGTTGGCCGCTCTGAGTCCCCTTGCAGGGGTGAGAAGAGCGAAGTAAAATGACATAAATAAATAATAATAATACCTATTCATGGACTGCAACTCCCAGCAGTCCTCCTGATTGATCTACCTACCTACCTCTATCTAATCTATGTATGTGGAGGATTGCTGGGAGTTGCAGTCCAGGAATAGGAAATTGGAAATATGCAGGCATTGGGATGCTCTCAAAGAAATCCAAGGAGAAGAAAGCTTGCATCTTGGAAGCAGTGCATTTGGATCATCCTCCCCTCCTAAAGGGGCTGATCTAGGGGATGTTGGGAGCTGTAGTCCAGAAGAGAGTGTAGATATGCTTTTCTGTGCTTTGTTTGCCGACCCGGGGGGGGGGGGTGTCATTTTTGCACATGCGCTGTAGCATCTTTTTCCATTTTTGGATTTTGAAGTCCCTTCTGCTGTGTTTTTTTTAGTGTTTTTATGACTGATGGTCACTCATTGGCCTGATAGGTGTTTTGTGTCTAAATTTGGTGTCAATTCGTCCAGTGCTTTTTGAGTTATGTTAATCCCACAAACTAACAGAGCAGGTTTCTAATATATTAATTTCACAATGCTTGTGAGTACAGTTTTCCCTCACTTATTGCAGGGGTTCCATTCCAGCACCACCCGCGATAAGTGAAAATCCGCAAAGTAGGGATGCTAAATTAATTTTACTATTTATACATTATTTTGTATATTATTATCTTACTTGTGTTTCCTTACCCGTCTCCCAACCCATCCCAAAGGCACCTGCCTGCCTCCCTGGCCTCCGCAGACCCCGGCAGAGCCTCCGGATCCATGCAGGCAACAACAGGCCAGGGAGGCAGGCTTTCCCCACCACGTCTCAGGTCGCCGCACTTCCGGGGTCCCTGGCCTCCACTGGACGTAAACCCGCAAAACAGCAAGTCCACTAAAAATGAACTACGAAGTAGCGAGGGAACACTGTATACAATATTTATTGTTGTTCCACTGTCTTTGCAGAGATAGAGATTTTCTGGTTTGCCGGCTCTAGAATATGCAACATATAATTGTCCAGGTGAGAAGCAATCCGTGTCTAGATCTGAACCAGCTTATCTATCCGAATGTATGTCTCCCTATGAACCCACCAAGGATTTGAGATCATCAGGGGAGGCCCTGCTCTCGATCCCACCGGCTTCACAAGTACGTCTGGCGGGGACGAGGGACAGGGCCTTCTCTGTAGTGGCTCCGCGGCTGTGGAACTCCCTGCCCAGGGATATCATATCGGCCCCCTCCCTCCTTATCTTTAAAAAATAATTGAAAACTTGGCCTTTCGAGCAAGCGTTTGGAGTTTCAGCTTAATTAGTCAACTGAATCGGAAATGACCCAGGAACAACAACGACGACGGAATGGATAATAGACTGAATATGATGACATAATCTTTTTACAAATTTGAAAATTTGTTATTGTCATTGTTTTTGATGTTTTTATATATTGTAATGATATGTTTTTATTCTATTGATGTGTGTTTTTAAATGGCATCGAATTGTGCCGATTGTTCGCCATCCTGAGTCGCCTTCGAGCTGATATGGGCGGGGTATAAATGATGTAAATAAATAAATAAATAAATAAACCACACAATTCTAAAGCTTGGCCCTGAGCATTGATGATGGTGATTGCAAACCCCGATCAAAATGGGAATTGCAATCTCTGAAACTGAAATGGCATATCTGTTGGAATCATAGGAATGCGAGTAATGAGGACATCTTCAACCCAGAATATCAAGGCAGATAATCCACAATGTCTGCTTTGGACTGGGTTATCTGAGTCCAGACTGCCATGTAACTTAGGTCAATGGTGGATCATATACAGCTGTGTGGAAGGGGCCTAAAGAAAGACACAGGGTACCCAAAGGAGCCCTACCTTACCTGCCCAAAGAGGCCTGGCTAAGTGGGTGAGTGGCCGAGGCGCTTTGGTAAATGACACATCTCATTTTCAACGCAATTGAATCAAAATTAAACTAATTTGAAAACTATGAAAATCCAATATTTATTTATATTTATTTATAGTTCAAACTTGCTATACCGCCACTCCCCGAGGGCTCGGAGCGGTTTACAGTTTGACATAAAAAATACAGAGCATACAACAAGACAAACAACATCGACAGGGAATGGCAAAACTAACGAGAAGGGGAAGCCAAGCTCGGGCCCATGTGGGTCAGAGCTTTCTAAGGTCAGCTATCAGGCTCGACCGTCGAATGGGGGAAGCCTAGGAGGGTCCCACAGATCGAACAACGTCCTCAGGGACTCGAGATCCATATGGTAGCGATCGCCGCAAGCCTGTGGCTCCGGGTTCGCCAGCGTCGGATTATCAAGCCTCCTGGGGTGGGGGTTCATCAATGGGGGAACCCGGCGCCTGAGGTTGGTGTTCCTGAAGGTTCTGGGACGGAACCCTCTGGGTGTTGCAGAGCAGGGCTGGGATTTCCTCTGGCCCTGCCCCCTGCCCCGCCTTCGGCCCCTCCTCTGTTTTGTCTGAGGTGGCAGAGGGTTCTTCCATTGTTTACTAGTCCTCTGGCCGTATCTCGGACCGTGCCCCGCGGCGGCCACCGGCTGTCCATGGCCTCTAGCCGCTCCATCGGGGCACTGGGGGGGAGGGTCAGCCTCAAGGCCTCCAGAGTTAGCAGTGATCCCGGTCCCAGGGCCACCGGTGACAGCACGTCAAGCGCCTCCATCAGGGACCCCATCAGGAACCCCATCAGGCAGCGGTATGGCGGTGCTTGTGGCCTCCAGTGAAAAGGCCGGCGGTGGAAAAGCCGGCAGTGGCGGCCGCTCCAGCATGGAGACCGCAGGGGGCGTGGTCGCAGCCTTTGGGGTGGACGAGGGGGGTGGGCCTAAAGACGCCAAACTGATCAGGGTCGGCGCCATGTTGATACAGCCGGCCAACGCCCTCTCCATCGGGGGATCCCGGTTTCACAATGCCTTCCATGGGCTCCACCACGGCACCGCCACCTGTCCGACTGATGCTTCGCCCCTGGATGGGGGCCCTTCCTCGATGAGGGGGTCTCCCTCAAGAGGCAGCCAACCATCCTCCAGGAGCCCCTCCTGCGGGGTGCTCTTCGAGGTCTCCGTGCACCTCTCCTCCGCCTGGCTCCTCGGAACCAGGACACTCGGCGGGCCCGAGCGGTGGCTGCACAGGGGGCCAGAAGCAGTCGCCTCACTTGTCTTCCTCTCCACTGGGCCCAGGTGCAGCAGGTCCAGGCATGGCGGGTCCGGCGCTCCGCCGGCCGCCACCTCCCCAGTCCAGGCGGCGCGGGCCGTCCGCACTGCAGAGGGACGCCAGCATTGGTCTCAGCTCCTCCATCTCCCTTAGCCAGGCGGCCAGCCGCTCGACCAGCCGGCTGAAGCCAAGAAGGAGGTGGGGGAAATCCGGCGGCGCGTCCTGGGTGGTGCCCTGGATGGTGTCGGGAGGGCGGTCGCTTGCCTCCCTCTGGGTGAAGTTAGGGGGGGTGGGCGTCTCGGCCTCCTCCTCGCCCGGCCAGGGAACAGGGGACCATGGCGAACAATTCCGGGGGGACGTTGTGGTCGCTGTGGTCGCTGTTGGTCCAATAGTCCTCCTGGAGGCCGCAGCGTCCTTCATGCTCGCATGGATCCTGAGAACCGAGGCCAGAGCCCCAGCAACCTCAAGGGCAACCTCGGCCTCGGCTTGCAGAGCCTCGAAGAGAAGCGGGGAACTCGCCGGCGCTTCTAACAACGAGCAGGAGTTTGCCCTAAAGTCGTGCAAGTCGCCCCTTGTGCATGGGGTAACTGGCCTCGTAGGTGGGGGTGCTGTGTAGGAAAGACTACATAGGCCCCGGCGGAGCCCGGCGTTCCGGCGTCTGCTCAACGCGGCCATCTTCACTCCAACTGTTCAATTCTAAGGCTTCCCGCCAAAATGGAACTGAGGAGAGTCTACTGAAGAAGCCAGTATCTGCCGCATACCAGTCATCGGAGTGGGGGTGAGGCAACCCGGACGCCTTCCTTCCCCTGTTCTGGCAGGTAGGGATGGTAATATAGCAATGCATTCAGAAAGATTAAAATAGAATCATAAAATATATGTAGTATAGCATGTGTTGCTTTGACATCCAGCAGATGGCGTTGTTTTGAAACAAAGCACATTTTTTTACCTGTCACAGGTGTGACATCTATATAATAGTAAGTACTAGGTGAAAACAGAAAAACGTGCACCTATTCGAATGCTACGTTGTGTCAAAATTTCAAAGCAATCTGAAGTATTTTGGGAGATTTAAGGTTTTGAACAAACTGACATTTACATTTTTATTTATATAGATAGACTTTGAACTGGACTATATGAGTCTACACTGCCATATAATCCTGTTCAGAGCAGATAAATCTTAGGTTTTGACCTATAGATCTCAAGGCATGGATTAATCCTGCAACGGTAAGCCTTTGGCCAGGGATGGGCTTGCAGGATCAATGCCTCTGATTGAACTATTGATGATCTGACCCTGGGGATACTAATCAAATTAGCAAAAATGCTAGGTCATCAATAGTGCAGAGTAGCAAGCAAGATTTTGTCAGCATTGGGTCCCTATCCAGCAAAGGACCTGGAGCCATGAACCCAGAGAGACAGAGAGAGAGAGAGAGAGAGAGAGAGAGAGAGAGAGAGAGAGAGGAAGGGCTGCCTTTGGCTGCTTCAGCTTCTCCTCCACTTCTTCTGCTTTGTCCGCTCCTGCTTTTTGGCTCCGAAAACCCTTCTCCCATCTGGAAATACTTCCTTCCCGCTTCATCTGCACGCAGAACGGAGCAAATCTCTTGCAGATGCATTTTGGAGACACCGGTTATGGGTTTGCGCCCATAGCCTTCCCTCCCTCCCTCTCACTTTCCTTAAGGAGAGAAATCCCAGGCCCGGGGTCCATAAAAATGAACTTCTGCTATTGCCTGGAAATAAAATGGAGAAGCCCTTGCTAAGCTATAATACAAAGAGAAACTATATCACCTCCGCCATCATTGCAGAAATACATTTTTAAATCCATTTTCTTTCCTTTCTTATATCAAATTTTTTTTACTGGCAACTTGCAGTAAAGTTTTGAAAGTTTGCAAGGATGGGCTTATGGATGCGGTAGACCAGTGTTTTACAACCTTTTTTGAGCCGCGGCACATTTTTTACATTTACAAAATCCTGGGGCACACCACCAACTAAAATGACACAAAATGACACTCTAACACAGTAATGCATATAGTTAATATGTTTTCAAATGTATTTATACACTCAGTGTGAAACCTGGTCCTGTTTCGATGAACACAACATAGATATGCTGGCAGGAATGGCAGAAAGACACAAACTTCCCACACAGAACTCCCATAACCAAGAGAAAATACTATAAGAGTTTGGTGGGTATTGACCTTGAGTTGTGGAGTTGTAGTTCACCTATATCCAGAGAGCACTGTGGACTCAAACAATGTTGGATCAGGACCAAACTTGGCATGAATATTCAATATGCCCAAATGTGAACACAGATGGAGTTTGGGGGAAATAGACCTTGACATTTGGGAGTTACAGTTTCTGGGATTTATAGTTAACATACAATCAAACCGCATCCTGAACTCTTGCAACAATGAAATTGAACCAAACTTGGCATATTGAACTCTCATTACCAACAGAAAGTACTGAAAGGGTTTGCTTGGGAATTGACCTTGAGTTTGGAAGTTGCAGTTCACCTACACCCAGAGAGCACTGTGGACTCAAACAATGTTATGTTATGTTGTTGTTTGTTTTCTATCCAGAATCACAATGTTGGAAGGAGGCTCACCACTTTAAGGTCCCTAAAACAGGCATGGGAAAACTTTGGCCCTCTGGGTGCTTTGGACTTCAACTCCCACCATTCCTAACAGCCTGAGGCCCTTTCCTGCTTAAATGGTTGAGGGGGGAAAAGGAATAGGGCCTGAGGCTACTAGGAATGATGGGAGTTGGAGTCCAAAACACCTGGAAGGTCCAAGTTTGCCCATGCCAGCTTTCGACAGAGACCTCTTCCTCCCCTTCCCCTTCGCCCTTTCTTCCCCCTCCTGCCCAACACTTACTTTTTCTTCTACACTGCCGCTTCTGCCGCCATTTTGATCCGAGGGGGCAGCGTGAGCATGTTCAGGAGGGTAGGGGGGAGGGAGGAAGACGTGACCCGTGCGGGCGCTACTGTGCAGACTCGCCCCAAAGCAAAGCGAGGCTGGGAAGAAGGGAGCTCGAGTGGAGAAGAAAAAGTGTTTGGCAGGAGGGGGAAGAAAGGGTATTGGAGGTTCCAATTTCCCGCGGCACACCTGATGATCGCTCACGGCACATAAGTGTGCCACGGCACACTGGTTGGGAAACAGTGATATAGAGCACTGATTCTCAAAGTGTGCGGTACCACCCCCTGGTGGGTGGTGAGGCGATCCAAGGGGGCGGTGGGAGGCTCAGGGGAATTTGGGGGGCGGTGAACTCTTAAGGGGGCACTGAGCAATTGGCCATTTAGGAGGGGTCGCACGGCCCTCTTCTTTGGCCCCGCCCTTCGCTTTGATCCTTACACGCAGTGCAGTGAGAAGGCTGCAGTGCAAAGGCCTCCGCGCCCTCCGGTGGAGCCTCCCCGCCACTGCGGAAGAAAGCACGGCCTTCCCCAGCGGAAGCAATTCATTCCAGACCCCTCCAGTATTTTCTGTGGGTCATGGGGGTTCTGTGTGCCAAGTTTGGCTCAATTCCATTGTTGGTGGAATTCAAAATGCTCTTTGATTGTAGGTAAACCATAAATCCCAGTAACTACAACTCCCAAATGAGAAGGGCTATTTTCTAAAAACTCCACCAGTGTTCAAATTTGGGCAGATTAAGTATCCGTGCCAAGTTTGGTCCAGATCCATAGATGTTTGGGTTCTCAGTTCTCTCCGGATGTAGGTGAACTACATCTCCCCTAAATCACTGTCAATTCTTCCCAAACCCCTCCAGTATTTTCTGTTGGTCATGTGGGTTCTCTGTGCCAAGTTTGGTCCAGTTCTGTCATTCATGGGGTCTCGGCTGTGGAAGTCAGAGCTGAATCGATTGAAGGTACTGCAAATCCCATCATCCATTGTCCATACTCCCACAAACATATTGTTTTTGTGAGTAATCACTATGCTTTAATTATGTTCAATGTGTAACAATGAACATACATCCTGCGTATTAGATATTTGCATTAGAATTCGTAGGAGTAGCAAAAATATTTTATGAAGTAGCAACGAAAATATGGTTGAGGGTCACCACAACATGAGGAACCTTATTTAGGGGTCACGGCATTAGAAAGGTTGAGAACCACTGCATTAATACATATATCTTTCTGCTTAATTGCTATTAAATTTTTAAATAATAATTTCTAGGGGGGGACGGTGAGTAATTTTTTTTCTGGAACAGGGGCGGTAGGCCAAAAACGTTTGGAAAACACTGATATAGAGGGATCCCTCATGCCCAACGTCTTTGCATCTGTGAGTCTGGGGAAAGAGAGGATTTAACACACTATCTGTTACATTGCCCATTGTATAATGCAGTGTTTCCCAACCAGTGTGCCGTGGCACACTAGTGTGCTGTGAGTGATCATCAGGTGTGCCGTGGGAATTTACAGTGGAGAGAGAGAGAGAGAGAGAGAGAGAGTGGAAATGAGGCTTTCCTGGCCGAAGCAGCAATGCCAGCCAGCCTGGCTGCAGTCAGGGAGAACCCTCGGCGTCCCGAACTTTCCTCCCTCCCTCCTCTCTCTCTCCTTTCCTTCCTTCCTTCCCTCCCTCTGCGTGCCAAGGGCTACCTGGCCGGGCTGCGGCTCCTCCTGCTTCCTGGCTCCTGGGCGCTCTTCTGCCCTCCTCCCTCTCCTTAGGGGGAGAGGAAGGAGGAGTCCACAGGAGCTGCCCCGTCCGACCCCACTCCCGGAGGCTCGAGGCGAGGCTTTCTGCCTCTAGCCCCTCCGCACCGGGGGAGGGGATCAACCCCTCATCTCCTGGCCTCTCCTGGCTGGGCTCTGGGTTCGCTGCAGAGCAGAGGCCGGGATGCGCAGCTCCACAGCCCAGCTTGGTTCCTTCCCGATCTGGCCCCAAGGCAACAGCAGGGAAGCCAAAAGGACATGGAGGGGGGGGAGGCACTTTTGGGGGGGCTGAACCCCTTCGGGAAGGAGAGCTGGGGATGGTGACTGCTGCGAGCCTTCGAGGCTCGGAGTCACCTTGTGTGCTCAATTCCTATTCGTCCTGCTCAGCTGAGCCCATGTGCGCTTCGGTCACTCAACGCAGCCCTCCCCCGCGGGCCGGTGACGGGCCTCCTGCACGTGGGCCTCCCAGGAGGGGCGGGGGCGGAAGCAGAGGCGTCATGAGGGAGTAGGGTGACAGTTAGTAAAATGAAAGAGTGTCATTTTGGTTGGTGGTGTGCCCCAGGATTTTGTAAATGTAAAAAATGTGCCGCGGCTCAAAAAAGGTTGAAAATCACTGGTATAATGACCCTCGAAACAATATCCTGGGAGCACTTTTGGAAGAAAGGGCAGCATGGGAACAGTCAGCAGTTATCTGTGATTTGTTCGCAGATTATTCCAAAAAGATTACATTAAAGGTTGTCACGTTTGCAGTTGCAGCTCAAAAAATTCGAGCCAAAATAGTAAACTCCACTGCAGAAGCTAGAAAAGGAAATGGAGATATATTGGGATGATGCGAATCAGACATTGTAATTGTTGTCATGTCACTACTGCTGTATTTTTAAAAAGGCAGTATATGGAACATGTTTTAATGTTTATATTGGTTAATGCTTGTTGTACTTTTAGAGGTTGTATATTTTATGTCATGGCCTATGGCTAGTACAATAAACAATTCATTCATACATGTGGCATAATGTAAAAATCAAGCATGTGTAGCTCATGTTTGATCAGCCCACACACTGCCTTGCCAGAGAAAGAAAATATGCCACGCAGATGAACAATAAAGAACAACAACAATAATAATAAACTTTATGTATACCCCATGTATACCATCTCCACAAGGGGACTCAGGGCGGCTTACATGAGGCCAAGCTCAATTACACATAATAAACAACACAACAGCAAATAATAGAATCAATATAACTATAACAAGTTGTTTACTCTTTGTAGTTGAGAACAACATAGGTACAATGTGGTCAACTGCATCAACTTGCATAATGTCCTTTTATGAGAGATTTAAAATGGTATTTCTTTGTCCATGTTGCCAAACTCCTCCAGCTGCCCATAAAGCAAGAGCACACGCCAAACTCTGTCTCTTCCTACTTCTCTCTGAGCACATGCATAACTCAGGCCTGAAAAATGTAACCGTACCCAAAAGTCCCAGGCTCAGCCATCTCCCTGTATGAAGCCCGACCAATCAGCTTCATGCATCTTATTTTACAGTTCACACACTGTCACGATGCACGGACTGACCGGCCCCTTAATCACACACACAGAGACGGGCTGAAGGCTAACTACTTTATTGAATATAAAAACAGTTCAAAGATATTGTCTATTAGTATAGTGAAACAATCCAAAAACGCCTATTCAGGAAAGACGTGGCCGGAGCACTGAGGATTCGTTCCCACGGATCCTATACTTAATCCCTCGGCCGAGGTCCCCGACGCTCTAGGCTTCTTCGTCTCCAATCACTGCTCACGGACCTCGGCCGGTCTATGCTCTTAGACCATTCCCTTCTGCTAGACTCGATGTTCCGTCTCCTATCAAAGGTTCGACCTCTCCACAGCTGTGTTTCTATCTCCCTGAGAGCTCTCCTCCCTAGCCGTTTCCCATGCGCTTTCTTCCATGTTTTCCCCTGGAGGCTCTGAGAATTTCTTCCTCCCGGGTGTTCATAGCTGCCAGAATCGCTGTCCATCTGCACCTGGTTATCTATGTCTTCGCTAGGGCCAAACAACATTTCTTCCCATGCCAAGCTCTCTGTGGGCGAAGGAGGCCCATCAGGCGAAAGCTGCCCTTGCCCCAATCATCTAGCTCATCCTCTGAATCATGTTCTGGCACTGCTGGTTCTAATGCTAATGGGACCCCAGGTCCTGACCCCTGCCCTCCAGGCACAAACGAGAACTGCTGTGCTACACACACTAGCTGATTTATTTCATGCTCCAACAATGCGTAGACAGTTATATGTAAATTATGTGTGTACACTGGAACAACTCTTGCCAATTGAAAGGTGAACAGTTCAAGCCCAGGTTGGGGTGATCTACCGCCATTAGTCCAGCTTCTGCTCACCTAGCAGTTCGTATACAGTTCGAAAACAGCAATGTGAGTAATAATAATAATAATAATAATAATACACTTTATGTATATTCTGCTCTTCTCACCCCGAAGGGGACTCAGAGCGGATTACAGGTACACATACTTAGCAGACAATCCCTGCCGTTTCCACATACACACATATAGACGAACAGAGGCAAACTCTGGCCACCAGGGGGAGCTGATGAACTCCTCATCTCTCAGCGTTCCCAGCATCCATTGTTGTTCCTTCCGCATTCCTCCGCGTTCTTGGAGTGCTTTTAAATGGCCTCATAATTCAGTCAAAATTTACCTCCCCACTTAATGTGGTGCCTTAATCTCCTACTTGACAGATGCAACTGTCTTTCAGGCTGCAAAGGTCAACAGAAGGCTACACTTAAAGGCCGAGCACCCACCTCGACCTGGGCAGGCCTCGAACTCATGACCTATTGGTCAGAGAGATCGTATGCAGCTGCCACTTAGCCAGCTGCGCCACATTCCCAGTGGAGATAAATAGGTATTGCTTTGGCCGGGAGATAATAAAAGGCACCCATGAAGACATGCCAGCGATTTTGAACAGGAGAACGTCTAAGGACGTCAAAGGACAACAAAGCTCTTCGACATGGAAGATGGAGCGACATTGCGCGCGCAGATGCTGGAGATAGAAAGAGATGGGAAGCCTTTACCTATGTTTATGTACTGTCTGTCTTTGTTAATTGTATTACGGCATGGAACGTTTGCCGTTCATTATTATTATTATTATTAAATGCCCAATATTGTTTCCGAAAATGAAGAGACATAGGTTGGAATAACTGAAATCTGTAATTTTCCAACGGTCCTAATTTGGCAGGGAACGGTCCCTTCTTAATCCTCTGCCGTCCCACTTTTTCAGCTGCTTTTAAAATGTCCCAAAGCAACAGCAAAAGTTAATCCTCTGCTTCTTTTGGTGGGAGCTGGATTGCAGCCATACATGCATTTAACTCGTAAACATAAAGCCAGGAGAGATCCCAAGCAAGACTTCAAAGTAAGAGCCTGGACCTCTAAGCCTTTATCTTTGAAGGAGTAAACCATCAGCTCTAATGCTGTGCAGTTGCATAGTGAGATGAGATAGATAGATAGATACAGATGAGAGAAAAACTCTAGTGTTTCTCTCTCTCACTCAGTCACTTTTTAATTAAATCGTGCAAAGTAATTTAGTGCCTATAACCGCTGACCTAAATGATTGGGTTTTGCTGAGATACGAAGAAAGATTTCATCCATTCTGTCGTGGCTTTTAACTTTAAAAATGGTTTCATGTGCCTTTCATTTAAGAGCACTAATGAGGTGATCATGAAATTATTAACCCACATCTATGGAGCTTTTTCTTGCCAGAGACACAAAATAGCAGTAAGTGCTATTTTATGAATCTAGGAGTTTTGCACTGTCACTGAAATAGTTTGCAAGATCCTACGTACTTTGTGCTTGCGATGTGTAAATCTACATTTGTGTAGTGACACAAGAGTTGCACTGTACCAGTGGTTCCCAACCTTTTTTTTTGACCAGGGACCACTCTCCAACATTAGTTCCAAAAGGGTTACAAATCAGTTTTTGGTCAACTTTAGATTTGGTCTGGTTATTTCCCAGTCTAGCTTAGTTATTGCAGAAGAGGAGTCTTCTGTAAGTACCACTTCCAAGCAGGCTGAACAAGCAGCAAGATGATGAAGGGAAGGGCCGGACTAAGGTGATTTAAAATGGTAAGTGAACATTATTTTGGCACCCCCCTCCCCCCAATCACTGAAAAATAAAAGGTAGAATATTATTCACATTATGTTCGGGGGTGCATCCCGCTGCCAGGCTGTCCTCCTCGCTCTCCGGCCTCATGGAGGGTGCGCATGTGCGCCGAGTGCGCATGCATGGAGCCAGCGGGTTCCGTGCATGCACGCCGGGTGTGCATGCGCACCCCCCATGAAGCTGGAGACTGAGGAGGAGGGTTTGCCGGCCGGGGGCGGAGGCTCTGCCTTCGGCTGCCGGGCGATCCTCCTTGATGTCCAGCCTCATGGAGCCGCTGTGGGTGGCTCTGGCCTGCTCATGCCACATTTGGTGCGGCGCAAGTGGGCCGCCTTCCACAGGACCGGAGACTGAGAAGGGGCGTTTGGCAGCCGATGTGCCCCTGAATATGTGGCGCCCCCCGCGGGCACATAGTTTGCGTAACGTAAGATCCGGCCCTGATGAAGGGTTAAGTGCTCCATCCCTTTTACAATTCAGATATGAGCGTAATGCAACCCACAGGTCTGTCCGTTCAGTAGAGAAACTCTGAGAACATAGAATAATACCTTGTCAAGTTTTCAGTTTTGTTGCAGGAGGCAACATCTTGGTTCGTAGTGAAACTGTGTAACAAAATTTGGAAACAAAGTTCTCTTCCTAGTTTGAAAGTGTTATTTGCTGTTTAATTGTGTGGGACTTACTTTGAAAGTAGTTGTCCAGAAACTTCATTTTTGGCCCCTTCTACACTGCCATATAATTTAGATTATCAAAGCAGATAATCTGGATTTTACATGGCAGTGTAGAAGGGGCCTTTGTGGCTGCCACAAAACTATGTTGAATTGGTTGGTGTTATGTGATTTCCGGGCTGTTCTAGCACCATTTTCTCCGGATGGTTCTCCTTTTTTTTCGTGTCAGGAGCAACTTGAGAAACTGCAAGTTGCTTCTGGTGTGAGAGAATTGGCCATCTGCAAGGATGTTGCCCAGGGGATGCCCGTATGTTTGATGTTTTACCATCCTAGTAGGAGGCTTATCTCATGTGCCCACATGAGGAGCTGGAGCTGACAGAGGGAGCTCATTCATTGACCTGACCTGTGACCTGTCAGTCTTTAGTCCTGCCAGCATAGTGGGTTTAACCCACTGCGCCACCGGGGGCTCCTGACCCCCGGTGATCTAGGTCAGTCTTTCTCAACCAGTGTGCCGTGGCACACTAGTGTGCCGTGACGGACCTCCTGCTGTGCCGCGAGAAAAGCTCTCTGCCCCTCTTCCTCCCCCCTCCTGCTGAACTCTGCTGCTTGGGGGAGGAGGAGGAAGGGCCGGGCGGTGGCGAAGAAAAAGAAGGGACCGGGGCGCCGCCTCCTTCGGCTGTGTCCCCAGCCAGCCTCCAATCCGCCATGACTCCCACCATGACTCTCGCCCCTCGCTCGCTGAAGCCGCATGGAGGAGGAGCCCCGCCCACTGAAGCCCATCCACCGCTCATGCTCCTTCTCTGTAGGAGAGCTGAAGCTGGGGGAGGGGGCGGGGCATGGCGCGGCCTGTAGAGCTGAAGCCGGGGTGGCATGGCGCGGCCTGGCTCTGCCCCTCCCCGGCTTCAGCATTCCCAGCAGCTGCTCCCAGCAGGCCACCAACCCCAGCCGTTCTTTACTGTGTTAGAGTGTCATTTTGTGTCATTTTGGTTGGTGGTGTGCCCCCGGATTTTTTTAATGTTAAAAGTGTGCCGCGGCTCAAAAAAGGTTGGGAAACACTGATCTAGGTAATATCGATTTTGAAGTCAGAATCTGTATCACCCCCAATCAATGGTGTCTGCCAGCTGCGCCCGTACCTTGGGAAGTCTGATCTGGCTATGGTTGTCCACGCTCTAGTTACATCCCAAATAGATTACTGCAACGCGTTCTACATGGGGCTGCCTTTGAAGACGGCTCGGAAACTACAGCTAGTCCAACGGGCGGCAGCCAGATTGCTAACTGGAGTGACATACAGAGAACATACCACCCCCTGTTATGTCAGCTCCACTGGCTGCCAGTCCATCTCCGAGCTCAATTCAAAGTGCTGGTATTGATTCTATAAAGCTCTATACGGTTCTGGCCCAGCGTACTTGTCCGAATGCATCTGCCTCTACGTCCCATCTCGTAGGTATAGGGAACATACCACATCCCTGGTGAAGCAGCTCCACTGCCTTCTGACAAGTTTTCGGGCTCAATTTAAGGTCCAGGTTATTACCTATCAAGTCCTATACACTTCGGGTCCAACCTATCTTTGAGACCTCATCTCTTTCGATGAACCGGTGTGGGCTCTGAGATTGTGGGAGTTGAAGTCCAAAACACCCAAAGAGCCCAAATTGCCCGTGCCTGGTGTAGAGGCACTCTTGTGTGAATTTCCTGTATTTTATTTATTATTGTAATTGTATTTTTTCTTTTATTATTATTATTTCTGATGTATTTTGTTTTTTTTATTTTGTATTTTACTGTTTTGTGTTGTATTGTATTTTAGAAGGGCTTGGCCTTATGTTAGCCACCAGGAGTCCACATTGGGGAGATTTATTTATTTATTTATTGTTCACTTTTATATACTGCTCCTCCCAGCATTTAAAAAAATACAGATAAAACCTTTGATTAAATAATACCCAAGAAATGGATAGAGTTTTCAGGTGGTGCTTAGATTGAAGGACTGCTTAAAAAGGAACGTCTTGAGGCCCTCCAGAAGGGGCTAACTCCGAGATGGCACATACTCAGTCTGGTAATTGCTCCATAATGTCGGCGCCACCACGGAGAAGGCTCTTTGTCTTGTTACAGAGAGGCGGCAGGAACGGATTGATGGAACCACCAGAAGATTTAGTTCTTCTGAGCGCAACAATCTCAGGGGAACGTATGGGGTGAGGCGGTCCCTCAGGTACACTGGCCCTAGACCAGGGGTGCCCACACTTTTTCATCATGCGAGCTACTATATGAACAATCAAGTTGAAAAAATCACCTGTTGTGCATGTGAGCGCGTGCGCGTGCATGCGCTCGCTCCTACTGCAGCTTTCCGTCCACGTGGGGCTTCTTTCTTGCCTGCCCACGAACTCGCCGCCGCGTGCACCCGGGAAGGGGATCCTCCTTGCCTGCGCATGCGCTCTCTTAATGTCTTCGTTGCCTTCCTCCTTCCTGCTGCGTGCTTTCGCAAAGCAGGAAGTCCCCATCCCGTCCTGCTTCTTGCGTGCACAGCAGGCCCCTCCCACGCATGCAGCAGGAGGGTATTTATATGCACACACCCGCCAGTGCTCCGGCCAGATATGGCTGCAGCGGCGGCTCGGAAGGTGCAGGGCTAGGAAGAGGGGCCGCCCGGCTGCTGCCTGGGCCTGGAAACTCAACTGAGAGAGGGACACACGTGAGGCTGGAGCCTCCCGACGGCAGCCTCCCCCCCTCCCCCTGCCCTCAAGGCTTCCTTACCTGGGCATGAGAAGGAAGAGTGGAAGAGGTGCTTCCCCAAAGTGACAGATGCAGCGGGCGGGGGGGGGTGCCCTTCCTTCCTTTCGAGGGTGTCACTCAGAAAGGACGCCCAAGTGGACGGCTGGCAGGAAGGAGGACCCCTCCCACTGGTGGCAGTCCATGCCCATGAGCCACCCCCCTCTCTCTCCCCCTCTCTCCCCCGTGGGCCCTCGCCGCCTTTCCCCTTCGAGGGCGAGGGAGGGCGAGGCGGAGAAAGGCGGCGAGGCACAAGCAGCAGCAGCAAGTGGAGTCTCCATCCCCGCAGCCCTCCTCCTCGGGTTCAGCCCCAGGAACACGGCGAGCCCTCCCTCCTCGCCCCAACCAAGGAAAGAAAGCAGCCCCACACAGCTCGCTCGCCCAGGTCTCGGCTTGGAATGGGAGTCCCGAGGGCAGCAGCAGGGTTTGCGGCGGGGCTTGCTTGGCTTTGCCCCACTTTGCCCGGCCTCCTTCGCCTCTTTCTCTCTCCCTCTCTCCTTCCAGCGCCTGCCTGCCTGCCAAAAGGATCCGAAAAGGTTCTCCGGATTTCTTTCTTCTCTCCTTGGCTCTCTCTCTCTCTCACACACACACACATTCCCTCCATCCCTCCCACAGCCTCGCATTCTATCCGTGTGCGTGCCTTCGCCTTGCTCCCCCCCCCCCCAGCAGCAACCAATGGGCGGTCATGTCACCACACCGTGCATGGCAAGACGAGCACCAAGGCCCGCCCACTAAAGCCTCATTTTGGCAAAAGAAGCCCCGCAAAGGCGACGGCGAGAGCGCACATGCGTGAGCGTGGCAGGAGTGTGCCATCCGGCTGGTGAGGCCCAAAGATCACCTGGAAGAGGGCCAAAGATCACCTAGGTGCTCCCGATCACCGTAATGAGCACCCCTGCCCTAGACCATACAAGGCCTTAAAGGTTAAAACCAGCACCTTGACCAGGATCTTCTCTTCATCCCGAGTGTTAAAGTATACCACCTTACCTCAATGAGAAGGGCTTTCTCTATCATTGCCCCCATGCTTTGGAACTCCTTGCCGCTGGAGATTAGGTCTCTCCGAGACCTCATGGCGTTCCGGAAGGCCTGCAAGTGTAATGCTCCGGAAAGGGGGTTCCGATAAACCAAGCTCACTCCAAGCAGATTGGAAGATAGATCATTTATTGGCTCCTTACTCCAGACTGAACAAAGATAGACTAAAGAAAAGCCCGCGCAAACAGCAGCTTGATCCTACAAGATTTATTCCAGGTATCATTGCCTGTGAAGCCAGATCTTCCTTTCCCAGAACCCACCACAGTTTATATACAGTCTCCGCCTCCACCATCTGTCCATCATCTCAAAGACCCAACCCCCCTAGCATGCAATGCTTAACAGAGGTTGCATCAGATCCAAATGATTCAGCAATCCCAGTAGTCCATTGGGGCATGACCCCAGGGGTCACAGAGCCAGTGTCATGAGTCCAATCATCCAATGAATGCTCAGTAACATCCTCCCTGAGTCATCATAACACAAGGCATTGCTTCCCATGTTGGTGTGGTGTGGCTCACAGCTCAAGGCTCTCTCTCAGCACTGCTCAAGCCTTCAAGGTCGCACCTGGTCGGGATTACCAGTATTGGAAGGGTCTAAGATTAGAGCACACTTTGCTCTAATTGACAGAACCTTACATAATACCCTCTCTCCTCCCCTGAGAGGAAGAGGATTTGAACATACCTTTAATCTATAATCTCAATCCTATTCCTAAATCCTATTCTAACACCAAACACAAATACCAAGACCTTGCTCCACAATACACCCACTAGAACAAAGCCTGGCTGTCCATTTCTCATATAAAGTCTCTCAAGGCCTTTCTTTCGGGTTCCGACAGGGCGTACAGTTTTGGGCTGGGCAATTTGGCGCCCTTTTCAATCTCGATTGCGCAATCGGACTTCCGGTGGGGGCAGCTGGTCACTTTCCCGCCACTAAAGACCTCCCTAAGTCCTCATACTCTCGCGGGACTTCGCTGGGTAGGCTCTCTGCTGCCCCACGCCCGCTCCTCATGGATTTGGGTGTCCGCGTCTTCAAGGTCATCTAGCCTTGCCCGGGCCTCTCCGCTCCCGAACTGCACTGCTCCCGTCTCCCAGTTGATCTGAGGGTTTTGGCTGCGTAGCCAGGAGCCCCCAGGATGATGGGTTGGTGCGCCATTGCTGAAATGACGAATTTCAGCTTTTCTCGGTGGGTCCCTATCTGCACTCTGAGATCTCCTGTCTTGTGGGTGGCTGGCTTCCCATTCGCCGGGGACCCATCTAGCTGGGAGAATAAGATCTGCTCGATCAGGGCTTGTGGCTTTATCCCCAGCTGCCTTGCTAATCTCGGGGACATCAGGCACCTGGTGCACCCGCTGTCTATCATGGCCGTAGTCTCTATGGGTTGGCTGGCCTCGGGGCCCCACACCTGAATGTCCAGCTTGTATGTGCCGCACCCAGGGGGATCTAACTCACCGCCCAAAGGGGTCTGGATCTGCCGTCGGGCGTCTACAGCAGATCGTTGTCGTTTCCCGCCATCCACTCGGAGTCGCTCTCCTCCGTCTCCGGCTCTAGTTCCTCAGCCTCCCGTAGGGGTCTGGGTGCCCGCGCCGTCTCCGCTGCTGCTGCTGCTTTGCCTCGCCAGGGGTTTGGCCGGTGTTGCCGGTTTGACCTCCGGCGCCCGCTCCGCCTTCGGCGAGGGGACTTTTCTTTGGCACTCCGCTGCCCGGTGCCCTTCTCGTCCGCACGAGAAGCAGGCTCCTCTCTTCCCTCTCGGGGCTTCCCGGCTGGCCGACCGGTGTCGGGAGGAAGGTCGTCGGGAGGGCCCCGACCGCCCCGGTGGGCCCGTCCCCGTCCCGCGGGACCTCCCGCCATCTCGGGGGCGCCTAGGCATTTGCTCCATGTCGCACTCCACTCTCCCGGCCACGGCTATCCACCCCTCAGGGTCTCAGGTTTCCTCGGTGCACGCCCATTCTAGAATGTCCTGCCTTAGGCCTGCTTTGAAGCATTCGAGTATGGGCGATGCACCGAGGAAATCCCGAGACCCTGGAGGGTTGGATAGCCTTGGCCAATTGATATGGACACTGCCGAGCGGGAAACCACCAGGCTCATCCCCTTTGATCTACCAGATACCTTCCTGGCCTTTGATATGTGGACTGGCCATTTCAATTGGCGCGATCGGCTTGGTCCGTTATGGCATGAAACGAACCAACCGGAGCTGACAGCAAGACCTGGTTAGTCCGACAGGCTTTTGTAACCTAAGATGGTCTTAGTTTTATATATTAATTTTAATGCTAATGTTTTGTTGAATTTTAATGTTATAATGTTTAATGTTCATGTGTTGTATTCCGCTGTGATTTGTGAGCCACCCTGAGTCACCCGGGAGTGGCGGCCAAGAAATCGAATAATTAAATTAAATTGAAGACAATCCGGTACTCTATTGGTAGCCAGTGCAATTGCTGTAGAATTGGTGTAATGTGCTCTCTTGCCAATGCTCCCACCAGCAATCGAGCAGCAGCATTTTGCACCAGCTTAAGTTTCCAGGTTGTCGACAAGGGAAGGCCAATGTAGTCTATTACATCATTACAGTAGTCTAGCCTTGAGTTGACCGTCGCCTGGATCACCGTAGCTAGGTCATTCCTGGATAGGTAAGGAGCCAGTCGCCTAGCCTGTCAGAGATGGAGAAATGCGGACCTGCTAACCGTGGAGATCTGAGTCTCCATCGATAGCAGTGGGTCTAGTTGACCCCAGGCTTTTTACCAAAGACGACGGGCTTAACCAATCACCGTCCAGGGTAGGCAACCGGCACTCACCAATGCCAGGACGACCCAGCCATAGGATCTCTGTCTTCTATGGGTTTACCTTCAACCGGCTGGTACGCAGCCATCCAGTCACAGATGGTGGCAGGGTATAAATAAAGTTTTTTATTATTATTATTTATTATTATTGAAGGCCCACAGCAACAAAATTTGCACTCAATGGAACCCTGAAAGTGGAAAGGAAAGAAGGAGATATAATCTTGCCAGTTGGCTCAGGCAAAAGCAAACTGCTGCAGCATCTCTCTCCTTGCCTGTTCCTCCCCATTCATGACATTTCTCATCTTGACCCTAGTCTGATGCTGCGTGTCCACATGTGTCCTTCTAAAACACGTTGGAAGGTGCGCTGCCTTCTGCTTCTCCCGTCAAGAAATTCCCCAGCGCTCCTCTGTGGCTTTCTCATTCCAGTCTGGCTCGGTCGGAGAGTTTCACGGGTGTGGCGGTTGTACGTTGAGCTAATAAATAAACTCACACGCATGACAGTTCTCCCCTCTTGCACCATTGACAGAGAACACGAAACTGCTGGTTGTTTATTTAGGCTGTAACTAGGCGTGTCGCATCGCCACCTGCAAACGAATCTTGACGTCCAAATGATGCGTAAGTGCATCTACAATACGGAATGAATACGATGTGGCACCACGTTAACTGCCATGGCTCAATGCTACGGATGAGGCATTGCCACTTTTTGGCAGAGAAGGATAAAGACCTTGTCAAATTACAACTCCCAGGATCCCAAAGCATTGAGGCATGACTGTTTAAAGTGGTGCCAAACTGCATTTGTTTTACAGTGTAGATGCACTTAGGCATCATTTGGACTTCATGCTTCGCTCTGTGCTTTTCCAGCATGGCAGGGGGTTGGACTGAATGGCCTCGAGGGCCTCTTCCAACACTATGGTTATTAAAGAATACTAAGGAATGCAAAAATTGCATTTGCAAAAGTTACTGTTTGGATTGCAAAAGTCAGAATCTCCCAGCTCAAAAAAATATTTCCTTCCCAGACACTGCACCTTACAGTCTTATTTAAAGCGGTCATGAACTCTGATTTTTTAAATGCCAATTCTTCCTGGTAGACTTTCCACATTGGCTCGTATTTGATCCCTTTTCAACATGAGTTTAAATTATCACAGCCAGAGGAAGGTGGTAAAATAATGATGATGATGATGATGATGATGATAATCATAATAATAGGCGGCAGCAGGATTGAAGAGAAATAACTGGAAAAGCTGACATGATATAAGGATTTAAAGATCAAACTACAAAGACTCTGGCACAAGCCAGTCAAGGGGGTCCCAGTGGTGATCGGCACACTGGGTGCAGTGACTAAAGAGCATGGCCTGCACTTAAACACAATCAACGCTGACAAAATTACCATCTGCAGAAGACCGTCTTACTGGGATCTGCACACTGGGATCCGAAAGGTCATGAGTTCGAAGCCAGCCCAGGTCGGAGTGAGCTTCCGGCCAATTTTGTGTAGCTTGTTGTATACCTTTGCAACCCGAAAGACAGTTGCATCTGTCAAGTAGGAAATTTGGGTACAACCTATGTGTGGGGAGGCTAACTTAACAAAGTTACGAGGCCATTAAAAAATCTCCAGCAAAAAACATGCAGGGAATGCGGAAAGTACTTCATCAGTGTTGCAGATGGACGGTGAAGCGACAGCTCCCCTGGTGGCCAGAAAAAAGGTTAAATAGCCTTCGACTGTCTATATGTGTTGTGTGTCTATGGCATTGAATGTTTGCCATGTATGTGTACAATGTAATCCGCCCTGAGTCCCCTGCAGGGTGAGAAGGGCGGAATATAAACACTGTAAATAAACAAACAAACAAACAAACAAACAAATCACTGATACATCACACAGTCCTAGACACTTGGGAAGTGTCCGATGTGTTTGCTGTGGACTCATCTTGTTGTGTTTATAATAATAATAATAATAATGCTTTATTTATAACCCACTCTGTCTCAACGAGAGGACTCAGGGTGGTTGCAAAGAATCCTGGCACCTTTTATTTTCATAGGGTGCTTGTGCTTTTTAAGTGTCACCAAAATCTTATCTGCAACATGGCTTTAGAGATGGACACAAGGTGCGTCTACACTCCAAATTAATGCAGTTTAACTGCAGTGGCTCATTATAATGGGATTTGTAGTTTGATGTGGCATCAGCACTCTTGAGCATAGAAGGCATCTTCCGGTCCCAATTCAAGGTGCAGGTTCTTACCTGCAAAGCCCTGAACGGTTTTGGACCCGCCTACCTGCGTGACAGCATTTCTGTCTATGAACCCGGGCGATCTCTTCAATCATCTCCATTTCTAAGCCGAAGAGCCAGCGTTGTCCGTAGACACCTCCAAGGTCATGACTGCACGGAGCGCCGTTACCTTCCCGCCAGAGCGGTACCTATTGATCTACTCACATGTGCATGTTTTCGAACTGCTAGGTTGGCAGATGCTGGGGCTGACAGCGGAAGCTCACTGTGCTCCCCAGATTCAAACCTGCGACCTTTCAGTCAATAAGTTTAGCAGCTCAGTGGTTTAACCCGTATGTATGTATGTATTAGGCCTGGGCAATCAAGGTTCTAAATGGTTCTAATGTACTTACAAAACTAAAGTTCTGGTGTTGAACACTAAGTGGCGCTGGTGCTTTGCTTCTACAGTGTTGCTAAAGTTCTGGTGGTGAACATTTCAGAACTCTAACAAAACTTTCAAAACTTCGTTATAAATGGCAGTTCTGTCTTAAAAATCGCCAATAATGAAATAATAATGAAGTTTTGAAAGTTTTGTTAGAGTTCTGAAATGTTCACCACCAGAACTTGAGCAACACTGTAGAAGCAAAGCACCAGCGCCACCTAGTGTTCACCACCAGAACTTGAGCAACACTGTAGAAGCAAAGCACCAGCGCCACCTAGTGTTCACCACCAGAACTTGAGCAACACTGTAGAAGCAAAGCACCAGCGCCACCTAGTGTTCACCACCAGAACTTGAGCAACACTGTAGAAGCAAAGCACCAGCGCCACCTAGTGTTCACCACCAGAACTTGAGCAACACTGTAGAAGCAAAGCACCAGCGCCACCTAGTGTTCACCACCAGAACTTGAGCAACACTGTAGAAGAAACGCACCAGCGCCACCTAGTGTTCACCACCAGAACTTGAGCAACATTGTAGAAGCAAAGCACCAGTGCCACCTAGTGTTCACCACCAGAACTTGAGCAACATTGTAGAAGCAAAGCACCAGCGCCACCTAGTGTTCACCACCAGAACTTGAGCAACACTGTAGAAGCAAAGCACCAGCGCCACCTAGTGTTCACCACCAGAACTTGAGCAACACTGTAAAAGCAAAGCACCAGCGCCACCTAGTGTCACCACCAGAACTTGAGCAACACTGTAGAAGCAAAGCACCAGCGCCACCTAGTGTTCACCACCAGAACTTTAGTTTTGTAAGTACTTTAGAACCATTTAGAACCATGGATTGCCCAGGCCTAGTATGTATGTATGTATGTATTGGATGGATGGATAGATAAGGCTGTTGAAATCCGAAACATGCTTAAAAGATTTGACTATTATGTCAACATCATTAGGATTTTGATACTGAGAGGCAACATGGCATGGTCACAAGAGGTACATCTGCACTATAGAATTTATACGTTTTTGGCATCACTTTAATGGCCATGGCTCACTGCAATGGAATCCTGGGAGTTGTAGTCTCAGTCTTTGGTAGAGAATGCTGAAGATCTTGTAAAACTACAAATCCCAGCATTGAGACATGGCCATTAAAGTGGTGCCAAAAATGTATTAATTCTATAGTGCAGATGCACTTCAAGAGTCGTGGGTGGAGATTCAGGCTGGACCTGCCCACAATACAGGTGAGTTGCAGGTAAGACTCACCTGGAGAGACACAGGGGAGCTGTCTTGGCAGGAACGGCTCAAAAGAGATGCAACCAGGAAGTAACCTGCCGCCCACATTTGTACTCACAGTAATTTACTCCAGGGAGCATAGGTCTCTCCAAGCCGAGGCCTCCTTGACGGACAGAAAGAGGAAAAGAGTATTTCCTCCCTAAGGAAGGCCAGCACCTGGAAGCCTCTTCTCCTGCCTCAGGTGAGCTCGACCCTCACCTGTCCTGTTCGTCTTCATTTTACCTGCATGGGTAGCTTGTTTCCTTTAGCATGAATGAGAAGCACCGGTAAGGCCAGACTGTGTCTCTCTAGGAGTGTCACTTACCCCCTGCCCAAACTTGCCAGACTCCAATTGGGGATTATTGGTTCTGGAGTCACTGCTTGGTTGGAGGGCCAAGGGAAAGCAGGGAGGCTTTTGAAGAAAGAGCGAACCATTGGAGTTCTGTAGAAGTATGTTAACAGTTTTTTAATTGTTTTCAGTGTTTTAATGGAATTTAATTGGCTGGTTTGGTTGGTTTAATTGTGTTCTAATATTTGCATTTGGTGGATTTAAAATGGCACTGTTTTCAATGTTGCGACCTGCTTTGCATATCAAGAATGTAATAATAATAATAATAATAATAATAATAATAATTTAATTTTAATTTTTAATTTTATTTCGATTTGGTAGACCGCTCTCTCTGGAGCCCAGAGCGGTTTACAGCATAAAATCAATAAAACATCAATAAACAGATAAAAGACGATATGCCCAAAGCCCCGGCAAGCAATAATACGCAGAGGCAATACATGGCAGGACGGTATGTTGGCAGCTGGCCACTAAGGAGGCATCAGTTGGGACCAAATGCCTGCCTATATAGCCAAGTCTTCACAGACTTGCGGAAGGCCAACAAACCCCGTAGTGCTCATATCTCCTCCGGCAGAGAATTCCAGAGGGTCGGAGCAGCCACTGTAAATGCTCTCTGCCGGGTGCTCGACAGCCTACAGATCTTAATACTAGGGACCTCTAGTAGATTAAGCCCCTCTGAGCGCAGTGATCTTCTGGGTTTGTATGGCGTAAGACGCCCCTCAAGTACACTGGCCCCAAACCATATAAGGCCTTGAAAGTTAGAACTAACACCTTGAAGGAGACCCGAATTCGATGGGCCAGTGCAGTGCACGCAGGAGTGGGGTCACATGCGCAGATCTTGGGGCTCCCGACAGGAGGCGCGCTGCTGCGTTCTGCACCAGCTTAAGTTTCCGGATCGCCGACAAGGGTAGGCCAATGTACAGCACATTACAGTAATCAAGCCTTGAGATGACCGTGGCTTGGATCACCATGGCCAAGTCGCAGCGGGAGAGGTAAGGAGCCAGACGTTTCGCCTGCCGCAGATGGTAGAACGCTGTCTTGCAAGCGCAGGCAATCTGGCGCCCATTGACAGTTGGGTGTCTAGCTGGACCCCAAGACTCTTAACTAGGGGCTGTGGGCGAAGTGCCACACCATCAAACGTCGGCAACTGGGTCTCTACCCCTCCGAGCGGCCCAGCCACAAGATCTCCGTCTTCGTCAGGTTCACCTTCAACTTACTGGCTCGCAGCCATCCAGTTACGGCTTCTAGGCAGAGATGAAAATTATTGGGTACAGATTCCACCCCGGGGTCCATCCTCAGAATGAGCTCGGTGTCATCAGCGTACTGGTGACATTCCAGCCCAAAACTCCGTACCAATTGGGCGAGTGGTCGCATGTAGATGTTAAATAACAGCGGGGAGAGAATGGCCCCCTGAGGGACTCCACAATGTAAGATTTAAAATAAATGTAATAATTAAAATAAAAAATAAAATAAAAAAGAGAGATATGGACTCCCTGAAACAACATCTCAGGCTTGGCCAGATTGATCACCAAAAATGGTCCACCCTGGTCTCACATCGGGAGGCCGCCGAATGAGTCTCGGAGAGAAATGGCAACGCAGAAAGAACCGCAACTTGGAAACAACATCACCCAAGGAGACTTTCTGCTGTGCTTTCTGCAACCGGACTTGCCTATCTCAGATTGGCCTTCATAGTCATCAACGCTCTTGTAGAAAGCGTGGGATGAGTCCTTCCTGAAGTTGAATCTTCGTTCGCGAAGAAAAAAGCCACTAATAATAATAATATTGTTGAAGGCTTTCATGGCTGTGTGTTTTCCGGGCTATATGGTCGTCTTCCAGAAGCATTCTCTCCTGACGTTTCGCCTGCATCTATGGCAGGCCTTCTTAGAGGTTGTCCTCACAACCTCTGAGGATGCCTGCCGTAGATGCAGGCGAAACGTCAGGAGAGAATGCTTCTGGAGCATGGCCATACAGCCCAGAAAACTCACGACAACATAATAATAATCCAGTTCTGTACCAGGATGTGTATCCATTGTGTTATGTTTACCTCCATTCCACTTCTTTTTTGTAAGGCTTGGGACTTAGGTTGGGAGAAACTGATATAGGGTGCATCTACACCAGGCATGGGCAAATTTGGGCCCTTCGGGTGTTTTGGACTTCAACTCCCACAATTCCATTGGTTTCCAGGAAGGCGGTCCCAGTCAGAGTTAGCTTGACACGCCTTCCTCTTGGCACATTTCTCTATTTCGCCCTCCATTCGTGCCTCTTCAAATTCTGCAGCACTGCTGGTCACAGCTGAGCTCCTGCTAGAGCACTCAAGGGTCAGGGCCTCCCAGTTCTCGGTTTCTATGTCACAATTTGTAAGGTTGGCTTTAAGCCCATCCTTAAATCTCTTTTCCTGCCTACCAACATTCCGTTTTCAGTTCTTGAGTTCGGAGTAGAGCTACTGTTTTGGGAGATGGTGGTCGGGCATTCGAACAACGTGGCCGGTCCAACAGAGTTGATGGTGGAGGACCATCACTTCAATTCTGCTGGCCTTTGCGTCTTCCAGTATGCTGATGTTTATGCTGCCTGTCTTCCCAAGAGAGTTGCAGGATTTTTCGGAGACAATGCTGATGGAATCGTTCCAGGAGTTGCATGTGACATCTGTCGATAGTCCACATTTTGCAGGCATATAGGTTCAGAGGACAGTAGCTTTATAAGCAAGTACCTTGGTATCCCTATGGATGTCCCGGTCCGCAAACACTCTGTGCTTCATTTGGAACAGTGTTTCCCAACCTTTTTTGAGCTGCGGTACACCTTTAACATTTAAAAAATTGGCTGGTGATTGTTGGAAGAGCACTTTGGTTTTCCCAATGTTCAATGAGAGGCCGAGCTTCTCGTATGCTTCTGTGAAGGTTTTTAGAGTGGCTTGTAGGTCTTCTTCTGAATGCGCACAGACGACGTTGTCATCAGCATATTGGAGTTCTATAAAAGATGTTGTTGTAACCTTGGTTTTGGCTTGCTGTCTGCAGAGGTTAAATAGCTTGCTGTCTGTCCGATAGATGATTTCCACTTCAGTGGGAAGCTTCTCATCAACAAGATGCAGTATCATAGAGATGAAGATGGATCCTATGGCTCCTCCATGATGGCATGATGGCCACAGTCTTGGACAGCAATGGCTCCCAAAGTGACCCATTTAAGGTGGTATCAGGGTGTCAAACAGGGAAGCAGAATACAAAGGCTTCCCTCAATCTAGACTCTAGATACCTTTTGATGCAGCCCAGAATTCAAATTGACATTTAAAGCCCCTGCATCACACTTTTGGCTCATGTTCAGCTCGTTGTCCATTAATATTTCAAAAGCTCTTTCCCATAAAGCTTCATCCTCTCTCTCTCTCTCTCTCTCTCTCTCTCTCTCTCTCTCTCGGCATTACTTCACGAATGAAGATTCTTTAGGTAGGACTCATCCCACGCTTTTTACAAGCGCGTTGATGACTAAAAAGGCCAATCTGAGATAGGCAAGTCAGGTTGCAGAAAGCACAGCAGAAAGTCTCCTTGGGTGATGTTGTTTCCAAGTGGTGGTTCTTTCTGCGTTGTCGTTTCTCTACGAGACTAGTTCAGCGTGTCTTCTTGAAAGAGGCCGCAGCATTGTGGATAGTGCGTCTCCATGCCTCCCGATGTGAGGCCAGGGTGGACCATTGTTGGTGATCAATCTGGCTGAGCCTGAGATGTTGTTTCAGGAAGCCCTTATATCTCTTTTTTTGGGCGCCTCTCTTGCGCTGACCTGTGGCGGGTTCACCGTAGTGTAGTATCTTTGGGAGGCGGTGGTCCTCCATCCTAGAGACGTGCCCTGCCCAGCGCAGCTGTGTTCTCAATAGCATGGCCTCAACGCTGGTGATCCCTGCTTGCTCAAGGACAGCAACATTCGTCACATAGTCGGTCCAGTGTATATTTAGGATTGTGCGAAGACAGCGCTGATGAAAGCGTTCGAGGAGTCATAAGTGCTGGTGATAGGTGACCCATGTTTCAGACCCATAAAGGAGAATAAACAGTACGATAGCTCTGTACACACTGATTTTTGTGCTTTGCCTCAGGTGCTTGTTGCTCCAGACTCTTTTGTGAAGCTTTCCGAATGCACTATATGCCTTTGCTAATCTGTGATCTATCTCTTTGTCAATCTTGGTGTCTGACGAGATGATGCTTCCCAGTTAGGTGAACTGCTGAACGGACTGAAGCACAGATTTGCCTTTGCTGACGTGGGGAATGGTGGTGTTCTTCCTCTGGTGCGGGCTGGTAGAGAACTTCCATTTTCCTCAGGCTGACTTCCAGCCCAAAAAGCTCTGCAGCTGCTGCAAAGCAGGATGTGAGGCGCTGCAGAGCTGCTTCTGAATAGGCGACAAGGGCAGCATCATCGGCAAAAAGCAATTCACGAACTACGATAATTTAGAGACTTAGCGCGAGCCCTCAGACGACTTAAGTTGAACAAGCTACTACAATAGCGTATATACTGTATATGCCGTCTTCTTCTTTGAGGTCTGCCGTAGCCCTTTGGAGCATCATGCTGAAAAAGATTGTAAATAGGGTTGGTGCAAGAACACATAATGCAGAACAACATATGTACAATCATGTGATCAGTTGCATCATCTCACATAATGTCCTTTTATGAGAGATTTAAAATGGTTTTTCTTTGTCCATGTCGAGTAACTCCTTTCAGTAGCTCATGAAGCAAGAATACGCTCCAAACTCTGTCTCTCCATGCTTCTTTCTGAGCACCTGCATAGCTGAAGCCTGACAAATGTAACAGTACACAAAAGTCCCAGGCTCAGCCATCTCCCTGGGCATTGCCCAGCCAATCAGCTTCAGGCATCTTATTGTACAGTTCACACACACACACACACACACACACACACACACTGATTTTTTGCAGGCTTCAACAGTTTGTAAGTAAATTAACTATGTTGCTTTTAGCGAAGACTACTTATTTTTGTCTCTCGAGAGCATGATTTAAACCAATATATTTTATGGGAGAGCAGATGTGTTTTGGGCAACTGAAATAACACTTCTAAAGATCTGCTATATTTTTTTGTGTATTGGTATTGGCATAATCTTTGTTCCTAACAGTTCGAAGAGATAACCAGGCATATCAGTCTAACAACCGAGGAACCTCAAGTGCCTTGCATGAATGCTAGTGGATATTATTTACCACTAAAGAAGACATTCATTCAAAAGAGTTTTTAGCTCTTCTCAGGAAGATGATAATTTTCAAGAAGGTTGTGTTTCTTCCAAATAGTGTGAATGCCAATTAATCTCCAAAAGGTCATCTTTTCCAAAAGGTTACGGATGCGTTTCCCAAAAGGCTATGGAGATACTGGTTTTCCCAAAAGGTTGTGGATACTTTTTCCAAAAAGGAGTTGTAAATTGAGATAGTCTTCTTGAAGCTAAAGATACCCAGCTCCCTAAGATGCCCTTCACAAGGCTTGGCTCCCTGGGAAATTCAGAGGGTCACTGCAAGACAAAGTCCACTTGATAGATGTCAACAAAGTCGACATCTTTATTAATGACTTAGACCAGTGTTTGTCAACCTGAGGGTCAGGACTTTGGGGGAGGGGTTTGCGAGGGGGTGTCAGAGGGGTCTTCAAAGACCATCAGAAAATACACGGGGGTTCTATGTGGGAAGTTTGTTCCAATTCTATCATTGGTGGGGTTCAGAACGGTATTTGGGAGTTGCAGGAACTACAACTCCCAAATGTCACGACCTATTTTCCCTAAACTCCAACAGTGTTCACATTTGGGCATATTGAGCATCAGTGCCAAGTTTGGTCCAGATCCATCAATGTTTGGGTCCACAGTGCTCTCTGGATGTAGGTGAACTACATCTCCAAAACTCAAGGTCAATGCCCACCAAACCCTTCCCGTATTTTCTGTTGGTCATGGGAGTTCTGTGTGCCAGATTTGGTTCAATTGCATCGTTGGTGGAGTTCAGAATGCTCTTTGATTCTAGGTGAACTATAAATCCCAGCAACTACAACTCCCAAATTCCAAACTCAATCCCCCCCAACCCCACCAGTATTCAAATGTGGGCGGATCGGGTAATTGTGCCAAATTTGGTCCAGTGAATTAAAATACATCATGCATATCAGATATTTACATGATGATTCATAACAGAGGCAAAGATACAATTACGAAGTAGCAACAGAAATAATTTTATGGTTGAGGGGCCACCACAATATGTGGTTGGGGGCCACCACTGTATTAAGGGGTTGCGCATTAGGAAGGTTGAGAACCACTGACTTAGATGAAGGTTTAGAGCAGTGTTTTTCAACCTGTTTTGAGCCGCGGCACATTTTTTACTTTACAAAATCCTGGGGCACACCACCAACCAAAATGACACAAAATGACACTCTAACACAGTGATACATATAGTTAATATGTTTTTAAATGTATTTATACATTCATTGTGAAACCTGGACCTGTTTCGATGAACACAACATAGATATCCTGGCAGGAATGGCAGAAAGACACAAATTTCCCACACAGAACTCTCATAACCAAGAGAAAATACTATAAGAGTTTGGTGGGCATTGACCTTGGGTTTTGGAGTTGTAGTTCACCTATATCCAGAGAGCACCTTGGACTGAAACAATGTTGGATCAGGACCAAACTTGGCATGAATACTCAATATGCCTAAATGTGAACACAGATGGAGTTTGGGGAAAATAGACCTTGACATTTGGGAGTTACAGTTTCTGGGATTTATAGTTAACACACAATCAAAGAGCATCCTGAACTCTTGCAACAATGGAATTGAACCAAACTTGGCATATTGAACTCTCATTACCAACAGAAAGTACTGAAAGGGTTTGCTTGGGAATTGACCAAGAGTTTGGAAGTTGTAGTTCACCTACACGCAGAGAGCACTGTGGACTCAAACAATGTTATGTTATGTTGTTGTTTGTTTTCTATCCAGAATCACAATGTTGGAAGGAGGCTCACCACTTCAAGGTCCCTAAAACAGGCATGGGAAAACTTCGGCCCTCTGGGTGCTTTGGACTTCAACTCCCACCATTCCTAACAGCCTGAGGCCCTTTCCTGCTTAAGTGGCTGAGGAGGAAAAAGGAAAAGGGCCTGAGGCTGCTAGGAATGGTGGGACTTGGAGTCCAAAACACCTGGAAGGTCCAAGTCTGCCCATGCCAGCTTTCGACAGAGACCTCTTCCTTCCCCTTCGCACCCTTTCTTCCTCCTCCTGTCAAACACTTACTTTTTCTTCTACACTGCTGCTTCTGCCGCCATTTTGATCCGAGGGGGCAGCGTGAGCGTGTTCAGGAGGGGAGGGGGGAGGGAGGAAGACGTGACCCATGCGGGTGCTACTGCGCAGACTCGCCCCAGAGCAAAGCGAGGCAAAGCGAGCAGAGCGAGGCTGGGAAGAAGGGAGCCCAAATGGAGAAGAAAAAGTGTTCGGCAGGAGGGGGAAGAAAGGGTATTGGAGGTTCCCATTTCCAACGGCACACCTGATGATCGCTCACGGCACACTAGTGTGCCACGGCACACTGGTTGGGAAACACTGGTTTAGAGGGCCTGCTTATCATGTTTGCAGATGGCACCAAATTAGGAGGGAGAGCTAATGCTCCAGACTGGCACCCATGGAGTCAAGCTTTCATTTTCTCTTTCTGTTTCTTTTCTTCTTGCGCTGTATTTCCTACTCAAGCCAAAGCTTGTGTTTCGGCTAATGGGAGGGACACTGAAAGGGGCTGTTCAGCCAACACATTTCTCCCTCTGGTTTACCCAAAACCAGATAGTCCTGTTTAATGTTTGTAGAAGTCGCCACTTCGGTAATGGTCTGGCAGGTTCTTCCTGGTGGACTAGGGTGCTAAGAGTAATTTCTGGCACGGAGAAATAATCACCTTTGCTAAAGAGAACCAAAAGAGCAATAAGGATATTTATTTATTTATTTACAGTATTTATATTCCGCCCTTCTCAACCTGCAGAGGACTCAGGGTGGATTACAATGTACACATACATGGCAAACATTCAGTGCCACAGACACACAACACATATAGACAGACAGTCAGAGGCTATTTAACTTTTTCTGGCCACCAGGGGAGCTGTCGCTTCACCGTCCATCTGCGACACTGATGGAGTACTTTCCACATTCCCCGCATGCTTTATGCTGGAGTTTTTTAATGGCCTCGTATATTTGTTAAGTTAGCCTCCCCACACATACAGTAGGTGGTACCTAAATTTACTACTTGAGACATGCAACTGTCTTTTGTGTTGCAAAGGTCGACAACAAGCTACACAAAATTGGCTGGAAGCTCACTCCGACCCAGGCTGGCTTCAAACTCATGACCTTTCGGTCAGTAGTGATCTTAATGCAGCTGATATCTCAAGAATAATCTATTATATAAAGGGGTTCCCGTCATGGAACGACCGTCCCAAACAGAGAAACCTTACAACGCAGAAACACCAAACTTGCCAACAGAAATAGGCCTCAAGCAAGGTACGTTTGTAGCAAAGAAAGTTTCCCCCCCACAACCTAAAAGGCCCCCAAAACAACGAGTAAAAAAACCTACATTCCCCAGCATCCTCCGCGGCTGCCAGCGAATGCCATTGGCCGACTTCGGCCCACACCAAATGCAGGGAAGCTGAGTAACCATACCAACGCTGGCCAGAGCCATCCAAGGCTAGGATAGAATGCTGAGAGAATTAAATTGTCAGTTGGTGTTTGAGGGTTAAACTGTCAAAACCAAACTCTATGAGGGAGCAATTCTCCAGCAATTCCTACCCACACAACACAACACAACTTCCAATCACAACCCATCCCACCAACCTTACGGGGCCCCGTACACACAACACCTACCACCACCACAAACAAAAACCATTCCTTCCTTCCACACAGACAGAAACCGACCCAAAAGACAAGCCATGCCTTCTAAAAATAACAGCATCGGATGACACACTCACAACGCTACATACATCAAACAAAAAAGGGCAGAACAAACGCCAGAACAGAAACACACTGCGCAGCAGAGACACAGACAACAGGTCACTGCACGACGCACAGCTGAGAACCAAATGCAAAGAACTGCACGACAAGAAGAAGCGCGCAGCCAGGAACAACAAAGACGCAGAAATGCAACACAACAGCAGCGCGCAAGGAGCGCAGAAACACGACGTCGCAACACAGAAAACAAACTTCAAAAACACCACAACCAATTCCACCGCCTAGCCTTCAGATACAACGCTGCAGAAGACTACAGCATGGCGCCAGAGGCCGACATTGGCACCCTAACGCACATCTGCACACACTGCAAAGCCCTGAAATACCCAGCAGAAACACCAGGAATGTGCTGCCTAGCCGGTAAAGTCTCTACCACCACTTGCCACTCCTCCACAACCACTACAGACTTTGCTGAGTGGAGACACTCCAGAATCAAAACACTTCCTCCGCTATATAAGACAATACAACTCATGCTTCCAGATGACATCATTTGGAGCACACATAGAAAGTGCGCAATTCATGCCTACTTTCAAAATCAAAGGACAAATCTATCACCGAGCTGGCTCCCTGCTCCCAAACAGCGAGGGAGCACATCTATTTCTTCTAATGTTTTTCATTGGTGATGAAGACACCGAAATCAACACACGATGCCACATTTCCCCAAAAGTTAAAAAACCCATTATCGCACAACTACAACACCTCCTTCATGGACACAATCAATTAATCCACTTATCCAACCCTTACATACTCAGACTTTCTCGCATCTCCTAAATAGGGCACAGCAACGCGTGCCGGGTACAGCTAGTGTCATATAAGTGCCTTTGATCTCCTATTGTATTGTGTAGGGCAGGCATGAGAAAACTTTGGCCTTCCAGATATTTTGGACTTCAACTCCTACAATTCCTAACATATATCAACCAGGCATGAATCAGCTGAGTGCCTGGAATCTGACTGCATCCAGTCCCCTTTCAGGGCCAGGTCAACTACACCCAAGGGTATTGAAGGAACTAGCGGAAGTCATCTCGGAACCATTGGCAATCATCTTTGAGAGTCCTTGGAGAACGGGAGAAGTCCCGGCAGATTGGAGGAGGACCAACGTGGTCCCAATCTTCAAGAAAGGAAAATAGGATGACCCATACGATTACCAATGTCCGCTCAGCCTCACGTCGATACCAGGCAAGATTCTGGAGAAGATTGTTAAGGAAGTGGTCTGCAAACACTTAGAAACCAATACAGCAGGGGTGCTCATTAGGTAGCTCGGGAGCTACTAGTAGATCTTCGGCCCTCTTCCAGGTGATCGTCGGGCCTCACCAGCCGGATGGGGCGCTCCTGCCAAGCGCGCGCACTCCTCCTGCTGGCTTCCGCTCTCGCGATGCTTCTTTTGCCTGTGGGGCATTGCAGGAAGAAGGAAGCATGAGGCGGGGCCTCTGGAGGGAGCGCCCTGCCTCTCTCTCGTCCAGAAGCAGCTGTGCAGCCTCCATTGCCAGCGAGACAGACAGGGCGGAGAGCTCCCCCTGGATGCCCCACCTCATGCTTTCTCCTTCCTGCAATGCCCCACAGGCGGAAGAAGCGCTGCGTGGGTGGAAAACAGCAGCAGGAGCACGCACGGTGGCAAGAGCGTGCGGCGGCGGGAGCGCGCAGGAGTGCACGGCGGTGAGGGCAGGTAGATCTTTTGGACTTGGTTGCTTTAAGAGTAGCTCGCATGCTGAAAAAGTGTGAGCACCCCTGCAATACAGTCATCGCTCATAGTCAACATGGATTTATCAAAAACAAGTCATGCCAGACTCATCTGATCTCTTTTTAAGATACGAGGGTGGGTCAATAAGTCAGTGACTTTTTGAATGAAACACAGTGTCCAATTGCCTTAACATGTTGCCTTTGGTTCCTCCTCTGTATTGTTTATTCCCGCACTCTTGACAAGTAAAGAAAGAAGATATACCAGTTAGTCAAGTTCTCGTTCATTTCTTTTTGGTGAGAACTAGTGTGCGTTCAAATGACAATCACTCTAATTTCATCCCCAGTTTATTGCTGCATTCACGGGTGACAGATCAAGAATAGAATCCTAGAGGAGGAAGTGACCGCAAGGGTCATCTCTAGGTCAACCCTCTGTCGTGCAGAAATGTACCAACCAATGGGGTCCATCCTAGCACTGTTCAAAGACATTGATTAAAACGTTATTTCTAAGAATCTCTCTAGACCAGGGGTGCCCACACTTTTTCATCATGCGAGCTACTATATGAACAATCAAGTTGAAAAGATCACCTGTTGTGCATGTGAGCGCGTGCGCGCACGCTCCTACTGCAGCCTTCCGTCCACACGGGGTTTCTTTCTTGCTTGCCCACTAACTCGCTGCCGCGCGCACCCGGGAAGGGGATCCTCCTTGCCTGCGCGCGTGCTCTCTCTTAATGTCTTTGTTGCCTTCCTCCTTCCTGCTGCGTGCTTTTGCGAAGCAGGAAGTCCCCCCCCCTCCCCCCTCCCTCGAGGCTTCCTTACCTGGGCAGGAGAAGGAAGAGTGGAAGAGTGCTCCCCAAAGTGACAGATGCAGCGGGGGCTTCCTTCCTTCCGTCCTTTCGAGGGTGTCACTCAGAAAGTACACCCAAGTGGACGGCTGGCAGGAAGGAGGACCCCTCCCACTGGTGGCAGTCCATGCCCACGGGAGAGAGCGAGAGAGGGGGGGGGTGACTTCCTAGCCGGCTCTGAAGAGCCTCTCTCTCCTCGTGGGCCCTCGCCGCCTTTCTCCTTCGAGGGGCGAGAGGGCAAGGCGGAGAAAGGCAGCGAGGCACAAGCAGCAGCAGCAAGTGGAGTCTCCATCCCCGCAGCCCCTCCTCCTCGGGTTCAGCCCCAGGAACATGGCGGAGCCCTCCCTCCTCGCCCCAACCAAGGAAAGAAAGCAGCCCTACACAGCTCGCTCGCCCTGGTCTCGGCTTGGAATGGGGGTCCCGAGGGCAGCAGCAGGGTTTGTGGCGGGGCTTGCGTGGCTTTGCCCCACTTTGCCCGGCCTCCTGCGCCTCGTTCTCTCTCTCTCTCCTCTCTCTCCTTCAGCGCCCACCTGCCTGCCTGCCAAAAGGATCCAAAAGTTCTCCGGAATTCTTTCTTCTCTCCTTGGCTCTCTCTCTCTCACACACACACATTCCCTCCATCTCTCCCACAGCCTCGCATCCTATCCATGCGCATGCCTTCGCCTTGCTCCCCCCCCCCCCAGGAGCAACCAATGGGTGGTCATGTCACCACACCGTGCGTGGCAAGACGAGTGCCAGGGCCCTCCCACTGAAGCCTCATTTTGGCAAAAGAAGCCCCGCGAAGGTGGCGGCGGGAGCGCATGTGCGCGTGCATGGCAGGGGTGCGCCATCCGGCTGGTGAGGCCAAAGATCACCTGGAAGAGGGCTGAAGATCACCTAGGTGCTCCCGATCACCGTAATGAGCACCCCTGCTCTAGACTATCCAGCAAGACTTGCTTTTGTTTTTGTATTTTTGGCCTCTAAACATAAAATCTTTAATCACCATCATCATCATCTGTATAAATAAAAATGTAATGTTTGTTTGTGGCAGGGGTCGGGAACCTTTTTGAATCAGAGAGCCATAAAAGCAAAATATTTGGACATTTATTTCAGTGACAGCCATATAATATATAAAATATATTTTAAGACTGAATTTAACTAATTGTGAGTCTATAGTACAGTGTTTCCCAACCAGTGTGCCGGGGCACACTAGTGCGCCGTGAGCGATCATCAGGTGTGCCGTGGAAAATTGGAACCTCGGGGGAGTCTAGTGTGTTGAAGTATAAAAACCTAAGAATCCTACCTCGATACAGGCACAAAATTACAAACACCCGTTGTCTACTTGGTCTCTCCCTCTCCATGCATTGGGAAGGCCCACCTCCCTTTCTCCAAGTAGAGACCTCCTCTTGCCTCCTGGGGGTTCTGTGTGGAAAGTTTGGCCCAGTTCTATCATTGGTGGGGGTCAGAATGCTCTTTGATTGTAGGGGAACTATAAATCCCAGCAACTACAACTCCCAGATGTCAAGGTCTATTTCCCCTGAACTCCATCTGCGTTCATATTGTTTGCTCCTGATCCAGCATTGTTTGAGTCCACAGTGCTCTCTGGATATAGGTGAACTACAACTCCAAAACTCAAGGTCAATGCCCACCAAACTCTTATAGTATTTTCTCTTGGTTATGGGAGTCCTGTGTGGGAAGTTTGTGTCTTTCTGCCATTCCTGCCAGGATATCTATGTTGAGTTCATCGAAACAGGCCCAGGTTTCACACTGAGTGTATAAATACATTTAAAAAACACTTAAAAAAACATATTAACTATATCAGTGCTGTCCAACTTCTACTGGACCTAGGGCCAGACTTCTAGTCACTGATGACCTGGGGCCGCCCGGCCCGGCCCCCAGCCCCGCCCCGGCCACGCCCGGCCCCTCCTCCTAAAGTGTCACGCCAGCCTCAGAAGCGGCGATTTCGGCCTGAGGCTGGCATGACCCTTTAGGAGGAGGGAGGGCAAAGCCAAGGGGAGCCCTCCATGGCTTCTCCCCTCCCTCCTAAAGTGTCACGCCAGCCTCCTCCCCTGTTCTGCCTCTCCCACCGGCGCACCAATCAGGGCGCCGGTGCTTGCCTTCCTTCTCTTTAGGCACGCCTCCTCCCTCCCTGGCTCCTCCTCCCTGCACCGCCCCTTGTCCCTCTCTCACTGACGCCGATGCAAACCGGTTGGCATCGGCGCCGCCAGAGGGAAGAAGAGGGCGGTGCAGGGAGGGAGGAGCTGCCTCCCCTTCCTCTCCCTGCCCCGCCTCCTCCTCCTCCCCTCCCTCCCCCCCCGCCCCTGTGATCTTGCAGCAGGGCACGGAGAGAGGGACGGAAGGGGCGGTGCAGGAGGAGGAGCTGGCTCACTTCCTCCCTCCCCCTCCGCCTCCCCCTCCCCCAGCCACCATTTTTTAAAGATTTTTTAAAAATTAAAATGGCGGCCGGGGCATAGCGGGGCGTGTCCAGCTAGGCTGGGGGCCTTGTACGGCCCCGGGGCCGCCAGTTGGACAGCCCTGAACTATATGTATCACTGTGTTAGAGTGTCATTTTGTGTCATTTTGGTTGGTGGTGTGCCCCAGGACTTTGCAAATGTAAAAAGAGTGCCGCGGCTCAAAAAAGGTTGGGAAACACTGCTATAGTACATACTATGAGAAAAGGATTCCCCCGACAGAATGACAGGACACTTCCGACCCGGCTCTGCAAAAGGCATGCTCAGGACTCTGGGAAGGAAGAGAAGGCGGAAGGAAGGAAGGAAGGAAGGAAGGAAGGAAGGGGGAAAGAAAGAAAGAAAGAAAGAAAGACAGAGGAAACAAAGGAGAGAGCGGGGAGGAAGAAAGAAAAGAAGAAAGCACTAAGGAAAAGGAAGAAAAGAAAAGCAGGAGAGAGACAAGGAGGGGAAGAGAAAGAAGGAAATGGGAAGGGAGGAAACGAAAGGGTGGGGAAAAGAAAGGAAAGGGAGTAAGGAAAAAGTAAAAGAATGAAGGGAAAAGAAAGAAGGAGGAGAGGGAAGTGAAAAGAAGGGAAGGAGAAGGAAAGGAAGACTTGGGGAAAAAGAATAGAAGAGGGAGGGAGGAAGAGGGAGGGAGAATGGAGGAAAGAAGGAAGGGGAGAGAGGGAAGGAAAAGGAAGGAGAAAAGGAGAAGGAAAGGGTGAAGGGGAGAAAGGAAGGAAGAGGAAGGAAGAGGGAGAATGGAGGAAAGAAGGAAGGGGAGAGAGGGAGGGAAAAGGAAGGAGAGAAGGAAAGAATGGAAGAGGAAGGAAGAGGGAGAATGGAGGAAAGAAGGAAGGGGAGAGAGGGAGGGAAAAGGAAGGAGAGAAGGAAAGAATGGAAGAGGGAAGAGGGAGAATGGAGGAAAGAAGGGGAGAGAGGGAGGGAAAAAGGAAGGAGAGAAGGAAAGAATGGAAGAGGAAGGAAGGAACGAAGAGAGAGGGAGGAAAGAAGGTAGGGAGAGAGGGAGGAAAAAGGATGAAAGAAAAAGAGAGGGAAAAAGTAAGGAAGAGAAAGGAAGGAAGGATGGAGGAGGGCGCAGGGCCAAGGCGGACCTTGGTGTCGACGTCGGCGAGGCAGTCCCTCCAGAAGGTGTCGAAGAGGCAGCAGCTCTTGAGGTGCCCGACAATGAGGGCGATAAACTGGGCATCCCCCGGGGGCAGCGAGGCCGGGTCTGTGGCGCTAGGGCCAGGCCCGCCTCCGCCGCCTCCCCTGAGGCCCTTAGCGGAGGATGAAGACAAGGACGAGGTGCCGCCACCGCCGGACTCCGCCATCCCCGGCGAAGAGGATGCAGGGCCCCAAGAACAACAGGGAATGAGGCAGAGGTGGTGATGCAGCGCGGACGTGGCAGTCGCAGCGCATTTGCGTCACTCCTCCCCGCTGCATGCTGGGATACCGAGGCCTGGGCTGCTCTGGAGAGCCAGATGCAATCATGAAAAGAGCCACACCTGGCTCCCGAGCCATAGGTTCACTACTCCTGCCCTAGAGACTGGTAGAGAGGTGTTCTCTGTGGTTAAAAAACGTATGTTTTTTCATGTTGTAATTTCCTTCTCTTTCCAGCTTTGCTCCTCCATCTTGTGTCGCTCAATGGCTCCTTTGCTGACGCAGAAAACGGAGACATCTCTCGGTGTTTCTGCCTCTCCTTCACTTGGAGTGAGTTTGGTTTCAGCGCTCCCAGTTGTCCTCACCATTCTGCTGCTGCTTCTCTGCTTCCCTTTTAGAAGGTATGTGGTGCCTTTAGAGCCCTTTCACATCAGGCCATTTTAGCCCTTCCGTTCCACTATAACCGCCACGGCTACGTCCTATGGGATTTGCAGTTTGGACGGTGCCAAAGCGAAAAAGGCCCCGGTTCCATTTCATCCTATATTGCAGTGTTCCCCAACCAGTGCGCCATGGCACACTAGTGTGCCGTGAGAGATCATCAGGTGTGCCGTGGGAAATTAGAATCTAATCTATCTGATGTCATGTATAAAGTTCGCTACTCTTGGGCCTTCCTCCAGGTGTTTTGGACTTCAAATACAATGTGGTATGTAATTGTTGTACTATGACAATGACATAGTATGTTGTATTTCATATTATAGTAATATACGTATATTCTGTATACATAAAATATTGATAATGTTGTAATGTAATGCAATATAATAATAATAATAATAATAATAATATACTATATAACTATATATGTTGTGTTCATTGAAAGAGGCCCAGGTTTCACACTAAGTGAGTGTATAAATACATTTAAAAACATATTAACTATATGTATTACTGTGTTAAGAGTGTCATTTTGTGTCTTTTTGGTTGGTGGTGTGCCCCAGGATTTTGTAAATATAAAAAAAGGTTGAAAAACACTGCTATAGTGAGTTGATTTCAGCGGTGGGTCACAAAAATGGATGTTGTGGCATAAAAAACACACAATTTTTTTAAAAAAAATCTAGGTTCAGGGTTTTAGAAAAGCATGACCTTTTAGAGTTCATAACCTTTTAGAAAATGGTATTCATAACCTTTTAGAGAAGAGCCAAAAACCCGTTTGAGTAGGATCTTCTCAAGTGGGATACAACCAAATGTAACTATGCAGAGCAATTGACTTCAGTTGTTAGACTGAACGACCTGTTGTCTCTGATCTGTTAGGAAACAGAGAATATGCCAGTGTACAAAAAAAAAAAAGCAGTTCTTCAGGTATTTTTCAGTGTCCAAAAATATATATCTACTCTCCAATAAAACAACTTGTTTTATATTATGCACTCAAGAGACAAAATAAAGCAGACTTTGGTTAAAAAAAACATATTTGGTTTACTCACAACCTTCATGTGTTCAGCATACACAAGTAAATGTTTGAGATAGTTTGTATGCCCTTCAGCTGCTTAAGCAGATAAAGAAAAGGAAGGGGTCTGAGGCTGTTAGGAATTGTGGGAGTTGAAGTCCAAAACACACAGAGGGCCCAAGTTTGCCCAGGCCTGAGCTATACCATACAACTGTGAATTATTGTGAAAGCCACAAAATAAATCCAATTTTTCTTTCTCTTCCAGGAAAAAAAGAGAATTGTCTACACGAGTCCTTCAGAGGGAGCGGAATTCATCCCAGCTGATTCACATAGTGAGAGTCTTCCCTATTATTATTATAATTATAATTATTATTATTATTTGAAACACAACAAGATGAGTCCACAGCAAATAAGGTAATTCTGCTGGCTGTTGTACTGGATCACACGTTAGACACTTCCCAAGTGTCTAGGACTGTGTGATGTATCGACGAATAATGTGTGCAGATCCGAGTAGGATGACTTTTTGCAGCTGACAATTGGTAATTTTGTCGGCACCAATTGTGTTTAAGTGCAGGCCAAGGTCTTGAGGCACTGCACCTAGTGTGCCCATTACCACTGGGACCACCTTGTGACAGAGTCTTTACAGTTCGATCTTTAAATCCTCATATCGCGTAAGCCAGTGTTTCCCAACCAGTGTGCCGGGGCACACTAGTGTGCCATGAGCGATCATCAGGTGTGCCGTGGGAACCTCCGGGGGGGGGGGGGTCTAGTGTGTTGAAGTATAAAAACCCTAAGAAACCTACCTCGATAAAGGCACAAAATTACAAACACCTCCCCTTCCCACCCGTTGTCTACTTGGTCTCTCCCTCTCCATACATTGGGAAGGCCCGCCTCCTTTTCCCCAAGTAGAGACCTCCTCTTGCCTCCTGGGGGTTCTGTATGGGAGGTTTGGCCCAGTTCTATCATTGGTGGGGTTCAGAATGCTCTTTGATTGTAGGGGAACTATAAATCCCAGCAACTACAACTCCCAAATGTCAAGGTCTATTTCCCCTGAACTCCAACTGCATTCATATTTGGGCATATTGAGTATTCATGCTAAGTTCGATCCTGATCCAACATTGTTTCAGTCCACAGTGCTCTCTGGATATAGGTAAACTACAACTTCAAAACCCAAGGTCAATGCCCACCAAACTCTTATAGTATTTTCTCGTGGTTATGGGAGTTCTGTGTGGGAAGTTTGTGTCTTTCTGCCATTCCTGCCAGGATATCTATGTTGTGTTCATCAAAACAGGCACAGGTTTCACACTGAGGGTATAAATACATTTTAAAAACATATTAACTATATGTATTACTGTGTTAGAGTGTCATTTTGTGTCAATTTGGTTGGCGGTGTGCCCCAGGATTTTGCAAATGTAAAAAGTGTGCTGCGGCTCAAAAAAGGTTGAAAAACACTCGTGTAAGCTTTTCCTGTTGCTTCTTGTCCATCCTGCTGTCACTTGGGATTGCGACATTGACAATCCATACTTGGTTTTTTAACACGATCGTGATGTCAGGAGTATTATGCTCAAAAACTCTTGTCAGTCTGAATCCGGAAGTCCCAGAGTAATTTGCCGTGTTCATTCTCTATAACCTTTTCAGGCTTGTGATCCCACCAGTTCTTTGTCGCAGGCAGATGATATTTGTGGCACAAGTTCCAATGCATCATCTGAGCAATGGTGTTGTGCCTCTGCGTGTAGTCTGTCTGCACGATTTTCTTGCAGCAGCTGAGGAAGTGATCTATCATTTTGTCTGCTTCCTCGCAGAGTCTACACTTGGGATCTGTTGTTGACTTTTCAATTCAATAATAATAATAATAATAATAATAATTTGCAAAAGATGAGTTTGAGAGATCTGAAAGGAAGTGGCCTGAGGCTGTTATAATAATAATAATAGAATAATAACTTCATTATTATTATTCTTATTATTTGCAAAAGATGAGTTTGAGAGATCTGAAAGGAAGGGGCCTGAGGCTGTTATAGTAATTATTATTATTATTGAACAATAACATCATCATTATTATTATCATTATTATTATTTGCAAAATATGAGTTTGAGAGATCTGAAAGGAAGGGGCCTGAGGCTGTTATAGTAATTATTATTATTATTGAATAATAACTTCATTATTATTATCATCATTATTTGGAAAAGACAAGTTTGAGAGATCTGAAAGGAAGGGGTCTGAGGCTGTTATAGTAATTATTATTATTGAACAATAACATCATCATTATTATTATCATTATTATTATTTGTTATAGTAATAATAATAATAATAAAGTTATTATTCTATTATTATAAAAGACAAGTTTGAGAGATTATAATAATAATAATAGAATAATAACTTCCTTATTATTATTATTTGCAAAAGATGAGTTTGAGAGATCTGAAAGGAAGGGGCCTAAGGCTGTTATAGTAATTATTATTATTATTGAATAATAACTTCATTATTATTATTATTATCATTATTTGGAAAAGACAAGTTTGAGAGATCTGAAAGGAAGGGGTCTGAGGCTGTTAGAGTAATAATAATAATAATAATAGAATAACTTCATTATTATTATTATTTGCAAAAGATGAGTTTGAGAGATCTGAAAGGAAGGGGCCTAAGGCTGTTATAGTGTAAGGAGTCCTCTTTCCGAATTAAATACCCCACAATAGTAATTATTATTATTGAATAATAACTTCATTATTATTATTATCATTATTTGGAAAAGACAAGTTTGAGAGATCTGAAAGGAAGGGGTCTGAGGCTGTTATAATAATAATAATAATAATAGAATAATAACTTCATTATTATTCTTATTATTATTTGCAAAATATGAATTTGAGAGACTTGAAGGGAAGGGGCCTGAGGCTGTTATAATAATAATAATAGCTTCATTATTATTATTATTATTATTATTATTATTATTATTTGCAAAATACAAGTTTGAGAGATCTGAAAGGAAGGGACCTGAGGCTGTTATAATAATAATAATAATAGTTGTTATTATTATTATTATTATTATTATTATTATTATTATGGAGTTTGGACGTGTCAGCTGTTTGCAACCCAGTTCTTTGCTGATGTGGGAAACATGGCCTTTATAGTCAAATCCACTGCCCTCTTGTTGGAACTATATTTGACCACTAGGTGGCAGCAAATAGACGACAATGTACTCTTCTCCACTTTCTCTTGTGATTGAGACTGGGCCTGCATAGCCATATAATGCAGTTCAAAGGGCATTATATGCTCAGTGTGGACCCACATAATGCAGCTTGAACTGCATTATATGACTTTACACTGCACATATATGGAAGCATAGGTCCAGGCTATGTCTTTATTTATTTATTTATTTATTATTTATTTATTTATTTAGGACATTGATTTGCCGCCCTTCTCACCCCAAAGGGGACTCACAGCGGCTTACAAGTAAAATGCAAATACAATATATTATATTATTGCCATAGCACAATATTAATATTATATATTACATTGTACTATAACATTATAATGTAATATTATTAGTAATATTACATGTAATATAAATATATAATTATAATATCATGTTATTATTAATAATAATACTATATTGTATTACATTATAATATTATCAATATTATATGTATATACAATACTATATTATATTATAAGCACAGTGCAGGAGGCAAGAGCTAGCCCTTTATTGCTTGCCCACTCACTCGGTGAAATGACTTATCCTCTTCTTGTAAGATGTGGGTAATTTCTTTAATGATATTGATTGTGTGCATCTACATTAAAAAAATATTAATGCAGTTTGACACTGCTTTATCTGCCATGGCTCAATGCTATGGAATCGTAGAAGGTGTACTTTGTAAAACTATAACTCCCAGGATCATAGAATCATAGAGTTGGAAGAGACCTGGTGGGCCATCCAGTCCAACCCCATTCTGCCAAGTAGCAGGAAAATTGCATTCAAAGCACCCCCCGACAGATGGCCACCCAGCCTCTGCTTAAAAGCCTCCAAAAAGGCTGCCTCAAGTAGATCAGTGTTTCCAACCAGTGTGCCGTGGCACACTAGTGTGCCGTGAGTGATCATCAGGTGTGCCGTGGGAAATTGGCACTCCCCCCCCCTAGCAGCCCCCTCACAGGTTTCCAAGAAACAAATTGAGCCTCTCCGCTTTGAAATGTTTTTTTTTACTATTTTACTGGATTTTTCAAGAGTTGCCTCCCCCCCCCCCAACCAAGGAACTGTTTATAACAGCTTCATGACATCCATAGTTAACTGGAAGCAAGTTTCAGTCAAGGTGAAATTTCACAAAAGTCTGGAGAACAAGCCCTATGAGGAGCGGCTTGAAGAGCTGGGCATGTTTAGCCTGAAGAAGAGAAGGCTGAGAAAAGACATGATAGCCATGTATAAGTATGTGAGAGGAAGTCATATATATGTTGTGTTCATCGAAACAGGCCCAGGTTTCACACTGAGTGTATAAATACATTTAAAAACATATAAACTATATGTATTCCTGTGTTAGAGTGTCATTTTGTGTCATTTTGGTTGGTGGTGTGCCCCAGGATTTTGTAAATGCAAAAAATGTGGCGCGGCTCAAAAAAGGTTGAAAAACACTGAAGTAGATTATCTGTTGATTGTACTGGTACTTTTAGTTCACCAATCCATTATTGTATTTTAAGTGCAATGGTGTGTATTTAAAACGCACCAATAAATGAAGCAATGACCTACTTGGGCCCAAAGAGATGTTTTCAAAGTCCTCGTCTCAGCTGAACGCTTTGATTGACTGTCAAATCAAAGCAAAGTTTTGGTCTTTAACGTCTGTTGGTTTTATTTACATAGGCCAAACTGGAAGAGGAATCGAGTTCAGAGGGAAAGCCTTTGGAAGATGAAAACACTCACAAAGGTAAGATGTCCATTCATAGCAGGCGTGGGCAAACTTGGGCCCTCCAGGTGTTTTGGACTTCAACTCCCACAATTCCTAACAGCCAGTATATTGTACTGAGCTGGTCATGTTGTGGGGATTATATTCATTCATCAAAGGTGTACTGAAATAGCCAGGTTTTTAGGCTCTTCCTAAAGCAGTGTTTCTCAACCTGGGGGTCGGGACCCCTATGGGGGTCGCGAGGGGGTGTCAGAGGGGTCACCAAAAACCAATCAGAAAACACTTTTTTCCTATTGGTCATGGGGGTTCTGTATGGGAAGTTTGGCCGAATTCTATCGTTGGTGGGGTTCAGAATGCTCCTTGATTGTAGGCGAACTATAAATCCCAGCAACTACAACTCCCAAATGTCAAGGTATATTTTCCCCAAACTCCATCAGTGTTCACCTTTGGGCACCTTGACTATTCATGCCAAGTTTTGGTCCAGATCCACCATTGTTTGAGTCCACAGTGCTCTCTGGATGTAGGTGAACTACAACTCCAAAACTCAAGGTCAACGCCCACCAAACCCTTCCAGTATTTTCTGTTGGTCACTCATGGGAGTTTTGTGTGCCAAGTTTGGTTCAACTCCATCGTTGGTGGAGTTCAGAATGCTCTTTGAGTGTCTGTGAACTATACATCCCAGCAACTATGCCTCCCAAATGACAAAATCCCCCCCCCCCCCACACACACACACACAACCCCACTAGTATTCAAACTTGGGTGTATCAGGTATTTGTGCCAAATGTGGTCCGGTGCATGAAAATACATCCAATATTTTACATGATGATTCATAACAGTAGCAAAGTTACAGTTATGAAGTAGCAACAAAAATGATTTTATGGTTGGGGGTCACCACAACATGAGGAAATGGATTAAGGGGTCGTGGCATTCGGGAGGTTGAGAAACACTGTCCTAAAGGCTGCCAGGGTGGGCGCTTGCCTCATCTCTCTGGTTAGCGAATTGCAAAGCTAACCAGAGAAGGCCCTCTCCCTCCTCCCCACAAGTCGTACTTGTAATGCTTAAGAATCTAGTGGAGTCTCCTTCTCTGGAGGTTTTGAAACACAGTCTGGATGGCCATCTGTCGGTAGAGCTTGGATTGTGTCTTTCTGCCTGGCACAAGTGGGTTAGACTGGATGGCCTTTGGGGATCCCTTTCCAACTCTAGGATCCGATGCTTCTCTCCTTTTGCCTTGGCACGGCTCTCCTTCCCATGCTGAACGCAGGTCACGTGAAGGGGACTGACCCCTTGATCCCCACGCTGTTGCCAAGCGGTCAGTAATCCCAGCTGGTGCCCAGGCTTGGGCCAAAGGGTCAGGGTTTACCATCTCTGCCCGGCTGGTCGCTTGACAGGATGCAGTCCCCCCCCCCCCCCACTCTGCTTGCCGGCCTGATAATCCCATGTAATCCCCTTAGAAAGGCACTGCAAACGTTCTGTCGGGCTCTGACTTCTCGTTGCCTTTCACTGTAATTGGAACTTCCTCCCAATGAACTCCGGCGCAAGGGGCACGGTGTTGCACCTCAGCTGGGGTTCACCTTGCTCAAGCACTCACCAGGAAGCCCAACGTGGAAATAAACTGTTTATTGAAAAAGTACACACAGTAAAAGAGTAAAAAATCCAAATAGGTAAGATAAAAGGAGTCTCAAAAAACCAGAGATAAAACGCCAATGCAAAGGTTAAAGCATGAATATAAATCCCAGGAGCAGGGTAAACTCATGAGCTTGAATAATTTAAAGATGAGGAATAAAACATCCACGGAAGTGATCCAAGAATCAAAGAACAATACATTAGCTTGGTAAAATCCCCAAGACTCAAAGCAGGTGGTGAACTGCTGAACGGACTTAAGCACAGATGTGGGGATGGTGGTGTTCTTCCTGTGGTGCGGGCTGGTAGAGGACTTCCGTGTTCTTCAGGATGACTTCCAGCCCAAACAGCTCTGCAGCTGTTGCAAAGCAGGATGTGAGGCGCTGCAGAGCTCCTTCTGAATGGGCGACAAGGGCAGCATCGTCAGCAAAAGCAGCTCACGGACTAGATAGTTTAGAGCAGTGCTGTCCAACTTCTGGCGGGTCCAGGGCCGGATAAGAGGTCACTGATGACCTGCGGCCGCTCGGCCCGCCCCCCAGGCCCTGCCCCCAGGCCCCGCCCCAGCCCAGGCCCCGCCTCCTAAAGCCGCCGAAAAGGGCAGAAAGCGGGCGCCAGCGGCAGCGCGTCACAGACCGGGCGTGACGCGCTGTCCCTTGGCACCACCTACTCCTTTTCGGCGCCCCTCCTTCCTAGGCCGGGAGAGCCGCCAAAAGGAGGAGTAGGCGGTGCCAGGGGCAGCGCGTCACGCCAGGCCTGTGACGCGCTGCCGTTGGCGCCGCCTTCTGCCCTTTTTCGGTGGCTCCCGGCCTAGGAAGGGGGCCGGAAAGGAGTAGGCGGTGCCAGGGGCAGCGTCACGCCAGGCTCAGACGCGCCGTCGCTGGCCGCCTTCTGCCCTTTTCGGCGGCCCCGGCCCAGGAAGGGAGGGGGCGGCGAAAAGGAGGAGTAGGCGGTGCCAAGGGGCAGCGTGTCACGCCAGGCCTGTGACGCGCTGCCGTTGGCGCCGCCTTCTGCCTTTTGCCCCGCCTCCCCCTCCCCCCCGGCCGCCATTTTTTTTAAAAAAATCGATTTTTTAAAATTTAAAAATGGCGGCTGAGGGCGTGTCCAACAGGCTACGGGGCCGGATCCGGCCCCGGGGCCGCCAGTTGGACAGCCCTGGTTTAGAGTCTTAGTGCGAACTCTCAGACGGCTTAAGTTGAACAAGCTGCCATCCGTACGATAGTGTATATATATACCGTCTTCTTCTTCGAGGTCTGCCGTAGCCCTTTGGAGCATCATGCTGAAGAAGATTGTAAATAGGGTTGGTGCAAGAACACAACCTTGTTTTCACTCCATTAGTTATGAGAAAGGGCTCCGAGGGAGCATCGCCATATCTGACTTGACCGCGCTGGCCCTCATGGAGCAGGATAATCATTTTGAGGAATTTGGGGGGACATCCTAGACGTTCCAGGATCTGCCACAGACCTTTTCTGTTTACACAGCTGTTAAATCATCAACAGCTAAAAGATCTATCAACCGAAAGGTTGCAAGTTCGATCCCCGGGTTGACGTGGACAGCCAACCGTCAGCCCTGCCCACTGTTTACCTAAGCAGTTCGAAAACAGCTTTAGCTGTAATTAGATAAATTAGGTACCGCTAAAAAAAGGGGGAAAGTGTTTTACAATGCCATAAAAAAAAAGAAGATCAGAAAATGCTGAAATGAGGAAGTCCTGACAGCTCTTCGTCATAGAGGATGGAGCGGCAGCACCCCCTGTTGGCATGAAAAAAAACCCCTCCTTCTGTTCTGTCTGTGTACTGTGTACGTCTATACAAACAAACGGCATTGAATGTTTGCCATATATGTGTATTTGTGATCCGCCCTGAGTCCCCTTCGGGGTGAGAAGGGTGGAATATAAATAAATAATAATAATAATAATTATTATTATTATTACATCTGGAATATTATTTATTTATTTATTTTTATTTACTTTATTTATATTCCACTCTTCTCACCCCGAAGGGGACTCAGAGCGGATTACAGTACACATACTTGTAGACAATCCCTTTAGTTCAGTGTTTCTCAACCTGGGGGTCGGGACCCCTGGAGGGGTCGCAAGGGGATGTCAGAGGGCTACCTAAGACCATCAGAAAACACAGTAGTTTCTGTTGGTCATAAGGGTTCTGTGGGGGAAGTTTGGCCCAATTCTATCATTGGTAGGGTTCAGAATGCTCTTTGATTGTAGGTGAACTATAAATCCCAGCAACTACAACTCCCAAATGTCAAAGTCTATTTTCCCCAAACTCCACCAGTATATACATTTGGGCATATTGAGTATTTGTGACAAGTCTGGTCCAGATCCATCACTGTGTGAGTTCACAGTGCTCTCTGGATGTAGGTGAACTACAACTCCAAAACTCAAGGTCAATGCCCACCAAATCCTTCCAGTATTTTCTGTTGGTCATGATGGTTTTATGTGCCAAGAATGGTTCATTTCCGTCATTGGTGGAGTTCAGAATGGTCTTTAATTATAGGTCAACTATAAATCCCAGCAAACTACAATTCCCAAAGGACAAATTCAATCCCCTCCCAACCTCACCAGTATTCAAATTTGGGCATATTGGATATTTGTGCCAAATTTGGTCCAGTGAATGAAAATATATCCTGCATATCAGATATTTACATGACGATTCATAACAGTAGCAAAATTACAGTAGCAACAAAAATAATTTTGTGGTTGGGGGGTCACCACAACATGAGGAACTGTATTAAGGGGTCAGGGCATTAGGAAGGTTGAGAAACACTGCTTTAGTTCAACATATGACATATAGATGAGCATACAACATATAGACGAACAGAGGCAAACTTCTGGCCACCAGGGGGAGCTAACACACTCCTCATCTCATAACTCTGTGTCCAATATTTATACATTAAATATTACATTAATTGTAATATATTTATTATTATTTATATTTATGTAATGTTTATACATTATTTATAAATTAACAAATGAGCCAAAAAGCGACAGGATGCGAGGGGCTGCACACCAGCCTCCCTTTCTGATGCCCGTTGTAATGTAAATATTTTAAATTATTTTTTTTTAAAATCAGGTAAACAGTAAATCGAACCTCGAAGTAGCGAGGGAACACTGTATATCAAACCCCTCCACGTCATCCTCGGCTGGCTGAGCTATAACACACGGGGGCTTTGGAGTTGCAATAATTCACCTGTGGCCTGTTGTGCAGTGTCCCTCTTAGGATGCATCCACACTGTCAAATTAATGCAGTTTGGCAACACTCGAACTGCCATGGCTTAATGCTATGGAGATCCTTGGGGTTGTAGTTTGAGGAGACACCGGCACGCCAAGGATTCTGTACGGTCTGCTTAGGCAAAGGTTGTGTTTGCCATTTGCTTCCTCTGAAATATATATAGCCCAGGACTCGAAGGTATAGTCATGCAATCAGCACAACACCCGAAGCAAGGTTGGTGCTTTCACCCGCCCGCCGCAATTATAAAACCCAGAGGTGCAGATTTAAATCTGCAGATCCTCCTGAATCTGCATGGCTTAATCTAATTGTTTTTACACAGATGTAATCTCGCGGATCTACTGAGTTTGCAGAGCCTAATCTGTTTGAGACAGGCAGCTTGTAATCTTCCTGGCTCACTCTTCTTGCCTCTTCAATGTTGCGGTCAGCAGAAGCGACAAGGAGTTTTTAAGGAGCATCTACACTGTAGAATTAATGCAGTTTGGCACCACTTTAACGGCCACAGCTCCCTGCTTGGGATTTCTGGAGTTGTCGTTTGAGGAGGCACCAACACACTTCGGTAGGGAGGTTAAACATCTTGTCAAACTACAACACTCATGCTGCTATTGTACTAAGCTACTAGAAGTTAAACTTGTGCCAAACTGCGTTAATTCAACAGTGTAGATCAGCGTTTCTCAACCTGGGGGGTCAGGACCCTTTGGGGGGGGGGCATGGGGAGGTGTCAGAGAGGTTGCCAAAGACCATCAGTAAACACAATATTTTCTGTTGGTCATGGGGGTTCTGTGTGGGTAGTTTGGTTCTGTTGATGGTGAAGTTCAGAATGCTCTTTGATTGTAGAGGAACTATAAATCCCAGCAACTACAACACCCAAATGTCAAGGTCTATTTTCCCCAAATGCCACCAGGGTTCACATTTGTGCAAATTGAGGATTTGTGCCAAGTTTGGTCCAGATCCATCATTGTTTGAGTCCACAGTGCTCTCTAGATGTAGGTGAACTACAATTCCCAAACTCAAGGTCAATGCCCACCAAACCCTTCTAGTGTTTTCTGTTGGTTATGGGAGCCCTGTGTGCCAAGTTCGGTTCAATTCCATCATTGGTGAAGTTCAGAATGCTCTTTGATTGTAGGTAAACTATAAATCCCAGTAACTACAACTCCCAAATGCCAAACTCAATCCCCCCCCAACCCCACCAGTATTCAAATGTGGGTGCATCAGGTATTTGTGCCAAATTTGGTCCACTGAATGAAAATACATCCTGCATATCAGATATTTACACGACGATTCATAACAGTAGCAAAATTATAGTTATGAAGTAGTAACAGAATTAATTTTATGGTTGGGGGTCACCACAACATGAGAAACTGTATTAAGGGGTCGCAGCATTAGGAAGGTTGGGAAACACTGCTGTCAATGCACCATACAATGCTGCAATGAGCTGACCAAGACTGTGAACCTGTTGTTGTTATTGTTGTTATATGTATTTATACTCCGTTTTATCTCCGCAAAGGGGACTCAAATCTCTACCTATTTTCTCAGGAGTAATTCCAGTAAACATGGGTAGACATGTTGTAGTGCTTGGATGGCTTTGATTATGGCAAGTCTCTTCAATAATATTGATTTATTTAGCTTGAAGTCAACCTGAAGAAAATGGAAGTTCTCTACCAGCCTGCACTGCAGGAAGAACACCGTCATCCCCACGTCAGCATAGGCACATCTGTGCTTAAGTCTGTTCAGCAGTTCACCTTACCTGGGAAGCATCATCTCTTCAGATGCCAAGATTGATCAAGAGATAGATTACAGATTAGCAAAGGGATATAGTGCATTCGGAAGGCTTCACAAAAGAATCTGGAGTAACAAGCACCTGAGGCAAAGCACCAAAATCAGTGTGTACAGAGCTATCGTACTGTCTATTCTCCTATATGGGTCTGAAACATGGGTCACCTATCGCCAACACCTACGACTCCTGAAACGCTTTCATCAGTGCTGTCTTCGCACAATCCTAAATATACACTGGACCGACTATGTGACGAATGTTGCTGTCCTTGAGCAAGCAGGGATCACCAGCATTGAGGCCATGCTATTGAGGACACAGCTGCGCTGGGCAGGGCATGTCTCTAGGATGGAGGACCACCGCCTCCCAAACATACTACTCTACGGGTCAGCGCAAGAGAGGCGCCCCCAAAAAGAGATATAAGGACTCCCTGAAACTACACCTCAGGCTCGGCCAGATTGATCACCAACAATGGTCCACCCTGGCCTCACATCGGGAGGCATGGAGACGCACTATCCACAATGATGCGGCCTCTTTCGAGAAGTCACAATGAACGAGTCTCGAAGAGAAACTACAACGCAGAAAGAACCGCAACTTGGAAACAACATCACCCAAGGAGACTTTCTGCTGTGCTTTCTGCAACCGGATTTGCCTATCTCAGATTGGCCTTTTTAGTCGTCAACGCGCTTGTAGAAAGCATGGGATGAGTCCTTCCTAAATTTTCATTCGCAAAGAAAAGCCAAAATTCAGCCCCAACATCTCAGCATCAATGAACCTGCTAAATGGGACATTTTATTATATTCCACCCAAAAATGTAACTTCCTCAGCTCTTGTCTGGGATATACTTCTGCCCACTCTTATGAGTACTTTAGCCTATTTTTGTGTCCTAACTTTGGAAATAAAATCATTTTTCTAAGGTGTTCAGCGCATGTAAAGAGCTATAAAAACCAAACAACGATAAAGGTCACGAAAACAATGGAAGCTGCAATAAATCAATAAAGCAACTTTCAATTGGCCCGGAGGTCAGGAGACATCCTGTTCTTCAAAGCCGCAGCCAAACAAGTGTGCTTTAACTTGGCGCCTGAAACTTGTAAAAAGGAAACATTGGATTATATAGGTGATCCTTCCCCAACCTCAAGCCACAAGGGCTGTAGGGTTGCAATTCCCATTATCCGCAGTCTGCATGGTGGATAAAGAGCCAATTAGGAAATGACATTTGTAACCCAGGAACAAAAATCAGCTGCAGAGCTGTTTGGGCTGGAAGTCAGCCTGAAGAAAACAGAAGTCCTCTACCAGCCCGCACCACAGGAAGAACACCATCATCCCCACGTCAGCATCAAAAGAGATTGGACTTCTTGTTCAATAACTACTGGAGAACCAAACCTTTGTATTCATGGATTCTCCGATCTTTACTAACTTAGGCGATACCTCATGGCTCGAGGATGATTATCTTCCAGATGTGGTGTCTTGGCGGTGGGCCCATAGGTGGCTGTGGAGCCCTATTCTTGATCCGCATGTTCTCCTGCCATGAAGACGTCGGTTTCCAGATGGAAGGCGGTCCCGGTCAGGGTTGGCTTGACGCGCCTTCCTCTTGGCACATTTCTCCCTTTCGCCTTCCATCTGTGCCTCTTTGAATTCCGCAGTACTGCCGGTCACAACTGACCTCCAGTTAGAGCACTCAAGGGCTAGTGCTTCCCAGGCCTTGATTACCCATAAGGCCACCCTAGGCTGTGACCTAGGGGCGCAAGCCAAGAGGGAAGCACAATTCAGACGGACCCAAAAAAAAGTTAAAACAAAACCGCAATGCAATTCTCTCTCTCTCTCTCTCTCGGGGGAGGGTGGGGAGAGCGCTGCGAAGGGACAGGGGAGGAGGAAATAGCGCCCCCCCTCGCCATCACCCCCTTGTCAAGGAAGGAGGGCGCGCCACGAAGAGGAGGAGGAGGGAAGCTCCTCCCCTGGGGCCGCTGCCGGCACCGGGGACGGGACTTCCCTTCCTTTCTCCTCCTCCTCGCGTGTCCTTCTTCCTTGCCTCAAGGAAGGAGGGAGCGCCGCGAAGAGGAGGCGGAGGGAAGCCCCTCCCCCAGGGCCACTGCCGGCACCAGGGACGGGACTTCCCTTCCTTTCTCCTCCTCCTCGCGTGCCCTCCTTCCTTGCCTCAAGGAAGGAGGGAGCGCTGCGAAGAGGAGGTGGAGGGAAGCCCTGCCCCCGGGACCGCTGCCGGCCCCAGGGGCGGGGCTTCCCTTCCTTCCTCCTCCTTCTCACGCGCCCTCCTTCTCACGCGCCCTCCTAGAGGTTGGTTTGGGGGCGTAATTCCAAAGTGTGGCCTAGGGCGCCAAAAGCGGTTAATCTGGGCCTGGTGCTTCCCAGTTCTTGGTGTCTATGCCATAATTTTTAAGGTTGCCTTTAAGCCTATCTTTAAATCTCTTTTCCTCTCCACCAACATTATGTTTCCCGTTCTTGAATTCGGAGTATGGCAACTGCTTTGGGAGACGATGACCGGGCATTTGGACAATGGCCATTTGAAGGCAAGCATAAGGCTCTTGATGAAAATGGCCTTGACTTCCCTGCACTAAGGCATTCATAGATGTTGGGTTTGATCCTGGACCCAAATCTCAAGTGGATATCACTGATTCCTGGTGTAGCATTTTGATGCCATTCCATGTGCCATGGGTTTATAGTTTTGTGAGGTACTTAAAATCCTCCACCAGAGAGCTCTAGTACTTCACCTAGATACAGATCCCAAGTTTTTGTGGGATGCAGATATGGGATCAGACTGATATAGTTGTCTAAGTATTAAGCTTCAACTCATCACACACTCTCAGCCTTATAGGTTTCCCATTTAAAAGGTAAACGTTTCCCTTGACATTAAGTCTCGTCGTTCGACCAGGGGGTTCATCTCATTTTCTAAGCCAAAGAGCCTTCGTTGTCTGTAGAGACTAGGGCTGGTTGAAAAAAAAAATGGTTCAAAACTCATTTTGGATGGAGGGGGCGCTGTCGCTTCAAATATGATTGACTTCCGAAATTTTTTGAGAAAAATTCAAAATTAATTAGTTAAAATTCCAAAATTTCGGAATGGCTTCATTAAATGGCGTGGCCGACTTACCGGCCGAGCAGGGTGCGGTGCAGGGATGTCCTCACTGCCATCTTTGTTGACTGGGAGGGGGCTTCTTCCTCCCAGAAGTCCCCTGGGTGGCGGGAAGGTTTCCCGCCACCAGCGCCGGCCGGCCAATGACAGGGTTGGCTCCACCCCGCCCTCCTTCGTCAGCTGGCCGGCCCTCACTTCTGCCCGGGCAGCCTGTTTAAGACTGCCCGAAGCTTCCCAGCAGGCACTAGCAGCCAGTTCCGGATGGCCGCATCCAAACTGAAGGAAAACCGCGTACAAAGCGGGTTAAAGCAGCCGCTTTGGACACGGTTTTCCTCCCCCCCCATGGGGTCGTTCAGATCCGAAGGGAAGGCATGGGCTTGGAAGCGGCACCGTTCAGAAGCAGAGGGAAGACCTGGGCTTTCAAAACCAGCTCAATTTTCCTGCCTCTCTCTGTCAGCTCAGTTTTCCTCCCTTCAAAACAAAGAATACTGTACAACGCACATGGCCCATAGCAAGGCCCAGAGCGCTGGCTCCACGCCGCGCCCGGCGCTGTGCTCCTGGGTGCACTCGCCCGCCGATGAGAGGAGCGCACGCGTGCCGCAAAACGCTGGCCCTCACCCACCGTTGGGCAGCTCGCCGAGGCCGCAGCTCCAGCCGACGAAGAGGACGCGCCCAACAGTGCGCCAGGGAAGGGAAAACCCTTTCTGAAAATGGCGATTTTTCCCCAAAAAATGGCAGCGGTGGCTTCGAATTTAGTAATTTACTTCCAGATTGCTTACAGCAGTTCATAAACGGTTCGAAAGTTATTTAGAATCGAATTTAAAACGAACAAGACAGGTCTAGTAGATACCTCCTAGGTCAGGGCTGCCCAGGAAGTCGATCGCGATCGATCAGTCGATCGCGGAACCGAAGGAGGTCGATCCCAGCCGGATGGGGTGCTTCTCAGAGGGGGCGGAGCCAGGCCGCACCAAGTCCCGCCCTCTCCCCGGCTTCGGCACTCCCAGCAGCTTCTCCAGGCTTGAGGATGGCAATGCCAAGCCAGCCGTGTGCTAGCTATGTCACCACTGGCTTGGCATTGCCATCCTCAAGCCTGGAGAAGCTGCTGGGAGCTCCAGAGGGGAGGGGGCGGGGCTTGGCACGGCCTGTCTCCGCCACTCCTCTGGCTTCCGCTCTACCAGCAGCTTCTCCAGGCTTGAGGATGGCAATGCCAAGCCCCACCCCCTCTGCAGCCTTGAGGAGGTAGGTAGATCTTTCTGACTTGGTTTTATTATAAGTAGCTCGCATGCTGAAAAAGTGTGGGTACCCCTGTCCTAGGTCATGAGGCCGGCATGACTACATGGAGCGCCCTTACTTTTCCGATGAAGTGGTACCTATTGATCTACTCACATTTGCATGTTTTCAAACTACTAGGTTGGCAGAAGCTGGGGCCAACAGTGGGATCTCACTCCGTCCTGTGGATTCAAATCTCCAGCCTTCCAGTCAGCAAATTCTGCAGCTTAGCGGTTTAACCGGCTGCGCCACCGTGACCCCGAGGTTTCCGCTTAGGATCTCTATAAGTCCGAAATGACTTGAAGGCACGCAACAACAAGCCACGACTACATGTTACAAGCCATGTAACATCGTGGTGCCATAATTGTGTTGTGTGAAAACGACAGCATGTTTCTGCTCTCCTGTTATTAGCCACATCTGGAATTGCAATTGGCTTTCCGTCCTTTGAAAGGCGTTGCATTCTTTGGCTCAAGGTTGAGCAAATAGCAGCCAACTTTCTGTCTTGGGACCCTTGCAGGGCCTGCTGTTTCTGACAAATAGCAAAAAGCAAGTCTACTTTTGAGTTCACTAGATGAGTAATTTTAATTTTTCTAATGTTAAAAAAGCACAGAGGAGAATAGAGCAATTCCCCAACGTTGATTTGCTTTCATTATCCATAACAAACATACTATTCAACATGGAACTAGATCTCAAACTAAAACAGAGCCATTGAATCAATTGGGTTGACATAATAATAATAGTAATAATAATAATAATAAACTGCAAAGACTCCGGCACAAGCCAGTCAAGGTGCTCCCAATGGTGATCGGCACACTGGGTGCAGTGCCTCAAGACCTTGGCCTGCACTTAAACACAATCGGCGTTGTCAAAATTACCACCTGCCAGCTGCAGAAGGCCACCTTACTGGGATCTGCACACATTATGTGCCGATACATCACACAGTCCTAGGCACTTGGGAAGGGTCTGAAGTGTGATCCAATACAACAGCCAGCAGAGTGATCTTGTCTGCTACGGACTCATCTTGTGTTAATAATAATAATAATAATAATAATAATAATAATAATCCCTCTGATGGGTGCCACCAAGGAGGCTGAGAGCTGTGCTGGCGGTAGTGTAACTACCAGCAGGTTCAACCAAGCCAGAGAGGTCTCAGCTGAGGAGTGGAACTAAGAGCACTTAGAATAATAACCCAGGGTCACACAATTCACGGAGATGGACAAGACGGAAAATGCTCAAAGAAGGGCCACCAAAATAGTCCACCAAAATAGACGAGGTTGGGAGTCAGCTGAATTAAAATCACTACTGACTGAGAGGTCATGAGTTCGAAGTCAGCCTGGGTCGGAGTGAGCTTCCGGTCTTTTTTCTAGCTTGCTGTTGACCTTTGCAGCCCGAAAGACAGTTGCATCTGTTAAGTAGGAAATTTAGGTACCGCTTTATGCGGGGAGGCTAATTTAACTAATTTACGAGGCCATAAAACGTTCCAGCAGTGTGCAAAAGAATGAGGAAGTACTCCATCAGTGTCACAAGTGGATGGTGAAGCAACAGCTCCCCCGGTGGCCGGAATTCAAAAAGCATACCTTCATGAAGCTAGTCTCTATGTCTTTGTATATATATGTTGTGTGTCTATGGCATTGAATGTTTGCCATGTATATGTGCATTGTGATCCACCCTGAGTCCCCTGCGGGGTGAGAAGGGCAGAATATATATATTGTAAATGAATAAATAAATAAATAGTCTGCAAAGAATGAATCCCTTTGATAAGTGGTTTAGAGCAGTGTTTTTCAACCTTTTTTGAGCCGCGGCACATTTTTTACATTTACAAAAATGACACAAAATGACACTCTAACACAGTAATACATATAGTTAATATGTTTTTTAATGTATTTATACACTCAGTGTGAAACCCGGGCCTGTTTCGATGAACACAACATAGACATCCTGGCAGGAATGGCAGAAAGACACACACGAAAGTCTTGCTCAACAGCTGTCAGTCTCTCTCTGTGTTCTTATGTATCAAGAAGGAAGGAAGGGAAGAGAGAAAGAAGAATGGAACCAAATAGCAAAGAAAGGGAGGAAAGAAACAGGTAGAGAAGGAAGGAAGAAAAAGGGAAAGCAGAAGGAAAAGGAAAAAAGGGAAGAAAGGAAAGAGGGAGGGAAGGAGAGAAAGAGGGAAGGTTGGCCACAGCAACGTGTAGTGGGTGAAAAGGCAGGTACATTATTTAAACTAATATCATGATCTGATACAGCTCATTGTATCCCATTAATGGGGTTATGTACAAAGGTATATATCTCAGCCCTCCCCGGCCCCCCCGAATCAAAATGGGAGTGGTGGGAGTTGTAGGCCAAAACACCTGGAGGGAGAGCCCAAGGTAGCCCACGCCTGCCTTAAGTGAACAAACCCTGTTAGTTTTCGGCCCCTGCTTAAAGCTGCCTCAATCCTGTGTCCTGAACGCCCCTTGACCCGCCTTGGCTGAGTGCGAGGGAATCACGGGAGTGGTAGTTTGACACCATCCTGAGCCTCCCCAAACTACAAATCCCAGGATTCCCCAGCCTTGAGCCCTGGAAGACCAAGGGGTGCCTCACTGCATGAATGCTACGGTGTAGATCCGCCCCCGGGCAGCCGGGGGATCCAGGGAAGTCCCATCCCAGGATCTTCTCTCTCTCCGCGCAGCTCTTTACGCCTGATGCAGTCCCCGCCTTTCGGCTCAAACCCTTCCGAGGCCAAGGAAGGAGCGGAGGGAAGGAGGAAGCCCAAGAAGGCAAGTGGTGAGTCCGGCGGAACAAGGCTTCCCAAAAGGAGGCTGTGTTTGTGGGACTCAGGCAAGGGATCGAGCCCTGGCTAGGGCTTCCCGGTAGGACACGAGGGCGCTCTCTCTCTCTCTCTCTCCTATCTCCAATTTCCCACGGCACACCTGATGATCGCTCACGGCACACTAGTGTGCCACGGCACAACGGTTGAGAAACACTGGTTTAGGGAGCTATGCTGTGAGTAGAGAAATTAGTAGAGAATGTGGATGTTTCATACACTGATGTGGCATTAGGGGTTGTGCAATAGCGATTCGAAGGTGGAAGGATAGCTGCTTTGTTTCGTAATTGTACGCATGTAATGTGATTGGGGATGCCATTTAATTTAGGTGGATGATGTACCATGACAATAACGTTATTCTGTTCTATTTTATTCTATACTGGAGGCTCATAGAATCATAAGGTTGGAAGGGAACCCCAAGGGCCATCCAGTCCAACCCTCTTCAGGAAAAGCACAAGCAAAGCACAACAGATGGCCATCCAGCCATTTAGGTCAGACGTGGACAAACTTGGGCCCTCTCTCCAGGTGTTTTGGATGTCCACTCCCACAATTCCTGACAACGTAAGCCCCCCCCCCCCAATGTGGCTGTTCTCCCTGCCCCATTGCCACTGCCTACTGTGCGCATAAGGCGATTGGACTCTCTTTAACGTGGATTATCTGCCAGATGGAGATGTTGGGCTTAAGGGGGACATCTGCAGGATCCCGGCTCTTCTGTGGCAAGGAGGGGGAGAAGGGAAAGGAGAAGCCAAACAGGGAAAGGGATTTCCTCTCCCCTGTTTGGCCGTATCCGCTGGCCCCTGCTCCTCTGTTGTGGATCATAATCTCCATCCTTGAAACCACAGAGAGGGTGAAGAAGCGATCTTAATGCCTCTGCAGGCAACAGGATGCTACAAAGCCACTCCGGATGGGACCAAAGCCTCCTGCAATCCAAAGTTTTGTTTATCACATAATCATAAGAGCTGGAAAGGGATTCCCAGGGCTAACTCCATATAGGGATCCACTCCTGCACGAAGCACTCCTGACAGAGGGCCATACAGCCTCCGGAGAAGTAGATTCCAATACCATGAATCCCATTGTGTCTTGGGTGTATACATCTTGAAAGTTCACAGAATTGGAAGGGACCCTCAACTCCCTTTGTCCACATAGGAAGATACAATCAAAGCACTCCTGACAGATGGCCATCCAGTCTCTGCTTAAAGACCTCTGGAGAAGGAGACTCCGATACCACCCATTGCGTCTTGGGTGTATACATCTTGAAAGTTCACAGAATCGGAAGGGAACCCCAAAGTCCATGCAGTCCAACTCCCTTTGTCCACATAGGAAGATACAATCAAAGCACTCCTGACAAATGGCCATCTAGCCTCTGCTTAAAGACCTCCAGAGAAATAGACTGTATAGATGCAGGTGACGTTTCACCTGCATCAATGGCAGGCATCCTCATAACCTCTGAGGATGCTTACCATAGTTGCAGGCAAAACGTCAGGAGAGAATGCTTCTGGAACATGGCCATACAGCCCGGAAAAGTCACAACAACCCTGTGATTCTGGCCATGAAAGCTTTCGACAATACATTATTAACATGGAAGACTACAGAAACTAAAGGAGGTTGCATACAGGGGCGGATCTTAATGTAAGCGAAGTAAGCAGCCGCTTCCGGGTGCCACGTGGCCAAGAGCGCATCCGGCCGCGGACGCCAGATTCGACGCATCATGCTGAGCCATTGCTGCAGGCCGGCGTGCGGATGTGAGGCATGAGGATCCCCCCCCCCCCGGCTGCAAAATGTTCCCCCGTCCTTTTCGACCTCTTGGGAGTGCATTTGGCAACTCCATCCACTAGAAGCGCTCTGTCCAAATGGTGCATGCGTGGAAGTTTCACGCATGCACCATTTGGACAGAGCGCTTCTAGTGGACGGAGTTGCTAAACACACTCCCAAGAGCCGAAAAGGACGGGGAACATTTTGCAGCTGGAGGCGGGAGGCTCCGCCCCGGCTGCAAAATGTTTCCCCGTCCTTTTCATCCTCTTGGGAGTGCATTTCACAATAGTGCATGCGCGAAAATAGCTGGCTGCGTGCATGCATGCTCCGGGGGGCGCGTGCACATGCACCATCTCCACCAGGTTGGAGAGCCAGGGGGCGCCAAAAAAATGTTTGCTTACTACCTTCGTCCGGGCCTGGTTGCATCCTTTTCATTTTGCAAGACTCTTCCATTTCCTCTCTTTCCTGCTGGGTTAAATGAGAGCTAATTAGTTTTTCACTTGGGAATCAGTTTGTCGCTTGAGGTCAAAGGGGAAAGTGGCAGGAGGAGAGAAAAACTGGGACTTTTTAAAAGCAGTTCAAAAGTGGGACAGCAGAGAACTAATCCAGACCATCCCTTTCCAAATCAGGACTCTTAGAGGCATGTGAACCAGGGCTGAATACTGGCTTAACAGAGTTGCCTGCTTTTGGTTGTGTAACATCACCTTATCAGCGGAGTGCAATGTTGCACAACTGAATGCACAACCAGATGTGCACGTACATTGTCACGCACAATGCACGAGTCCAGCCATGAGCAATCCACATTCTGAGATTACACACAAGAGGCCTCCTGGCCAACTTTGCTTCTACAATAGGCATGGGCAAACTTGGGCCCTCTAGGTGTTTTGGACTCTAACTCCCACAATTCCTAACAGCCGGCAGTTTATTTATTTATTTATTTATTTATTTATTTATTTATTTATTTATTTATTTATTCGGCTTTTATGCCGCCACTCCCTAATAGGCTCGGGGCGGCTTACAGCCAGGAGCAAAACAATATACAATAGACATATACACTCTAAAATGCAATATAAAAAAACCAAGATAAAGTACACGATAAAAACAGCATTAAAAACACAGTTAAAATAGTAAGACGGTCTGGCAACGTTGGCATGACTTGGGGGTCCCGCTATTTGGCCTATGCCTGGAAAGCCAGCCGGAAAAGGTGAGTCTTACAAGCCCGCCTAAACGGGAGTAGGTCATGGATAGCCCGTGTGGCTGGCGGTAGGGCATTCCACAATGTCGGCGCTATGACCGAAAAAGGCCCTTCGACGGGTGGCAGTTCTTTTGGCCACTTTAGCAGAGGGAACAGCTAAAAGATTAGAGTCCTCCGAACGAAGTGATCTGGAAAGGTAATATGGGGTGAGACGGTCCCTCAGATACGCTGGCCCCAGGCCGTGTAAGGCCTTAAATGTAAGAACCAACACTTTGAAGGCAATCCGGTGCTCAATAGGCAGCCAGTGCAGGTCCTGCAAAATGGGTGTTATATGGCATCCTGCTGGGGAACCAGACAGGAGCCGGGCGGCAGTGTTCTGCACCAGCCTGAGCTTCTGGGTTACCGACAGAGGAAGGCCAACGTAAAGAGCGTTACAGTAATCAAGCCTCGAGATGACCGTGGCTTGGATCACCATGGCCAGGTCAGATCGGGACAGGTAGGGGGTCAGCCTCCTCGCCTGTCGGAGATGGAAGAAGGCGATCTTGCTGACCACAGAGACCTGGGTCTCCATGGTCAGCTGGGAGTCCAAGTGGACCCCCAAGCTCTTCACGGAAGACGATGGGCATAACGCCGCACCGTCCAGGGTCGGAAGCTGGACATCCCCACCGCCCGGACGACCTGGCCACAAGATCTCCGTCTTCGCCGGATTCACCCTCAACCTACTGGCTCGCAGCCATCCAGTAACGGCTTCGAGGCAGCGCTGGAAATTATCAGGGACGGGGCCGGACCTGTCCTCCACCCTCAGGATGAGCTGAGTGTCGTCAGCGTACTGGTGACACTCAAGCCCATAACTCCGCACCAGCTGTGCAAGCGTCTGCATGTAGATGTTAAATAATAGAGGGGAAAGAATGGCCCCCCTGCGAAACTCCACAAACTAATGGGGAGCCCTCGGAGACCACTCCACCCCTCCTCACACGCTGAGACCGCTGGTGGAGGAAGGAGGTCAGCCATTTAAGGGCTGTCCCCCTCACTCCAGCCATGGCCAGGCGGTGGATCAAAAGATTGTGGTCGACCGTGTCAAACGCTGCCGTGAGGTCCAATAACACGAGCAGCGCAGACCCGCCTTGGTCGAGCTGGCAGCGGAGTTAGTCTGTGATGGAGACCAGGACCCTCTCCGTCCCATGCCCCGAACGGAAGCCGGACTGGAAGGGGTCTAGCCATGTTGCATCATCTAAGAAGGACTGCAACTGCTCCATTACTGCCCTCTCAACTACCTTCCCCAGATACGACAGATTCGACACTGGTCGGTAGTTGGAGGGAACCGCCGGATCTAACGACGGTTTCTTCAGTAATGGAGCTACCACCGCCTCTTTTAAGCACTCTGGAAAGACTCCTTGCTCAAGGGAGCTATTTACGATATTCAACAGAGGCCCACGTAACCCCTCCAAAACACCTGGAGGGAGGGCTGAAGCTTGCCCATGCCTGATCAAAAGCTGACGTGCTGTTGGCCTCAGATTTGACATAAATATACTGAATCCGGGTCTCATTCGGGGCAGTTTTGCACCAGGACGTTGGCACGATGCTGGAGAATAACATAGACACCTCCAAGGCCATGTGACCAGCAGGACTGCACGGAGCTCTGTTACCTTCCTACCTATCTACTCACATTTGCATGTTTTTGATCTGCTAGGTTGGCCCAAGCTGGGGCTAATAACAGGAGCTCACCCCACTCCGCAGATTCGAACCACTAACCTTTTGGTCAGCAAGTTCAGCAGCTCAGTGTTTTAACCTGCTGCACCACCAAAGGACTCATAATAAATAATAAAACATTATTTATATACTGTCCATTTCCCAGCCAGCCAGTCTCCAATCAAGGGAGGGCGGGGAACGGAAGCGGAAGTGAGGAGCGCAGCCCGAGGCAGGCCCACCGGCTTCTTCTTTCGAACCGCAGGAAAGAATGAAGGAAGGCAGGCAACCGCGGACCGAGTGAGTGCCTTCCCTTCTGGTGTGGAAGAGGGAGAGAGCCATTCAGAAAGGGAGCCACCTGGGGGTTCTGTGTGGGAAGTTTGGCCCAGTTCTATCATTGGTGGGATTCAGAATTCTCTTTGATTGTAGGGGAACTATAAATCCCAGCAACTATAACTACCAAATGGCAAGGTTATTTCCCCTGAACTCCATCTGCATTCAGATTTGGGCATATTGAGTATTCATTTCAAGTGTGGTCCAGATCCATCATTATTTCAGTCCACAGCACTCTCTGGGTGTAGGTGAACTACAACTTCCAAACTCAAGGTCAATTCCCAAGCAAACTCTTTCAGTACTTTCTGTTGGTAATGAGAGTTCAATATGCCAAGTTTGGTTCAATTCCATTGTTGCAAGAGTTCATGATGCTCTTTGTTTGTGTGTTAACTATAAATCCCAGAAACTGTAACTCCCAAATGTCAAGATCTATTTTCCCCAAACTCCCTCTGTTTTCACATTTGGGCATATTGAGTATTCATGCCAAGTTTGGTCCTGATCCAACATTGTTTTGAGTCTACAGTGCTCTCTGGATATAGGTGAACTACAACTCCAAAACTCAAGGTCAATGCCCACCAAACTCTTATAGTATTTTCTCTTGGTTATGGGAGTTCTGTGTGGGAAGTTTGTGTCTTTCTTCCATTCCTGCCAGGATAGCTATGTTGTGTTCTTCGAAACAGGCCCAAGTTTCACACAGAGTGTATAAAAACATTTAAAAACATACTAACTATATGTATTACTGTGTTAGAGTGTCATTTTGGTTGGTGGTGTGCCCCAGGATTTTGTAAATGTAAAAAGTGTGCCGCGGCTCAAAAAAGGTTGGGAAACACTGCTATGGAGTGTGCATTAGTCCTAGCACATAAATTTCAAGTTTCTGCTGTGCCCCAGCCTCAGCTTTTCAGTTTCCCGTAACCCTTTCTGCGTTGTCTCTTTCTGGATGCTGGCCTTCTTCTGAGCTCTGGCTTTGTTTCCATTCTGCATTGACTCCTTCTCAGCCGGTGGGGACGTATTCGTCTCTCTGTGTTGCATTCCTTGAACTGCCAGATCATCTTTGGAGATTTGGGGACAGCTGATTGTTAGTCCCGCTTTGGGGTCACACACTGGGGCCCCTTCTCCCCGAAGAAAAGAGAGGCCGCACCTTGGCACGCATTGTGTTTTCTCTCCATTTGCAGCTTCTCCGTTGGAAACAGTTAACGCTCTGCTGCTGCAAAACTGACCACATTTTGTTGCTGCCGTTTTCCCCCAGAGACTTCTGAACTCTTCCAAATGTAATTCAACACCAAGCTTCAGTCTGGCCAAGTGCAAGGCCTATTAACAAACAGGGAGGTCAGCGTCAGCAGATTTCCAGCAGCTGGCTGCCTGTGCGAACGGCGATGGCACACCCGGAGAGGCACAGCCGAGCTTAGGATTGGTATCAGTGTGTCTTGTCTGTGTGTGTATTTGGGCACCCAAAGAGCCACGCTCTGCCAATCCCAGTGACTCATTGCAGTTTCCTTCTCGACAGCGCTTCTGGAAAGGCCACCGGGTCATTCAAAGAGTTGGAAACAAATCCAATGTGTCGGGCAAGCAGATCTGGGTGCTGTGCATGGACATGACTTTCCCAGCCTTGGCAGCGAAGCAGGAATGGAAACTCAGCATAACCTACATTTACTTACTTTCTTCTTAAAGTTCCCCATCCCAAAGAAGGAATAGGTTGCATTCCAACATGCCCAAGCTGTAGTTGAGGAAACCACAACGAAAATCAGCAGCGGTAATAGTTGGGAAGGAAGTTGAAAGTATTGGAGAAGTAAGCTGCATGGAGCTGGAGGGTTGTGATTGAAACCCTGCAATCCAAAATGTAGCATGTGAAACTATGCCATCTTTCTCAAATCAAGATCATGTTATGTCCTCATGCATGAATTGCGTGTGCAAGGGTGACACGCCTCACGTCAAGAACAATAACACAGACACAAAAACTGGACTGGCCCCACATGTGGCCTGGGCAGTCCCCGGGCAGCCTAAGTAAGTTTCCCGGGCAGAAGTGCAGGCCGGCCGACTACCAAGAGGGGGCGGGACAGGGCCAGCCACGTCATTGGCTGGCTGGCGTAGTTGGCGGGAACCTTCCCGCCACCCCAAGGGCTTCTGGGGAGGAGAAGCCCCTTCAACATCACAAGACGGCGCAAGGGCAACCCTGCCCCGCAATCAGCTGGGCCGGTAAATCGGCCAAGCCCATTGTTGTGAACCAGACCACCTTAAGAAGCCAGGCACAATAAACAGTTAGAGTTTATTAACAATAGCCCCAAAGCTTCTCACAGTGTCTCAAATATGATACAAGGCACAGCAAAAAGATGAGATAAAACAAAAAGTAGAAAACTCCAAGATCCAACTCCTTCACAAGAGGAAATGAGGCTGAGAGAGTGTGTGAGAGCAGCCCAAGGTCACAACCAGCCAAAAAGAACAGGCTTCTCCAAGGCGGAGAAACAAACTGATGGTAACAGTGTTGTCAAGAAGTAGTAGCATGGTCACACAGTCCAAACATCACGCCAGGAGGAAAACAGGATGAGTAGAGTCATCAGTCAGTCCTTACGTCGAACCAGGAGGAATGTAGACAGAGCAGCAAAGTCAAATCAATCCAGAGTCCAAAATGAAGAAGCAGGAAAATCTAGCACAGAAGGGATTTAAGGTGGTGCAGCCAAAAGCAGGATGCAAATATGCCTTAAGCCCGCGAAATACAACACGAAGACTCAAAACTCCACGTCCACAGTCAGTCCAGTGATCAGTCCAGCAGCGACCCAGTACAGAAGGCAATGGTCTGGATAGCAAGAACAACACCTTGCCAGCTGCAAGGAATAGTAAATTGCAAACCCTCTTTATTCAGTCCTCCTCAGGGCTTGATTGCGCCAACGCCCTTTCCCCATTTCTGTCAGCTGCCAACACCTCCTCCCATGCCGCCCTTTGTCTTTCTCAACTCAACTCTTCCCAACAGTCCCCATGAGACCCATTCCAAGCACTCCAACTCCCATCTCCCGTGAACCCTGCAAACGAATCACTGCTAGTGGGTTCCAAGCAGACATCCTGTATTTGTTGCACCTTAGTCCAGTCCATCTCATTAGTCTCCTTCAGTACTCCATGGACCCTCATCCATACCTCCCGATGACTGCTCCTCATCCCCACTCCCATCATCCTCCGGAAAACCCAGAAATGTTTCATCCCCAGAAGAATGACTAAGTATTTGCCTCAATCTCTTCCTTTCTTGCTCCTCATCCGACTCTTGCTCACGAGTAAACCATTTGGTATTCCTAGCTACAGACTCCTCTCTCAACTACAACATGAATGGAATGCAACCATTGTGTGTAGGAGGGACAGTGCAATGTGCCGTGTACATCCATGCACAACCCTCTGCAATACGCATCTCTAGCACAGGCATGGGCAAACGTCAGCCCTCCAGGCATTTTGGACTTCAACTCCCACAATTCCTGGCCTCAGGCTCCTTCCTTTCCCCCCTCAGCCACTTAATTGTTGGTGTTGTAATCCCAGGCAACGGCAGGATTGATGAGAAGCAACTGGAAAAGCTGACACGATACGCGGATTTAAAGATCGAACTCCAAAAACTCTGGCACAAGCCAGTCAAGGAGGTCCCAGTGGAGATGGGCACACTGGGTGCAGGGCCTAAAGACCCTGGCCTGCACTTAAACACAAATGACGCTGACAAAATTATCATCTGTCATCTGCAAAAGGCCTGCATGCATTATTCACCGATACATCACACAGACCTAGACACTTAGGAAGTGTCCGATGTGTGATCAAATACACAAGCCAGTGGAGTGCTCTGGTTTGCTGTGCGCTAATCTTGTTATGTATCAAATAATGAAGAGGAAACAACTCTTCATTACACGATACAAGAATTTAAAGATCAAACTGCAAAGACTCTGACACAAGCCAGTCAAGGGGGTCCCAGTAGTGATTGGCACACTGGGTGCAGTGCCTCAAGAACTTGGCCTACACTTAAAAACAATGGGCTTGGCCGACTTACCGCCCGAGCGGGTTGCGGGGCAGCGTTGCCCTCGCGCCATCTTGGTATTGTAGAGGGGGCTTCTTCTCCCCAGAAGTCCCTGGGGTGGCGGGATGACTAAAAAGGCCAATATGAGATAGGCCAGTTTGGTTGCAGAAAGCACAGCAGAAAGTCTCCTTGGGTGGTGGTGTTTCCAAGTTGCGGTTCTTTCTGCGTTGTCGTTTCTCTTTGAGACCCATTCGGCGTGTCTTCTCGAAAGAGGCCGCAGCATTGTGGATAGTGCGTCTCCATGGCTCCCGATGTGAGGCCAGGGTGGACCATTGTTGGTAATCAATCTGGCCGAGCCTGAGATGTTGTTTCAGGGAGTCCTTATATCTCTTTTTGGGGGCGCCGCTCTTGCGCTGACCTGTGGCGAGTTCACACAACAACAACAACAACAAGGGGGGGGGGGAGATAATATTCTGTCTTGGGTCAGATTAGAAAAGACAGGGCCTTCTCGGCTGTGGCTCCTTGCCTGTGGAAAGCGCTTCCAAGCGAAATATGTCTGATCCCATCCCTCCTGGCATTTAGAAAAAAGGTAAAATCGTGGTTATGGGACCAGGCATTTGCACAGTAACTCAGTGCAGCGCTTTAATTGGAATGGACTGATATGACGATGGACATGAGAATATGGCTGACCGTTATCGATTGGGTGTGGATGCTTACAGTTGGAATACTATTTTAAATTAATTGACTGTTGATAACCTGTTGATCTGTTGTTGTTGTTTTTAACTTTGGTTGTGTTTATGGTTTTATATTGTCTATTGTCTTCAGCATCTAATTGCTGCCTTGTTAACCGCCCTGAGTCCCCCCTCGGGGGGGATGAGAATGGTGGGGTAAAAATACTGTAAAATAAATAAATACATTTCTAAAATCCCTCTGGTCCAAGGCTAAGACATGGGTGCTTTTAGTTCTTTCAGGGGGTTTTTTAAATAATTTTTTCAGAGGCCAGACCTGTTTGGCTGGTGTTTTCACCAGATTTAGCCAATGGCAGCTCTGAGAGACTTTGTTGGAACCTGCTTTTTAGCTTAAATGTTTAACAAAGAAAGAGAAAAATTATTATGACAAGCCCCAGCACTTCTTGGATATCATGGTGTTAGGAAGGAAAGATTAGTTATTTATGTTATGTTATTTATGTAGTTTGAATCCTGCTTCCTTTCAATGTGGCATGCAAATGGAAAAGGTGAGAATAAAGTGCAACTCAAACACAATGATTAGAATTGTTAACAATTTTTTAAAAATGTATATATATTAACTATCCTAATAAAGTTGACACTAATGGTATGGTATCGTCTGCATAACTTTGCCACGTTGAGTCTCCTTGTAGAGAGAAAAAGCAGGGTATAAACATAATAATATCTTCGACTGTTGATCTTTCTTCCTCCAGTTTTCATTCTTCCTTGTACATCCATCAATCAATCAATCATCAATCAATCAACTTTATTTCTTACTAGCTGTACCCGGCACGCGCTGCTGTGCCCTATTTAGAAGATGCGAGAAAGTCTGAGTATGTAAGGGTTGGAATTGATGTTAGTTATGGTCTTGGTGGGGTCATTGCTCTGTCGTTGTGGGTTGCTCTGGTGGGTGGGATGTTGAAGTCCTGGGGAGTTGTTGTTGTGTGGTGTTGCTGGCGTTCTGCATAGCTTGTGGATATACAATGTTTTTTGTCTTTCCGTCTGCTGTGTTGATGTAGAGGTTGATGCTTGTGTGGGTGGGGTACTTTGGAAGTGAGTGGAGGTACTTGAAATCGCATCATCCATGGTGTGCCCTCCTCTAAACTGCAGTTGGATGGAGTGTGGGTCATGGGGGCACTGTGTGCCAAGTTGGGTCTTTATCGGTCTTGGTTCTGGGCCACAGTGGTCTGTGGGGAATGAAGGGTTTGAAAGTACTACAAATCCCATAATCCATGGAGGTACATCAAATCCCATCATCCATGGTCCACCCTCCTCCAAACTGCAGTAGAATGTAACGTGGGTCATAGGGGCTCTGTGTGCCAAGGTAGGTTACTGTAAATTCAGGCCATACACAATGTCCCATGAGTTGAGGCCTAGTCAGGAAAATCAAGTTAAGGAAGCCTTACTGTCAATTCAGAGCTTAAACAGCATCCCATTAAATGAGGCCTAGTCAGGGAAATCAAGTTAATGAAGCCTTACTGTCAATTTTTGGGCGTGGTTTGTGATTTGTAGGGGTTTAAATTTTCTGTGGGAAGTGAATTGGGTGTTTGTGTTGGTGGCTGCCTCAGGCCTTTGCCTTAACCTCCTCTGACAGTTTATTATGGGTAGGAATGTTCATGCTGGCTGGCCAATAGAGGCGTTATGCAAATACTCCCTCACTGGCAACCAATCATATTGTCAGAATGTAGAGGCTGGGAGATTCATTGGCGGCTGCGGAGGATGCTGGGAAATGTAGGTTTTTTTGTATTGTTGTTTTGGGGGCCTTCTAGGTTTTGGGGGGGAAAGTTTCTTTGCTAAAAACCTACCTTGCCTGAGGCCTATTTATGTTGCCAAGTTTGGTGTCTCTGCGTTGGATGGTTTCTCTGTCTCTGTCAGTCGTTCGACGATGGGACCTCCTTTATATAATAGACTAGCTTGGGGACCCAGCGGTGCCCGGGTGATTTGAGAAGTGCAGCAGGATGTAGAGTGGGTCATGGGGGCTCTGTGTGCCAAGTTTGGTCTTGATCCATCATTATTGGGAGTTGCAGTGGTATCATGAAATTACTGAAGGTACTGCAAGTCCCATCATCTCTGGGCTCTGTGTGCTAAGTTTGGTCTGTATTGGTGAATGGATGAGGGTTGCATTGTTTTTAGGAAGTGAGTGAAGGTACTTCAAGTCCCATCATCCATGGTCTGTCTCACACGAAACTGCACCAGGATGTAGAGTGGGTCATGAGGGCTCTGTGTGCCAGGTTTGGTGTTGATCAGTCATTGGATTAGGTTTGTAACAGGCTTGGAAAGTGAGGGAAGGTACTGCAAGTCCCATCATCCATGTTCTGCCCCCCTCCAAACTTCAGTAGGATGTAGAGTGGGACACTGGGGCTCTGTGTGCCAAGTGTGGTCTTTCTCGGTGTTTGTTGGGGGCCGCAGTGGTCTGTGGGAACAGAGGGGTGTGAAAGTACTACAAATCCCATCATCCATTGTCAGTCCTCCCCGTACCTCACCAGGACATGAAGCCAGTCATGGGGGTTATGTGTGCCAAGTGTGGTCTCGATCAGTAATTGGATGAGGGTCGTAATGGACTTGGGAAGTGAGTAGAGGTACTTCAAGTCCCATCATCCATGGTCCACCCTCCTCCGAACTGCACCAGGATGTAGAGTGGGTCATGGGGGCTGTGTGTGCTAAGCGTGGTCTGTATTGGTCCTTTTTGGTGGCCTCAGTGGTCTGTGGGGAAAAAGTGTTAAAAAGTACTACAAATCCCATAATCTGTGGGTCATGTCCCCCGAACCGCACCAGGATGTAAAGGGGGTTAGGGGGGTTATGTGTACCAAGTTTGGTGCAGGTCCATCACCCACGCTGGTCGGTGTGGCCTGTGAAAGTGGCTGCCAATCAGAACGCTGCCACATTTCCGCCCTCCCGTCCTCCGCACACATACATACAAACATTCCGTTTTATTAAGGTATACAGATGAGTCACCCTCCACCAAAGGTGCTCTGGGCGACTTACACAATTAAAATAAACAGGTTAAATAGTCACAGCTTGTTACTTAACAATCATAGGCTCTTCTGAAGAGCCATGTCTTAAGTGCCCCTAAAAATGTATGTAGATCAGGATCGGCTCTTTGGTCTGGCGGCAGGGAGTTCCACAAGATTGGGGCTACAATGGAGAAGGATCTCTGTCTTGTGGACTCCAAAGGAGCCTCTCTAGGGCCAGGGACATAGAGAAGATGCTCATGAGATGACCGTGGCAGTCTCTGGTGGTGGACTGGCGTTAAACGGTCTTTTAGATATGAAGGACCCTGACCTTGGAAGCCTTGAATGCTAGGACCAGGGTCTTATAGAGGACTCTGTGTTCAACCGGCAGCCAATGCAAGCGCTGCAGGGATGGCGTTATATGGCACCTCACTGATGTTTTTGTGAGGAGTCTAGTGGCTGCATTTTGCACAATTTGGATCTTGCGAATTGCTGCTCGAGGTAAGCCCACATACAATGCATTGCAATAACCCAGCCTCGACATAACCATGGCATGGATTATCGTAGCCAGCGCCTCTGTTGGTAAATATGGCGCCAACTGCCTCGCCTGTATTTTCCAGTGTATATGTAGATTTGCAATGTAATCCCTAGTGCCTCTTCCTTCCCTGAACCAAGCTTGGACATTTGGCATTTCTAGCAAATTCTTTAGTATGATTTATTTTCCAGTATAGATGTATTTTTTCAACATGATCCCTGGTGCCTCTTCCTTTTCTGAACCAAGCTTGGATATTCGGCTTTTCTTGCATTGTATATGGTAAAATCCTTTGTTGTCAAATGTTGACTCTCACTTTGCTTGCATGGGACTTTTAATGCAATGATTATGTGGTCAGTGCAGTCCCTGGTACCTTTCCCTTATGTCTGCACCAAATGAGGATTTTGGGACTAAAAGAAGGACTTCCTTGTTGGATCTTAAGCATGCCCGGATTACCCATAAGGCCAACGAGGCCATGGCCTAGGGGCGCAAGCCGAGGGAGGGCGCAGATCACGGACCAAAATTTTTTTCCCCTTTCTCATGCCCCTCCTCGCTCCTTCTCCCGGCAAAGTCTCTGCTTCGTCCCCTCCGGGAGCGCACGCCAAGCGGACATCTCTCTCGCGCACGTGCGCTCTCTCTCTCTTGCTCTTGCTCTTTCTCTCTTGCTCTGTCTCACACGCGCACTCTCTCTCACGTGCCCTCTCGCTCGCATGCACCCTCTCTCTCTGGCGTGCGCGCGCTCTTTCTCTCTTTCTCGTGCACGCCTTTGGAGTGAGTTTGCACCTGCTGCGCTCTCCCCAAGCCACCCGACTCCCGAGGAGACCTTCAGAGCATAGCTGAGCTTTCCAGCTTGTGGGAATGGGGATCTTGGAGGTGGCGGGATGGTGCCTACTCGCCTTTCTCTTCTGCTCCAGAGGCATCATGGCGAAAGCCAGCCAAGTGTGGGTCTGAGTGGTGTGTGTGTGTGTGGGGGGGGGGGGAGGGTAGAGGTTGGCTGGGGGCGTAATTCCAAAGTGTGGCCTAGGGCACAAAAATGGGTTAATCCAGGCCTGATCTTAAGACAAGTTCATCTGGGGAGATGGGATTTTTCAGATAAATCCCAAGATTCTGTAGAATAGCAATCAAAACAATATTGTTTGGTAATATGAAAACCTGAAACTGTTGTATTCGTCCTCAGGAAATGCCCTGTCACGCCACCAAGATGAGAGGCAACTGAAGGTAGAGGAAACGGCCTCAGAACTTCAGCATGAAAACACGAATTCTCCCAAGGAGAGGCACGTTCTCATCACAAACCACCAAAGGACACAGATGTCCCCAAAGCTTGAGGTGGAACGCTTAAGGGGGTCAGCTCCCAAAACATCATGTCCTCCCAGCCCCATGACTCCAAACTCCATGCTATTCAGGAAGCTCCCCATGACCCCAAAAGAGGTCCACATCTCCAGAGCAGAGCCCCCGATGCTGAATGCAGATAGTCAGGTTTACGAAAGCATCCGGCTGAAGGAAAAAGACTTACGCCCCAAGGATAGCTTGATGGGAACCAACAACGGGAGCCCAAAATCTTCTGCAAGACAAGAATCCAAAGGGTCTGGCAAGATGGATTCGAGGTCTGTAGAGGTCAGCAATATGCTGGAACAGCCAGTCCGGTTGGCAGACCCGTATCGGGAGATACTGCCTGAGATGGAAGCTCCTCTCCAGCCAGTTTTTGATGGAGAAAAAAGACTGAGTGCCTTGTATGCCAAAGTGTGCAAGCGGCCTCAAGCATCTGCCCGGTCTCAGCCACCAAGCCATGGCAAAGCCATGGAGGAAGAAGAAGAAGTCCCACCGCCCATTCCAGAAAAGCATTTCGAGGACCTCTATGAGAGTCTCTGCATAGAGTCAGAGCCACAGGTAAGATGGCTTGAATCTGCGGAATACTCTAACTCCAGCATGGTCAAACTTCGGCCCTCTGGATGTTTTGGACTTCAACTCTTGATAGGCCAGTGGTTCTCAACCTGTGGGTCCCCAGGTGTTTGGGCCTACAACTCCCAGAAATCCCAGCCAATTTACCAGCTGTTAGGATTTTTGGGAGTTGAAGGCCAAAACATCTGGAGACCCACAGGTTGAGAACCACTGTAATAGGCTGTTACGAATTGTGGGCGTTGAAGTCCAGAACACCTGGAGGGCCGAAGTTTGCCCATGCCTCCTCTAGACTCCACTGAATTTCCGGGCAGGATGCTTTTTGTGATCCCTTCCAATGGTGACCCTATTAGAGGCCCAGTTGCCCTCTCTGCCTACCTATAATTCCCTGGGAGAAGAGAACGCATGTCACACTGACTTTAAGTTTGTTGCCTGGACATGTCTTTCCCCCGTCTTGGGACAACAGCCCTGAGCTTGAACTTAGTTCAGTTCCTCTTTGGCTGACTCTGAAAGTGTGATTGAGAGGCTGTAGCGGGAGTCTCCGCCACTTGCGCTGCAGTCAAGGGTTCTTGACGCACCCGTCTTTCATCTGGAATTAAGTGCTTATCCGGAAAACAGTGGCCCATTTGTATTCCTGGGTGGAGCTCAATGAGAGGATATGGCCCAACATATAGTTGGCCCTCTACATTGGCAGATTTGATTATTTCATGGGAATCTCTAGTTCTCACAAACCTTTTAAGACAGTGTTTCTCAACCTTCCTAATGCCGCGACCCCTTAATACAGTTCCTCATGTTGTGGTGACCCCCAACTAAAAAAATATTTTCATTACTACTTCATAACTGTAATTTTGCTACTGTTATGAATCATAGTGTAAATATCTGATATGCAAGATGCATTTCCATTCACTGGACCAAATTTGGCACAAATACCTGATATGCCCAAATTTGAATACTGATGGGGTTGGAGCGTATTGATTTCATCATTTGGGAGTTGCAGTTTCTGGGACTTATAATTCACCTACAATCAAAGGGCATTCTGAACTCCACCAATGATGGAATTGAACCAATCTTGGTATACAAAACATACTTGGAAGGGTTTGGTGGGCATTGACCTTGAGTTTTGGAGTTGTAGTTCACTCACATCCAGAGAGCACTCAAACTATGATGGAGCTGGACCAAACTTGACACAAATACTCAATATGCCTAAATGTGAACATTGATGGAGTTTGGGGAAAACAGACATTGACATTTGGGAGTTGTAGTTGCTGGGATTTATAGTTCACCTACACTCAAAGAGCATTCTGAACCCCACCAATGACAGAATTGGGCCAAACCTCCCACACAGAATCCCCATGACCAACAGAAAATACTTGCAGTATTTTCTGTTGGTCTTAGGTGACCCCTCTGACACCCTCTCACGACCCCCCTAGGCTTCCCGACCCCCAGGTTGAGAAACGCTGTTTTAAGAGATATTTGACAGTGGCCTGGGAGTTTGATTCAGTTTCCTTCTCTGGAAGTTTTTAAACAGAGCTTGGATGGCCATCTGTCAGGAGGGCTTAGATTGTGTCTTCCTGCATGGCAGAAGGGTTGGGATGGATGAGGGGATGCTATGAAATGCAAGTGGAGATGCAGTTTTGATGAGCTCTCTCTTCTCTCTCGATGGCTTGAACAAAGAGCAAACAGAGACCCATCTTTCAGCGTTAGAGCGCCAACATTTTGTGTGGAAGAACCCAGATTCAACCCTTGTATCCTTCACCTTGAAGGTTGTGGATAATACAGATGGAAAAGATCATAATTCAGAAGGTTATGGGGGGACTACAACTCCTCAAAATCCCAGGATGATGGGAGTTGTAGTCCCTCAAAGTAGCACTTCGGGAACGACTGTCCAGTACCCTGGAAAGTTGCTACCCATCACAGAAGGTGATAATAGATTAGATCAGTGTTTCCCAACCTTTTTTGAGCCGTGGCACACTTTTAACATTTAAAAAATCCTGGGGCACACCACCAACCAAAATGACACAAAGTACAGAACGGCTGGGGATGGCGGCCTGCTAACAGCTGCTAAAGTGCCAAAGCTGGGGAGGGGGAGCCATGCCGCGCCATGCCCTGCCCCTCCCGGCTTCAGCTCACAGCTTCTCCAGCCTTGAGGGGCAGTGCCAAGCCAGCGGTGGCAGAGCCAGCACAATGCTGGGACTGCCCCTCAAGGCTGGAGCCAGGTGGAGGGGGCGCCATGCCATGCCATGCCCCCCCCTCCCGGCTTCAGCTCTCCCACAGCTTCTCCAGCCTTGAGGGGCAGTGCCAAGCCAGCGTGGCAGAGCCAGCATGGCTTGGCACTGCCCTCAAGGCTGGAGAAGCTGTGGGAGAGCTGAAGCCGGGGGAGGTGGCGGAGCCATGCCATGCCATGCCCCACCCCCCCCGGCTTCAGCTCTCCCACAGCTTCTCCAGCCTGAGGGGGCAGTGCCAAGCCAGCGGTGGCAAAGCCAGCACAATGCTGGACTGGTGCTGGAGAAGCTGTGGGAGAGCCGAGGCCGGGGGGAGGTGGAGGGGCCGGAGCCATGCCACACCATGCCCTGCCCCCTCCCCGGCTTCAGCTCTCCCACAGCTTCCCCAGCCTTGAGGGGGCAGTGCGAGCGAGGGGCTGGAGTCATGGCCCCCGTCCCTGGCACCGCTCTCCACCATGACTCCCGCCCCTCGCTCACTGAAGCCACACGGAGGAGGAGGAGCATGAGCAGTGGATGGGCTTCAGTGGGTGGGGCTCCTCTGTGCGGCTTCAGCAAGGGAGGGATGAGAGTCATGGCGGGAATCATGGCGGATTGGAGGCTGGCTGGGGAAACGACCGACGGAGGCGGCGCACCGGCCCCTTCTTCTTTTTCTTCGCCCCGGCCCCTTCTCCTCCCCCAAGCAGCAGAAGTTCGGCAGGAGGAGGGGGGAAGGAAGGGGGCAGATAGCTTTTCTCACGGCCAAGCAGGAGGTCTGTCACGGCACACTACTGTGCCGTGTCACAGCGGTTGGGAAACACTGGATTAGAGGAACATCTGAAAGGCATGTTCCTATTGAGGATTGTGATTGAGTGTCACTGTCAGACACTGTAGAGAGGGTCTCAGATGATGTTTGGCTTCTCCGATGACCAATTTCTCTTTTACCAGGGTGGTGACACGTCTCCATTGAAGCCCTGACCAATGGGACATCCAGGAGACAGAGCTCCAAACCAGGCTGGGATCCAGCAGAGGAAGTGTCTTTTGTCACCATGAAAGCTTTACGTGGCACCAAGATGCATTTTCAGGAGCTGGTCTCTCCTTTGTGGTCGATTCCTTGCCTTTTGAATGAAGCGGACTTCAGACTCAACCATGCACTTAGCATGTTGCACTTGCTTTTAGGGAAGGTGTTGCTATGTTAACACATGCTTTTGTCCCCTAAGACTTTCAAGCACATGTTGCGGCAGGTTTTTATGGAAAGGAGACTCGCAACATTAAAAAAAAACACCCACATTCTGCAACTTAAAGGTTCAAAAAGAGCAAGTAACTCGATAATAATTAATAGGCCCAGCAGTGAGTTAGAGAGATGAGAGAGAGATTGAAAGGGAGGGAGATAGGGAAGGAGAGAGGGGGAGGGAGAGAGAGAGATAAAGGAGAGAGAGATTGATTTTGGGAGGACAAAAGAGAGGGAAGGTACAAGAGAAGGGCCCATCGTGGTCTTCATATCTTCCATGTTGGTTGAATGGTGAATCCAGTCTACTGTTTACATGCTTTAACATTGCTGTACTCTCTGCTGGCAGGAATCGGATGATGGCAAGTTTATGATCCTTTGATACCTTGCTCATAAAGTCGTATTCAGGTTTCTCAAATATTGGGAAATGCCTTTCTGGTTTGATATTGGATAGTCAACCCAGGCCCGGATTAGCCCCTTTTGGCACCCTAGGCCACACTTTGGAATTACGCCCCCAAACCAACCTCTACGGCACCCCACCTCCTCCTCGCAGCGCTGCGCGCCCTCCTTCCGTGAGTCAAGGAAGTAGGGCGCGAGGAGGAGGAGGTAGATGGAAGCCCCGCCCCGGAGCCGGCCCGGCCCGGGGCAGGGCTTCCTCCGCCTGCCTCCTCCTCCTCTTCCTGGCGCTCCCTCCTTCATTGAATCAAGGAAGGAGGGCACACGAGGAGGAGGAGGAAGAAGGAAGCTCCGCCCACAGGTGCTGGCAGTGACCCCGGGGGCGGGCTTCCCTCCACCTCCTCTTCGCGGTGCGCCCTCCTTCCTTGACAAGCGGGGGGGGGGGTGATGGCGAGGGGGGCGCCATTCCTTCCTCCCCTGCCCCTCGCAGCGCTCTCCCCGCCCTCCCCCGAGAGAGAGAGAGAGAGTTGGGTTGCGGTTTTGTTTCAACATTTTTTTTGGGTCCGTCTGAATTGCGCCCCCCTTGGCTTGCTCCCCTAGGCCATGGCCTAGGGTGGCCTTATGGGTAATCCGGGTCTGAGTCAACCAAATCTAATATTTAATAGACTAGAGTCATCATAACCTGCAACTATGAAGTCATAACGTGCCACCATAATAATTCTGAAAGCATAACTTGGAACCATGACAGATTCAAGTCATAACATGAAACCATGAACTCATAACTTAGGACCATGATGGATTGATGCCATAATGTGCCACCAAGAAGCTATAAAGTGGAGCAATGGAAGACTGAAGCCATAATGTGCAACCGAAGTAGACTCAAGTCACCACCTGTAACCGTAATATGCAATCAGGATAGATTGAAGTCATAACTTGTAACCATGAACTCATTACTTGCAAACATGAAGCCATAATCTGCAACGATGTTAGATTGATGCAATGACCAGCAACCATGAAGCCATAACTTGCAACCGTGATAGACTGAAGTCATAACCTTCCACCACAAAATCATAATGTGCAACCATGCTAGACTGAAGTCATCACCTGCAACCATGAAACCATAATGTGCAACCATGATACACTGAAGTCATAACTGTAAACTCATAATTCACAAACATGGCCTCATTTGCAAATAAGATAGACTGGTCATAAGGTGCAGCCATGAAGCCATAGCATGCAACCATGTTAGACCAAAGTCATAACTTTCACCCATCAACTCATGATTTACAACCATGATGCCATAATATGCAAGCATGTTAGACTCAAGTGATCACCAGCAACTATGAAACTACAACCAACAACAATGAAGCCATACATGCAACCATGAAGCCATAACTTGTAATCATGATAGACAGAAGTCATAAGTTGTGAACATGAATGCATAACTTGCAGCCATTGAGCCATAACTTGCAACTATGATAGACTTCCACCATGAATCTTCAAGCATGGGATCATCATATACAACCATGATAGATTGAAGTCATATCTTGTAACCATGATCTCATAACTTGCAAACATGCTAGACCAGTCATGCAACCATGGAGCCATAGCATGCAACCATGTTATACCAAAGTTCACCCATCAACTCATGCTTTACAACCATGAAACATAATATGCAAGCTGTTATGATGCACCAGCAAGTCATCACCTGCAACCATGAAGCCATAAGTACAACCATGATAGACTGAAAGTCATAACCATGAACTCATAACTCAGAAACATGAAGCCGTAACTTGCAGACAAGACAGACTGGTCATAAGATGGAACCATGAAGCCATAGCATGCAAACTTGTTGGCTGAAGTCATAACTTACAATCATGAACTAATGACTTACAAATGGAGCCATAATATGCAACCAAGCATGTTAGACTGAAGCCATAAACCATAGCAGCCATGAAACTATAAACCAGCCACCATGAAGCCATAACTTGCAACCGTGATAGACCGAAGTCCTAAGCTTCCACCATGAAATCATAATGTGCAACTATGATGCACTGAAGTCATCACCTGCAACCATGAAGCCATAAAGTACAACCATGATACACTGAAGTCATAACCATGAACTCATAACTCAGAAACATGAAGCCGTAACTTGCAGACAAGACAGACTGGTCATAAGATTGAACCATGAAGCCATAGCATGCAAACTTGTTGGCTGAAGTCATAACTTACAATCATGAACTAATGATTTACAACATAAAGCCATAATATGCAAGCATGTTAGACTGAAGCCATAAACAGCAACCATGAAGCTATAACGTGCAACCATGAAGCCATAACTGGTAATCATGATAGACAGAAGTCATACGTTATAAACGTGGACTCATAACGTGCAAAACCAAAACAAACCAAGAGACATGCGTCTATAATCTCATATAAATCAGAAAGAACAATTGCAAAAATATTTCTGTATTATGTATCAGGACACATGAGTCGTGCCACAACAGCCTGGTAGGCTGTATGGATCATATAAACACACTGAAAGACGTAGGATGTCAATTTACAAATAACCAAAATTTCCTCAAAATACACGTATCAATAGCCAGTCCATTGCATGCTTAATTCCATTAAGTGCATTGGAAGTTCCAAAAAGCCATGCGCCACAGTCCAGAAGCGGGCGCTCTCACGTGGCTTGGGCAAACCATGTGTCCGGAAAGAGGATGATCACAGTAATCCATGAGGGCAATGTATCCCTGTACTCATGCACAGGTAAATAAATATAGCCTTCCAGCCATTGAGGCTATATACAGAAGATATATGCACATTAGCATATTTATTTACCTGTGCATGAGGCTTGTTTATTCTTGGTAACAACGAAGGGATACTAACCAGCCATTGAGGCGATATACAGAGTACAGCTTGCCCTCAAGGATGACCGCGATCATCCTCTTTCCAGACACATGGTTTGCCCAAGCCACGCAAGAGTGCCCACTACTCCCGCGAGACTCTGTGCGTCATTGGAGACGCTTCTGGACTGTGGCGCATGGATTTTTGGGACTTCCAATGCACTCAGTGGAATTAAGCGTGCAATGGACTAGCTATTGATACATGTATTTTGAGGAAATTGTGGTTATTTGTAAATTGACATTGTGTGTCTTTCAGTGTGTTTATATGATCCATACAGCCTACCAGGCTGTTGTGGCACAACTCACGTGTCCTGATACATAATACAGAAATATTTTTGCAATTGTTCTGTCTGATTTATATGAGATTATAGACGCATGTCTCTTGGTTTGTTTTGGTTTCGCTGTTAAGCAGCACTTCCCTTTGTTTACCATGACTCATAACGTGCAGCCATGATAGGCTGAAGTCATAACCTTCCACCATGAACCTTCAACCATGGAATCATCATGTGCAACCATGATAGATTGAAGTCATAGCTTAGAACCATGAGAGCTTGAACTATGGACTGGAATTGTAGACCAGGCCTACGGATACGTTGCCTGGATTTACACATGTGTGATGCATCCATATTCACAATCCCTACATATTCATGATTGTGACACTTTGGTCATATTTATGCTCTCCCCTACTCTACTGGGCATCAGCCATATGGAGCATGGCTAATGTTAGATAGAGTAAGTTTGCCAGACTCAGACCAAGGGAAGCTATTTACTTACACAACCAAGTTACAACTAAGTGGCAGATGTATAATCTTAGCCGTTATCTTCAAAAGAGAAGTGAAAGTTCAATATCGGAAAGCTGAATGATGTATGATTGTGGCGTCCATATCTATACAGGGATATCCTTGTCAATCAAAGTAAATTGGGGTGGCCCGGTTGGGTGAAGCATGAATCCTGTCTCACTGGGGAAGCCATGCTACGCTTTCTGGTAATTTGCTCTTCCTTTGTTTTCAGTCTGTAAAACTGGGCATAATAGAGGTTTGGCGCACCGGGGCATGAATGCGATTTATGAGTTCAGCCATATTTTTATTGATAAGATTTTACTTGAAAGAGGTTTGTCCGCGAGAGTTTCCCAGTGGATTGTTTCCATAAATAAAGTATTTTTTTAAAGATACTGAATGCGCAATTTTTGAGAACGGTTCACAGACATTGGCTTCCTTATGCTCATATTCTTAAATCATGAGACGTATTATTTTCCATAATATTCCAACGTCGTCCTGGGTTCACCATTAAAATATCATGGTTGGAATTCTGCAAAATAATAATAATAATAATAATATCAGACATGCCCTTTTTCTCTAATGCCGAGTGTCCACATTGAGGGCCAAGCTGTAGAAGGCTTTATTTGAGAGAGATAAAGCAGTGTATTATTATTAATAATAATAATATCAGACATGCATGAGAAGCAGGGTACGCATGAAATGTACATGCACGTGAGAACTTCAGCTGCTCATCCAGGGGACATTCGATTGCAAAGTGTTGCCATTCAACACAGGTTTGCTTTGCCCCATTGATTCCTAAATACAGAGACAGGAATTTACATGATATGATCCTGCTCTCTCAGCCATTAATACATTTTCATGAATTTTAAGTTGATTGAACTGTAAAGATAGTTTTAGTTATTTTTAAATGCTAGATAGATGGGTGGATAGAGGGATGGAGATGATTGAGAGATGGCAGGCAGGCAGAGTTGGTAGAGATGACAGATAGATGATTGATTGCTAGGAATGATAGATAGATAGATAGATAGATAGATAGATAGATAGATAGACAGAGAGCTAGCTAGCGAGAGAGTGGGGGACATGTAGATGATTGATAGGGATGATGAATGGATGGATGGATGGATAGATATGGTAGAGATAGAGATGACGGATAGATGATTGATAGCAATGATGGATACTTACAGTATAAAGATAGATACTGTAGATAGATAGATAGATAGATAGATAGATAGATAGGATCATTAGATATATATGGTAGAAAAAGGGATGACAGATGATTGTTTGCTAGGAATGATAGATGGATGGATGGATGACAGGTAGATGATTGATAGGGATGATGGCTGGATGGATGGATAGATGGATAGATAGATTAGTAGAGATAGAGATGACAGATAGATGATTGATAGCAATGATAGATGGATACAGATAAAGATAGATACTGTAGATAGATAGATACATAGATACATAGATAAATAGTATAGTTAGATATATATGGTAGAAAAAGAGATGACAGATATATGATTGTTTGCTAGGAATGATAGATGGATGGATGACAGGTAGATGATTGATAGGGATGGATGGATGGATGGATGGATATGGTGGAGATTGAGATAATATGTAGATGATTGACTGATATCAATGACAGATGGATACAGATAAAGATAGATAGATACTGTAGATAGATAGATAGATAGATAGATAGGCCAGGATAGGATAGAGATATATGGTAAAAACAGAGATAACAAATAGATGATTGATATCTAGGAATGATAGATAAATGGATGGATGGATGACAGGTAGATTATTGATAGGTTTGTTGTATGGATGGATGGATAGATAGATAGATAGATATGGTAGAGATCGAGATGATAGGACTGAGCAATTGTTAGATAGATGGATACAGATAAAGATAGATATTGTAGGTAGGTAGGTAGATAGGATAGTTAGATATATATATATATATATATATATATATATATATATATATAGTAGAAATAGAGATGACAGATAGATGATTGATTGATAGAGATGATAGATAGGGACACAGATATGGATATAAATGAATTTTTAAATAATTTTAAATCTGTTTAATCTGTTTGCTAAAGTAAACCTATCATTGGGTTAGATAAGTGATAGACACATAGAGAGATAGAAAGAGAAATGATACATTCCTAAATAGGTGATGGATAGACAGATATGATGGGGAGAGAGAGGGAGAGATGACAGATGATATATTAATAGGAGGGAGGGAGGGAGAGAGAATTGATATAGATAGGGATATGAATGAAATGTTTAGTAAGTATTTGATCAGATTGTTGTTGTTGTTGTGTTCCTTTCTGACGTCTAGCACGACTAAAGTGAGCATCTCATGGGGTTTTCTGGACAATATTTGTTCAGAGGGGATTGTTAACAACAACAACAACAACAGCAACAGAAGGGAGGAGAGGCAGTTGCAGTAGTCATTACTCTCGTCTTCTGGGTGAGGTTTGTATCACACATGTCCATCTCAATTGGTGGCGGTTCCCTTGGCCCTGTGTTGCCCATCCCCTGACACCCCCGGCATCAATGGGCGCATTGTCTCCTGCCCTAATTCCCTCTTCTTCCTCCTCCCCACTTCTCCCTCTCTCTCTTGGAGAGCAACAAAGGCCGGCTATATCTTCATGGTCGGGCTTGTTGGCCGGGTGGGAAACAAAGGAAAGCCATTCAGAATTAGGACTCTGGGGGGAGTCCAGATGTTGCCGCCTTTTGTCCCAGGCCCTGCTGCCGTTGAGAGGAAAGGCTTCATGGACAGCAGTTGCGGGCAGAACCAAAACTGGGATGGAATTGACAAACTGGAAGGGGCCCCCAGAGGCCATCTAGTCCAACCGCCTGGCATATAAGGCCTCCATCAGATAATGAGCGGAGCCCATCACCTTCCGAAGCAGCCTATTCCACACTGCTGCTGTTTCCAGTCAAGACATCTTTCCTTGGAATATCTTTCCTTGGGATTTGAATACATTGGTTACATATCATTCTAGCTTCTGGAACAGCAGGAAACCAAATAGCCTCCACATTCCACGCAGCATGCTTTGAGATGTTTCAAGATGGCCACCATGCCTTGACTTTGTTTTGTGGCCATTGAGTTGGAAGAGACCCCAAGGGCCATCTAGTCCAACTTCCTTCTGCCTTGTAAGAATACACAATCCTAGAATCATAGAGTTGGAAGAGGCCACAAGGGCCATCTAGTCCAACCCCATTCTGTCCTGCAGAAAAAGCACAAAGTATTTATCTGTATCTGTATATATATTCTGTATATATAATAAAATAGAATGTTTGTATGTTTGTATGTATGTATGTATGTGGCAGCTTTCTTATTGGTTGCCACTGTGGGATTATTTGCATAAAGGACTTTGATTGGCCAGCCTCAGAACTCCAACATTCTAAGGCAGCAGACAGAGGAGATTGGTTGCCACTGAGGGAGTATTTGCATAAAGGACTCTGATTGGCCAGCATCCAAGAATACAAGCCTCAACATTCAAGCAACATGATTGGTTGCCACTGTGGGAGAATTTGCATAAGTTACTGACTGGCCATCTATATTCCAACAGTCTAAGGTGTTCCCTCACTTATTGCGGGGTTTACGTTCCAGGACCTCCCGCAATGAGTGAAAAACCGCAATGTAGGGACGCTATATTTATTTTAATATTTATACATTATTTTAGTAGTTATACACTATTTTAAGTCTTTATACACTTAAAATAAAGTGAAGGAAAGGAAGGAAAGGTCATTCGAGACTTCAGGGAGGGAGGACTGAAGTGGGAAAGCGCCTTGGAAAGTGGCAGCGGCAAAAACCCGCAAAAAAACAGCTAAAATATCGCAATATACAAGGGTTGAATGAAAAGTAATGCCTCCACCTTCGTAACTCCTCAATAGATGGCAGTACTGGTATGTGGCAGGTACTGGCTTGTTCAGTAGACTCTCCTCTACAGGAAAATAGGGTTTATACGAGGGTTGAATGAAAAGTAATGCCTCCACTTTTGTAACTCCTCAACAGATAGCAGTACTGCTATGCGGCAGGTACTGGCTTGTTCAGTAGACATCTCCTCTACAGGAAAATAGGGTTTATATGAGGGTTGAATGAAAAGTAATGCCTCCACCTTCGTAACTCCTCAACAGATGGCAGTACTGGTATGCGGCAGGTACTGGCTTGTTCAGTAGACTCTCCTCTGCAGTTCCATTTTGGTGGGAAGCCTTAGCATTGAACTGTTGTGTTCTTAAAGTGTGAAGTGTGGAACTCTGCGCAGATGATCAGTCAATACGACTTAAGCAACGTGCAGTCATTGAATTCTTGACAGCAGAAGGTGTCATCCCAAAGGAGATTCCTCAGAGAATGCAAGCTGTTTATGGTGATTGTGTTGATGTGAGTACTGTGCGTTGTTGAGCGAGTAAGTTTAAAGATGTTGAGGTGGGAACAATTGACTTGCATGACAAACAAAGAGTTGGATGTCCTGTGACATCAACCACCGAGTTCCACAGCAAAAGGTTGACAGATCGATTCAAGGCGATCGTTGTATCACCCAGAGAGAAATTTCAAGCATAATCTGCATTTCACAAGAATGTGTGGGTCACATTATCACTTTGCTTGGCTATCGGAAGATCTGTGCACGATGGGTACACAGCAGAACTTCAGAGACTGGATCTCACCACCGTATAGCATCCTCCATACAGTCCAGATTTAGTACCGTCTGACTCCCATCTGTTCCCAATAATGAAAGAAAATCTGCGGGGATATCATTATGCTTCTGATGAAGACGCTGAGAGAATGTTGAGACGCTGGTTGCGAAAACAGAGTGTCGACTTCTTCCGTGACGGCTTCGAAAAACTTGTTCATTGTTGGCAGAAATGTATCCAATTGTCTGGCAATTATGTGGAAAAAGTGAATAGTGGTAGTTAAAGGGCACATTTTAAGGATTATTCCTGCATTTGATTTATTAAAATATTCTCATCCAAACCCAAGTAAAGAAGGAGGAGGCATTACTTTTCATTCAACCCTCGTATATTTTAAATGAATATTTATTGAAAACTGCAAAACAGCGACTCTGTTGAAAGTGAACCGCGAGGTAGCCAGGGAACACTGTACTCCGAGGATTTGGGCCTGGTTGGGTCCGTCGGAATGCTCGTAAGATCAAAACGAATTCGGATTAAATTCACTTTTGAAGTGGTTTCGAAGCGATGTAAGCAACCCGGAAATGAATTTGTTCCAGTTCTGAGGCGGAGAGATGTGAATTTGCCATTTTGAAACCACCGCTGCCATTTTCGGAAAGGAATTGGCGGGTTTCCCTTCCCTGGCCTTCACTTCTGTGTGCGGCTCTCGTCCCAGTTCTGAGGTGGAGGGAAGGACCTCCGCGTCCAAACTGGGTATCTTTCTTACTGTGCATGCGTGTCTGCCATTAACAAAGCCATTCCAAAATTTTGAAATTTTCCCGAATAAATTTCGAAATTTTTCTGGAAAATTTCAGAAGGCATTCAGATTCAAAGCGTCAGCACCCCCTACATCCGGACAGGCCAGGATTTACCCATAAGGCCAACCTAGACCATGGCCTAGGGGTGCAAGCCAAAGGGGGGCGCAGATCACAGACCAAAAAAAATAATGTTGAAACAAATAAAAATGCAACGCGCATGGAGATGAGGAAGGAAGGATACCAGAGGTCCTCCTTTTCGGCGCCAACCCTGCCCCTTCCTGAATACCAGCTCTTGCCTCTGCTATTGTTGCGCAAACGGCGCATGCACAAGGGCTCTTGACACTGGTGTCGACGTCGACAGGAGGAACAATTAACTCCCTCGATGCCGACAGCATCCACTTGCTGGCTCCTTCAGTGCAAGTACAGGAAACTCCATTGCGCAGTCCCTAACACCATGAAAGCTGGTATTCCTCCTCCAACACAAGGAGGAGACTTCTCCTTACTGGAGAGACAAGCGCAACTGCCGGCTACGGCACATGCGCAAACCCCAGTACAGGAGAGAAGCCCAATGCGACAAGCCCCGGTATCGAGGAGAAGCCCGGCATTGGTACAGCTGCTGACTACAACGCATGCGCAATCCCCGATACCGGGTAGGAGCCAAGTGCCTCAAGCCCCCGGCATCGGGAGGCTCCCCATGCCTGCATCCATAGTGCCTGCCGAGAGGGGAAACTCCTGTGGCGGACCTAGTGGGGCCACACCGGGAGAGCTGGATGCGAGGCTCTAAAGGGGACGAGCAGGTGAAAGGATGGGGGGGGGGTGCGGTAGAGGTTGGCTTAAAGGGGGTGTAATTCCGAAAGTGTGGCCTAGGGCGCAAACAGGTGTTAATCCGGACCTGCATCTGGAACGAGTTTTGAACCATTTTTTTTCTCAACCAGGTTTACTAGGACTCCATAACATTGAGCCATGGCAGTTAAAGTGGCGCCAAACTGTATTAATTGTACAGTGTGGGCACGTTCTTTATGAATTGAACTTTGGGTGGAAAGAAACACGGTTTCCCCTTGCGATGCAAAGCCAACCCACCCGGTTGGGAGGTCAGCCATGCAAAAGATAATGAAGGCCTCCCTTTGCCTCTGAGGAGCGGCCACATGGCGGAAAGGGAGAGCGGTTGCTCAGAACAGATGCCCTCTGTGAGTCTTCTCTCCCTCCACGGTTCACTGCCTCGGACTTCAGCCGCAATCTGCCCTTTCCTATTGAATAATTGCCTGGATTTGAGGGGACGGATTATGCTCAATTAGTGTGCGGTTATATCCGCATGCAGGGTGTATGTGTGTGTGTGTACGTGTGCTCCAGCAATGCTGGCCATGTTTGCCATGCGCCCTTTCCACATGGCAGGCGCTGTCACATCGGATGACCGGCACGGCTGCGGCTTTTAAAGAGGCAGAAGAACCCACCATCGTTTTTGAGTTCTAATGTCAAACTACAAATCCTAGAATAATACTGGACAATGCATTTTGAGAAGAATATGGATCGGCTGGAAGGCATCCAGAGGAAGGTGACCAAAGTTTACATGCTGATCTGTTGTATTGAGTCTGATCAATTCCCTCTTGAGTAGTGGTTCTAAACCTTCCTAATGCCGCAACCCCTTAATCCAGTTCCACATGTTGTGGTGACCCCTAACCATAAAATTATTGTCGTTGCTACTACGTAACCGGGTTGTGACGCAGCTGCATTAAAATCATTACTGACTGAAAAGTCATGAGTTCAAAGCCAGCCCAGGTCGGAGGAAGCTCCCAACCATTTGTCTAGCTTGATGTTGACCTTTGCAGCTTGAAAGTATCTCTCAAGTAGGAAATTTAGGTACTGCTTAACTAATTTACAACGCCATAAAACTCTCCTGCAGCATGCAAAAGAATGAGGAAGTACTCCATCGGTGTCACAAGTGGATGGTGAAGCGACAGCTCCCCCGGTGGCCGGAATTCAAAAAGCATACCCTCATGAAGCTGGAAAGTTAAATAGCCTACGTGTGTCTGTCTATATACTATGTTGTGTGTCTATGGCATTGGATGCTTGCCATGTATATGTGCATTGTGATCCACCCTGAGTCCCCTGCGGGGTGAGAAGGGCGGAATATAAATACTGTAAATAAATACATAAATAAACAATAAATAAATAAACAACTGTAACTTTGCTACTGTTATTAATCATAATATAAATATTTGATATGCAGGATGTTTTTTTTATTCACTGGACCAAATTTGGCACAAACACCTGATATGTCCAAATTTGAATACTGGTGCGGTTGAGGGGGGATTGATTACAGATAACTCAAACAGGCTGTATTACTTAAATAATGAGTTATTTGCACTCAGACACTTTACTTTGCTCCCCAAAGGATAAAAAAATACTTTACAGTCTCTAGTTCAGGGGTCAAGAACCTTTTTGATTCAGAATTTCCAAAATATTGGGAAATTTATTTCAGTGAGAGCCAAATAATATATTTTAAGACTGTATTCAACTAAATGTGAGTATATACATACATACTATGAGAAAAGGATTCCCCCGGCAGAATGACAGGACGCTTCAGACCTGGCTCTGCAAAAGAGGAAGGAAGAGGCAGAATGGAGGAAAGAAGGAAGGGGAGAGATGGAGAGAAAAGGAAGGAGAGAAGGAAAGGGTGAAGGGGAGAAAGGAAGGAAGGAAGAGGAAGGAATGAAGAGGGAGGGAGGAAAGAAGGTAGGGAGAGAGGGAGGAAAAAGAATGAAAGAAAAAGACAGTGGAAAAGCAAGGAAGAGGAAGGAAGGAAGGAAGGAAGGAAGGAAGGAAGGGAAGGAAGGAAGGAAGGGGGAGGAGGGTGCGGGGCCAAGGTGGGCCTTGGCGTCGACGTCGGCAAGGTAGTCCCTCCGGAAGGTGTCAAAGAGGCAGCAGGTCTTGAGCTGCCCGATGCTGAGTGCGATGAGTTGGGTGTCCCCTGGGGGAAGCGAGGCCAGGTCGGTGGCGTCAGGGCCAGATCCGCCTCTGCTGCCTCACCCGAGGCCCATGGCGAAGGACGAAGAGGAAGATGAAGATGAGGTGCCGCTGCCAGGCTCCGCCACCCCCGGCGAAGAGGGCACAGGACCCCAAAAGCAGTGGGGGATGAGGATGGGGCGTAATGACAGCGCAGAAGCGGCAGTTGCAGTGCATGTGCGTCACTCCTCCCCCCCCCCCCCGGCTGCATGCTGGGAAACCGAGGCCTGGGCTGTTCTGGAGAGCCAGATGCAATCATGAAAAGAGCCACATCTGGCTCCCAAGCCATAGGTTCCCTATCCCTGCTCTAGTTGCTTGGATCCTGGAAGCTTCAGCCGGATGGCTCTCCAAGTCCTCTCTGACTTTGTGGTCTCGAGGTAAGGACACTCGAGACCCTAGCCAGCTGGCCTATGCTGAAGGTATGGGACCTTCCTCTGAATGCCAGCCGACTAGTTTGAAGGTGCCTGGGTCTCCTCAGAGCTACCCAACCGTCCGGTATGTTGGGCTTTCCGCATGAGACCCAGGGAATGTCTTTGTTTTGTGTTGAGAGATGGCTTGACCAAGGCTGACCCTGGCAAACCTTCAGACATGTCCTCTTCTGGAGGGATCCAGGAAAGCTCTGAAAGGAAATGGCTAGATTTCCAAGTCCCTGGGAAAAGGGGCGGAACTAACTCAATTGGGCTCTGTTAAACAATGATTGACATGTGTTAGGGACCAATCAATGCAACCAAACCTTTGCAAGCAGTGAAAAACTAAACAGGATTGCAGAAACACAATAATAGTGCAAAACCTTATAAACTCAATGTTTCCCGTGCAAGTGGCGCTTGCTGCGCCGTCACAGAAATGCATGCATGTTTCCATATTATTCTTTGCCAGCAAGTGATTCCATTCTTTGATCAGACTGCAGGAATTGCTAGGTTAAGCTTTGGTTGATGCAAACACGGATCCGCCTTAGAATAGTTTTAAGCAACGTGGAAACATGCAGATATTTGCTTAGCCAACTCTGCTGTGTTGCGAATCCCAGTCTCTCAATCTCTCTCGCAAACATTAACATACTTAGTAAGTTCTTGGCAAGATGCACATGTTCTGCAGTGTCGCTTATCAGTGCATTCTTCCTGTGTTTACTTTTTCAGAGCTAACAGAGTCAGGAAGGGAAGCCAAACGGAGCCTTCAAGCATTAGGGCCAGCCCTCCGTATCCGCAGATTATTGCAGATTCAACTATCCATGGCTTGAAATATATCATTGCAAACTTTTTGCCATTTATATCAGGGATATATCTTAATATGCTACTGCACCTAACGGGACTTGGCTATCCATGGTGCATGCACAATGTGGAATCGATGCGATTTACTGCCACGGATTTGTAGTTTGGAGAGCCACCAGCATTCGTTGGCATAGAAACCAAATGGACCTTGTACAACTACAACTTAAAGTGTTGTCAAGCTGCATTAATTCCACAGTGTAGCTGCACCCCCAGATTGTGAGGAACAGCAAAAGAAACAAAACCGCTCTTCCAGACCTTGCCGTAAAACCATGTCTGGGAGGTTTCCTGGCTTGCTGCGTTATCGACTTGTCCTTATCAACTGTTTATTCATTTACAACTCAACGGCCTGATAAAAGTTTGGAATTTCAACCCCATTCAGGTTTTCCATTGCTCAAAGCCTTGGCTCACCACTGCTGTGAGCAAGCGCATGGACAAACGCACAAAAGAGCTCCGGTTCTAAGCAAATGCATCCGCATGGGGCCTTTTGTAGCAAACTTTGTTCCTAGTTTGAATGCGTTATTTCCTGGTTGATTGTGTGCTACTTACTTTGAAAGTAGTTGTTCTACTCCAGAAACTTTGTTTTCATGGCTGCCATTTTAACCTTTTTTCAGGCCCGGATTACCCATAAGGCCAACCTAGGCCATGGCCTAGGGGTGCAAGCTGAGGGCGGCGCAGAATCACGGACCAAAATTAAAAAAATGTTGATACAAATAAAAACGCCGTGGCTGGCCCCTGGGGTCTCTCCCAATTCAGCGGCACGCGCCCCACAGGGACGCCCCCGGCCGCTCTGCGCACGCCTGTTTCCCTCCCTCCCTGTGGTCCTTCCCATCTGCAGGAGCAGACGGGGAGCCTGCCTTCCGAGCGAGCGAGCGAGCGAGAGAGTGAGCGAGACCCGTGTGCGCCCCCTGCTCCCTCCCCACACCTTCGCCTCTCTCCTCCTTTCATTGCAGAGCCAGAAATAGCCAAAATGGGCGGGTGGGTGGGTGAGTGGGCTAGCTTCCTAGCCATTCGGGAGGGTCCCTTTTCGGTTGCCTCAGTTTCCCCGGCCATGCCGATGGAGAGAGAGAAAGAGAGGAGGGGCCGTGGGCGGTGAAGGTGGCACCACCGGCCGCTTTGACAGCGTGTCTTTTTCCTCCCCCGTTTCCTCTCGCTATTCCCCCCGCCCCCTTTTCCTCCTCCTCCTCTTGCCCCCTCTCTCCCCCACCCTGTCCTCCCCACTCCCCTCCCTTTGGTTCTTTCTTCTCCCTCCGCGCTTCAGAGGCTGGCCTTTAAAATGCTTTCCTCGAGACGGCCCGGCCCGGCCCCTGGCTCTCGGCTGCCCGGGACACTCTGCTTCCGCCTGGCCATGGGAAGCGCCTGCCGGAGCCTCCTGGTGGCCTTGGCCTTCCTGCTCTGCTGCCCAGTGTGTAAGGAGGGGGCCCAGCCCTTTCCTGGGGGGAGGGGGGCGTGCGGTAGAGGTTGGCTTAAAGAGGGCGTAATTCCAAAGTGTGGCCTAGGGCGCAAAAAGGTGTTAATCCGGGCCTGCCTTTTTTATTTCCTTTGAAAATACATTCTCCTATTGCAGTGTTTCCCAACCAGTGTGCCGTGAGCGATCATCAGGTGTGCTGTGGAAAATGGGAACCTCCAATACCCTTTCTTCCCCCTCCTGCCAAACACTTTTTCTTCTCCACTCGGGCTCCCTTCTTCCCAGCCTCGCTCTGCTCACTTTGCTCTGGGGCGAGTCTGCTCAGTAGCGCCAGCATGGGTCATGTCTTCCTCCCTCCCCCCTCCCCTCCTGAACACGCTCACGCTGCCCCCTCAGATCAAAATGGTGACAGAAGTGGCAGTGTAGAAGAAAAAGTAAGTGTTTGGCAGGAGGGGGAAGAAAGGGCGCGAAGGGGAAGGGGAGGAAGAGGTCTCTGTCGAAAGCTGGCTTGGCAAACTTGGACCTTCCATGTGTTTTGGATTCCAACTCCCACCATTCCTAGCAGCCTCAGGCCCTTTTCCTTTTCCCCCCCAGCCACTTAAGCAGGAAAGGGGCCTCAGGCTGTTAGGAATGGTGGGAGTTAAAGTCCAAAGCACCCAGAGGGCCAAAGTTTTCCCATGCCTGTTTTAGGGACCTTAAAGTGGTGAGCCTCCTTCCAACATTGTGATTCTGGATAGAAAACAAACAACAACATAACATAACATTGTTTGAGTCCACAGTGCTCTCTGGGTGTAGGTGAACTACAACTTCCAAACTCAAGGTCAATTCCCAAGCAAACCCTTTCAGTACTTTCTGGTGGTAATGAGAGTTCAATATGCCAAGTTTGGTTCAATTCCTTTGTCGCAAGAGTTCAGGATGCTCTTTGATTGTGTGTTAACTATAAATCCCAGAAACTCCCCCAAATGTCAAGGTCTATTTTCCCCAAACCCCATCTGTGTTCACATTTGGGCATATTGAGTATTCATGCCAAGTTTGGTCCTGATCCAACATTGTTTGAGTCCACAGTGCTCTCTGGATATAGGTGAACTACAACTCCAAAACCCAAGGTCAATGCCCACCAAACTCTTATAGTATTTCCTCATGGTTATGGGAGTTCTGTGTGGGAAGTTTGTGTCTTTCTGCCATTCATGCCAGGATATATCTATGTTGTGTTCATCGAAACAGGCCCAGGTTTCACACTGAATGTATAAATACATTTTAAAAACATATTAACTATATGTATTGCTGTGTTAGAGTGTCATTTTGTGTCATTTTGGTTGGTGGTGTGCCCCAGGATTGTGTAAATGTAAAAAATGTGCTGCGGCTCAAAAAAGGTTGAAAAACACTGTCCTATTGTACTGTTTTTGATATGGCTTTGTTAATGGCACATACACGCATGCGCAGTAAGAAAGAAACAGCACTGGTTAAACACCCAGTTTGGACACTGATGTCCTTCCCTCCGCACAGGCTCTGCCCCCACCCCAGGCTCCGCCCTGCCCCCGGCTCCGCCCCTGCCTCCTCGCCTAAAGCCACCATGCCGGCCTAAAAAGGGCGATTTCAGCCGCTTCTGAGGCCAGCATGACGGCTCCCCGCGAGATCGGCTCCGGGGGTGGGGCTTTCCTTCCTCCTCCTCACTCCGCCGTGGGCGGAGCGGGGTCGGAGCCAGGGGCGGGGCGGAGCCAGGGCGGGGGCAGAGCCTTTTAGCCGAGGAGAGCAAAGGGGGGGGGCAGCAAGGCGGCCGTGGATGGCGCTTTTGCCGCCCGCAAGATATGCACTTTTTTTCTTTGAAAATTCTTTGAATTTTATTTGAATTTTTTATAAACTTTTTGGGGGGGCCCGGATCTGCTGCCCCCCCCCATGACTGCCGCCCTAGGTCATGGCCTAGGGTGGCCTTATGGGTAATCCGGGCCTGCCTCCGCATCAGAACTGGGACAAGAGCCATGTGCGGCTCTCGCCCCAGGACTCTTGGAGTCCTCGTTCAGTGCTCAAGTTAGTACACCACGTTAAGCCTCCAAGGAAGAGCAGTTGCACCTCAGCTGTTGGAAGGAGCGGATTCCCATCTTAGAACCTCCCAAGTCTAGAACCAGAACTTTTCTAAGAGCATGGGATGCTATCTTATATTGAATCTTGGTCCATCTAGATCAGGCATGGGCAAACTTGGGCCCTCCAGGTGTTTTGGACTTCAACTCCCACAATTCCTAACAGCCGGTAGGCTGTTAGGAATTGTGGGAGTTGAAGTCCAAAACACTTGGAGGGCTGACGTTTACCGATGCCTGATCTAGATTCTCATTCTCTGCTAGTCTTGAAGGTTGTCCAGACCCGGTTGCTAATTCCTCCTGGAGAGAAGGAATGCGGAAGGCTCTCTCCTCTGGCCTGATTTCTTTGGACTCCGTCTTGCTCCTGAGCATTCCTTGGCTCTTGCTTCTGGCTGTGCGCCTTGGGCCTCATTCCCAAGCGAAACTCCCAAAGCATGTGATGGCTGACAGTTGCCTTCACTGTCCCTGGGAAAATGGGACCGGTCCTTCATTATGTCACCTATATGTTTCTGGGAAAAACACCTCCAAAGGAGGCCAAAGGAGATGTTAAGACACCATGAAAGAACCCAAGTCCCATAATAAATCGTTCCGGGAAAATGTTTAGTCTGGCGAAGGGAAGACTGAGATATGATAAGTATCTTTAAGTATGAGGGCGGGTCAATAAGTCAGTGACTTTTTGAATGAAACACAGGTTTTTGGATTTAAAAAATCATTTTATTTTTCAACGTCGTCTCCTTTGAGCTCTATACACTTTGTCCAACGTTTCTCCAATTTTTTTTAATCCCTTCCAAAAAAAAATAAAATTTGTCGAGGTCATGAAAATAGGTATTTGTTTGTGAGATGATTTCATTGTTGGAGTCAAATCTCTTTCCGCCGAGCCATTTCTTCAGGTTTGGAAACAAGAAATAGTCACTCAGGGCTAAATCCGGAGAATAGGGCGGATGAGGGAGCAATTCGTATCCCAATTCATGGATTGTTGCCATGGCACCCTTGCATTGTTCTGGTGCAAAAGAACTTTTTTTCTTGGTCAAATGCGGTCTCTCACCCCCCCCCCCCCAATCGTCATTAAATCAACCCATTTAATTGGCATAATATTCGCCATTGATTGTTTTACCCTTTTGAAGGTAGTCAATGTGGATTATACCGCATGCATCCCAAAAAACTGTTGTCATGACTTTATTGGCTGACAAACCCACCTTGGCCTTCTTTGGCGCCAATTCACCCCGAGAAACCCACTGTTTCGACTGCTGTTCGGTCTCTGGTATGTTGTGGTAGATCCACGTTTCGTCCACAGTTACGAAACAACGCAAAAACACGTCCATATTGCGGTTGAACAACGCCAAACACTCCAGCAAAATTGTCACACGATTGCATTTGTGGTCGATTGTGAGCTAACGCGGCACCCATCTTGAGGAAAGCTTTCTCATACCCAAGTGATCATTTAAAATGGAAACCACTGAGCCATGTGAGATGCCTATGGCTTCCACAATCTCTCGCACTTTCAATCTCCGATCAGCCAACACCATATCGTGAATTTTTTCAATTGTTTCAGGTGTAGAGACCTCAACTGGGCGTCCAGAACATTCGGCATCTTCCGTGCTTGTACGGCCACAACGAAATTCAGTAAACCACTTTTATACCATTGAAATTGATGGTGCAGAGTCCCCATAGTATTTATCAAGCTTAGCCTTGGTTTGAGTGTGCTTATTGAGCACACGAAATTCACTTTTTTCCATTTTCTCCTCAAATCAGGCGGTAGGCTGCTATCAATGGCTGTCAAACACAAACTAAATGACGCAGCTTGTTCAAATTTTGACAGGAGTCAACTGACAGGTGCCTGGTGACAGGAGCAGTCTTGCTCTTTCAGTTAAGAGGCGGGAAATTTAAAAAGTCACGGACTTATTGACCCTCCCTCGTATCTGAAGCATCTTCACATGAAAAATTGAGAATGCTTCATTTTGATTGCTCAAAAATTGCCTCAAAATTGCTTCAAAAGCGGATTTAATCCAAATTCATTCCGATTTTACAAACACTCCGACGAACCTACCCAGGCCTAGTGGCCATCCATCAGGAGCGCTTGGATGGTGTCTTCTTACATGGCAGAATGGAGTTAAACTGGAGGGCCTTGGGGGTCTCTTCCAACTCTAGGATCCCATTAAGTTGCATATTCAGATATGTAACCGATTCTCCATCTCCTGGAGTAGCTGCTGCCTACCTAGTACAGGGGTCAGGAAGATGTTTACAATGTGGCAAGAGTGCCATTATTATTATTATTATTATTATTATTATTACACTTTATTTATATTCCGCTCTTCTCACCCCGAAGGGGACTCAGAGCAGATTACAGGTACACGTACTTAGCAGACAATCCCTGCCGTTTCCACATACAACATATAGACGAACAGAGGCAAACTCTGGCCACCAGGGGGAGCTGACACACTCCTCATCTCTCAGCGTTCCCAGCATCCCTTGTTGTTCCTTCCGCATTCCTCAGCGTTCCTGGAGTTCTTTAATGGCCTCATACTTCAGTCAAAATTTGCCTCCCCACTTAATGTGGTACCTTAATCTCCTACTTGACAGATGCAACTGTCTTTCGGGCTGCAAAGGTCGACAGCAGGCTACACTTAAAGGTCGAGCACCCACCTCGACCCGGGCAGGCCTCAAACTCATAACCTACTGGTCAGAGAGATCTTATGTAGCTGACACTTAGCCAGCTGCGCCACATTCCCGGTGCCATGGTTGCGATTAAAGAGCATTAATGAATAAGAAGCAGTTACAGGTCTGTGACCCAATGTTTCCGAAACTCTGGCCTTCCAGTTTTTTTGGACTTCAAGTCTAGGAATCCCCAATTGTTGGCTAAAACAGCCAAGCCCAAAACATCTGGAGGAAATAAGTTTGGGAATCAAATGCTTGGTTATCGGTACAACAACATGTATTTAAGAGGGCACAATATCTAACACACCAGCTCCCTAAGTATTTAAGGCTCACCATGACTAGGGCAAGATTTGAGCAGATGGAGACAATGGAGAGATACGGCAGATTTCACTCAATACCATACTCCGATAGAATTTGTATCTGTGAGGCTCCAGAAGTAGAAAATATTAGTCATATACTCTTAAACTGCCCGATATATGCAATAGACCGGGCTAAACTTCTAGGCCCGATTTTGGGAAACAAGGAACATTGGGCAGAGCAACATAAGATTAACTGGCTCCTATCCCATGCGAATCCCACCATAATAAAAAGAGTGGCCTCCTTTTTGGTGAAGGCCAAAAGGAGGAGGCAGAGATTTATTGCTTCGATTGGCACCAACTGCTGGGGCGACGAAGATCAGTAGTGGAAGTAGGATTAGCACTATAGAACTACGAAGATAGATAGGGCACATCCACTCTAAAGTGACAGTGATTAGCTTTCACACTGTCTCAAACCAATTTTAGTTACCAGATGAGGATGAATTGATCATGTGATTATCTGACTATATTATATTACATTTTATCCTACTATATTTTATTTCATTCTGTTTTATTGGTGTAATATATATTGATATGACTGATGGTCTCTCAATAAAGATTCATTCATTCAAAGCATCTGGATTATGAATACATAACTCCATGATATGAATGTTAGAATTGCATCTGTTTTAACTTTTGTAACATACCTTGAGCCTGGATGTGCAAAAGGGCTGGAAAATAATAATAATATTAATAATCTATATATATAAAGGAAGAGTCGTCATGGAAAGACCGTCCCAAACAGAGAAACCTTACAATGCAGAGACACCAAACTTGCCAACAGAAATAGGCCTCAGACAAGGTACGTTTGTAGCAAAGAAACTTCCCCCCCCCCCAAACCTAAAAGGCCCCCAAAACAACGAGTAAAAAACCCCTACATTTCCCAGCATCCTCCGGGGCTGCCAACGACTCTCCCAGCCTCTACATTCTGACAACATGATTGGCTGCCAATATGGGTGGATTTGCATAACTCCTGTACTGGCCAGCCAACATGAACATTCCGACCCATAATAAACTGTCAGAGGAGGATAAGGCAAAAGGCTGAGCCACCAAAACAACCCACAACAACACAGCAATGACCCCAACAACACCATAACTAACAACAACTCCAACCCTTACATACTCAGACTTCCTCGCATCTCCAAAATAGGGCACAGCAATGCGTGCCGGGTACAGCTAGTAATAATAATAATAGCAGCACAATGACTCCACTTTCTGCAATTTACATTGTGCAATCCCAATGACAGATTTCAGCCATCCTGTGGTTCTTTGCATTTCTTGCAGCAGGCTCATATTTGCATTTCAGAGTGTTTCAGAAATGGTTCTTGTGGTTCAGTCGCTTGACTCTTTGTTGTTATCAGCCAACTCAAGTTTTTTTTTCGAGGCAGTGAGATGTATACCTTTCCAAAGTTGCAAATTGTTCCAGCCACAATTTTGGCTGCGGCTCTTGAGCGCACACACGAGTTGGCTCTGGTTGCGAGTGGCAGCGGGCCATGTCAGCTTGACCAAATCTCCGGCTTTCCGATGTGAAAATACTCTTGTGTCCAATGCAAAGGTTAATAGATAATCCTCTCCCCCTACAGCCTCCAACATACACACTTGCACACATATACATGACTTCAGCGAGGGCTTGCCGGAAGCAAGGGTGTTGATCGGCCCAAACGCACGTACCTGCCTCCTCCGAGTGACAGCGCAAACCATCTGTCCGCAACCCAGGATCTCTTATCCCACCGTGATTCACTCATGCGGAGACCGCTAGCCCCCGAGGGCATGTGTCACAACAACATGTGCAACACTTTGGCCGTTTCTCTGCCATTGGAGGGACTTCCTTTGGTGCTCCCTCACTCACACACACACTCACGCACGTAGGCACACAAATGCAATGCAAAACATGCCTTCCTTTTAGTTATGAGAGGAGGCCTGAGTCAGCAGGACGGAAGTCTTTCGGTCATTGTCCCGTCTGGCCTGGTTTTCAAGAAATATAAGGCCTGGTGATGTAAGATGAACCTTTGCACCTCTTTGAGCACATCATTTCTGGGCCTTGGGTGAGATGGAGAAGCACAGAGATCACGAGTGATTAGAAAGATGTGTCCTCAGTGAAAGGATAGTTCACACCAGATGTCAATAATCACTGGAGAACCATCTCATTTGCCCACGGACTGCAACTCAGCTAAATCAATGAGCATAGAAACGCACTATCCTTGGAGTTCTTCTGGGTGAGATGGATAGGCACAGAAATCACAAACAATTAGAAAAATGTGTCCTAAGTGGAACGATAGATAAGAGTTCAGACTAGATGTCAATAATCCCTGGAGAGCCATCTCATTTGCCCATGGATGGCAACAAAGACGAATCAATGAGCATAGAAACACACTATCTTACAGTTGGAAGAGACCCCAAAGATCACCCCAAAGTTCGCCCGTACCTTGGGAAGTCTGATCTGGCCACGGTCGTCCACGCTCTGGTCACATCCTGAATAGATTACTGCAACGTGCTCTACATGGGGCTGCCTTTGAAGACAGTTCGGAAATTGCAACTAGTCCAACGGGCGGGAGCCAGATTACTAACCGGAGCAACATACAGGGAGCATACTGCCCCCCTGTTGTGTCAGCTCCACTGGCTGCCTGTCCACTTCCGAGCTCAATTCAAAGTGCTGGTTTTGACCTTTAAAGCTCTATACGGTTCTGGCCCAGCCTACTTGTCCGAACGCATCTGCCGCTACGTCCCACCTCGTAATCTAAGATCATCCGGGGAGGCCCTGCTCTCGCTCCCGCCAACTTCTCAAACACGGTTGGTGGGGACAAGAGAGAGGGCCTTCTTGGTGGTGGCTCCCCATCTGCGGAACGCACTTCCAAGCGACATACGATCAACCCCATCCCTCCTGACATTCAGGAAAAAAGTGAAATCTTGGCTGTGGGACCAGGCGTTTGCACATTAGCACAATGCAGCACTTTGGATTGGGTTAGTAATGGCAAGTTGATGGATGCTCTTGTTATGGACGGAACACTGTTTTTAACTTAAGTGAATGTGTATGATGTGTTAATGTTAACTGTATTTTAATGTATTTTAATGATGAATGTTTTTGGTTTTATATTGTATTTATATTGTGTTCGGCATTGAATTGTTGCCTTTTGTTAGGCCGCTCTGAGCCCCCCCTCGGGGGTTGAGAAGAGCGGGGTAGAAATGATGTAAATAAATAAATCACCTTTCTACCAGGCAAGAAGACACAATCAAATCACTCCTGACAGATAGGACATCCAGCCTCGACTCTCCCTTACATTTAAGAACTCTAATGGACTCTGGTGGGTGGGATGGGTTGGTAGGAGATGATATGGTTCCCATTTTCCTCCAATATGAATGTCTTCCCTATATTCTTTCCCCTTCCCCGTGTCTCCATATGAAAGTATGAAATGCCACCTCTTCATGAACCCAGCATACCAAGGCTCCAGGGAATCTCTCATTTCCTGGGCTAGTTAATCTCCTAACATAAAGGACCCAACAGAAACCCTTGCATTGACAATGAGACAATGGGCACACACCTTCGGATCTTAGAGCATAGCCATCTGGAGGAAGTGCCCATGGCGACTTTACCATTCCTCACAAAGAGGTCATCCTGCCTTCGGGAGGATTTGGATGTCTCAACTGCCTCATTCATTGTTTTCATCCCCTTGGCCGATACCAAAGACAAGATACCATCAATTGATCCCATATTCAGGATTAAGGATTACTAGGGTCTGGCATCCACACCAGATGCAGATGTTTATTTCATTCACCTGTCCAGGGACGACCTTGCCACGGTAATCCAAGCGACGGTCATCTCGAGGTTAGACTACTGTAACGGCCTCTACATAGGCCTTCCGTTGTCGCCAATTCAGAAACTGAAGCTGGTGCAAAATGCTGCAGTCCACTTGCTGGCGGGAGCGCGGGCAAGAGAGCACATCACTCCCATCCTGCGGCAATTGCACTGGCTCCCAGTCCATTGAGTACCCCATCCTACAATTGTCTTCAAGGTGTTGGTTCTGACCTTCAAGGCCTTACATGGTCTGGGGCCGGTGTATCTGAGGGACCGCCTCACCCTATAAGTTCCCCTGAGATCACTGCGCTCGGAAGAGCGCAACCTGTTGACGGTACCATCTGTCCGCTCCTGCCACCTCTCCAGCACAAGGCAACGAGCCTTTTCAGTCGCTGCCCCAATGCTCTGGAATGTATTGCCAGACGATGTCCGGGCTATGGCGGAGCTTATCCCATTCCGGAGGGCCTGCAAAACTGTATTGTTCAGAATTGCCTTCGATTGATGCCCCTGGAGATTGTAACGGTCTACTATTACTGTTGTTGCACCATCTGCAACTTTTATTCTTGTTGTTTTGTGATGTATCACTGTGCATTTTAACAGGTGTGTGAACCGTCCCGAGCCAGCCGGGAGGGGCGGAATATAAGATTGAACAAATAAATAAATAAAATAAATAAATAGAACAATACAGAAAGCTAGCTTGAGGACTCTTTCAGTTATCGCCGGCACTTGGATAAACATTAAATCATTTAATCCATTCATCTTTCCTCCCGGATCATTGTTTCCCGCCTGGACTGCCTCCTCCGCTCTCATTGGTCAAGAGCCCGAAGCGGCGCTGGCTTCCTGATTGGCTAAGGCGAGGCAAAGCCAGCCATGCCTCTCTGCCAGCTGATTACTCCAACCAATCAGCATGAAGCTGGCAAAGGGGCCAGGGGTGGGAAGTTTGAACTTTGACAGCTCTGTATTTCTATAAAAATGTAATGTTTTGCCTTGTGCTTTATGTCAGCTCTTCCAGCTGGAACGAAATAAACAACTCGGTGGCGTTTCTTCAAATTGGTGAGATTTTATTTGGGGAAATTCAGGAGAAATTCAATTGGTTGCTTCCTATCTCATCAGGGCTATATCGGATCCTCTTTGGTGGGTCTGACTGGTCTCTGCCTTCACGGCAAGACCCCCAGATTCTTGCTTGATATCAGAAGAATGAGTTTGCACTGCATGATATTTGGAGATCTCTTTGAACTCGAGGATTCTTGGATGTTATGCAGCAGCTGAGTAAGACGAGTGCCAAGGAGAAATGCGGGAAAGAAAACCGGGACATTTTCGAGAACTGAGAAGACAGAGGCAGGGGCGGTCTAGGGTTATTTTATATAGTAAGCAAACATTATTTGGTGCCCCCTTGTCTCCGCCCCCTCTCCCTTTGCCTTCGCCCCCTGCCTATTTGCATGGCCGCCGCCGCACCGGCCGTGCCGCCATAGCAGACCTCCTTGCTGCTAGCCTGCTGCTTGCAGCCGCCATAGCAGACCTCCTTGCTGAAGTTCAGCCTGGTTCTGCATTGCAGGAGCTTGAGCAGCAGCAGACATTTTCGCGCATGCCCAGAACTGCCGGAGCTGAACTTCAGCTGAACTTCAGTGGTTCTGGGCATGCGCGAAAATGTCCGCGCATGCTCAGAAGCTGCTGCAGACAGCAGCAGGGAGGTTTGCTACGGCAGCGCGGCCGGCGTGGCGGCGCCCATCCAACATGGTGCCCCACGCGCCCACGTAGTTTGCTTACATGGGCGGACCGCCCCTGGACAGAGGATACATCAGAACTCTTTCTGCCAAATCAGATAGGCAAGGGATGCACACACAACACCGATATGTGAAGGAGGTGGAGGTAGTTCAACTAGTAGTGTTGCATTCCAGGAACAGAGCCAGAAGAGGAAATTCCTGGTGTGTTTCGAGAGGGCCTTCTGCTTCAGAGCGAAGGAGGAATTAGGAAGGGCTTGGGTTTCCACCCCATTGAAAGAAAAGGAATGCAGGGCTGCACGAAACACTCCGGCAGGAGGGAAGGGATTCAGCCCCAGAGTCTCTAGAGAGGGTGCTGTGTTTTTGAAATCCAAGACACTGCATGTGTGTGTGTGTGTGTGTGTGTTTGCGAAACTGTGTCAGTGGCTGTGGGTTAATTTAGCCTCTGGAGAGAGATCAATTTAGCATGTGGCAAACAAATGTCCCCGAGCGAGAACCGCAAGGAGGAAGGTTTGGGAAGAAGGCCAGGAAAACTCAAAGGGAGGGGAAGGGAGGCTCGATTGCTCAAGCCGGGATTGCTAGAGCCCAGCCAAAGATGTGGGGAATGGAGTGGGGCGGGTAAAAGGGGGCAGGGAGGGAAAAAGAGCAAAGCTTCGGCCAAATCGGGGATGAAAACTGGCAACAAACCCTGGCCTGTTTGGCTAGTCTTGGGAGGCAGGAGAGAGAAAGAAGCTGTGAGCTTGGCCTTTGCAATCTGAAGGCAAGCCCCAACAAGGCGCCTGCCTGGGCAAGCGTTCTCAGAGAAGCACAGAATCACAGAGTTGAAAGGAATCCCAAAGGCCATCCAATTCAATTCCTTCTGCCGTGCAGGCAGGGCCGGTGGAAGCGTTATGCCAACTACGCAGTCACGTAGGGCGTCGCTACTTGGGAGGGGCGTCATCACCTGAGAGGGGAGCCGGGGCGCCGCCGCGCCAGCCCTGCCCCTCCCGCCCTGCCGGCCACGCCTCCGCAGCCGGCCCGTTGCCCGCGCCGCGCCACCGGCTGCACCTTTGCAGCCGGCCTCGCAGCCCGCGCACCACGCCATGCTGCCGGCTGCGCCTCTGCAGCCGGCCCGTCGCCTGCGCACTGGCTCCCAAGCGCGCCTCCCGCTGTGGAGCCAGTACAGCGCCTTAGAAGCTTCTGCACATTCGTGAAAAATCTCCGTGCATGCGTACTGGCTCCAAAGCAGGAGGCGCGCTTTGGAGCCAGTACGCATGCGCGGAGATTTGCGCATGCGCACTGGGCTCCAGAGCGTGACTCGCGCTCGGGAGCCACTGGAGGGAGGCGAAAAATATTTTTGTTGCTTCCCCCCCCCCGGAATAGGTCGGTCCGCCCCGGCATGCAGGGACACAAAAGGAAAGCCTCCCTGGCAGAGGGCCCTACATCCTCTGCTTAAAAACCTCAAGAGAATGAGGCTCCACTGTGATCCATTCCATCTTGGATGTTTCCATCTTGAACATTCATCATTTATGGAGTTTATATACATGCTGACTTATCCAATTCTCAATTATTCAAGTTCTCAATGCAGGCCCGGATTAACCCCTTTTGGCGCCCTAGGCCACACTTCGGAATTACGCCCCCAAACCAACCTCTACCGCACCCCCCACCTCCTCCTCGTTGCGCCACGCGACCTCCTTCCTTGAGTCAAGGAAGGAGGGCACGAGGAGGAGGAGGCGGAGGGAAGCCCCGCCCCCACGGCCGGCAGCAGCACCGAGGGCAGGGCTTCTCTCTGCCTCCTCCTCCTCGCGGCGCGCCCTCCTTTCTTGAGTCAAGGAAGGAAGGCGCGAGGAGGAGGAGGCAGAGGGAAGCCCCGCCCTCCGGGGCAGCTGCCGGGTATGCGCAACAGGAGGGCACGAGTGCCTCTGCCTCCTCCGCCATGTTCCTAGGTGCTGCCCATGCCCGGCAGCGGCCCCGGGGGCTTCCCTCCGCCTCCTCCTCGCGTCCTCCTTCCTTCACAAGGGGGCGGGGGCGATGGCGGGGGGGCGCCATTCCCTTTTCCCCTGACACCTCGCAGGGCTCTCCCCCCACCCTCCCCGGAGAGAGAAAGAGTTGCGTTGTGGTTTTGTTTCAACTTTTTTGGGGGTCGGTGTGGGTTGGCTTGCGCCCCTAGGCCATGGCCTAGGGTGGCCTTATGGGTAATCCGGGCCTGGTGCTGACGCATGGCGAGTTCACCATAAAGTAGTATCTTTGGGAGGCAGTGATCCTCCATCCTAGAGATGTGCCCTGCCCAGCGCAGCTGTGTCCTCAATAGCATGGCCTCAATGCTAGTGATCCCTGCTTGCTCAAGGACAGCAACATTAGTCACATTGTTGGTCCAGTGTATATTTAGGATTGTGCGAAGACAGGCCTGATGAAAGTGTTCGAGGAGTCCTAGGTGTTGGTGATAGGTGTCCCATGTTTCAGAGGAGAAAAGACAGTACGATAGCTCTGTACACACTGATTTTGGTGCTTTGCCTCAGGTGCTTGTTGCTCCAGACTCTTTTGTGAAGCCTTCCAAATGCACTATATGCCTTTGCTAATCTGTGATCTATCTCTTTATCAATCTTGGCGTCTAAAGAGATGATGCTTCCCAGGTAGGTGAACTGCTGAACGGACTTAAGCACAGATTTGCCTATGCTGACGTGTGGGTGATGGTGTTCTTCCTGTGGTGCGGGCTGGTAGAAGACTTCCGTTTTCTTCAGGCTGACTATTGCAGACTAGAAATGCGTCGGCTTCTTTACCTGCAGCATCACCCTGTTGGCACTTGTTCAGTGTGTGGATTCCTAAATATCTTCTCAAGGAATTGTTTTCACACCAGCTGTCTCCCATCCAGTCTTTTCCTAAATGAAGTATTCCAAAGTCTAAAGACTTGAGGAAACTCCAGCCAGGACGCCAAAGCAGAGGCGGATGGGGAGAGAAATGCAGATGTGCAAAGGCTGTTTTTTTTTCCAAGGTTCCTTTTCAGTGAAGCATCCAAAGGGGGATTTTGAAGTACCTGGAATAACAGAAATGCACAACAACAAGAGGGGCGTAAATGGAAGTTTGAAGAGCAAAATGAGAGCATTATCCACCCACATTAGAATCCTCCCTTCCTTTGAAATGTTTCTTCAGTCCATAAAGCATTTTGCTAAAAAATGGTCTGCACTTTGAACCTTTTTCATTTTCTCTCTCTCTCTCTCTCTCTCTCTCTCTCTCTCTCTCTCTCTCGTCTTTTCTTACACTTGATATACATTGTGGGATTAATGCAGTTTAAGATCTTGCACTGGGACTGTGGCGTAGCTGGCTGGGTGTCAGCTGCATTAAAGATCATTACTGACCGAAAGATCATGAGTTCGTAGCCAGTCTGAGTCGGAGTGAGCTTCCGACCAATTGTGTAGCTTGTTGTCGACCTTTGCGACCTGAAAGACAGTTGCATCTGTCAAGTAGGAAATGTAGGTACCACCTATGTGTGGGGAGGCTAATTTTACAAAATTTACGAGGCCATAAAAATTCTCCAGCAAAAGCATGCGGGGAATGCGGCAAGTACTTCATCAGTGTCACAGATAGACGGTTAAGCGACAGCTCCCCTGGTGGCCAGAAAAAAGTTAAATAGCCTCTGACTATCTGTCTATATGTGTTGTGTGTCTATGGCATTGAATGTTTGCCATGTCTGTGTACATTGTAATCCGCCCTGAGTCCCCTGCGGGGTGTGACGGGCGGAATATAAATATTGTAAATAAATAAATAAATAAAATCTTTTGGGGGTGGGGGTGGGGAAATGACCTTTGAGCTCATAACCTTTTTCAAAACCAGAATCTCCAAAGCCTTTTTGGTAATGTGACCTTTTGGAGATTAATTGGCATTCACACCATTTGTAATGATCATAACCCTTTTGTAAAGTATTATCTTCCTGAGAAGAGCTAAAAACTCATTGGAGTGAATCTTCTTTTTAGTGGTAAATATCCACTAGCATTCTTGCAAGGCAAATTAGGTTTCTCAGTTGTTAGACTGATATACCTGGCTATCTCTTTGAACTGTTAGGAACAAAGATTATACCAATGCACAAAATACATAGCAGATCTTCAGAAGTGTTATTTCAGTTGCCCAAAAATATCTACTCTTCCTTACTCTTCCACTGTGGTCCACACTCTGGTTACATCCCGTATAGACTACTGCAACACTCTCTATGTAGGATTGCCTATGAAGACTGCCCGGAAGCTGCAGTTAGTCCAGCGTGCAGCAGCCAGACTACTAACGGGAGCAGGGTACAGGGAGCGCACAACTCCCCTGTTGTGCCAGCTCCACTGGCTGCCAATTAACTTCCGAGCACAATTCAAAGGGCTGGTGTTGACCTACAAAACCCTATACGGTTGCGGCCCAGTTTCCCTGTCCGAACGTATTCTCCCCTATGAACTGTCAAGAGTGTTAAGATCATCTGGAGAGGCCCTGCTCTTGGTCCCACTACCTTCGCAAGTGCGTCTGGTGGGGATGAGGGACAGGGCCTTTTCTGTGGTGGCCCCCCGGCTGTGGAATTCTCTCCTAAATAAAATTAGATCCGTTCCCTCCCTCCTGACTTTTAGGAAGCGGGTGAAAACGTGGCTGTGCAATGAGACCTTCGCAGAATGAAGGAGGAGACTGCAAATCGACTAAAGTCGCTAACCACTAGATACGGACCGAATATACGGATTGAGTTGGACTCGATTTTGATGTTTTAGATTTTAAATGTGAGCATTGAATACTTGCTGTTTGCCGGTCTGAGTCCCTCTTCGGAGGTGAGAAAGCCGGGGTATAAAAGTTTTAAATAAATAAATAAAATATTTTGGTTCAAATCATGCTCTGAAGAGACAAAATAAGTATTCTTTGTTTTTAAAAAATAACATAGTTGGTTTACTTACAAGCTTCATATTCACTCACAGTTGCTCAAAAGGTAACTGTTCATAACTCTGGATTTGGTTTATCTTTCACCAGACCTTGCAAGAAGTTAATACATGGGGAATTTATGGCATGGCCCTATGTGCTGGTGTTTCTGGAAGTTATTGTCCAAAAAGGAACTTTTCCAGTCTTATTTTCTTTTAAAGACAAGCTGGTTTGGGTGACTTCTTGTGAGCTCTGATGTGAATGTTTTGGGAGGAGAGGAAGGGAGAATTGTGCCGTATTCTTTCATCTCTTCATACCTTTCAACGTTCTTTCTTCCATCCTGGTGGTCTCTCTTCTCGGCACAGAAGAAGCCACGCCTGCCTGTCTTCCGCAATTTAACTCCATTTGACGCTGAAATAATGTACCGTTGTGTTTCCCACGTGGAATAATTGGGCATGCCTTCCAAGATGGAATGCATCCTTAAACTGGAGGCATCAAAGTTCCTAAAAGTTCCTAAAAGTTTGAAAAAGTTGATACAAGCCCTCATAAAGTTCATAAGCACTGGGAATGTGGCACAGCTGGCTGGGTGTCAGCTGCATAAGATCTCTACTGACCAGAAGGTCATGAGTTCAAGGCCTGCCCGGGTCAAGGTGGGCTCTTTGACCTGAAAGACAGTTGTGTAGCCTGTTGTCGACCTTTGCAACCTGAAAGACAGTTGCATCTGTCAAGTAGGAAATTAAGGTACCACTTAGTGGGGAGGCTAAATTTAACTAATTCACGAGGCCATAAAAAGATCTCTAAGAAACATGCTGAGGAATGAAGGAGGGTGACCGTTCCCCCTGGTGGCCAGATGGTAAATTGCCTCTGTCTGTCTTGTGTGTTTGTGTGTCTAAATGTAATGTGTACATTGTAATCCACCCTGAGTGCCCTGTGGGGTGAGAAGGGCGGAATAGAAATAAAGTCAATAAATAAAATCAATAAATAAGAGTCAATAAGAGCTCCCAATAGTCCATGGGGAGCGTATGGGGAGCCCATGGGCCACCAGGTGGTCGGGGTCCATTCATTAAAAAGAAGAAAACTGTAAATCCAATTCATAAGGGCCAAAGAGGGTCTGCCAGGGGTCGGGGGTCCCAGAAAGTGACCATGTGGGACTCACCCGGGATTGGCAGACTTCCAGATGCCCAAGAAGTGGAGGAGCGAACAACATTGCAGAGTGGAGCCATGGATGGAAGCCATCTGGTCTCCACATGAAGTTCCCACACAAAAGATGGGCTCCCGGGGCATTGGAGTCCATTTAGCAAAAAGTGAGCTAGCAGTTAGTCTTAGAATTAGTCTAGGAAAAAGATGGCACTGTTTTGGAGCTGATTGGTTGATCCGTGGATACGGGGTCCCGGTGGGTCTCCGTATCCACAGTTCAATGGAACACAGTTTCGGCCTCCGTAGGACGTTGCTGGAGCATCCCGGGTGAGCCGGAGGAGTTCCACAGCTCAGAAAAGGGGGAGTTCATAAGGACAGTGAGTTGGAGTCAGTAAAAGACACAAAGTATCATTCTGGAAAGAGAAAAGTTACAAGTAAATGATACTTTTATTGGGGGATTGTTACAATGACAGGGTGAGCTCAGTTAAGTAAGGCAGTGTTTTTCAACCTTTTTTGAGCCGCGGCACATTTTTTACATTTACAAAATCCTGGGGCACACCACCAACCAAAATGACACAAAATGACATTCTAGCACAGTAATACATATAGTTAATATGTTTTTAAATGTATTTATACACTCAGTGTGAAACCTGGGCCTGAACAGGAGAGTTGATACACAATCACTAGAAAGGCTATCAGGTCCAGCCAATGCCAATTGTAGTAATAGTTAGTAAACATAAACACAAAAACGTACCCGGTCCTCAGGGAAGCCAGCTGGAAGGAGAGCAGCCAGACGGAAGCACACTCTAAGGCAGAGAGTTTCACTGCTGAACAGCTCTCACAGTCAGGAAGTTCTTCCTAATGTTCACCCTCCTACACAGTCATGCTTCCCTGAGATGTTTGGTTTTCTGCCTGTGCTGTTGTGCTCTCTCTCTCTCTCTCTCTCTCTCTCTCTCTCTCTCTATATATATATATATATATGTGTGTGTGTGTGTGTGTGTGTGTGTGTGTGTGTGTGTAATGTTCATTTGTGGGATTAAAATAACTCAAAAACCACTGGACAAATTGCTGCCAAATTTGGCCACAAAACATACTAATACTAACCCAAGGAGGGAACATCAATCAAAAAATTTAATTTGTCATTTGGGAGTTGTAGTTGCTGGGAGTTATAGTTCATCTGCAATCAAAGAGCATTCTGAACTCCACCAATGATGGAATGGAATCAAACTTCCCACACAGAACTACCATAACCAAGAGAAAATACTATAAGAGTTTGGTGGGCATTGACCTTGAGTTTTGGAGTTGTAGTTCACCTATATCCAGGGGAGGCCCAGGCATTGGAGCAGCAGCTGCTGCTGCCTCAGAGCAACATGGTGGTGGGCTGTCTAATGGGGGTGCTTTGATTGTTCCAATTTCCCATGGCACACCTTATGATCGCTCACACACTAGCACACTGGTTGGGAAACACTGAAGTAAGGAAAGTAAAAGTATCTGTTATTGGAGCTGCTGGTGGAACCACAGTCCCCTTGGTCTTCTCCAAGTCTGGGTTTCCAGGAACTGCGGAACTCCCTTCTGCACACTGGCGCGCATGCGCACAACTAGCTGCACATGCGCACACCTGTGTGCATGCGCACCCGGCACGCACACCTGTGTGCATGCGCAGCACAAGGCCAGAGAGCGAGAGGGCGCCAAAAGAATGGTCGCATACCATTTTAAAATACCTTTGTCCGGGCCTGCACCTGGACGACTCAAGTTTGCCCATGCCCATATTAAAGTATACCCCACTTTTCTCCTTGATCGAGACCCCCAAGTGCTGTTATTCACAACCCTAAACAGCTTGTTGTTGTTTCCAAGAAGCCTGAACCTGATCATTATCATCACAGCTGAATTTGGGCCAAAACTGCACTGCTCAAAAGCCGAGCTGGGAGGAAGTGTGAGATAGGGAGGATGATGAATGCTTTCAAAGTGAATTCTTCCAGCCCGCTTTGCTGACATAATCCCCAAGTCGGTTATGTGTGTTTACACATCCTTTCCTCCCTAGCTTCCCTAAATAGGTTTCTAGCTCTGTCTCTTTAAGGCAAGGCAAGGAAAACAACCCTCCAGTCCCTGGGCTGCTGCCATGTGGGCGTCTTTGGAGCACAGAAAGCCAAAGCAAACAGCCCTGGTCCCCTCCCTCTCATCCCATTTATATATCCAGCTTGCTGAGACTGGATCTCTCTGGCTCAGGGACTCTTTGGCAGCTGCACAGCAAAAAATAATAATAACAAAGACACACACACAATTACAAATGCCTGTGTGGGTTTGGTTCCTAGTCCTCTCTCCAAACCGCAGCAGTGGCTGGCGAAAGTTCCTCGTGCACATTAGAGCAAACGTTGGCTTTTTATAAAGGCCTAGAAGGAGGGGGGAAAGAAGAGAAAAAATACCATTTAAATGCAGAGGATTCATGTTACAAGAAATGGGATTCCAACAAACCATTAGGAAGAGCTTTACTGTTAAAGGGTGGTGGGCTCGCCATCTTTGGAGGTCTTGAAGCAAAGGCTTGGTCTTTTGTTTATGTGCATTTAAATCACTTCCGATGCGATTTTCAGGGGCTGAGAGTATGCAACTTGCAAGGATTCAAACCTTGGTCTCCAGAGTCTTAGGCCTCATCTACACTGCCATATAATCCAGTTCAAAGCAGTTAATCTGCATTCTGAAACTGGATTATATGGCCACAGCTACACTGACATATAATCCAATTCAAAACACTTAATCTGCATCCTGAAACGGGACTCTATGGCCCCATCTACCGTGTTTCCCCGAAAGTAAGACAGGGTCTTACTTTCTTTCCCCCCCCCGAAAAGTCCCCCTACATCTTACTTTCGGGGTACGTCTTATATAAACTAAGACGTACCCCGTCGCCACGCCCGCGCCGCCGCTGCCGCCGTCACGCCGCCGCCGCCACAACAGGCCCATCGGCCACGGCACACCTCCGCGGCGCATCTTTCTGGATGAAGGAAGGGAGGGAGAAAAGAGCAGAGGCGTGGCGAAGCGGCGACGCATCACTCTGACGCAGCGCCCCTCCCTGCCACGCCTCTGGGGTGGCTCTTCCCCTCCCTTCCTTGGACAAAGGACAAAGGAAGGGAGGGGAAGAGCCCAGAGGCGTGGCAAAGCGGCAACGCGTCACTCTGGCGCAGCGCCGCTTTGCCACGTCTCTGGGGCTCTTCCCCCTCCCTTCCTTGGAGGCCTGGCAGGAAGGTGCGCCGCGGAGGTGTGCCACGGCCGATGGGCCGGTGGCGGCGGCGGCGGCGGCGAGGTACAGCTTACATTCGGGTACAGCTTACATTAGCTGACCCCTGACACCCCGATCGTCTTACAATCGGGGTGTCATACTTTCGGGGAAACACGGTACATTGCCATATAACAGTGTTTCCTAACCGGTGTGCCGTGGCACACTACTGTGCCGTGAGCGATCATCAGGTGTGCCGTGGAAATTGAAACCTCTTGAGTCTTGAATAAGCCACGCCTCTTTATTCCCCGTGGGCCAATCCCGTCGCGGTGGCCTTGAACTCCCACCTGGCACCAAGATGGTGGCGGCGGCGGAGGCAGCGGGACTGAAAGCGCCTTCCCTGAGGGGACGCCAGTGGAGCGGAAGTGCCTCACCTGAGGCGATGTGGCAGCGGGTGTGCCTGGCGGTGCTGGGCTTGGCGGCAGGCCTGGCGCTAGGGTTGCCACATGAATAAGGGACAGGTACCTAAAAATAGGGAATTTTTCACAAAACTAAGGGACACTTCATAAAAACTTGAAAATCATAAATTGATTTTCAAGTTTTTATGAAGTGTCCCTTATTTTTGTGAAAAATTCCCTATTTTTAAGTACCTGTCCCTTATTCTTATATCAAAAAGTGGCAACCCTACCTGGCGCTGGTTTGGCTGGGGCAGTGGAGCCCTTGAGCCTGAGCCTGGCCCTGGCCACCGCCGCTGCCTCCACCTTCACGGGCTTCCTCTCCTACCCTTGGCTCTACTGCTTCTTCGCCCACTGCTGCCATGACGCAGGGAACAACAGGACCCGCCTCCGGACAGGTATGCGAGCGGCCTACGGGGCCTCAGAGACTGTGACGTGACGTGGAAGGAGCCTCATGGGCTATATTCTTATTATTATTATGAACTATGTATTAACATAATATTATTATTTTCCCTTAGTATATGCTATTATATTGTTATATTATCAGTATTTGTCATAGTCATGGTGTATATCGTTATTGACTATGGGAGTAATGATAACAGTCAAGATTAACTCCTGTGCTTTACTGATAATATATTGTATGTACCTATAATATTTATAATATTATAATAGAATACAAGATAACACTTTTAAAAATAATACAATATTGAAATTATATATTTTATATTACTTGTAATAGTACTAATAATATTACAGTATAATGGTATAGTACAATATAGTAAATTAGAGTGTCATTTTGGTTGGTGGTGTGCCCCAGGATTTTGTAAATGTAAAATATGTGCCGCGGCTCAAAAAAGGTTGAAAAACACTGCCATATAACACAGTTCAAAGCAATTAATTTGGATTTTGAAACTGGATTGCATACCCCTTCTACACTACCATATAAAACAGTTAATCTGCATTCTGAAACTGGCTTATATGGCCCTATCTACACTGCCATATTGTTGCACTCCAGAACAGGAAAAGCCCTCTGACATAAAACACACCACACGTAGTAAAAAAATCCAATCCTTTTATTGAAGCTAAATAAAATAGCCAGCAAAAATAGATGCTTATAAAAAGTAAGAAAGTTCCAAAAAGTATTAGGTCAGTAAAATGCAGTAACACAAAGTAATGTCCAATATATATATAAAAGTAAATCCCAGGCAGTATAAAACCAGACAGGAATCAACAGGATGCAAAGACAATCCAGGCAATGATAGTCAATACCCACAAGGCTAGAAATCCACAGGAACAAGACCCCTTGAATAGATTTTCCACGATGCCTGATTTAATAGGTTTTCCCTTGCAGCAAACCTTATATCCCAAAACCCAGAAACTGGTTTCGTTTCCCCACACTCTTGGCTCTTATCTGACAAAGTCTTTCAGAGCGACATAAACCTTGAGTTTGTTGTCTATCCAGGATAAACTCCAGCCGCCTATTCTTCAACTCCTTGTCTGGCTGCTGCTCATTAAACTTCCCAGGTGTCTACTATTCTGGTCCCATATGATATCTATTCTTAAGATCAGGTCACATTTCTGCCCTTGGTGTTAAATATTTCTACTACCTGTAGTGAAGATAAAGAAAGAAAAGCACAAAAGAACTAAATATCTTACCTATATTAATTTTATATAGCCAGACAGTTACCTATAGCAAGCATATCTCTCATTTTCTTGTGCACATATGCTCTTCCACTGTGTCTTACCCTTTTTCAAGTATAATAATATATTAACTTTACTCAAAATACCTCTCCTTGCTATACTACATATTCTAAAGGAAGATATGTTTCAGGTTTTTTTTTAGTGAACTTGCTAACTATGTATAATTTTATGTTAATATTTTGTCTTTTCTTTCTTTTCTCTCTCTATTTTCTATACCCATTTTTTTTACTTTCTTTGTATTGTTATTATAATATTATTATTGTGCAAATTTAATAAAAAATATTTTTGAAAAAAATGCCCAGGTGTCGGATTGTTGCCCCAACCCAAATCTTGAGAGCTCACAGAGAGGGGGAGTAAAGTAAACCATCATCTCTCTGCCCAGCAGGAATATTCTCATGAGAAACTGCCCTTTGCATTGGGGCCTCTCTGTCCTTGTCTGCATGAAAATCATTGACCAAATCATCTCCATCTTGCACCTCAGTCTCGGCACTATCATTTCCCTCGTCAGAAGCATCATGATCTTGCTCATCATTTCCCACATCAGAAACATCATGATCCTGAAACACAAACACAGGCTGATTCCCAACACATATAATCCCATTCAAAGCAGTTAATCAGCATTCTGAAACTGGATTATATGGCCCCATCTACATTGGCATATAACCCCAGGTCTCGGCAGTGGCCAGGGGAGCTTTTGTACAGCTCAGGCTTGTGCACCAGCTGCACCCGTATATTGGGAAGTCAGACTTGGCCACGGTGGTCCACGCTCTGCTTACATCCCGTATAGACTACTGCAACGCTCTGGTGGTCCACGCTCTGCTTACATCCCGTATAGACTACTGCAACGCTCTCTACATGGGGTTGCCTATGAAGGCTGCCCAGAAGCTGCAATTAGTCCAGCGCGCAGCAGCCAAACTACTAATGGGAGCGGGTTACAGGGAGCGCATAACTCCCCTGTTGCACCAGCTCCACTGTCTGCCAATTAGCTTCCGAGCACAATTAAAAGTGCTGGTGTTGACCTATAAAAACCCTATACGATTCCGGCCCAGTTTATCTGTCCGAACGTATTCTCCCCTACGAACCGTCAAGAATGCTAAGATCGTCTGGAGAGGCCCTGCTCTCAGTCCCACCACCTTCACAGGCACGTCTGGTGGGGATGAGGGACAGGGCCTTTTCTGTGGTGGCCCCCCGGCTGTGGAATTCCCTCCCAAATGAAATTAGATCCGCCCCCTCCCTCCTGGATTTTAGGAAACGGGTGAAAAAATGGCTGCACAATGAGGCCTTCGCAGAATGAAGGAGGAGATAGCGAAGCGACTAAAGTCGCCAACCACTTGATACAGACCGAATATATGGGTTAAGTTGGACTTGATTTTACTTTGGCGAAAGGCTTTTTAAATCTATTGATTGTATTGTATTTTATTGTAAATTTTATTGTAAATTTATGATGCTTTAAGATTTTAAATGTTAGCATTGAATACTTGCTGTTTGTCGATCTGAGTCCCTCTTCGGAGGTGAGAAGGCCGGGGTATAAAAGTTTTAAATAAATAAATAAGTAATGTAGCTTGAGCTGCATTATAATGGTCGGTGTGCAGACTCATATAATGCAGACTGAACTGGATTATAATGCATTCTGAAACTGGATGATATGGCAGTGTAGATGGGGCCTATGGGAGTGTAGATCCAGCCTCAAACAATTGCGTGGGAAAAGAAAGAGGCCTGAGGCTGTTAGGGATGGTGGGAGATGAAGTCCAAAACACTTGGAGGGCCCAAGTTTGCCCATGCCTGGTGTAGATGCACCTCCAGTGGGAACTTTCCCCTTCTTGCTAGCAGTATTTATTTACCCCTCCGGTTCATCTGCTTTGCGAAATGCAAAATGCGTTGGCCAAAGAGTACAAGTTGGAAATCAAGTTTGAGGACATTCCGCCTGAGACAGAGGAGCATGCTTTGTCCAGTGTGAATTTATGGCTCAGCCTTCTTGAATTAACTGATGGGCTTTCCTATCCGTAACAGCGGAGCGAGTGACCGTGTGCCGGAGGGTGTTTTGAAGAATGCTGCTGCTCACAGGGGTTATGTAACAGGATGGATATAGCCACATCCTCTCCAAAATCACCTCTTGCTCTTTAAGTTTTAACCAGTGCATGCTGTTATATTCAATGCTGTGCAGGCTGTGATATTCAAGAGCAGGTACAAGAACAATTCGCAGAGAGGTGGTTTTGTTCGGCTGCTCTTATTCCATCATCTGCTCTCTCCGTTTGTGTGAGACAGGGTTACAGTCCCCCTGAAGACGCAGGTTTGCAGTTTGGGTGTGATCCTGGACTCATCGCTGAGCCTGGAACCCCAGGTTTCGGCGGTGACCAGGGGAGCATTTGCACAGTTAAAACGTGTGCGCCAGCTGCGCCCATACCTTGGGAAGTCTGACCTGGCTACGGTCGTCCACGCTCTAGTTACATCCCAATTAGATTACTGCAACGCGTTCTACGTGGGGCTGCCTTTGAAGACTGTTCGGAAGCTGCAACTAGTCCAATAGACCAGTGTTTCCCAACCTTTTTGAGAGTCACTTTTAACATTAAAAAATCCACACCACCAACCAAAATAACACAAAATGACACTCTAACACAGTAAAGAACGGCTGGGGGTTGGTGGCCTGCTGGTAGCAGCTGCTGGGAGTGCCCAAGCCTTCAGTGGGGGGCTCCTCCTCCACGCGGCTTCAGCGAGCGAGGCGGAGTGGGTGGGAGTCATGGCGGATTGAGGCTGGCTGGGAAATGGCCGAAGGAGGCGGCGCCCCTGTCCCTTCTTCTTTTTTTCGCCACTGCCGGCCCTTCCTCCTCCCCAAGACAGGAGTTCGGCAGGAGGGGGAGGAAGGGGGCTGAGAGCTTTTCTCACGGCAGCTCCGCAAGTGTGCTGGTTGAGAAAGACTGCAATAGACAGCAGCCAGGTTGATAACAGGAGTGGCATTCAGAGAGCGTACAACTCCCCCGTTGTGCCAGCTCTACTGGCTGCCAGTTTGCTACCGGGCTACCGGGCACAATTCAAAGTGCTGGCTTTAGCCTTTAAAGCCCTAAATGGTTCTGGTCCAACTTACCTGTCCAAACACATCTCTCAATGTGAACCATTGAGATGTTTAAGATCATCCAGAGAGGCCCTGCTCTCAGTCCTGCCTTCTTCGCAGGCGAGATTGGTGGGGACGAGAGACAGGGCCTTTTCAGTGGTGGCTCCTGAAAAGGGCTTTGGAATGCCCTCCCTAGTGACATCAGATCGGCCCCATCCCTCCTGACATTTCGCAAAAAAGTCAAGACCTGGCTGTTTGAGCAGGCGTTTGCTGATGAAATATAACTGTTTTCTCCTCGCAACTATGTTACCGAACAATTTGGAGATGACTTGGCCCAGAGGGGGCAGAGGCCCAGAAGTACCCCTAAAGCGAAGATTTCAGCAGAACCTTTGGCAAGTTAAAAAGATCCCTTTCCCAAATAATCTCACCAAAGAGGTCTGGAAGAAGATGCCACTGAAGTCTTTATTCTCATCAGCTGAGGAGGATGACGGCCGCAATATCCTTGCCGCAAAGCAGTCATAAAGTTACATTCAGAATACATGCCATTTTATAAGGTCACAGATTCAAATTTCCCATTTCCCGCCCCCAGACCAGCTTTGTGTTGATTGGATGGAATCTGGCTGGCTGGCTGCATCTTCTTTCGGTTTCCAGCCAATGGGGACGAAGAGGTGGGTGATGAGTAGAACAATGAAGGCAGAAAAACATTTTGATGGGATTATATATGTAGATCAAGTGGCCAAGTGTTCAGCAGGAACCCTCCTGTTCTCAGGCCGAGCAATTCTATTGTCTTTTGGTTGATGATCAAAAGTCATCTGTGTTTTTCTCTGTTTGATAGACACAGATTAATATATTGCTGCAAGGTCTCAGTTCTTTGGATGGTAAACAAATGAAGAATCTGTAGCCATGTACCAGTTTCTGAGGCTGATAGAGGTGGCCGTTTATGAAATATAGAAATAGTTTTGCCTATCAATCAATAGCCCAAGGTAGGCGAAACTCAGAGGCCTTGGTCTATTGATTTGCAAAAACCAGTTTTGGTCCAAGGGGGAAAGACCCTTTTGGAAAAGGCTGGCTCCTGCCATTGTCATGCAAATGAGGCTAGTGGAGAGGTGATTGAATCACAAACTTGCAGCTGGCAAGCCTCGTCTAAGGTAGCTGGCTAAAGGTAAACAGTGGCATTTTCATATTTTTAAAATTGCATACACGGGGGGAAACATGAGGGGAGATACATTGGGGTTTATGGGGAAAATATACCATCCTGATCACCCCTGCCTACCCACCAGAAAGATACACAGTTTATTAGATTCATAAAAGATAGCCCAAGGAGTCCTAGACAGAAAGGAAAAAGTCTTTGGGAATGAGCAAAAGTTCATAAGAGTAATACAAAAGGTAAATAACTGGGTGTATTCATAAAGTGTGGGTTACAGAGGCATTGTCATGTGGGGCCATGGGGCCATGGGAAGAGCCTTAGGTTCCCACGTGTGGAGAGTTAGGGGATTATGGGATCACTTCCAGCCTGGTGTTCTTGGGAAAACTATGAATCCCTTGGTTTTAAACTGTCGTCCACAGAGCCTAAGGAAAAAAAGGGGGTCACCTCCAGGGGCGGCCTTACTTCTCCCGGGGGGGTACGCAAACCTTACTTTGGCGCCCCCCCCCCCCGTGGCTCCTGGACGCCCTCACGCAGCCGGCCGCACATGCGCGGTGGCGTCCCACGCGGCCGCGCGAGTGCGTCCCGCACAGCGGCACGCACGCCGGCAGCGGCGGAGGCTCGGCACGGGCAGCACTAGCTCCCGAGCACGCCTCCACCCAGCGGCGCTGGCTGGCTGCGGAGCGCAGCGCACCGGCGCCCCTCCCAGGTGGCAACGCCCCTCCCAGGTGCCATCGCCCTACGCGGCCGCGTAGATGGCGGAATGGGAGGGGCCGGCCCTGGTCACCTCCGATATCAACATAACTAGATGCAACTAAACAAGCACATTTTTTCTTTTTCCTTGCCTTACTTTGCTAGTAAATGTTGAAAAAATTTTTTGGGAAAAGACCAAAAAAAGCAATCAGATTTCTCACCGAAAGTGAGTCATTAAGGGGGCGGGGGTATCCAAGCAAGTGATGAAAATCAAACCACTTGAAGTAATGAGCACTAGGGGATTTCCCATTGTTGGAAGTGGAATTGTTTAGATCTCTTTCGCTGCCTTGGGAGATGCCGGACGAAATCCTTATCCCAACATCCAGATATTCTTTGATTATTGCCAGCGATGTAATATTTTACTGTAGATTGTGTGCAAGGATTGTCTGAGATGCCTTGCGCGTGCTGGCTTTGTTACTTTTCGAGCACAGGGAGCTGGCAAAGGGTCAACCCCCCCCCCCCCCCCGGGGAAAAAGTTGGTCATTGACGGACTTCGAGAACACGGTGATCCTTGGCTCCTCGGTAGGCTTTGCGTCCTTGACCCCTTTTTGTTTTCAGATGTCACAGAACGAGCTGGGAGGAACCACAGCGAAATAAGCCTTGCATGCAGAGCGGGCCAGATGGCATTTCCCCCCGAAAGCCGGCCAGGAAGGGATCTCTCTCCAACATCATCCATGTCCTGCCAAGTCAAGGGGAGAATTCTAGCATGAAACAGGAGAAAATCCATCAGTTTATCATAGAATCATAGAGTTGGAGGAGACCGCATGGGCTATCTAGTCCAACTCCCTGCCATGCTGCAAAAGCACAATCAAAGCACTCCCGACAGATGGCCATCCAGCCTCTGTTTGAAAGTTTCCAAGGAAGGAGCTTCCGCCACACACTGAGGCAGAGAATTCCACTGCCGAAGACCTCCTATGGCAGGGGTTGGGCAATTACCGGCCCTCTGGGTGTTTTGGACTTCAACTGCCAGAAATCCTAACAGATGGTAAACTGGCTAGGATTTCTGGGAGTTGAAGTCCAAAACACCCAGAGGGCCGGTAATTGCCCACACCTGTCCTATGGTCAGGAAGTTCTTCCTAATGTTCAGGTGGAATACTGTGTCTAATTATGGGCAGGCTCGGATCAGGCCCTTTTGGCGCCCTAGGCCAAAGGCTCTGCCTCCGCCCCCGGCTCCGCCCCTCCCCGCCCCACCCCCCGCTCCGCCCCCGCCTCCTCGCCGCCACGAGGAAGAGGAGGAAGAAGTAAAGCCCCACCCCTGGAGCCGATGCGGGGCCTCCCCACGGCTCCTCCCTCCCTCCCTCCCTCCTACAGCCACCATGCCGGCCTGAGAAGCGGCTGAAATTGCCCTTTCAGGCTGGCATGAGTCATGACGGCTTTAGGAGGGAAGGAGGAGCCGAGGCCCCGCATCGGCTCTGGGGGGGGGGCGTCCCGTCGTCCTCCTCGCGCTGGCAAGGAGGCGGGGGCAGAGCCGGGGTAGGGCGGAGCCGAGGGCGGGGGCAGAGCTGAGGGGAGCAGAGCAAGGGGGGGGAGGTCGTGGACGGCGCCTACGCCGCCGTGTGCATGCGCCCTTTTTCTTGGAATTTTTTTTGGAATTTTTAAAAAATGTTTTTTGGGGGTCCGGACCTGCTGCCCCCCCCCCAAAGGTGCCGCCCTAGGCCATGGCCTAGGGTGGCCTTATGGGTAATCCGGGCCTGATTATGGGCACCATGAACGGAGATGTTGACAAGCTGGAATGTGTCCTGAGGAGGGCGACTAAAATGATCAAGAGTCCTATGAGGAGTGGCTTAATAATAATAATAATAATAATAATAAATAATAATAAACAACTTTATTTGCACCCCGCCCCATCTCCCCAAAGGGGACTCGGGGCGGCTCACATGAGGCCAAGCCCAGACAACAATAACAATAAAATAAAATCAAAGCATCAGCAAGAAACACAATAAGCCAGTGTTTCCCAACCAGTGTGCCGTGAGCGATTATCAGGTGTGCCGTGGGAAATTGGAACCTCCAATATCCTTTCTTCTCCCTCCTGCTGAATACTTTTCCTTCTCCACTCGGGCTCCCTTCTTTCCAGTCTCGCTCTGCTCGCTTTGCTCATGCTGCCGCTTCTGCGGGAGGGGGGAGGGAGAAAGACGTGACCCGTGCGGGCGCTACTGCGCAGACTCGCCCCATGTCTTCCTCCCTCCCATCCACAGTGCTCTCTGGATATAGGTGAACTACAACTCCAAAACTCAAGGTCAATGCCCACCAAACTCTTATAGTATTTTCTCTTGGTTATGGTAGTTCCGTGTGGGAAGTTTGATTCCATTCCATCATTGGTGGAGTTCAGAAAGCTCTTTGATTGCGGGTGAACTATAACTCCCAGCTGTTCAGCAAGACCTTTGTGCGTGTCTTTCTGCCATTCCTGCCAGGATATCTATGTTGTGTTCATCAAAACAGGCCCAGGTTTCACACTGAGTGTATAAATACATTTAAAAACGTATTAACTATATGTATTGCTGTGTTAGAGTGTCATTTTGTGTCATTTTGGTTGGTGGTGTGCCCCAGGATTTTGTAAATGTAAAAAATGTGTCGCGGCTCAAAAAAGGTTGAAAAACACTGCAATAAGCAATACATGCATAGATATATAAAATCACAAAGACAGGGTGGGCTGCAGGCACACATATAAAGTGCTAAAAACTCAGACTGAGATAAACGGAATAGCATCCTTATGGGGGGGGGGAACCATCATTTTATGTGGGTGGGGAGATGGACTCCAAGAACGGGGGCATTGAGGAGAGCAATGGTAGGAATTAAATATCTAACTCTCCAAAGGCACAGCGGAAGAGCCAGGTTTTCAGGTGTTTTTTTAAAGGTCTCCAGAGTGGAGGTTTTCCTAATCTCTCCAGGCAAGGAATTCCAGAGTCGGGGGGCCACAGAGGAGAAGGCCCCTCTCCCTTGTGCCCACCAGATGAGTCTGTGAGACTGGCAGGGGCAACAGGAGGGTTCAAGCTGGTTCATGGAGGGAGATCCGGTCACGAAGGTAGGCGGGTCCCGAACTGTTTAGGGCAGGGGTGCTCACACTTTTTCAGCATGCGAGCTACTCTTAAAGCAACCAAGTCCAAAAGATCTACCTGCCCCCACCGCCGCACACTCCCACCGCCGCGCGCTCTTGCCACTGCGCGTGCTCCTGCTGCTGTTTTCCGCCCGTGCAGCGCTTCTTCCGCCTGCAGGGCATTGCAGGAAGGAGAAAGCATGAGGCGGGGCATCCAGAGGGAGGCTGCACAGCTGCTTCTGGACGAGAGAGAGGCAGGGCGCTCCCTCCAGAGGCCCCACCTCGTACTTCCATCTTCCTGCAATGCCCCGCAAGTGAAAGAAGCACCGCGAGAGCGAAAGCCAGCAGCAGGAGTGCGCATGCACGCATGGCAGGAGTGCCCCATCCGGCTGGTGAGGCCCGAAGATCACCTGGAAGAGGGCCGAAGATCTATTAGTAGCTCCCGAGCTACCAAATGAGCACCCCTGGTTTAGGGCTTTATAGGGGATCATCTGTACCTTGAATTAAGACTGGAAAATAAATGTAGTTCTTTAAACAGGGGGGTTGACCATTCCCTGTAACTTGCCCCAGTTATTAATCTGGCTGCTGATTGCTGAAAAAGTTGAAGTTTCCGGGCCATCTTCAAGGGCAGCCCCATGTAGAGTGCATTGCAGTAATCCAGTCTAGAGGTAAATGCATTTTAACCTAAACAAGTGTAAAGTCATGCACATCGGGGCAAAGAACCCCAACTACACCTACAAATTGATGGGGTCAAAGCTTTCCGAGACAAACCAGGAAAGGGATCTTGGGGTCTTGGTGGACAGCTCAATGAAGATGTCAACCCAGTGCGCTGCAGCAGTGAAAAAAGCAAATTCTATGCTTGGCATGATCAGGAAGGGAATCGAAAATAGGTCAGCAAATGTTGTATTACCTCTCTACAAATCGATGGTAAGGCCACATTTGGAGTACTGTGTACAATTCTGGTCACCGCACCTCAAGAAGGATATAACGGAACTGGAAAAGGTACAGAAAAGGGCAACAAGAATGATCCAAGGGATGGAGCAGCTCCCTTATGAAATCAGGTTGCAACGCCTTGGTCTTTTCAGCCTTGAAAGACGGCGTTTAAGAGGTGACTTGATCGAAGTGTATAAAATCATGCATGGGATAGAAAAGGTGAATAAAGAAAAATATTTTCTTTGTCACAAAACACTCGGACTTGAGGGCACTCCCTGAAGCTCCAATGGAGGACCATTAGGACTAATAAAGGGAAATATTTCTTCACCCAGGGGGTCATTGGGTTATGGAACTCACTTCCAGAAGAGGTTGTGACAGCGGTCAGCCTGGACAGCTTCAAGGAAGGATTAGACAGATTCATGGATACCAAGTGTATCGGTAGTTACTGAAAAGGACATTCAAGTGCCACCTCGGAGTTGGTTGAGGTAGGCAGGATTTCCCCGGGTACTGGTTTTGGGGGTCGGGAGCAGGTCAGGGTTTTGCCCTCCCTTCTGCTCGAGATCCCCATGTACAACTGGTGGGCCACTGTGTGATACAGAATGCTGGACTAGATGGGCTGAGGTCCGATTCAGCATGGCTCCTCTTATGTTCTTATGTAAACCACTGAGCCACGTGAGATGCCTATGGCTTCCACAATCTCTGGCACTTTCAATCTCCGATCGGCCAACACCAGATCATAATTTTTTTCAATTGTTTCGGGTGTCGAGACCTTAACTGGGTGTCCAGAACGTTCGGCATCTTCTGTGCTTGTACGGCCACAACGAAATTCAGTAAACTACATTTTTACCATTGGAATTGATGGTGCAGAGTCCCCATAGTATTTATCGAGCTTAGCCTTGGTTTGAGTGATGGTTTTTTTCCACAAAAAATTATGCTTAATGAGCACACGGAATTCACTTTTTTCCATTTTCTCCTCAAATCAGGCGGTAGTCTGCTATCAATGGCTGTCAAACACAAACTAAATGACACCGCTTGTTCAAATTTTGACAGGAGTCAACTGACAGATGCCTATTGACAGGAGCAGTGTTGCCCTTTCAGTTAAGAGGCGGGACATTCAAAAAGTCACAGACTTATTGACCCGCCCTCGTATCTGAAGCATCTTCACATGGAAAATTGAGAATGCTTCATTTTGATTGCTCCAAATAGTCATGTGTCCAAATTACAGGAAAGGAGGTTCTGGTTAAACTAAGGACTTGTTTACATGTATTTAGGAGGAATGCACTACTGATAGTCTTCACAACATACTATGACTTCCAGTGAGCATATTGGGACTTTAAACCCACCACTTTAGGCCAAGTTGGGGGAGACTCCAGAGTTTGGTTGGAATTCCAGAGGATCCCAAAGCTTCAGGGCAATCTGGAGAAGCTGGACTTGGTCTGGTTTGGATTGGCCCCTTGTCCAGATGGACACTGTCACCAACACCCTGGTCAAGGCAAGAAATGGGAACGAATCATCCTCATCCCCTTCAGGCCCAGATTAACAGGTTTTTGCGCTCTAAGCCACACTTTGGAATTACGCCCCCTTTAAGCCAACCTCTACCGCCCCCCCCCCCACCTCTCTCTCTCTCCTCCCCCTCCCCCTCATGCCGCTGCATCCTTCCCACGGACTTATTGACCCTTCCCTGTAATAATAATAATAATAATAATGTGATTTCTTACCCAATTATCTAATCAGATAAAACAGATTTAACTGGTGTCAAGTGGTGTCGAACTGTATTATATCAACAGTGTAGAATCAGCCTTGCATTTGCTGCTTGCTTATAGTCTATGTCCGTAGTCTCCCGTAATCCATAGCATAAAACTTGTATTGAATCATAATCTTTTATAGCGTTGCTATTATCTTAGTAACATAATCCCCCTAAGAGAGAAAAACGGGCGAAGCTGAAACCCGACTCTTTTTCTCGTGCCAGAAACTACTCTGCATTAAAGTACAGCTTGAAGAAATGTAAAGACAACCAAAGTCAAAATGAAAGGAAATAACACTAACTTTTTGCATTCCTGCAATATTCCCATGTCCCCCACAGGCCTTTCCATCACCACCAAAGTGCTAAATGCAATTAAATTCCCTGTTTTCTTTCTTCCCTCTCCTCTCTTCCTCTTTTCCTTTTGAAGCTCACTCGCCTAATCCTCAATTTAACTAAAGTTATTTCTCCTCTTAAAATAATAACCTCCTCCCCCCCCCCTTAGGACTACTATGGTCACAGATTCAAAGGTGCCTGCCCTTCCTGAACTGTACGTCGGGACTGTGCGTGTTTTAAGCATCCGATTAGCCTTCAAGCGGAGTATTTTAAAACAATCGTCATATTTTGAAACAATTCTCTATTATGAGCCTTGCAAGAACATATTACTCCACTCACTAAGAGAGAATTTGCTTCTAGGATCCTGATGTATATGATATCAGGTGCCTCTGAGCATGGGCGGAGTGCCTGATTGACAGGTCATGTCAATCACAGCAAAAACCTGCGTAAATGACAAAAAGCAGAATAGTTATTCACTGAGATATTGGGTAATAAATAGTATGGGTGAGGTCGAACCTTAGGGAGCCCCCTGCGTTCAAGCTGATCTGACCTGCAGCAGGGAGTTCCACAGTTCCTGGATGCCCCGTTGAGCCAGCACCACTGGGAGTGTGGTCACAGCAGCAATCTCAATAAGCATTCTGTCTCTGCCCTGCTTTCTTTCGCCTAAACCTAACAATGTAACAAATCCACAAACTGGTAGTAAAAGCAAACCACGAAATTCAAAAATGGCATACATATGTTCCTCCTTAGCTTGCCTTTTAGTTATGCTAACCCACGCATTATATTGCTTATCTTGGGAACGCTCCGCTGCTTGACACTTGTGTAGCCACTCTACAATTGCCCTGAAGAAGCGGAAACCCGCGGAAACCCAAGACACTTTAATCTTCGGCAAATGTCACAGCTATGGTGCCAAGACAAAAACATAAGAACATACATAAGAAGATAAATATATAATGCTGAATTGTACCTCAGCCCCATCTAGTCCAGCATTCTGTATTAAATCATTCAGATAAAATCCAACTGAGTGGCCCACTGTCAGTTGTACAAATTCCTCAAGGATCTCGAGCAGCAGACAGGATCTGGTGTCAAACATGTCACACTGCAGGTCCCCTCAACCAGTACCCAGGGATATCCTGCCTGACTCATGAATTGGTGGCACTTCAATGTCAATAATCCCCAGGACATTTAAGCCGTTGGCAAGGCTTCCACTACTTGTGTGAAGCTTCATTGCCTTGTGTGCTTCACTACACTGGCAGAGGTTCCCCGCCACGATGAGGAAACCTCGCGCCATCCTTGCGACGAGATTTTTGTTTGCAGCAGCTTGCGACGCTTTACTTTGCTTTACGGCTACGAGCCTGTTGAATCCCGGGACCCCGCGGTTCGCCACCTCGCGTGTCCCGTACCCTGAGTGAGTACCTACACAGAGTTTTTGGATCCCCAACCTTAAGTGTAGGCCCAGGACACCTCAAAACACTGACTGTGTCCCACCTCCCGCTAAAAGCAAAACAAACTTTCCCGCTACGAGCGCCGGAGAAGCCGTGGCTTGACCGCTTTGCATTCCCAGGCAGTTGCCTGGCTGTTTGCATTCACTAAACACACCCAAGGGCACTAGCACTTGTATCTGAATGCGATATAGGTATAATATGTGTTGACCTAATGTTTTAATTGTGTACTATTCATATTGCATATGCATATTAGTTCTGTTTATTACTTCACGTGGATGTATACCATATGTGTTGCACTCCATCCATCAGCTTGTGCTCTCACGTTATATGCTATGTGTTTTGAACTATGTACCCATGTAATACTTATATTGTAATTGCATACCAGTGTGTTTTGAATATATTCACCTTGCTTCTCCACATTTATTCATTATATACATTAATTTGTGTGTATAAGACATATTCAGCTTGCATTGTTATAGTGAGACTTTAGCATTGTGCTTCAAGAGGTGCACTCACCCAGACCATTTTTGCATGCCATTTTTGAATTTCGTGGTTTGCTTTTACTACCAGTTTGTGTATACTGTGCAAGCAACCCTGCTTTGTGCTTTTGTGTATCTAATGTAACAAATCCCCCAATAAAGAATCACTTATTTGCATTTCTAAGCCGAAGAGCTGGCGTTGTCCATAGACGCCTCCTAGGTCATGTGGCCGGCATGACTGCATGGAGCGCTGTTACCTTCCTACCATAACGGTACCTATTGATCTACTCACACTTGCATGTTTTCAAACTGCTAGGTTGGCAGAAGCTGGGCTAATAGCATGAGCTCACCCTGCTCCCCGGATTTGAACTGCTGACCTTTCGGTCTGCAAGTTCAGCAGCTCAGCAGTTTAACTCGCTGCACCACCAAAAGGCCCATAATAAATAATAAAACTTTATTTATATACATCCTATCTCCTTGAAGGAACTCAAGGCGGTGAATAGGGTTGGACTGGATGGTCTTTGGGGCTCCACTGGGGCTGAAATAACAAAGTTTTGCTCAATGGGAAGCAGATACATTGGCCTCTTTCTACTTGTTATTATATAAATAAAGTTAGTAATAATATAACAATAACATTGATTGATTAATAATAATTATTAATATAATTCTTAATGATCATTAATCAATCAATGTTATTATTCTATTATTAACTTTATTATTAAGTAATTATTCATTATTAATAATATAACATTGATTAATTAATAATCAATCTGTGTTATTATTATATTAACTTTATTATCAATTATTAATTATTAATAATATAATAATAACATTTATTGATTAATAATCAATCAGTGTTATTATATTATTAACTTTATTATTTATTATTAATAATATAATAACATTGATTAATTAATCATCAATGTGTTATTATTATATTATTAACTTTATTATTAATTATTAATTATTAATATAACATTGATTGATTAATAATCAATCAGTGTATTATATTATTAACTTTATTATCAATGTTATTATAATCAATGTGTTATTATTATATTATTAACTTTATTATTAATTAATTAATTAATATTAATATAATAATTATAATATATTATTAACTTTATTATTAATTAATAATTATTAATATAATAATAACACTGATTGATTAATACTCAATCAGTGTTATTATTATATTATTAACTTTTATTAATTAATATAATTTAATAATTATAATATATTATTAACTTTATTATTAATTAAATATTAACTGATTGATTAATACTCAATCAGTGTTATTATTATATTATTAACTTTATTTAATTATTAATTGTTAATGACATTGATTAATAACATTGATTGATTAAATAGGTCTAACTTTATTATTAATTTTTAATAATATAATAATAACATTGATTGATTAAATAGGAATAACAAAGTCCAGATCAATCAATCAATTTGAAGCAGATACATTGGGCTCTTCTATTGTTATTGTTATAAGAGGGACCCGCCTCTTCCCCAGCTTTCCATCTGATTGGCTGCCGCGACAGCCCAATGCGCGCTGATTGGTTACTCTCCCTCCACGCGCTGGGGCTTCTGATTGGTTGTTAGGCCTTCTAGTTTCCCCTCCCTCCTTTCCTTCTCTCCACGTGGGGAGCTGCACGTAGCCAGCCGGGAAAGGAGGGGAGGGGGAAGTGGGCGGGGCCAAGAAGGAGCGCTTTCCCCTTTTCAGTCACGTGACGAAGAGCCCAGCCTGGGAATTGCAAAAGGGCAGATTGCTGCATTTGCTCCATTGTCAACAAGGGCAGGCTTGCTCCAAAAATAAAGAATGCATGCATGCAATGCAATTGACATGTTGAGCATCCCTTGTCTTTGGGACCAGAAATATTTCTGCATTGCAATTTTATTTTTTGGGTTTTTTAAAAGATGTTTGCATGTTGTTTTTATTATTGTTATTAGATGAAAGATGATGCCCAATGTATTGTTGCAGGCTTTTTTTTAAAAAATTACATTTACATTTAATTGTCTTACATGGTACCTAACCTCCCTTATGCCGCGACCCCTCTAATCCAGTTCCTCATGTTGTGGTGACCCCCAACCATAACATTATTTTCATTGCTACTTCATAACTGTAATTTTGCTACTGTTATGAATTGTAATGTAAATAGCTGATATGTAGAATGTATTTTCACTCACTGGACGAAATTTGGCACAATCCCTGATACGCCCAAATTTGAATACTGGTGAAGTTGGGGGGGTGTTGATTTTGTCACTTGGGAATTGTAGTTGCTGGGATTTTTAGTTCACCTTCAATCAAAGAGCATTCTGAACTCCACCAACGATGGAATTGAACCAAACGTGGCACACAGAACTCCCCTGACCAACAGAAAATACTGGAAGGGTTTGCTTGGCATTGACCTTGAGTTTTGGAGTTGTACTTCACCTACATCCAGAGAGCACTGAGGACTCAAACAATGATAGATCTGGACCAAACTTGGCATGAATACTCAATATGCCCAAACAGGCCCGGATTACCCATAAGGCCAACCTAGGCCATGGCCTAGGGGCGCAAGCCGAGGGGGGCGCAGAATCACAGACCAAAAAAAAGAGTTGAAACAAATAAAAATGCTGTGGGCGGCCCCTGAGGTCTCTCCCAACTCAGTGTTACGCGCCCCCCAGGGACGCCCCCGGCCACTCTGCACACGCCTGTTTCCCTCCCTCCCCGTGGTCCTTCCCATCCGCAGGAGCAGACGGGGAGCCTTCCTTCCGAGCGAGCAAGTGAGCAAGAGAGTGAGCGACCACAAGACCCGTGTGCGCTCCCCGCTCCCTCACACGTGCGTCCCCACGCCCCCGCGTCTCTCACCCTTTCATTGCGGAGCCAGAAATAGCCTTTTTTTTTGCCCCAAAACGGGTGGGTGGGTGAGTGGGCTAGCTTCCTAGCCATTATGGAGGGTTCCTTTTCAGTTGCCTCAGTTTCCCCGGTGGCACTGACAGAGAGCGAGAGAAAGAGGGCGGGGAAGGTGGCACCACCAGCCGCTTTGACAGCGACTTTTTTTCCTCCCCCGTTTCCTCCCGCTATCGCCCCCTCCCCATTTTCCTCTTCCGCTTGCCCCCTCCCTCCTCCCTCCCCCACCCCATCCTCCCCGCTCCCCTCCCTTTGGTTCTTTCTTCTCCCTCCGTGCTTCAGAGGCTGGCCTTTTAAATGCTTTCCTTCAGGCGGCCCGGCCCGGCCCCTGGCTCTAGGCTGCCCGGGACACTACTCCTTCCGCCTGGCCATAGGAAGCGCCTACCGGAGCCTCCTAGTGGCCTTGGCCTTCCTGCTCTGCTGCCCGGTGGGTAAGGAGGGGGCCCGGCCCTTTCCTGGGGGGAGGGGGGGACGTGCGGTAGAGGTTGGCTTAAAGGGGGCGTAATTCCAAAGTGTGGCCTAGATCGCAAAAAGGTGTTAATCCGGGCCCGTAAATGTGAACACTGGTGGAGTTTGGGGAAAATAGACCTTGACATTTGAAAGTTGCAGTTGCTGGGATTTATAGTTCACCTGCAACCAAAGAGCATTCTGAACTCCGCCAACGATAGAATTGGGCCAAACTTTACACACAGAACCTCCATGACCAACCGAAAGTAATGTGTTTTTGGATGGTCTTTGGCGACCCCGCTGGCACCCCTCTCGCAACCCCACCCCCCGATCCCCACGTTGAGAAATGCTGCTGTAGAATGAATACAGTTCGACACCACTTTAACTGCCATAGCTCAATGTTATGGAATCCTAGGATTTGTAGCTTGACAATTTAGCTATATCCACCAAACCATAACTCCTATTATTCCATAGCGGTGAGCCAAGGCAGTTAAAGTGGCATCAAACCACATTCATTCTACAGTGGAGATGCACATCGGCTTACATACTGCAATCCTTTTGTATCCATCCTGTATTGATTGCAGTATGGTTTTTGTTCCTGGGTTATGTCATTTTCTAATTCATTCTATGACAAAAAACATGGACAAGTTTTACATGCCCGGATTACCCATAAGTCCAACGAGGCCATGGCCTAGGGGCACAAGCCGAGGGAGGGGCGCAGATCACGGACCAAAAAAACCCTGGTCTGCGCCCCTCTTTCTCCCTTTCTCATGCCCCTCCTCACTCCTTCTCCCGGCAAAGTCTCTGCTTGGTCCCCTCCGTCTCTCTCTCACACACACTCTCTCTCTCTATCGCGCGCTCTCTCTCTCACACACTATATCAAGCGCTCTCTCTCTCACGCGTGCTCTCTCTCTCGTGCACTCTTTCTCTCTCTGTCTCTCGTCTCTCTCTCGCACTCATTCTCTCTGTCTCTCGCTCTCTCTCACACGCTCTTTCTCTCTCACGTGCTCTCTCTCGCTCTCCTTTCTCTTTCTCTCTCGCATGCTCTCTCGTGCTCTCTCTCTTGCTCGCTCTCTCTCTTGCTCTCTCTCTTGCTCTTTCTCTCTCTCTTGCTCTCTCTCTCTCTCTCTCTCTCTCTCTCTCTCTCTCGTGCACTCTCTCTATCACGCTCTCTCTCTCTCTCGTGCACTCTTTCTCTCTCTGTCTCTCGCGCTCACTGTCGTGCGCATGCTCTCTCACGCGCGCTCTCTCTCATGCTCTCTTTCTCTTGTGCGCGCTCTCTCGCTTTCTCTCTCTCTCGCATGCGCTCTCTCTTTCTCTCTCTCTCTCTCGTGCTCTCTCTTGCTTGCGCGCTCTCTCTTGCTCTCTCTCGTGCGCTCTCTCTCTCGCTCTCTCTCTCTCTCTCTCTCTCTCTCTCTCTCTCTCTCTCTCGCTATCTCTCTCTCGCGCACTCTCTCTATCACGCTCTCTCTCTCTCTCGTGCACTCTTTCTCTCTCTGTCTCTCGCGCTCTCTCTCGCGCGCATGCTCTCTCACGCGCGCTCTCTCTCTCTCTCATGCTCTCTTTCTCTTGTGCGCGGTCTCTCTCGCTTTCTCTCTCTCTCGCATGCGCTCTCTCTTTCTCTCTCTCGCACGCTCTCTCGTGCTCTCTCTCTTGCTTGCACTCTCTCTCTTGCTCTCTCTCGTGCGCGCTCTCTCTCTCTCTCTCTCTCTCTCTCGCTCTCTCTCTCACTCTCTCTCGCTCTCTCTCGCTATCTCTCTCTCGCGTGCACTCTCTCTATCACGCTCTCTCTCTCTCTCTCTCGTGCGCGCCTTTGGAGCGAGTTTGCACCCGCTGCGCTCTCCCCAAGTCTCCCGACTCCCGAGGAGACCTTCAGAGCACAGCGGAGCTTTCCAGCCGGTGGGAATGCATGGAGACCTTGGAGGTGGCAGGAGGTTGGTTTAAAGGGGGCGTAATTCCAAAGTGTGGCCTAGGGCGCAAAAAAGTGTTAATCCGGGCCTGCTTGCAGGAAGGATATCCTGCAGCATTTTTTGCTATATTTGTTTTTCAATTCAACCTCGTTTGCGGCAGGGACAAAAACAAAGTTTCTGGAGCAGAACAACTACTTTGAAAATAAGGACTGCACGATTAAACAGGAGTAACACTTTCAAACCAGAAACAAACATTTTGAAATTTTTGTGAGATCAAAAATAAGAGTATTTAGTCCTAGATACACACCTAGAACTTAGTGTCATGCCGTTAAATCTGTTGCAGGAAAAAAAGCAGCCCAGAGTATTGCAACAGGGCTGTTGAGGCCAACGTATTTTTCTTTCCTTTTTCCCTGCTGATTCGTGGCATAGTCAGCTTCCATAGGCCAAGAGGGAGGAGGAGGAGGCCCGGTTACATCGCCAGATGCTCAGATACTTGGCAAAGTCTATTTTTATAAAGCAGCGTACAGCCGAGTTAGAAAGGAGAGGTGTGTCTATGTGTGCTGGAATGTCAACAAGCATGCATGGGTTTCCATCAGATGATAGAGCCGAGAGGAAGGAAGCTATTTACCTGTTCTGGCATACATACCAATACAACTTTCGAACAGACCTTGTTCATAACTGTGCAGCTTCAGGGACTGCCTTATAGTATTATCAAGAAATCAAACCCCCAATAAATTATTAATTATTTCTTTCTCCGGCATTACTTTGTGAACAAAGGTTCTTAGGAAGGACTCATCCTACGCTTTCTACAAGGGCATTGATGACTAAAAAGGCCAATCCGAGATAGGCAAGTCCGGTTGCAGAAAGCACAGCAGAAACTCTCCTTGGGTGATGTTTCCAAGTTGCGGTTCTTTCTGCGTTGTCGTTTCTCTTTGAGACCTGTTTGGCGTGTCTTCTCAAAAGAGGCCTCAGCATTATGGATAGTGCGTCTCCATGCCTCCCGATGTGAGGCCAGGGTGGACCATTGTTGGTGATCAATCTGGCTGAGCCTGAGATGTTGTTTCAGGGATATCTCCTTTTTGGGGTGCCTCTCTTGTGCTGACCTGTGGCGAGTTCACCATAGAGTAGTATCTTTGGGAGGCGGTGGTCCTCCATCCTAGAGATGTGCCCTGCCCAGCGCAGCTGTGTCCTCAATAGCATGGCCTCAATGCTGGTGATCCCTGCTTGCTCAAGGATAGCAACATTCGTCACATAGTCCAGTGTACATTTAGGATTGTGCAAAGATGAAGGCGTTTGGGAAGTTGGATGTGTCCTTTGAGCCTGTGCAATTGATTTTTCTGCTGGACCGCAGCGTGCACAGAACTGGCCTCCCCCTTTAAACCAAAGGTTCGTCTGCCAGGGCCTAGCAAGATTGGATGGTGGCAGCGAGGTCCTCAGGCTGCAGGCTTGGTTTGAGTTTCCTTCTCTTCGATGGTTGACCTTACAGGGTTAAACAAGCACCTGCCCCGGGTTTGAAATCAGAGTTTTCCTTCTCTTAGATGGTTGGCAAAAGGCTAGAGAGCCCACCGTTACCTTCCCGCAGAAGCGGTATCTATTGATCTACTCACATTATCTTTAACTTTTAACTTAATCAAATTTTAATTGTATTTTAATCTATGTACACCAGTGTTTCCCAACCTTTTTTGAGCCGCGGCACACTTTTTACATTTCCAAAATCCTGGGGCACACCACCTACCAAAATGACACAAAATGACACTCTAACACAGTAATACATATAGTTAATATGCTTTTAAAATGCATTTATACACTCGGTGTGAAACCTGGGCCTGTTTCGATGAACTCAACATAGATATCCTGGCAGGAATGGCAGAAAGATACAAACTTCCCATACAGAACTCCCATAACCAAGAGGAAATACTATAAGAGTTTGGTGGGCATTGATTGACCTTTAGTTTTGGAGTTGTAGTTCACCTATATCCAGAGAATACTCAATATGCCCAAATATGAACGCAGGTGGAGTTCAGGGGAAATAGACCTTGACATTTGGGAGTTGTAGTTGCTGGGATTTATAGTTCCCCTACAATCAAAGAGCATTCTGAACCCCACCAATGATAGAATTGGGCCAAACTTCCCACACAGAACCCCCAGGAGGCAAGAGGAGGTCTCTACTTGGGGAAAGGGAGGCGGGCCTTCCCAATGCATGCAGAGGGAGAGACCAAGTAGACAACGGGTGGGGAGGGGGAGGGGTGCTTGTAATTTTGTGCCTTTATTGAGGTAGGTTTCTTAAGGTTTTTATACTTCAACACACTAGACTCTCTCCCCCCCCCCCCCTCCTGGAGGTTCCAATTTCCCACGGCACACCTGATGATCGCTCACGGCACACTAGTGTGCCCCGGCACACTGGTTGAGAAACACTGATGTACACTATTGCAGGAGGTTAAGGACAGTGATTAGTGCCTATTTGTGTATTTTGTTTTTGTCTTTTACTGTTGATATGGTCAATCAATAAACTTTACTTACATTTGCATGTTTTCGAACTGCTAGGTTGGCAGAAGCTGGGCCTAACAGCGGGAGCTCACCCCGCTTCCCAGATTCGAACTGCCGACCTTTGGTCAGTAAGTTCAGCAGCTCAGCAGTTTAACCTGCTGTGCCACCGGGGACTCCATCAGGTTTGGGTAGGATTCAGTAAATTAGATGTAGAATATTTTGGTATAGTTTTATTCCTTTGACTCAATTGTAACCTTCTATGCAACAAATATATTATTGGGAAGAGTCACAGTTGCAACAGTAACGATCAATGGAAGATAATGATATGATTCACTGGTGATTTCCGCCATTTTTCTGATGAAAATAGAAATACTGTTCTTGAAAGGCAGAAAGAGAAGCCCTCGGGCTGGCTGCTTACACATCGCCCAGAAAAACACAACACATCTCTCTCTATCTTTTCAAAGGACAGATGGAGTTTGGATGCATCTCCTGTGTGACAGACATCTCATGACTTTGGCGTCTCATGACTTTTGCTGACGACTCCAAGGCTTTGACGTATTTATTCATAGAAGTCAGCCTGAGCATGCATTATTTACACTGCAGAGTTAATCCAGTTTGATGTCACTTTAGCTGCTGAAACTAAATGTTGTGGAACTCTGGGATTTGTAATTTTAACCTTCTCTGCCAAAGGGTGATGGTGCCTCGGCAAACTACAAATTGCGGTCCCCTCCAGCACTCTGGAGACGAGAGCAAGGCACTCTGTCTAAGCTAGAACAACCTCCTTTCCTGTGTGTCTCTCTTCCTGCGTCCTTTTGCAGCCGCAAGCCCTTTGGGCAGACGCTCGGCACATTGGAGAAGCACATGGCAATCCCAAGCCGAAGGGGGGAAGCACTGCATGTGCTCATGCGCCGGCATAGCGCACAGCTGCCTTGGCTCAGCCCCAAGCCGACAGAGAGGCCATTGGGTGGATGGGTGGCTGGCTGTGGGGGAGAGGCGCACACATAAACACACGCACATTGTGTGTCTGTGTCTATCAGCTGAGTTGGAGCTGGCTCAACCAGTCCTGCAGACCATATGCCCAGCCCTGGGAATCTCAACTTTGGATAAAGAAGGAGCAGGACCTCAATCACACTCTTTTAAGCTTGCCTTCGCAGGCATGGGATGACTTGGGCCAGTCTGTGTATAGGTGTGTGTACCGTATATACTCAAGTATAAGCCAACCCAAAAAATAAGCTGAGGCACCTAATTTTACTACACAAATCTGGGAAAACTTATTGACTTGAGTATAAGCCAAGGGTGGGAAATGCAGCAGCTATTGGTAAATTTCAAAATGAAAATAGAAACCAATAAAATTACATTAATTGAAGCATAAGTAGGTTAAATGTTTTTGAATATTTATATAAAACTGTAATTTAAAATAAGACTGTCTAGCTCTGATTAAACCATTATTCTAGCCTTCTTCAATGTAAATGTGCTTACGTGTCCTTCCAATAATAATACCAAGAGTAAAATAATAAATGTAATAATAATAAATAGAGTAAGATAATAAATGTAATAAAATAATAGAATAAAATAGTGTAAATGTAATAATAACAATAAGAGTAAATTAATAAATGTAATAATAATAGACTAAAATAATAAATGTAATAAAATAATAGAATAAAATAATGTAAATGTACTAATAATAATAGAGAAAAATAATAAATGTAAAAATAATAAATAGAGTAAAATAATAAATGTAAAAAATTAATAGAATAAAATAATGTAAATGTAATAATAACAATAAGAGTAAATTAATAAATGTAATAATAATAGACTAAAATAATAAATGTAATAAAATAATAGAATAAAATAATGCAAATATGTAAAAACAATAATAGAGTAAAATAATAAATGTAATAAAATAATAGAATAAAATAATGTAAATGTACTACTACTAATAATAAATGTAATAATAACAATAATAAATTGAGACAAATAATAATGTAATAATAATAGAGTAAAATAATGTAAATGTAATATTATTAATAATAATAAATAGAGTAAAATAATAAATGAAATAAAAATAATACTAATAACAGAGTAAAAATTTAAATAACCTTGACTCAAGTATAAGCCAAGGGGAGCTTTTTCAGCCTAAAAAGGGGGCTGAAAAACTAGGCTTATACTCGAGTATATACAGTATATATTTGGGTATATGTGTGTTTTTGTGCATGCATTGTAATTTATTTTGGCTTTTAAAGTCTCTTCTGCTGTGTTTTTCAGTGTTCCTATGTGTGGTGGTCACTCGTTGGCCTGCTGGGTATATTGTGTCCAAATTTGGTGTCAATTCATCCAGTGGTTTTTTGAGTTATGTTAATCCCACAATCAAACATCACATTTTTATCTATATAGATCATGTGTGCTATTAGTGGCCTTGGGTCCCTATATCAGGATAAAGTTGAGATATAGTAAAATAAATTATTATTATTAGCCCCCAGTGGCGCTAATATTATTATATATTATACTATTAATAATTATTAATTATTATTAATAGTATAATATAATATAATATGAAGCCGCTCCTCATAGGGCTTGTTCTACAGACCCTTGATCATTTGAGTCACTTTCCTCTGGACACAGTCCAGCTTGGAGCCAACATCTAATTGTGGTGCCCAGAATTGGACACAGTGTGATTCCAGGTGTGGTCTGACCAAGGCAGAATAGAGCATGGGGAGCATGACTTCCCTGGGTCTAGACTCCTCTTCATGCAGGCCAAAATCCCATGCTCTGTCCGTAATGAGGCTGAAGTAAACGAAAGATCCACTGAATGGAATCACACCAAATTTGGCAGCAAAACGTCTCACAATGCAAGGTGTGACCAACAAAAATAAAAAAGAACTTAAAATAACTTACAAATCCTAAATCCTAAAAAAGGAGAAGATGCCACTAAGGCCCTTGCCTTTCCACTCTCAGCCACTTCAGAATGTTAGAATGCTGAGGTGGACCAATCAGAACATATATGCAAATAACACCACAGTGGCAACCAATCACCATTTCTGACAGCCTCAGGCCCTTGCCTTTCCCCTCTCAGCCACTTCAGAGTTAGAAGGGACTCTACCATGGTATTAGGGGAGAACAGACAGGAAGGAAGGAGAGAAGAAAGGAGAGAGGGGAAAAGGGATGGAATGAAAGAGGGAAAGGGGGAAGGAAGAAAAGAGAGAAGGAGGGAGGGAAAGAAGGAAAGAGGGAAGGAAGGAAGGAAGGAAGGAGGTACCAAAGGAAGGAAGAAGAGAAAGTAGAAATGAAAGAAAAAGGAAAGGAAAGGCAGGAAAGAGGTAAAGAAGGAAGGGAGGAGAAAAGGAAATAAAAAGTGAAAGAAGGAAGGAAACAGGGAGGGAAGAAAGGAGATGAAGAAGTAGAGAAGGGGGGAGGAAGAAAAGAGAGAAGGAAGGATGAAACCAAAGAGTGAAAGAAGGAATAAAAGAAAGAGGTAGAGAAGGAAAGAAGGAGAGAAAAAGGAAGGGGAAGAAAAAGGGGGGAATGAATATGTAGGTATCTCTCTTTCATAATAGTCCAGATATCTACCTCTACTTTGAAAATTCTTACTATAGGCCACAGCAACGAGTGGCAGGGCACAGCTAGTATATGTATATGTGGATAGCATCTTTGGCTGCTTATGTAAGGCCGCTCTGAGTCCCTTTGTGGGGAGAAGGGCGGGACATAAATCTCTATCTCTATATATAATAAAGCGAAATGTTTGTTTGTATGTTTGTATGTATGTATGTATGTATGTATGTATGTATGTGGCAGCGTTCTGATTGGCTCCTGGCCTCTACATTCTGACAACATGATTGGTTGCCAGTGAGGGAGTATTTGCATACTCTAATTGGCCAGCCAACACGAACATTCCGACACTCTAAACTGCCAGAGGGGGATAAGGCAAAGGCCTGAGGCAGTCAGCCATGGTGGGAGTTTCAGACCAAAACACTTTGCGGCTCCCAACAATGACAGAACAAGACCAAACCTTTACATCCTGGTGCAGTTTGGAGGAGGGCAGACCATGCATGATGGGACTTGAAGTACCTCCAATCACTTCCCCTAGACCGCTGCTATCCTCATTCACTGACTGATCAAGACCAAACATGGCACACAGAGCCCCCATGACCCACTTTACATCCTGGTGCAGTTTGGAAGAGGGCAGACCATGCATGATGGGACTTGAAGTACCTTCACTCACTTTCCAAGACTGCTGCAAACCTAATACAATGACTGATCAAGACCAAACCTGACACACAGAGCCCTCATGACCCACTCTACATCCTGGTGCCATTTGAAGGAGGATGGACCATGGATGATGGGACTTGAAGTACCTTCACACACCTTCCGAGACCGCTACGACCCTCATCCAATGAATGATCAAGACCAAACGTGGCACACAGAGCCCACATGACCCACTCTACATCCTGGTGCTGTTGGGAGGGGGATGGACCATGGCCGATGGGACTTGCAGTACCTTCACTAACTTCCTGAGACCACCGCAAGCCACGTAAACATCTGATAAGGACCAACCTTGGCACACAATGCCTTTCTCAAATAATCCGGGCAGGGCCGGGTCCCCAAGCTAGTGTATGCAATAAATAATAAATAATATTGCTATACTCATCATTACCCTTTTATTATCATCATCTTGCATTGTTATCTTGCCCAGCTCATGGGATGACCACTATCAGGATCACAGAAGGTATGGTGGGGGGTGGATGAGATTTTAACCCTTTCATCTCTACTTTCAGATCAGAAGATATATCCTTTAAGCTTGTGTTTGCATTGGAAAGAAACATCCCCATAAATAAAACAATGGAGTGGGGCGAAGCGGCTGACCCTTCCCTGGCCTGACTCTTGCATTGTTGTTGTTGCCCGAATCCTGGAATAAGGCTGGCTAGAGCAAAGCGGCTTAAAGGTTAAGGTCAGAATCTGCCGGCAAAACAACCGGCTTCCTGGCCTCTCTGTTGCCATATCTGCACCCGGCTCATAATAAGATGGGTTGGCAATTTGAAAGCCACTTTGGGTCTCAGATCCAGTCGAGAGGGAAATATGGCCTTTCCCATCCCAAGGATGTCTGTGCAATCTGCATCTCTCCTTGTTCTAAGGGTGGGAGTGTTTCTCTAGTAAATGATAAACAGATGGCTCTCCCAGGATGTATAGATCGAGCTCTAAATAAATATCGTGTGGATCCAACTTTTGAATGTGGCGGCCCATTAAAAAAATATAGGTTGAGTCTCTCTCCTTTCTCCAAAAGGCTTGGAACCAGAAAGGCTGTGGATTTCCAAACACATATATGTGCATAATGTAATATCTTGGAGATGAGAGCCAATACCTAGGCATGGAATTCATTTATGTTTCGTACATAGTTTTGGAATGCAGTTTGAGTTATCCTTTATCTAAGGTTTTGGATTTTTCCGGATTTTTTTGGGGGAGATCTCAGAGATAGGGATCCAAGCCTAAACATGATCTTCATTTATCTCTTCTACATACACATAGCCTAAAGGCGATTTTCTACAATATTTTGAATTATTTTGTGAATGAAACAAAGACTCATGTTGCTTTTGATACAAAGATATCGCATCCTGTAATATGGAGCTATGGCAGATTGCATTCATTCAACAGTATGGATGCTCCCCTTGTAAAACTACAACTCCCATGGTTCTGTTTCATGGAGGCATGTCTGTCAAAGTGTTGTTGAATTGCATTAATCCTGCAATTGCATTAATCCTGCAGTATTTTGCAGCGGCATTTCTTGCCCTAGGGATCTACTTATGCATGCAATGGGAAAAAATATATAAATCAACCATACACACATGTATATATAGTTTATGAATGTAATATGAATGTATGTTGATTAATGTTTTGATCAATGTTTGTGGTTATTTTAATTATTATTTTTCATATATATATATATATATATATATATATATATATATACACTAGCCTGGGGACCCGGTGGTGCCCGGGTCATTTGAGAAGTGTAGCAGGATGTAGAGTGGGTCATGGGGGCTGTGTGTGGCAAGTTTGGTCTGTATTGGTGAATGGATGAGGGTTGCATTGTTTTGAGGAAGTGAGTGAAGGTACTTCAAGTCCCAACATCTGTGGTCCGTCTCACACAAAACTGCACCAGGATGTAGAGTGGGTCATGAGGACTCTGTTTGCCAGGTTTGGTCTTGATCAGTCATTGGATTAGGTTTGTAGCAGTCTTGGAAAGAGAGGGAAGGTACTGCAAGTCCCATCATCCATGTTCTGCCCCCTCCAAACTTCAGTAGGATGTAGAGTGGGTCACTGGGGCTCTGTGTGCCAAGTGTGGTCTTTATCGGTGTTTGTTGGGGGCCGCAGTGGTCTGTGGGAACAGAGGAGTGTGAAAGTACTACAAATCCCATCATCCATTGTCAGTCCTCCCCAGAACCTCACCAGGACGTGAAGGTAGTCATGGGGGTTATGTGTGCCAAGTTTGGTCTCGATCTGTAATAGGATAAGGGTTGCAGTGGACTTGGGAAGTGAGTAGAGGTACTTCAAGTCCCATCATCCATGGTCCACCCTTCTCTGAACTGCACCAGGAGATAGAGTGGGTCATGGGGATTGTGTGTGCCAAGTGTGGTCTGTATTGGTCCGTTTTGGTGGCCTCAGTGGTCTGTTGTAACCAAAGTGTTTGAAAGTACTACAAATCCCATAATCCGTGGGTCATGTCCCTCAAACCGCACCTGGACGTAAAGGGGGTCAGGGGGTTATGTGTGCCAAGTGTGGTCTTGATTCGTCATTGGATGAGTGGAGCAGTGGTCTCAGGAAATGAGTAGAAGTACTTCAAGTCCCATCATCCATGGTCCACCATCCTGCAAACTGCAGCAAGATGTAGAGCGGGTCATGGGGGCTCTATGTGCCAACTTTGGTCTTGATCAGTCATTGGATGAGGGTTGCAGCGGTCTCGGGAAATGAGTAAATGTACTTCAAGTCCCATCATCCATGGTCCACCCTCCTGCAAACTGCAGCTGTATGTAGAGTGGGTCATGGGGGCTCTATGTGCCAAGTTTGGTCATGATCAGTCATTGGATGAGGGTTGCAGCGGTCTCGGGAAATGAGTGAATGTACTTCAAGTCCCATCATCCATGGTCCACCCTCCTGCAAACTGCAGCAGGATGTAGAGTGGGTCATGGGGGTTGTGTGTGCCAAGTGTGGTCTGTGTTGGTCCTTTTTGGTGGCCTCAGTGGTCTGTGGGAACCAAAGTGTTAGAAAGTACTAGAAATCCCATAATCCGTGGGTCATGTCCCCCGAACTGTACCAGGACATAAAGGGGGTTAGGGGGGTTATGTGTGCCAAGTTTGGTGCAGGTCCATCACCCGCACTGGTCGCTGTGGCCTGTGAAAGTGGCTGCCAATCAGAACGCTGCCACATTTCCGCCCTTCCGCCCTCCGCACACATACAAACATTCCGTTTTATTAAGGTATACAGATATACAGATATATATATATATACACACACACACACATATATATTTCTGTACATATATGTGTGTGTGTGTATGTGTGTGTGTGTGTACATACATATATACAGGAAAAATAATAATTAAAATAACCACAAACAATAATCATACGAACACACATACATATAGGGCGGCCCCGGTGGTGCAGTGGGTCACACCACTGAGCTGTTGAACTTGCTGACCAAAAGGTCGCAGTTTTGAATCTGGGGAGTGGGCAAAGCTCCTGCTGTTAGCCCCAGCTTCTGCCAACCTAGCAGTTCAAAAACATGCAAGTGTGAGTAGATCAATAGGTCCCGCTCCGGCGGGAAGGTAATGGTGCTCCATGCAGTCATGCCGGCCACATGACCTTGGAGGGGTCTACGGACAACGCCGGCTCTTCGACTTAGAAATGGAGATGAGCACCAACCCCCAGAGTCAGACACAACTGGACTTTTACCTTTACCTTTACATACACATATAGTATATATACGGAGTATGTATGCATATATATGCGTGTGTGTGTACATCTACATATATGTATAGATATGTATGTGTATATATGTATATATGTATATATATATATATATTCTGTGTGTATGTATGTGTGTTTATATATATGTATATATCTGTGTGTATACGTGTGTGTGTGTGTGGTTCATTTGTTCAGTCGCTACCAACTCTTCATGACCTCATAGACCAGCCCACGCCAGAGCTCCCTGTCAGCTGTCACCACCCACAGCTCCTTCAAGGTCTATAGATAGATAGATAGATAGATAGATAGATAGATAGATAGATCCTATCACAAGCCTATTAATAATAATAAAATAAGATTTGTGAAGGACTACAATACCCATCATCCCCAGCAAAATGGTATTGATGGAATTTGCTGTACACGACAAATACTTGTAAGGCCACACAAAACTACCCACCGCTCTGTATGATGTGGTTGTTGTTATATTTATGAAGGACTACAATTCATATGTGTGTGTATATATATATATATATATAGATATATATATATATAGTTGTCCACAAATATTTTTCATATACTGTATATATATATACGCACACACACATATTTCATATATATATATATATATACACGCACAAGCACGCACACACACACGTGTGTGTGTGTGTATGTATATGAAATATGTTTCCAATTGACATACCCAAAGAAGGTGAAAACCAAACTGTTTCATTTTTCTTTATTTATACAACTACCTGTTTTCAATCATTTTATTACCGTTATTTCTATTTTATTGAAACCTTCTGGGAGCCAGATTCTTTCTCGAGAGCAGCACCATTTCGTTGCCTTATTTGTGTGTGTGTGTGTGCGCACGCACAAAAGACAGAATCTGGCAAACTGCAGCTCCCAGTTTTCTTAGGTTGCAGTCCCCATCATTCCTTATCACTGCCGCCCATGATGCCGGCTGGTATTTGCAGACTAGTCTCCGAAAGGCTAGGCTGCAAATTCCCAAACCTAATCTCAAAACAATAGGCCCCTCAGGTGTGGTGGACTCCAGCTCCCATCATCTTCTCTGACCATGGGCAATGCAGACATAAGTGGGGGGAGCGGATGGGAGCGTCAATCCCACACGCTGCAGAGAAAAGACTGCCTGAGCCTCCCACTCCTGGATTTCCCGGCTGCTTTCAGCCAGCCTGAAAAAAGTAGGTCATTCGCCTTTATGTGCACGCGTATATATATATTCATATTCATATTCCAGATATAATTGCTTGAGGGAGGGAGATACCTGCGCAAAACCAGGAGTAGCGTACTGCTTTGTGGCCTTCCAGACATTTGCCCAGGACTACAATTCCCCCTCTGGTCCTTCCTTACCATTGGATGTGGATGATGGGCATTGTAGTCCTTTAAACAAAAAGAAAAGGAATTAATTAAAAAGGAATTCTTCTCCTAGGAAGAATTGTAGCTAGAAGCCTGTAGCTAACTCCATAGGCATTGGGAGCCGTTGTCCCCTTTATCCTGTCACGCCATTGGCTGGGGGTGATGGGCATTGTAGTCATTAAAAATTAAGTCCACCCTGGCTAAGAGGGAATCGCAAGAGGAGGTGTGTGTGTGTGTGTGCCCACCTCCAAGTATTTGTTCCATACAGCTATTCCCTCTTTGGCATTGGATGGCAATGATGGGAATTGTAGTCCTTAAAATTAAGACCGCTCTGGGCAACATGAAGTTGCACCAGGAGGCATGTGGAGAAGCTCCAGATATTTGTCCAGAATAGCAATCCTTTTTTAACCATTCATGCAACTGGCCAAGAATGATGGGAATTGTAGTCCTTTAAGAATCTTATATTGCTGAATAATAATAATAATAATAATAAACTGGACTTGTGATAGAAGTGTGGCTAGCTCCAGGTATTTGTCCAGGACAGCAATTGCGCCATGTCATTTGGCTGGGGATGATGGGAATTGTAGTCCTTTACAATAATAATAATAATATAGATTAGCTGGGATTGTGATACTGTGATAGGAGGAGTGTGGCTACCCTCCACATATTTGTCCAGGACAGCAATCTCTCCATGCCATTGGTTGGGGATGATGGGAATTGTAGTCCCATCATCCCCAGCCAAATAATAATAATAATAATAATAATAAAGATTAGCTGGGATTGTGATACTGTGATAGGAAGAGTGTGGCTACCCTCCACATTTTTTTGTCCAGGACAGCAATCTCCCCATGTCATTGGTTGAGAATGATGGGAATTGTATTACTTTACTAATAATAGTAATGATGATGATAATAATAATAAATATGCAGAGTGGTAGATGATAGTGTTGAGTTCCCTTCCATGCATTTGCTCTGGACACCAACCCCTCCATGCTATTGGCTGAGGATGATGGGAACTGTAGTCCTTTACAAGTCAATAATAATAATATGCAGAGAGGTAGATAGTGTCGAGTTGCCTTCCATGCATTTGCTCTGGACACCAACCCTTCCATGCTATTGGCTGAGGATGATGGGAACTGTAGTCCTTTACAAATCAATAATAATAATAATTGCTCTGGACACCAACCCATCCATGCTATTGGCTGAGGATGATGGGAACTGTAGTCCTTTACAAATCAATAATAATAATAATATGCAGAGTGGTAGATAGTGTTGAGTTCCCTTCCATGCATTTGCTCTGGACACCAACCCCTCCATGCTATTGGCTGAGTATGATGGGAACTGTAGTCCTTTACAAATCAATAATAATAATAATATGCAGAGAGGTAGATAGTGTCGAGTTGCCTTCCATGCATTTGCTCTGGACACCAACCCTTCCATGCTATTGGCTGAGGATGATGGGAACTGTAGTCCTTTACAAATCAATAATAATAATAATATGCAGAGTGGTAGATAGTGTCGAGTTGCCTTCCATGCATTTGCTCTGGACACCAACCCATCCATGCTATTGGCTGAGGATGATGGGAACTGTAGTCCTTTACAAGTCAATAATAATAATAATAAACTAGGCTTGTGATAGGAGTGCGGATAGCTGCACATATTTGTTCAGGACAGCAATGCCTCCGTGCCATTGTCTGGAGATGATGGGAATTGTAGTCCTTCACAAATATAACAACAACCACATCATACAGAGTGGTGAGTAGTTTTGTGTGGCCTCCCAAGTATTTGCCCTGTACAGCAAATTTCATCAATGCCAGTTGGCTGGGGATGATGGGAATTGTAGTCCTTCACAAAACGTATTTTGTATTACTATTATTATTATTACTCCTACTAGGTTTGTGATAGGTCCAGGACAGCAATCCCTCCATGCTATTGGCTGGGGATGATGGGAATTGTATTCCTTTGCAAAGTTTATATTTCTAACAACAACAATAATAATAATACTAATACTAGAGCTTAGCTGGACTTCTCTTTGGCTCGCCTGTTTATTTTCTGCCCGGGAAGGAGGGAGGGGGGCGTGTACTTAAAGGGGGCGGCTCAGCCAATGGGCGCCGGGGGGCGTGGCTACGCGGCCAGCTTGTTTACAACAGACCTTCCCGAGGAGCTTTCACCCGGCCGGCAAGAGAGAGGAGGCGGCGGCGGAAGGGAAAACGCGGAGGCTGGATTCGCTCAGTGGTGGGGAACGGATCCAGCATTTTCTTTCCTGGATGGAGATAGCTAGATACTAGATACCGGTAGATAGACAGACATATGTATTTGTAATTAATTATATATCTGCCTCTCCCAGAATGCTGACAAGAGGATGTTGGGAGTGAAAGTCCAAAAACAGCACCTTTCCCTATGAGTGTGTGTGTGATGCTGGCAAGGGATGCTGGGATTGACAGTCCAAAACAGCACATTTCCTTATGAAATTCATGGGATAGCCATATATCTGTCTGTCTATCTATCTATCTATCTATCTATCTATCCATCCATCCATCCATCTGCCTCTCCCAGAATGCTGACAAGAGGATGTTGGGAGTGAAAGTCCAAAAACAGCACCTTTCCCTATGAGTGTGTGTGTGTGTGTGTGATGCTGGCAAGGGAAGCTGGGATTGACAGTCCAAAACCAGCACATTTCCTTATGAAATTCATGGGATAGCCATATATGTGTATGTGTTGTCTGTCTGTCTATCCTGTCTGTCTGTCTATCTATCTATCTATCTATCTATCTATCTATCCATCCATCTGCCTCTCCCAGAATGCTGACAAGAGGATGTTGGGAGTGACAGTCCAAAAACAGCATCTTTCCATATGAAATTCATGGGATAAACATATGTACGTATGTGATATCTATCTATCATCTATCTATCTACCTACCTACCTATCTACCTACCTACCTACCTACCTATCTACCTACCTACCTATCTACTTACCTACCTACCTACCTATCTACCTACCTATCTATCTACCTACCTATCTACTTACCTATCTATCTACCTACCTACCTATCTACATACCTACCTACTTACCTACCTACCTACCTATCTACTTACCTACCTACCTATCCATCTATCTACCTACCTATTTACCTACCTACCTATCTACTTATCTATCTATCTATGTACTTACCTACCTATCTACATACCTACCTACTTACCTACCTACCAACCTATCTACTTACCTACCTACTTACCTACCTACCTATCCATCTATCTACCTACCTATCTACTTATCTATCTATCTACTTACCTACCTATCTACATACCTACCTACCAACCTATCTACTTACCTACCTACCTATCTATCCATCTACCTACCTATGTATCTATCTATCCATCTATCTATCTACTTACCTACCTATCCATCTACCTACCTACCTACTTACCTACCTACCTATCTACCTACCTACTTACCTACCTACCAACCTATCTACTTATCTACCTACCTATCTATCCATCTATCTACTGACCTACCTACCTATGTATCTATCTATCCATCTATCTATCTACTTACCTACCTATCCATCTATCTACCTACCTACCTACTTACCTACCTACCTACCTACCTACCTACCTACCTATCTATCTACCTACCTGTCTACCTATCTATCTACTTACCCACCTATCCATCTATCTACCCATCTATCCATCTACTTACCTACTTACCTACCTACCTATCTCTCCATCAGGCATGTAGCCAGGGGGGGCTAATGGGGCTTCAGCCCCCCCCCGAAATTCTCAGGGTGGTCCGCGAGAAGGCCTTACTGGTACATTATTTAAACTGTTATGTTTATTCATATCATGATCTGATCACCATGCTCATTATATCCCACCTTCATGGGGTTATTGGGATAACAATACAAAAGGTTTGCTAGGGTAAACCCTCTTCCACCCAGTCTCATCCCCCCCCCGCGAAACCAAACTCAGCCCCCCCGAACCAAAATCCTGGCTACGGCCCTGCTCTCCATCTATCTACCTACCTACCTACTTATCTACCTACTTATCCATCTACCTACCTACCTATCTACTATCTATCTATCCATCTGCCTCTCCCGGAATGCTGGCAATGGGAGGCTGGGAGTGATAGCCCCAAAAAGGCACATTTCCATATGAGTGTGTGTGTGTGAGAGATTATATAACTGCCTCCCCCAGAATGCCAGCAAGGGGATACTGGGAGTGACAGTCCAAAACCAGCACCTTTCCTTATGAAATTCATAAGATAACCATATATGTGCATGTGATGTCTATCTATCTATCTATCTATCTATCTATCTATCTATCTATCTATCTATCTATGAGGGCGGATCAATAAATCTGTGACTTTTTGAATTTCCCGCCTCTTAACTGAAAGGGCAACACTGCTCCTGTCAACAGGCACCTGTCAGTTGACTCCTGTCAAAATTTGAACAAGCGGCATCATTTAGTTTGGGTTTGACAGCCATTGATAGCAGACTACTGCGTGATTTGAGGAGAAAATGGAAAAAAGTGAATTTTGTGTGCTCATTAAGCATTATTTTTTGCGGGAAAAAATCATCACTCAAACCAAGGCTAAGCTTGATAAATACTATGGGGACTCTGCACCATCAATTTCAATGGTATAAAAGTGGTTTACTGAATTTCGTTGTGGCCGTACAAGCACGGAAGATGCCGAACGTTCTGGATGCCCAGTTGAGGTCTCTACAACTGAAACAATTGAAAAAATTCACGATCTGGTGTTGGCCGATCGAAGATTGAAAGTGCGAGAGATTGTGGAAGCCATAGGCATCTCACGTGGCTCAGTGGTTTCAATTTTAAATGATCACTTGGGTATGAGAAAGCTTTCCACAAGAGGGCCCCAGGTTTGCTCACAATCGATCACGAACACAATCGTGTGACACTTTCGCAGGAGTGTTTTGCGTTGTTCAACCGCAATATGGATGAGTTTTTACGCCGTTTCGTAACCGTGGACGAAACGGGGATCCACCAGAACACACCAGAGACCAAACAGCAGCCAAAACAGTGGGTTTCTCGGGATGAATCGGCGACAAAGAAGGCCAAGGTGGGTTTGTCAGCCAATAAAGTCATGGCGACCGTTTTTTGGATGCACGCGGTATAATCCACATTGACTACCTTCAAAAGGGTAAAACAATCAATGGTGAATATTATGCCAACTTATTGGGTTGATTAAATGAGGATTTGGGGGGGGGGGGGGAATGACCGCATTTGGCCAAGAAAAAAGTTATTTTGCACCAGGACAATGCAAGGGTGCACACATGTGCAGTTGCCATGGCAACAATCCATAAATTGGGATATGAATTGCTCCCTCATCTGCCCTATTCTCCAGATTTAGCCCCGAGTGACTATTTCTAGTTTCCAAACCTGAAGAAATGGCTCGGCGGAAAGAGAATTGACTCCAACGATGAAATCATCTCACAAACAAATACCTATTTTGATGACCTCGACAAATCTTATTTTTTTGGAAGGGATAAAAAATTGGAGAAACTTTGGACAAAGTGTATAGAGCTCAAAGGAGACGACGTTGACAAATAAAATGATTTTTTAATCCAAAAACCTGTGTTTTATTCAAAAAGTCACAGACTTATTGACCCACTCTCGTATCTGTCTCTCTGTCTCTCTCTCTGCCTCTGTCTCTCTCTCTCTGTCTGTCTCTCTCTGTCTCTATCTATCTATCTATCTATCTATCTATCTATCTATCTATCTACCTGACTCTCCCAGAATGCTGACAAAGGGATGCTGGGAGTGACAGTCCAAAAACAGCACCTTTTCTTATGAAACTCATGAGATAACCATATATGTGTATGTGATATCTATGTATCTATCTATCCATCCATCCATCCATCCATCTGCTGGCAAGGGGATGCTGGGAGTGATAGCCCAAAAAGGGCACCTTTCCCTATATATATACACTGGATCGACTATGTGACGAATGTTGCTGTCCTTGAGCAAGCAGGGATCACTAGCGTTGAGGCCATGCTATTGAGAACACAGCTGCACTGGGCAGGGCACGTCTCTAGGATGGAGAACCACCACCTCCCAAAGGTGGGTCACCATGGGTCAGCGCAAGAGAGGCGCCCCCCAAAAGAGATATAAGGACTCCCTGAAACAGCAACTCACACTCGGCCAGATTGATCACCAACAATGGTCCACCCTGGCCTCACATTGGGAGGCATAGAGACGCACTATACACAATGCTGCGGCCTCTTTCGAGAAGACACGCCGAATGGGTCTCGACGAGAAACGACAACGCAGAAAGAACCGCCACTTGGAAACAACATCACCCAAGGAGACTTTCTGCTGTGCTTTCTGCAACCGAACTTGCCTATCTCAGATTGGCCTTTTTATTTATTTATTTATTTATTAAGTTCGACTTAATATACCACTCTCTCTGGTGCCCAGAGCAGTTTACAGGAACAGAGTAAGCATAAAACACACAAAATACATTAAAATACAATAAAAGTACATTAAAACAGTTTAAAACCCCCAATAAAACATGTTGCAGGCCGAACTGGAATACAGTGGCATGCTAACAACATTGATGCGCTTGTAAAAAGCGTGGGACGAGTCCTTCCTAAGAATCTTCGTTCGCGAAGTAATGCCGAGAGAGAAAGAGTTTGAAACAGTATATATATGTGTGTGTGTCTATATATATGTGTGTGTGTGTAGTGTTATATATAATGTGTAATGTATAAAATAATGTATAATCTATACACATTTCATATAATCTTTGCTGTGCTGTATGCACTATTGCACACTGTGTCTCTGTGGCCAACAGTTATAGTCAAATCCATATGCCTCCCCATTTCTCAATGAGATTGCCCAATCCTTTACAGGAAGTGCTCAGAGTCACTGGACGTCATATGATCGAGCATTTGACAGATCTGTCATGTGAAGAGGCCCTTCCTTGGGTACGTGTGGGTTTGTATGTGCCTTCAAGTTGCCTGTCAATCCAAGGCCCTTTCTACACTGCCAGATCAAATCCAGATTATCCGCTTTCAACTGGATTATATGGCAGTATAGGCTCATATAATCCAGTTTAAATAAAATAATCTGGATTATAAGAAAGTGTAGAAGGGGCCTTACTCAGAGAAAAGCCTAGCATCTCATTTTATTTTTTAAGTAATTCAACTTTGGAAAAGTTTGGAAAAGTTTTGGACTACAACATCCATGGGCAAATATGGGCCGTCCGGGTGTTTTGGACTTCAACTCCCACAATTCCTAACAGCCTATCGGCTGTTAGGAATTGTGGGAGTTGAAGTCCAAAACATCCGGAGGGCCGCAGTTTGCCCATGCATGGACTACAATCACCATCCTTCCCAAACTACAATGGTTATGGGGTTTGTAGTTCAAAGCCACTTATTTCCCAAACTCATCGGAAATCTTTGATGGATATGTGTTTGCTTTATAGTCACTCTGGTTGTGTAAACATCTCTTTTGCCAATATTTTGCGTTTGTGTGTACAGTGTAGAATGAAAAGGAAACTCTGGCTGGCAAATGTATGCTTGGTTTGGCAAGGACGGCCCCCGATTAATCCTTTACTGTACCACTTTCTCATTTTGTCCTCCTTTTACTTGCTCCAAAGTGCTCTTGTTTCACTTACGGTGCGTTCTACACTGTGAAATCCTGTGGTTCGAAGTGTGATAAATTTCAGATGCATTTGACTTGATTCACAGAACTAACAAGGCTTGCAATGATCGGGTGTATTCCAGTGTATTCCAGTTGCATGAATGAAGGTACAAATCCATGCAGATGAACTTGCATATCAATGGCTGCTGCTGCATAAGGAGCATTCACGGTCTTTCTCTGGGATTATTGTATATGCGCTTGAAATCGTGCCCAGGGCTATCACCGCTTCCTCCTTCCTCCCAGCAATCAAATGATTATACCATGTGTGTCTCTCTCATGTGTGTTTCTCTCTCTGTGTGTGTGTATACACACACACACACACATATAATCTGTCTGTATATAAACACAAACACACATCGGGACTGTGGCGCAGCTGGCTGGGAGCCAGCTGCATTAAGATCACTACTGACTGAAAGGTCATGAGTTCGAAGCCATCCCGGGTCAGAGTGAGCTGTCGACCAAAATTGTGTAGCTTGTTGTTGACCCGAAAGACAGTTGCGTCTGTCAAGTAGGAAATTTAGGTACCACTTTGTGGGGAGGCTAATATAACTGGTTTATGAGGCCATAAAAATCTCCAGGAAGTATGCAAAGAATTGGAAGCGACAGCTCCCCTGTTGGCGAGAAGCTGGAATGTTGAATAGCCTCTGAGTGTCTGTCTATATGAAAAATGGGTCACCTATCGCCAGCACCTACAACTCCTCGACCGCTTTCATCAGCGCTGTCTTCGCACAATCCTAAATATACACTGGACCGACTATGTGATGAATGTTGCTGTCCTTGAGCAAGCAGGGATCACCAGCATTGAGGCCATGCTATTGAGAACACAGCTGCGCTGGGCAGGGCACGTCTCTAGGATGGAGGACCACCGCCTCCCAAAGGTGGGTCACCACGGGTCAGCGCAAGAGAGGCGCCCCCCAAAAGAGATATAAGGACTCCCTGAAACAACATCTCCGGCTCGGCCAGATTGATCACCAACAATGGTCCACCCTGGCCTCACATCGGGAGGCATGGAGACGCACTATCCACAATGCTGCGGCCTCTTTCGAGAAGACACGCCGAACCGGTCTCGAAGAGAAACGACAACGCAGAAAGAACCCCAACTTGGAAACAACATCACCCAAGGAGACTTTCTGCTGTGCTTTCTGCAACTGGACTTGCCTATCTCAGACCCATATCCAAGCAGAGATTTGAACCCTGGCCTTTAGAGTCATGGAATCATAGAGTTGGAAGAGACCCCATGGGCCAAACAGTCTTAACCAATCTGCCACGAAGCAGGAAAATCGCATTCAAAGCACTCCCGACAGATGGCCATCCAGCCTCTGTTTAAACGCCTCCAAAGAAGGAGCCTCCACCACACTCCGGGGCAGAGAGTTCCACTGCTGAACAGCTCTCACAGTCAGGAAGTTCTTCCTAATGTTCCTTTCCTGTAGTCATATATGTGTGAGCATATATGTGGGTGTGTATACAGACAGACAGACACATATATACATACATGCATACACACACATACAAAATTGTGCTTTACTTTCTCTCCTCCTTCCCACGCCTTTTCTCTGCCTTTCTCCAAATTTTCTCATTTGTTCCCTATGGGTTTTGTCTTGCCGTTGGCAATACTGCAAAAATGCTTCTCAAAACTGAAATCCGAGAGGCTTCCGACGCCGAGCGTTTCAATGCGCTTAGACGAACAATTGCCGAATCTTTGGCAGCCTGGCGTTTCTTTTGCTGCTGGAGGAGTTTCAATAATGCTGCTCCAAGTCCCCAACGTGGTTCCTCTCCCTCCCTTCTCCTAAGCCTTCCCTTTGCCGTTGTGTTGACACTGTAGGTGTGTCTCTACAAACAAATGTCTGCAAACCCTTTGTGCAAACAACAGGGAGTCACTCCGACTGGGCCAATGTCCCCTTTGCGGTTAACTGGTCCGACGACGCAAGTATGCACATGTATGGCAGCATGGGTCCCATAGGTGTGTTTGTGGGTTGGTGGCTTCAACATCAAGCCTCTGGAGTATAGACAGGGATTGTGTTCCATTCTTGTTATGTGCCGTCACGTTGGGTTGAACTTATGACAATCCCATGAACGGGACACCTCCACGTCAGGGCAATTTCTCTGTCATGCATTCTTCCTCTATACCAGTGGTTCTCAACCTGTGGGTCCACACTTGTTTTGGCCTTCAACTCCCAGAAACAGTTGGTCAACTGGCTGGGATTTCTGGGAGTTGTAGGCCAAAATGATATCGAACAAGAATTTGGGGGTCCTGCCGTGAAGGCATAGACCAGTCAGACCCACCAAAGAGAATCCGCTATAGCAGTGTTTTTCAACCTTTTTTGAGCCACGGCACATTTTTTACATTTACAAAATCCTGGGGCACACCACCAACCAAAATGACACAAAATGACACTCTAACACAGTAATACATATAGTTAATATGTTTTTAAATGTATTTATACACTCAGTGTGAAACCTGGGCCTGTTTTGATGAACACAACACAGATATCCTGGCAGGAATGGCAGAAAGACACACACGAAGGTCTTGCTCAACAGCTGGGATTTATAGTTCACTGGCAATCAAAGAGCATTCTGAACTCCACCAATGATGGAATGGAATCAAACTTCCCACACAGAACTCCCATCAATGGGTGGCCTCCTTCCTCCAGGGCCGGGGACAACGTGTGGAGGGGGGTGGGGAGGTCTCCGGGAGATCCCCACTTAATTGTGGGGTCCCCCAGGGGGCCATCCTCTCCCCTTATTATTCAACATTTACATGCGCCCCTTGGCCCAGCTGGCCCGCGACTTTGGTCTGGAGTGTTACCAGTACGCTGATGACACCCAGCTTCTGCTGAGAATGGACGGCAGGCCGGACACCATACCTGATTGTTTCCATTGATGCCTTGAAGCCGTGACTGGTTGGCTGCGTGCCAGCCGGCTGAAGGTGAATCCGTCGAAGACAGAGATCCTGTGGCCTGGTCGCCCTGGGCTGAATGGGTGCTGGTTGCCTACCCTGGATGGCGAGCGGCTTAGCCCGTCATCTTCGGTTAAGAGCTTGGGTGTTCAGCTGGACTCCCTGCTGACCATGGAGTCTCAGGTCTCTGCGGTCAGCAGGGTGTCTTTTTTCCACCTACAACAGGCTAGGCGACTGGCACCCTACCTGTCCAGGAGCGACCTGGCGACGGTAATCCAAGCGACGGTCATCTCGAGACTGGACTACTGTAACGCCCTCTACGTTGGCCTTCCCTTGTCGACAATTCGGAAACTCAAGCTAGTGCAGAACGCCGCCGCTCGCTTGCTGACGGGTTCGCCAGCGAGGGAGCTCATCACGCCCATTCTTCGGCAGCTGCACTGGCTTCCCATTGAGTACCGAATTGCCTTCAAGGTGTTGGTATTGACCTTTAAGGCTCTACACGGCCTAGGGCCTGCGTACTTGAGGGACCGCCTTACCCCGTACTCACCCCCGAGATCACTGCGCTCAGATGAACAGAATCTGCTGACGATACCATCAATCCGCTCCTGTCACCTGTCTGTGACTAGACAGAGAGCCTTTTCTGCGGCAGCTCCGGCGCTGTGGAACTCTCTGGAATGCTCGAGCCATCTCGGAGCTTGCTCCATTTAGAAGGGCCTGCAAGACCGCCCTCTTTGGACTAGCCTTCAGCTAGGCACAGAAGGAATGTGCCCCAAGAAACATTCTGTATGTCACCCTGCACCTCGTGATGCATTATATTGTGTTTTAATGTGTTTTTATGCTTTTATTGTAGGGCTGCATGTCCGCGACATGATGCCCATATATATTGTTGTTACCCGCCCCGAGCCTGTAGGGAGGAGCGGAATACAAAATCGAATAAATAAATAAATAAATAAATAACCAAGAGAAAATACTGTAAGAGTTTGGTGGGCATTGACCTTGAGTTTTTGGAGTTGTAGTTCACCTATATCCAGAGAGCACTGTGGAGGGGAGGGAGGGAGGAAGATGTGAAGCGAGTCTGCGCAGTAGCGCCCACACGGGCCACGTCTTCCTCCCTCCCCTCTCCTGCAGAAGCGGCAGCGTGAGCAAAGCGAGGCAAAGCGAGCAGAGCGAGGCTGGGAAGAAGGGAGCCCGAGTGGAGAAGAAAAAGTGTTCGGCAGGAGGGGGAAGAAAGGGTATTGGAGGTTCCAATTTCCCACGGCACACCTGATGATCGCTCACGGCACACTAGTGTGCCACGGCACACTGGTTGGGAAACACTGCGCTATAGCTCTGCCAAGATAGGAAGCAGCCAATCCACTTTTCCCTGAATTTCCCCAAATAAAATCTCACCAAGTTGAAGAAACGCTACTAAGTTGTTTATTTCATTCCAGCTGGAGTGGATGTCAAACTGCAATCATTTGCCCCAAAGCTGACATACCATACAATGCAAAACATTACATTCTTATAGAAAAAACAGAGCTGTCAAAGTTCAAACTTCCTGCCCCCCTGGCCCTTTGCCGGCTTCACACTGATTGGTTAGAGTTATCAGCTGGCAGGGAGGCGTGGCCAGCAGGAACGGTCATTGCCGTGAGGAGCCATGGATGACAATCAGCTGGTCTCCATTTAAAGCTTATTTCTTTATGATAAAAAGGTTATTCCCGGGGCATAGGGGCCCAAAAAGCAAAAGAGAGATTGCAGTTAGTCCTATAATTAGTCTAGGAAAAATATGACACCAAAAGGGAGGCAATCCGTTGACCCGTGGATACTGGGCCCCAATGGGTTTCCGTATCCGCGGTTCAGAGGAATGCAGTTTTGGACTCCCCGGGACACTGTAAGAGCATCCCGGGCAAGCCGGCAGCAATCTGCGATTTGGGAAACGTAGAAGGGGCCAAAGCGGTGTCAAACAGCATGCATTCTACAGTGTAGATGCACTCTTGGTTGGTTAATACACTGGACTGCATACTCTTGTAATTGTGCTTGTTGTGTTCTTGCACCAACCCTATTTACAATCTTCTTCAGCATGATGCTCCAAAGGGCTACGGCAGATCTCAAAGAAGAAGACAGCATATACAGTATACGCTATCGTACTGATGGTAGCTTGTTCATCTTAAGCCGTCTGAGGGCTCGCACTAAGACTCTAAACTATCTAGTCCGTGAGATGCTTTTTGCCGACGATGCTGCCCTTGTCGCCCATTCAGAAGCAGCCCTGCAGCGCCTAATATCCTGCTTTGCAACAGCTGCAGAGCTGTTTGGGCTGGAAGTCAGCCTGAAGAAAACGGAAGTTCGCTACCAGCCCACACCACAGGAAGAACACCATCATCCCCACATCAGCATAGGCACATCTGTGCTTAAGTCCGTTCAGCAATTCACCTACCTGGGAAGCATCATCTCTTCAGATGGCAAGATTGATAAAGAGATAGATCACAGATTAGCAAAAGCATAGAGTGCATTCGGAAGGCTTCACAAATGAGTCTGGAGCAACAAGCACCTGAGGCAAAGCACAAAAATCAGTGTGTACAGTGCTATCGTACTGTCTATTCTCCTCTATAGATCTGAAACATGGGTCCCCTATCGCCAGCACCTACGACTCCTCAAATGCTTTCATCAGCACTGTCTTCGCACAATCCTAAATATACACTGGACCCAGAGGCGGATCTTAGTGGAGGCAAATTAAGCAGCCGCCTCAGGGCGCCACGTGCAGGCTCCGGCGCTGCTGCCAGATTCTCCAGGTGGATGGTGATGCAAAACGTACTCCACGAGGCCGAAAAGGAGGATGTTTTGCAGCTGGGGTGGAGCCTCCCGCCTCTGGCTGCAAAATGTCCTCCTTCTCGGCCTCCTGGAGTGCGTTTTGCGTCACCATCCACTTGGTGTCGCACGCGCGAATGTCGCATGCGCCAAATTAGCTGCCCCTACACATGTGCACACCGGCGAGCATGCACGAAGCTAGCCCTGTTCATGCGCAGAACTAACTGGCCTGTGCATGCACACACCAGCTCACTACCGGCGCGCATGCACACGGAGAGTGAGGGGGCGCCAAAAGAAGATTTGCGTACCATTTCAAATTACCTTCGTCCGGTCCTGACTGGACCGACTATGTGACAAATGTTGCTGTCCTTAAGCAAGCAGGGATCACCAGCATTGAGGCCATGCTATTGAGAACACAGCTGCGCTGGGCAGGGCATGTCTCTAGGATAGAGGACCTTCGCCTCCCAAAGATACTGCTCTACGGTGAACTCGCCATGGGTCAGCGCAAGAGAGGCGCCCCCAAAAAGAGATATAAGGACTCCCTGAAACAACATCTCCGGCTCGCCCAGATTGATCACCAGCAATGGTCCACCTTGGCCTCACATCGGGAGGCATGGAGATGCACTATCCACTATCTTTCGAGAAGACACGCCGAACAGGTCTCGAAGAGAAACGACAACGCAGAAAGAACCGCAACTTGGAAACAACAACACCCAAGGAGACTTTCTGCTGTGCTTTCTGCAACCGGACTTGCCTATCTCAGATTGGCTTTTTTAGTCATCAACGCGCTTGTAAAAAGCAAGGGATGAGTCCTTCCTAAAGAATCTTCGTTCGCGAAGTAATGCCGAGAGAGTGGTGAAGTGATGATGCTCAATGGCATCACTAGCTCCTTCTTGGACCAAAAACCTACAATGTTGGGAGGGTAGATTTTGGTTCCACGTTAGCAGGAAATTAATGACATTCAGAGCAATTAAGCAATGGACCCAATTGCCTCTTTCTCTAGAACAGTGTTTCTCAACCTTCCGAATGCCGCGACCCCTAATACAGTTCCTCATGCTGTGGTGACCCCCAACCATAAAATTATTTTTGTTGCTACTTCACAACTGAAATTTTGCTACTGTTATGAATCATAATGTAAATATCTGATATGCAGGATGTATATTCTGGACCAAATTTGGCACAAATACCCAATACACCCAAATTTGAATACTGGTGTGGTGGTGGTGGTGGGGGGATTGATATTGTCATTTGAGAGTTGTAGTTGCAGGGAGTTATAGTTCACCTACATATAGAGAGCGCCGTGGACTCAAACAATGATGGATCTGGACCAAACTTGGCACGAATATTAAATACGCCCAAATGTGAACACTGGTGCAATTTGGGGGAAATAGGCCTTGACATTTGGGAGTTCTAATTGCTGGGATTTATAGGTCACCTACCATCAAAGAGCACTCTGAACCCCACCAATGATAGAATCGGGTCAAACTTCCCACACAGAACCGCCATGACTAACAAAAATACTATGTTTTCTGATAGTAATTGGCGACCCCTCTGACACCCCCTCACGACCCCCCGAGGGGTCCCGACCCCCAGGTTGAGAAACACTGCTCTAGAATGTCTCAAGGAAAGCTCCTTGATGGCGCTGCTCTAGATGGAGAGCCCCCATTGAGCATTGAGTTGGACTAGATGGCCTCTGGAGACCCCTCCAGTTCTATAACTCTATGACATCCAGGCATGTAGCCAGGGGGGGGGCTAAGGGGGCTTCAGCCCCCCCCCCCGAAATTCTCAGGGTGGTCCGCGAAAAGGCCTTACAGGTACATTATTTAAACTGTTATGTTTATTCATATCATGATCTGATCACCATGCTCATTATATCCCACATTAATGGGGTTATTGGGATAACAATACAAAAGGTTTGCTAGGGTAGACCCTCTTCCACCCAGTCTCAGCCCCCCGAACCAAACTCAGCCCCGAATCAAAATCCTGGCTACGGCCCTGATGACATCACAAGGTGCTCCTCTGTACACCTCGGGATTTGGCCCTTAAAGCTTTATGTTCATTCTCACTACTTGCAATTTTCTTGGAGGTTTGCTATCTGGGCCTTCTTCCGAGGCTGAGAAAGTGTGATTTTTGGAAGGTTTTGATTTTAATGTATTGTCGAAGGCTTTCATGGCCGGAATCACTGGGTTGTTGTAGGTTTTTCCGGCTGTATGGCCATGTTCAATAATAATAATAATAATAATAATAATTTTTATTTGTACCCCGCCACTGTAATTTGCTCCAGTTATTAATTTGGCTGCTGCACGTTGAACCAATTGAAGTTTCTGGGCCATTTTCAAGGGCAGCCCCACGTAGAGTGCATTACAGTAGTCCAGTCTAGAGGTATGGTCGCAGCTGGTGCACGAGTTTTAATTGTGCGAAGGCCCTCCCAGCCACCGCCGACACCTACGCATCGAACGTCAGCGCTGAATCCAGGAGGACCCCCAAGCTGCGGACCTGTGACTTCAGGAGAAGTGCATCTATGACGTTTCGCCTGCATCTATGGCAGGCATCCTCAGAGATGCAAACCCCAAGGTCCTGCTCCAGCAGTCAAAGAGCTGCATGACATTTGCACACACTTCAATATCGACATGTCATTCGGCATTTCATTTGGCTGTCCGGGTGCTGAACCGAGGTCTTCTGATTCATTAATTTGGCAGAAAATCTTGTGTGGTTTTCCGCATCCCGCTTTGTGTGCAACTTTTGCGTAGGTAGTTCTTACTTGGAAAGGGTCACGCTCCATCTGTGGTCACAATGCCTGGCTTTTGGCACATGTTGTGCCTCTTTTCTCTGTGGTTCCTCTCTGGTCTCCTCTTGCCTTATGAGATTTGCCCAGTCGGTTGCCCGTCTCCAAAGAAGGAAGCACTAATCTTGTTGGATCAAAAGGTCTATGTTGGGATTGGGACCCTTGCAATCCTATACACACATATACACACACACACGTCAGACACTGCCCAAGTGTCTAGGACTATGTGATGTATCGGCGAATAATGTGTGCAGATCCCATTAGGGTGGCCTTTTGCAGCTGACAAATGGCAATTTTGTCAGCGTCAATTGTGTTTAAGGGCAGGCCAAGGTCTTGAGGCACTGCACCCAGTGTGCCGATCACTTATTATTATTATTAATATTAAATATTATTAAATACCATCATTATTAAATATTATTATTATTATAAAAGTATTATATTAAATATTATTAAATATCAACATTATTAAATATTATTATTAATTATTATAATAGTATTATATTAAATATTGTCATTATTAAATATTATCATTAATTATTATACAACTATTATATTAAATATTATTAAATACCATCATTATTAAATATTATTATAAATTATAAAACTATTATTATAATATACTGTCATTATTAAATATTATTATTATTACAAAACTATTATTATTAAATATTATTAAATATCATTAAATATTATTAATTATTATAAAACTATTATTATTACATATTATTAAATATAGTCATTATTATTTTATTTATTTATTATTCGGGCTTCTATGCCGCCGACTCCCTGAGGCTCGCAGCGGCTTACAGGAGCCGAAGGGCACAGTAAAATACAGGCAATAAGCAGTTAAAAACAATTAAAAACAACAGCAGTATAGTAATTAATAACACAGTTAACACAATGAACAGCACATCATCCTCAGAAGAACGAATAGATGGCGGGGCATGGGCAGGACTTACTCACCAAAGGCCTGCTTAAACAGGTATGTTTTACAGGCCCGTCTAAACGGGAGCAAGTCCTTCATAGCCTGAGTTCCGCCGGGAGGGCGTTCCACAGCGTAGGTGCTATGACAGAGAACGCCTCCGGGCGGGTAGCAGTCAGCCTTGCGAGTTTAGCTGAAGGTATCTCCAGGAGATTGGAGTCCTCAGACCGAAGTGATCTCGGAGGGCAATATGGGGTGAGACGGTCCTCAAATACGCTGGCCCCAGGCCGTAAGGCCTTAAAGGTGAGGACCAACACTTTGAAGGTGATCCGGTGCTCAATTGGCAGCCAGTGCAGATCCTGCAAAACAGGTGTTATGTGGGCGCCAGCTGGCGTGCCAGACAGGAGCCGGGCGGCAGTGTTCTGCACTAGCCTGAGCTTCCGGGTCACTGACAGAGGAAGGCCAACGTAGAGCGCGTTGCAGTAATCCAGCCTTGAGATGACTGTGGCTTGATCACCGTGGCCAGATCGTTCCGGGAGAGATAGGGGCCAGCCTCCTTGCCTGTCGAGATGAAAAAAGCGATCTTGCTGACCGCAGAGACCTGGGCCTCCATGGTCAGCTGGGAGTCCAAATGGACCCCCAGGCTCTTTACGGAAGGCGATGGGCATAACACCATCCAGGCTCGGAAGCTGGACATTAACATCACCCGGGCGACCCAGCCACAAGATCTCTGTCTTCGCCGGATTCACCCTCAACCTACTGGCTCGCATTGGGACTGTGGCACAGCTGGCTGGGAGTCAGCTGCATAAGATCTCTATTGACCAGAAGTTCATGAGTTCGAGGCCTGTTTGGGCCAGGGTGAGCTCTCGACCAAATTTTGTAGCTTGTTGTCGACCTTTGCAGTCCAAAAGACAGTTATTTATTTATTTATTTCAGGATTTTACCCCACTCTTCTCAACCCCGAGGGGGGACTCAGAGCGGCTTACAGTAAGGCACAATTCGATGCCCACACAGTAACAATATAAAACCCCAGAACCCTTCAACAATTAAAATACAGTAAAATACAGTAAAATACAATTACATTAGCATCATACGCATTCATTCCAGATTAAAACAATCTTCTGTCCATAAAAGCATTGGCCCTATTCGTTCACTTTCCATTAAAATCCCATCTAAAATGCTGCCTTGTGCTGGTGTGCAAACACAGCCAGGATTTTACTTTTTTCCTGAATGCCAGGAGGGATGAGGTGGATCGTACATCGATAGGGAGCGCATTCCACAGGCGGGGAGCCACCACCGAGAAGGCTCTATCCCTCGCCCCCACCAGCCACATTTGAGAAGTAGGCGGGAGCGAGAGCAGGGCCTCCCTGGATGATCTTAGATTACAAGGTGGGACGTAGCGGCTGATGCGTTCAGACAAGTAAGCTGGGCCAGAACCGTATAGAGCTTTAAAGGTCAAAACCAGCACTTTGAATTGAGCTCGGAATTGGACAGGCAGCCAGTGGAGCTGACACAGCAGGGGGTGGTATGCTCCCTGTATGTAGCTCCCATTAGTAATCTGGTTGCCGCCCGCTGGACTAATTGCAATTTCCGAACTGTCTTCAAAGGCAGCCCCACGTAGAGTGCGTTGCAGTAATCTATTCGGGATGTGACCAGAGCGTGGACGACCATAGCCAGATCAGACTTCCCAAGGTACGGGCGCAGCTGGCGCACGAGTCTTAACTGTGCAAAAGCTCCCCTGGCCACCGCCGAGACCTGGGCTTCCAGGCTCAGCAATGAGTCCAGGATCACTCCCAAGCTGCGAACCTGCGTCTTCAGGGGGAGTGTGACCCCATCCAACACAGGCTGTAACCCTATGCCCTGTTCGGCCTTTGACTGACCAGGAGGACCTCTGTCTTGTCTGGATTAAGTTTCAATTTGCTAGTCCTCATCCAGTCCGACACAGCAGCCAAGCACCGGTTCAAAGTCTGGACAGCCTCCTTGGTGACAGGTGGGAAGGAGTGACAGATCTGGACGTCATCTGCATACAGATAACATCTTACTCCGAAACTCCGAATGATCTCTCCCAGCGGTTTCATGTAGATGTTGAATAACATCGGGGACAGAACTGAACCCTGAGGGACTCCACAAGACAACGGCTGTGGAGCCGAACAGGTGTCACCCAGTAACACCTTCTGGGTACAACCTTCCAGGAAGGATTGGAGCCACTGCAAAGCAGTACCCCCAAGCCCCATATCTGCAAGGTGACCCAGAAGGATACCGTGGTCAACGGTATCAAAAGCCGCTGACAGTTGCATCTGTCAAGTAGGAAATTTAGGTACCACTTTGTGGGGAAGCTAATTTAACTGATTTACGAGGCTATAAAATATCCAGGAAGTATGAAAATGAATGAAGGAATGCAACAGCTCCCCCTGGTGGCCAGAAGCCGGAATGTTAAATTGCCTCTGAGTGTCTGTCTATATATGTTGTATGTCAAGGGCATTGAATGTTTGCCTGTATATGTGCATTGTGAACCGCCCTGAGTCCCCTGCGGGGTGAGAAGGGCGGAATATAAATGATGTAAATAAATAAATATTAAATATTGATTATTATAAAACTATTATTACATATTATTAAATATCATCAGTATTAAATATTATTATTAATTATTATAAAACTACTATTATTATATGTTATTAAATAGTATCATTATTAAATATTATTAGTTATAAAAGTATTATTATCAAATTTTATTAAATATCATCATTATCAAATATTATTAATTACTTTATAAAACTATTATTATTAAACATAATTAAATATCATTAACTTTATAAAACTATTATCATTATTAAATATTATTACTGACTTTATAAAACTATTATTATTATTAAATATTATTAAATATAGTCATTATTAAATATTATTATTAAATTTTATTAAATATCATCAACTTTATAAAACTATTATCATTATTAAATATTATTCAATATAGTCATTATTAATTATTATTATTATAAAACCATTATTATATGTTATTAAATATTATCATTATTAAATATTATCATTAGTTATAAAAGTATTATTATTAAATTTTATTAAATATCATCATTATTAAATATTATTATTAACTTTATAATACTATTATTATTATTAAATATTATTAAATATAGTCATTATTAAATATTATTATAAAATTTTATTAAATATCATCATTAACTTTATAAAACTCTTATCATTATTAAATATTATTACTGACTTTATAAAACTATTATTATTAAATATTATTAAATATAGTCATTATTAAATAGTATTATTAAATTTTATTAAATATCATTATCAACTTTATAAAACTATTATCATTATTAAATATTATTAAATATAGTCATTATTAATTATTATTATTAATTATTATAAAACCATTATTATATGTTATTAAATATTATCATTATTAAATATTATCATTAGTTATAAAAGTATTATTATTAAATTTTATTAAATATCATCATTATTAAATATTATTATTATTAACTTTATAAAACTATTATTATTATTAAATATTATTAAATATAGTCATTATTAAATATTATTATAAAATTTTATTAAATATCACCATTAACTTTATAAAACTATTATCATTATTAAATATTATTAAATATAGTCATTATAAAATATTATTATTAAATATTATAAAACCATTATTATTACATGTTATTAAATATTATCATTAGTTATAAAAGTATTATTAAATTTTATTAAAGATCATCATTATAAAATATCATTATTATTAACTTTATAAAACTATTATTATTATTATTAAATATTATTAAATATAGTCATTATCATCACCCAAGGAGACAGGTGCTTGTTTAACCCTGTAAGGTCAACCATCGAAGAGAAGGAAACTCAAACCAAGCCTACAGCCTGAGGACCTTGCCACCATCCAATCTTGCTAGGCCCTGGCAGACGAACCTTTGGTTTAAAGGGGGAGGCCAGTTCTGTGCACGCTGCGGTCCAGCAGAAAAATCAATTGCACAGGCTCGAAGGACACATCCAACTTCCCAAACGCCTTCATCAGCGCTGTCTTTGCACAATCCTAAATGTACACTGGACTATGTGACGAATGTTGCTATCCTTAAGCAAGCAGGGATCACCAGCATTGAGGCCATGCTATTGAGGACACAGCTGCGCTGGGCAGGGCACATCTCTAGGATGGAGGACCACCGCCTCCCAAAGATACTACTCTATGGGGAACTCGCCACAGGTCAGCACAAGAGAGGCGCCCCAAAAAGGAGATATCCCTGAAACAACATCTCAGGCTCGGCCAGATTGATCACCAACAATCAGGAGCCAGGATTTTGGTTCGGGGCTGAGTTTGGTTCGGGTGGGCTGAGACTGGGTGGAAGAGGGTCTACCCTAGCAAATCTTTTGTATTGTTATCCCAATAACCCCATTAATGTGGGATATAATGAGCATGGTGATCAGATCATGATATGAATAAACATAACAGTTTTAATAATGTACCAGTAAGGCCTTTTCAAGGACCACCCTGAAAATTTTCGGGGGCTGAAGCCCCCTTAGCCCCCCCCCCTGGCTACATGCCTGCCAACAATGGTCCACCCTGGCCTCACATCGGGAGGCATGGAGACACACTATCCATAATGCTGAGGCCTCTTTTGAGAAGACACGCCAAACAGGTCTCGAAGAGAAACGACAACGCAGAAAGAACCGCAACTTGGAAACAACATCACCCAAGGAGAGTTTCTGCTGTGCTTTCTGCAACCGGACTTGCCTATCTCAGATTGGCCTTTTTAGTCATCAAAGCGTGGGATGAGTCCTTCCTAAGATTCTTCGTTCGCGAAGTAATGCAGAGAGAGAGAATATTGAATATTATTAAAAATTATTATAGAATTATTATTATTATTGGCTTGGAAATCTGGTGGAGTGAATGTGCCAGAGGGGGTTGGACTAGATGGCCTCTGGGGGATCCCTTTCCAACTCCAGGGTCCTATAATTCTATGGTTCTCTGGTTTTGTGATGCTGTGAAACCTTGACCTTCCTGGGACCTCTTCCTTGCATGGATGCTAAGGAGCAACCTTCCCTTTTCTCTATCTATCCCTTTGCTTTCTGTCTAGGCTCCCGTTCCGAGTTGGGATTCCACCCCGGGTTTTGGAAGGCACCGCGTACGTGAGGCCGGCTGATGCCGGGGACAGGGGAGGGGAGGGGAGGGGAGAGGAGGGGGAGGAGGAGGGGGAGGGCCCTGGAAGGGGAATTTCAAAACAAGCTTGGCGAGGGAAGGAAGGAAGGAAGGAGGGAAGGAGGCAGCCAAGCTGGCCAGCGGCGGAGGAAGGTAAGCAGGCAAGCAAGCAAGCAAGTGGGGGAGTGCCTCCAAGGGAGGAAGGGAAAATATTCACCCAAGGGGTGGGGGGATGTATTTATTTGGAAGGGCGGTATGTGGGGCCTAATCCAATAGAATTATAGTTTTGGGTGGGCTTTTGCATAGTGCAAGACACTCTCTTTGGAAAGAGCATGCATTGCAATTGCATTTGTATCTGCCTTTGCATTGCATTGCAATGTATTTCTTTTTGTATGTGGGGGGACTAATCCAATAGAATTATAGTTTTGGGTGGGCTTTTGCCTAGTGCAAATCCCTCTTTTTGGAAAGAGCATGCATTGCAATTGAATTTGTATCTGCCTTTGCATTGCTTTGCAATGTATTTTTTTTGTATGTGGGGGACTAATCTCAATAGAATTATAGTTTTGGGTGGGCTTTTGCCTAGTGCAAATCCCTCTTTTTGGAAAGAGCATGCATTGCAATTGAATTTGTATCTGCCTTTGCATTGCATTGCAATGTATTTCTTTTTGTATGTGGGGGGACTAATTCAATAGAATTATAGTTTTGGGTGGGCTTTTGCCTAGTGCAAGACCTCTCTTTGGAAATTGAGCATTTGCATTGCAATTGTATTTAGTATTTTTGGGCATTGCATTGCAAATGTATTTTTTGTGTATTTTGGAGGGACTAATCCAATAGGATGATAGTTTTGGGTGGGCTTTTGCATAGTGCAAGACTCTCTCTTTGGAAATGCATTGCATTTGTATTTGCCATTGCCATTGCATTGCAATGTATTTTTTTGTATGTGGGGGGACTAATCCAATAGGATTATAGTTTTGGGTGGGCTTTTGCATAGTGCAAGACCCTCTCTTTGGAAATGCATTGCAATTGCATTGCATTTGTATTTGCCATTGCATTGCAATGTATTTTTGTGTGTGGGGGGATTAATCCAATAGGATGATAGTTTTGGGTGGGCTTTTGCATAGTGCAAGACCCTCTCTTTGGAAATGCATTGAATTGCATTGCATTTGTATTTGCCATTGCATTGCAATTTATTTTTGTATGTGGGGGGACTAATCCAATAGGATGATAGTTTTGGGTGGGCTTTTGCATAGTGCAAGACCCTCTCTTTGGAAAGAGCATGAATTGCAATTGCATTTGTATTTGCAATTGCATTGTATTGATTGCAACTGCATTGCCATGTTTGTTTGTTTGTTTTTGGTATGTGGGTGGAATAATCCAATAGGATGAGTACATCTTTATAGTTTTGGGCCGGCTTTGGGATAATGTAAGACCCTCTTTTTGGAACAAGCATTCATTGCATTGCAATTGCTTTGTATTTGCAATTGCATTGCAATGTATTTTGTGTGTGTGGGGGTGTGTGGGGGACGGACACGGCGACTAATCCAATAGGATGATAGTTTTGGGTGGGCTTTTACATAGTGCAAGACCCTCTCTTTGGGAAGAGCATGCATTGCAATTGCATTTGTATTTGCAATTGCACTGCCATGTTTGTTTTTGGTATGTGGGGGGAATAATCCAATAGAATGAGCACATCTATATAGTTTTGGGTGGGCTTTGGGATAATGTAAGACCCTCTTTTTTTTGGAACGAGCATTCATTGCATTGCAATTGCATTGCATTTGTATTTGCAATTGCATCACATTGCAATGTATTTGTGTGTGTGTGTGGGGGGTCTAATCCAATAGGATGATAGTTTTGGGTGGGCTTTTGCATAGTGCAAGACCCTCTCTTTGGGAAGAGCATGCATTGCATTACATTTGCATTGCATTTGTATTTGCCATTGCATTGCAATGTATGTGTGTGTGTGTGTGGGGGGGGACGACTAATCCAATAGGATGATAGTTTTGGGTGGGCTTTTGCATAGTGCAAGACCCTCTCTTTGGGAAGAGCATGCATTGTTATTTGCATTGCATTTGCATTGCAATGTATTTGCTTTTTATTGCATTTCATGTGAGCTCCCCCCCTCCAGCTTTTGCCAATTGCATTGCTTTGGGCGTCCTTCCCAATCCAAACCCTGAGCCCACATTGTGATGCAGCAGCGTAAAACGCCAATGCAATTCTACTCTTGTCTCCACCGAAGGGGAAGTTGTGATATGCTATATAAAGGGATCTTATAGTAGACCTCAAGCTGAACCTAAGCCAACGCTGTGATGCAGCAGCTTAAAAGGCCAATGCCATTCTAGGCTGCATTCATAGGAAGGCGAATGTCTGGCTTGAAATATGAAACTGATCATGAGCCAAGAGTGTGGTGCAACAGCTCAAAGAGGCCAATGCAATCGTATTGTGTTTTGCTCCATGGGAGGAGGGGGTTGGCCTACATGGCCTCTGGGGACCCTCTTCTAACTCTGCATTGGGTGGATTGGCGGCTGCGTGGCCATCCACGCATGTTTGCCACGCCTCCCTCTGTCACTCGTGTCGTGGCTCCACTTCCGGCAGTCTCCTGACTCCTCTCTTTCCATATTTCTTTCTTTTCTCTTCCTTTTTCCCTTTGCAGACCCACTCGTGTCTGTGTACATGTGTGGACGCCTGTATTCCTTCCCCATTAAGGGTGGATTGGAGACCGCAGCAATCCCTATGGGAGTCACATTAGAGTTGGAAGAGGACCTCCAAAGGCCATCCAGCCCAACCTCTTTTTTCCCTTGCCAGATAGGAAAATATAATCTCTCCAGGCTCTACTTAAAAACCTCTAAAGGGGAGGCTTCACGACACTCCAATTAGACTTGGAAGGGGCTCCCAAAAACCATCTGGTCTAACCCCATTCTGCCAGGAAGGAAGGCACAATCAAAGACCTCCCAACAGATGGCCATACAAGTCTCAAGTTAAAGACTTCATTGAACTCTAAGGCACTATAGTGGAATATTAAGTCGGGATCCCAAAGGGCACCCAGTCCAACTCCATCTGTCGTGCATTATGGTCCAATCGAAACCATCCTGACAGATGGCCATCCAGCCTCTGTTTCAAAGCCTATTTCTTGCATTAAGATGCAACCAAAACAGTCCTGGCAGATGGCCACCCAGCTTATTTTAAAGTCTATGCCTTGCATTAAGACACAGTCAAAACCATCCTGACAGATGGCCATCCAGCCTGTTTAAAAGCCTATGCCTTGCAGTCAGACACAATCAAAACCGTCCCAACAGATGGTCATCCAGCCTGTTTAAAAGCCTGTCTTGCAGTCAGGCACAGATGAAACCGTCCCGACAGATGGCCATCCAGCCTCTGTTTCAAAGCCTATGCCTTGCATTAAGACGCAACCAAAACGGTCCCGGCAGATGGCCATCCAGCCTATTTTAAAGCCTATGCCTTGCATTCAGACACAGATGAAACCGTCCCGGCAGATGGCCATCCAGCCTCTGTTTCAAAGCCTATGCCTTGCATTAAGACGCAACCAAAACGGTCCCGGCAGATGGCCATCCAGCCTATTTTAAAGCCTAGTAGCTGTACCCGGCACGCGTTGCTGCGCCCTATTTAGGAGATGCCGGAAAGTCTGAGTATGTAAGGGTTGGAATTGATGTTACTTATGGTCTTTGTGGGTGTGTGCATGTGTATATATGTATGTGTGTGTATATGTGTGTGCATGTGTATATATGTGTATGTGTGTATGTATATATGTGTGTGCATGTGTATATATGTATATGTGTGTATGTATATATGTGTGTATGCATATATGTGTGTGAATGTGTATATATGTATATATTGTTATATATTGTTGTGGCGTGGTGTGGTGGGCTACCCCAGAGCTCCGGGAGGCCAGCAGCCCAACGTGGGCCTTGAGGCAAGGCCCTCAGGGGAAACAAAGGGATCCTCCTGGGGACCAAAGGCCACAGTGCAAGCCGGTGGTGCCTCCAGCCAGGGACCCCAGCAAGGCCGAGGCCCCAGAGAGAAGGAAGGCCGAACCCCCAAAGAGAAGTGAAAGAAGGGAGGCTACCTACTACCCAGCGGCGGCTGTGGCTTCGCCCGTTCCCAAGCCAGGGCGGGCCAGAGGCGGCGCTCTTCCAGGTGGCCGTTCTTCCCCTTCCTGCGGCGGTAGCGGCCTCTTGCTTCTTTCACCTTCGCCCACGGGTTTCCTGAGGGAAGCGGGGAGGGAGCTCAGCTTCTGCGGGCTGTCCTCCTCTCCCGGCTCCGGCAAGGCTCCGTAGCCCTCTATGCGGCCACCGCTGCTCCCTGGCGGCCGCCATCTTCTTTTGGAGGACTTCCGGCCGAGAGAGACGGGACTTCATGTCTGGTGGCCATTTGTGATCTGCTTCTTGTTTCCGGCGGGTCCCTTTTAATTGCCGGAGCGACTTCCGGCGGAGCCATTTGTGCCGGGCCGGAAGTGGATCGGCCGCCATTTTTTTGGGTATTTTTTTCCCTTTTTTGGGTTTTTTTTCCGACCCACGAAGCGGCGGAATGTGTCGGCTGCGGCTTTGCAGGCATCGCCGCTATCGGCTCCCTGCCACGGTGGCGGGGGGAGGAAGGTGGAGGAATCGGTGAGCGAGAGGTGAGGGCGAGGGGCTGTGTTGGGGGGGGAGTGGAGTGCGCAGGCGCCATTATAGAGCAGGGCTTTCTCTCTCCCCCTGGTGGGGGAAGGAGGCCATTGCCATTCACCAAGCGCCGCGCCGCCAGGTTCCGTTGGCCGTTTTTTGGGGGCAATTTTTGGGGGCCTTGGGAGGTACCTAGGGCGGGTTTTTTGGGCCCTGTATGTACCTTGTGGTATGTTTGAATGTGTTGGGTGGTTTTGTGGTTCTGGGGCTTCTAGTTTTCCTGCCTATACCCGACATCACACGGACATTCCTTTTTTATATATATAGATGCCTTGCATTAAGACGCAACCAATACGGCCCTGGCAGATGGCCATCCAGCCTATTTCAAAGTTTATGCCTTGCATTAAGACACAATCAAAACTGTCCCGACAGATAGCCATCCAGTCTGTTTAAAAGCCTATGCCTTGCAGTCACACAGTCGAAACCGTCCCGACAGATGGCCATCCAGCCTCTGTTTCAAAGCCTATGCCTTGCATTAAGACGCAACCAAAACGGTCCCGGCAGATGGCCATCCAGCCTATTTTAAAGCCTATGCCTTGCATTCAGACACAGATGAAACCGTCCCGACAGATGGCCATCCAGCCTCTGTTTCAAAGCCTATGCCTTGCATTCAGACGCAACCAAAAAGGTCCCGGCAGATGGCCATCCAGCCTATTTCAAAGTTTATGCCTTGCATTAAGACACAATCAAAACTGTCCTGACAGATTGCCATCCAGCCTCTGTTTAAAAGCCTATGCCTTGCAGTCACACAGTCGAAACCGTCCCGACAGAGGGCCATCCAGCCTCTGTTTCAAAGCCTATGCCTTGCATTCAGGCACAATCAAAACTGTCCCGACAAATGGCCATCCAGCCTCTGTTTCAAAGCCTATGCCTTGGAGTCAGACACAGTCGAAACTGTCCCGACAGGCCCCGAACATTTCAGATAAGGGAGATAATAATGACGACAATAATAATAACAATAATAACAACACTTGTACTGATAGGGGGTGGAATAGATGAAACGTTGAGATCCTTCCGCAATGCTAGTAATAGTAATCACCATCACGATTTAATGTATTGTCCTTTTCAAATAATCCAAGTTGGTTGTCATCATCTCATCTTGTGGCAGGGAGTTCCATAGATTAATTATTGTTATTATTTTGGTCTATCCTGAATTTTCCTCCTTTCATCCTAGTGGAAGGACATTATGCCTACAGCGGAGATATTTTGACAGACGTGGATAATGAAACCTCTGATTCTAATATATATTTAAATACTCCTGATAAGATGACTCCTTGAATGCAGGGAGGCTTGTGCAATGGTCTCTTTAGTAGTGAATTTGATGACAGTGAGATTTCATATAATACGAAATGAATGATGCCATTTAGCGATAGTGTTGATATTATTGTTGGCACTTGATACTCTGAACCGGCTGCTGCATGGTGTGCTTATTTACTTTAAGTGTATTAATTGTATGGCATAGAGAAAGTGTTCCAGGACCAAAATCCATAGATACACAAATAATAATAATAATATATTTTGCACCAAAAATGACTTTGAGAAACTTCAAGTCGCTTCTGGTGTGAGATAATTTTTCTGTCTGCAGAGATGCTACCCAGGGGATGCCTAGATGTGTTACCATCCTGTGGGAGGCTTCTCTCATGTTCCTGCAGATGTCCCGACAGATGGCCATCCAGCCTGTTAAAAAGCCTATGCCTTGCAGTCAGACACACTCGAAACCGTCCCGACAGATGGCCATCCAGCCTCTGCTTCAAAGCCTATGCCTTGCATTCACACACAACCAAAACCGTCCCGACAGATGGCCACCCAGCCTCTGTTTCAAAGCCTATGTCTTGCATTCACACACAACCAAAACCGTCCCGACAGATGGCCACCCAGCCTCTGTTTCAAAGCCTATACCTTGCATTCACACACAACCAAAACCGTCCCGACAGATGGCCACCCAGCCTCTGTTTCAAAGCCTATGTCTTGCATTCACACACAACCAAAACCGTCCCAACAGATGGCCACACAGCCTCTGTTTCAAAGCCTATGCCTTGCATTCACACACAACCAAAACCGCATTCAGGCCAGTCGAAACCGACAGATGGCCACCCAGCCTCTGTTTCAAAGCCTATACCTTGCATTCACACACAACCAAAACCGTCCCGACAGATGGCCACCCAGCCTCTGTTTCAAAGCCTATGTCTTGCATCCACACACAACCAAAACCGTCCCGACAGATGGCCATCCAGCCTCTGTTTCAAAGCCTATGCCTTGCATTCAGGCACAATCAAAACCGTCCTGACAGATGGCCATCCAACCTCTGTTTCAAAGCCTATGCCTTGCATTCAGACACAGTCGAAACCGTCCTGACAGATGGCCACCCAACCTCTGTTTCAAAGCCTATGCCTTGCATTCAGACACAGTCGAAACCGTCTAGACAGATGGCCACCCAGCCTCTGTTTCAAAGCCCTTGCATTGCATTCAAAACCGCACAGATGGCAAAACCTCTGTTTCAGATGGCCATCCAGCCTCTGTGGCCATCCAGCCTCTGTTTCAAAGCCTATGTCTTGCATTCAGGCACACTCAAAACCGTCCCGACAGATGGCCATCCAGCCTCTGTTTCAAAGCCTATGCCTTGCATTCAGGCACAATCAAAACCGTCCTGACAGATGGCCATCCAGCCTCTGTCTCAAAGCCTATGCCTTGCATTCAGGCACAATCAAAACCGTCCTGACAGATGGCCACCCAGCCTCTGTTTCAAAGCCTATGCCTTGCATTCAGACACAGTCGAAACCGTCTAGACAGATGGCCACCCAGCCTCTGTTTCAAAGCCTATGCCTTGCATTCAGGCACAATCAAAACTGTCCCGACAGATGGCCATCCAGCCTCTGTTTCAAAGCCTATGCCTCTTGCATTCAGGCACACTCAAAATGCCTTGCATTCAGACACAGTCCCGACAGATGGCCACCCAGCCTCTGTTTCAAAGCCTATGCCTTGCATTCAGGCACAATAAAAACCATCCCGACAGATGTGCACCCAGCCTCTGTTTCAAAACTGGTATTGTTCCCCTTTGCACAGCTGTTGTGCAATGCTCTCGTGGGCTTCCCCTCCCCATTCACACTTACGCCTCTTTTGTTCCTGTGCTGCCCATCGCAATTTTATCCCTTTTGGAAACGGTTTTGCTCCCTGTCCGTGGGGAATAAATGCGCCAGCCTCTGACATGTCAGGTTTGAACGTCGTTTGGGCAAAGCGTTGTTGCCTTCCCCGCAGGTTGTTCACGCAGGAGCAGGTGAGGACTCCTAATGGAGCATAATTGGGCCCTCCCTCGCCCAAAGGAGAACGGGATTGCAAAGTTTTTAAAGGATGCGATATTCCCGCACTATTTGATTCTGTGCTGGAGAGTTGGATAGGAGTAAAGTATTGTGAGTTTTCCAGGCTATATGGCCATGTTCTGGAAGCATTCTCTCCTGACGTTTCGCCTGCACCTATGGCAAGCATCCTCAGAGGTTGTGAGGTCGGTTGGAAACTAGGAAAATGGGTTTGATATATCTGTGGAATGTCAACTCATCACCTCTCAACAGGGGAACTCCAGACAAGAAACAATCAGGGACAGCTAATCACTAGGCCTGTTTGATTGGGAAAAAATGGTTCAAAACTCGTTCCGGATGTAGGGGGCGCGGGCGCTTTGAATCTGAATGACTTCCAAAATTTTCCGGGAAAATTTTCGGAATTTCCTGAATTAATTCTGAAATTTTGGTAAAAATTTTATATTGTGAAATTTTCAATAAAGATTGATTTTTTTAAAAAATCCTGAAATTTTGGAATGGCTTCGTTAATGGCGGACACGCATGTTTAACCCACTTTGGATGCGGCTGTCGCTCCAGTTCTGACGCGGAGGGAAGGACATCCGCCTCCAAACTGGGTTAAACAGCCAATGAGGGGAAAGGACCTCGGGAGGGGCGAGAATCTAATGCCGATTCCTTTCCGAAAATGGCGGCGGTGGCTTCGAAATGGCAAATTCACTTACGGGTTGCTTACGTTGCTTTGAAACCGCTTCAAAAAATATTTAAGATAAAGCTGCCCAACTCTGATTAAACCATTATTCTAACCTTCTTCAATGTGAATGTGCTTACATATCCTTCCAATAATAATAAAGGGAGTTAAAAAAATAAGTGTAATAAAAAAAATAATAGAGTAAAATAATGGAAATGTAATGACAGTAATATTAGAGTAAAAATAATAAATGTAACAATAACAATATTAAATAGAGTAAAATAATAAATGTAATAATAATAGAATAAAATAATAAATGCAATAAAAGTAATACTAATAACAGAGTAAAATAGTAAATATATGGTTCTGGCCCAGCTTACCTGTCCGAACGCATCTGCCTCTACGTCCCACCTCGTAATCTAAGATCATCCGGGGAGGCCTTTCTCTCGCTCCCGCCAGCCTCTCAACTGAGGCTGGCGGGAATGAGAGACGGGGCCTTCTCGGCTGTGGCCCCCTGCCTGTAGAATGCACTTCCAAGCGAAATACGATCAGCCCCATCCCTCCTGACATTTAGGAAGAAGGTAAAATATTGGTTATGGGACCAGGCCTTCGCACAGTAACTCAATGCAGCACTTTACCTGGAATGGACTGATGATGACGGATTTGAGAACATGGTTTTATTATTTATTGACTGGTGGATTGTGATGGATTATCTGACATTAGATTGATTGTTGACAGCTTGTTTAATTGTTACTGTATTTAACTCTATTTGTATTAATGGTTTTTATATTATTTGTTGTTTTCTGACATCTAATTGCTACCTTGTAAGCTGCGCTGAGACCCCCCCCCCCCTCGGGGGTTGAAAAGGGCGGGGTAGAAATACTGTAAATAATAATAATAATAATAAATAACCTTGACTCGAGTATAAGATGAGGGGAGATTTTCTAGCCTAAAAGGGGGGCTTATACTCTAGTACAGTGTTTCCCAACCTTTTTGAGCTGCGGTACATTTCTAACATTAAAAAAATCCGGGGGCACACCACCAACCAAAATGCCACAAAATGACACTCTAACACAGTAATACATATAGTTAATTGACCTTGAGTTTTGGAGTTGTAGTTCACCTAAATCCAGAGAGTGCGGTGGAGGCAAACAATAATGGAGTTGGACCAAACTTGGCAAGCGGGCCCCTCAGTCAGTAGAGCAGGCCGAGGACCGCCACCAAGCCCAGGCTCCGGCTCCCGCCGCCAGCCTCAGTCGCTCCCATTGCCACGGGTAGCGGCTCAAGGGCGAAAGGGGCGGCGAGACCTGTCCCTGGCGCTGCTGTCCGCCATGATTTCGGCCCTTCGCTCACTAAGGCTGCGTAGAGGAGGAGCATGAGCGGTGGACGGGCTTCAGCCCAAACCACTGACGCCCGTCCACTGCTCATGCTCCTCCTCTTCCCCGTCTGGGGCCGCTCGTGTTCCTCATGAGCAGTGTCGGCCTCAGCCCCGCCCACTGCACGGCCTCAATGAATGAGGGGCTGGAGTCATGGGGGAGAGCAAGCTTCTGCCGCTGGGAAGGGGGCGGGGCCCAAGCGACGTCACCCTTCCCTCCTCCCTCCCTCGATTAGAGGCTGGCACCCTGGCCCCTTCTTTTTTCGCTGCTGCCTGGCCCTTCCTCCTCCTCCTCCCCCAAGCAGCAGGAGTTCGGCAGGAAAGTGAAAAGGGGGGGGGGGGGGAAGACTTTTTCGCGGCACACCAGATGATCCGTCACAGAACAGTAGTGTGCCGTGTCACAGCGGTTGGGAAACACTGCTCTAGTACAGTAGTTTTCAATCAACCCTCGTATAAAACCCTTTTTCCAAGTTTCCAACAGACCTCACAGCCTCTGAGGATGCCTGCCATAGATGCAGGCGAAACGTCAGGAGAGAATGCTTCTGGAACATGGCTATAGAGCCCGAAAAACCTACAACAACCCAGTGATTCCGGCCGTGAAAGCCTTTGACAATAAGTAGTATTGCTTCACATACATTCTTTCCTCTGTTTTCTCTGTTTAGCAGCACCGTGTTGCAAGACCATGAAGTCGTCTTGCAAAGCAGAATAGGGTTGGACTAGATGGCCTTTGGGAGCCCCCCAGTGTATGATTGTGCCCTTCCTCCCTCCCGACCACGCCACAGCATGTCTCTTGCGGGCGCATTTTTGCCACACCCCCTTGGCCTCTGCAGCAGTGTGCCTTCGAACATATCAGATTTTAAGTTTTACAAGCTGCAAGGCTTTCCTTCCGCTCATCCTTGGCCTTTTCCTTCCTGGAGTTTCTTCTCTTAAGCCTTACTCTGCACTTTTTGGGCTCGATTGCACTGAAGACGTTGCAAACAATGCCAGGGAGAGAGCAAACTTTGCTCCGTTTTAACCCCACGGCACAGCACTGTGATCGTTGGCATTTTAATCCTACTTTAAGATGGAATCTTGTATTTTACTATTTGGTATCTTTGGAGCAGCAGAAAACAAGCTCGAGCCATCTTTTCCATGTCTTCAGATATATAAAGATGACTGTCGGTCACTTTTTAGTCTTTCTCCAGGCTGAATATACATAGAAATCACAGAATTAGAAGGGACCTCCTAGAGGTCATCTAGTCCAACCCCTTTCCATGCAAGAACACAGTCAAAGCCCTCCTGACAGATAATAATAATAACAATAACATAATAATGGCCAGGGGCGGACGAAGGTAATTTTAAATGGTAGCGAACATTATTTTGGCGCCCCCACTCGCTTGATAACAACAGGTATAAGCAGGGCTGTACTAAGGTTATTTAAAATGGTAAGCGAACATTAGTTTGGCGCCCCCTCGCTCTCCAGCCTCGTGGAGCGTGCGCATGCATGCCCGGCATGCATGCGCTGGGCCAGCTAGTTCTGCGCATGCGCCATTGCTGCGAAGGGACTCCAGATGGACCGAGATACCAATCGCCCTAAGTGAGGCCGAAAAGGAGGAACTTTTTGCAGCTGGGACGGAGCCAGGGCATTTTGGGCGATTGGCGTCTCAGTCCAGCTGGAGTCCCTCCGCAGGAATGGCATGCGTGCGGAACCTGGCAGCCAGATGCGCCCCTGACTACATGGCGCCCTAAGCGGGTGCTTACTTTGCCTAATGGTAAATCCGCCCCTGATAATGGCAGATGGCCAGACCCCTTAAGTCTTCTCCACGTTAAATATACATAGACACCATAGAATTCGAAGGGATCCTCTAGAGGTCATCTAGTCCAATCCCTTCCCATGCAAAAACACAGTCAAAGCCCCCCCCCCCCCCCGACAGAGGGCCAGGCCTCTTTAGTCTTTAGTCTTATCTCTGGGTGTAGGTGAACTACAACTTCCAAACACAAGGTCAATTCCCAAGCAAACCCTTTCAGTAGTTTCTGTTGGTAATGAGAGTTCAATATGCCAAGTTTGGTTCAATTCCATTGTTGCAAGAGTTCAGGATGCTCTTTGATTGTGTTAACTATAAATCTCAGAAACTGTAACTCTCAAATGTCAAGGTTTCCCCCAAACTCAAATTTCCCCCAAACTCCATCTGTGTTCACATTTGGGCATATTGAGTATTCATGCCAAGTTTGGTCCTGATCCAACATTGTTTGAGTCCACAGGGCTCTCTGGATATAGGTGAACTACAACTCCAAAACCCAAGGTCAGTGCCCACCAAACTCTTATAGTATTTTCTCTTGGTTATGGGAGTTCTGTGTGGAGAATTTGTGTCTTTCTGCCATTCCTGCCAGGATATCTATGTTGTGTTCATCGAAACAGGCCCAGGTTTCACACTGAGTGTATAAATACATTTAAAAACATATTAACTATATGTATTACTGTGTTAGAGTGTCATTTTGTGTCAATTTGGTTGGTGGTGTGCCCCAGGATTTTGTGAATGTAAAAAGTGTGCCGTGGCTCAAAAAAGCTTGGGAAATACTGATCTAGTCCAATCCCTTCCCATGTAAGAACACAGTCAAAGCCCTCCCGACAGATGGCCAGACCCCTAAGTCTTCTCCAGGTTAAATATACAGTACATAGACATCATATAATTACAAGGGATCCCCTAGAGGTCATGTAGTCCAACCCCTTCCCATGCAAGAACACAGTCAAAGCCCTCCCGAGATGGCCAGACCTCTTTAGTCTTCTCTATGTTAAATATAATAATAATAATCTCTATTTATATCTAGCCACCATCTCCCCGATGGGGACTCGGGACGGCTTACATGAGGCCAAGCCCAAACAACAAATTACAATAAAATAAAATAAAAAACGTCAACAACAACACAATAAAAATACAAACATATAAATAAAAGAACAATATGCAAATACAATACCTAAAATCACAAATAACAAGGCGGGCCACATGCACAAGATACAATTAAGAAGCAATCCACTAGAGGTAATCTAGTCCAACCCCTTCCCATGCAAGAACGCAATCAAAACTCTCCCGACAGATGGCCAGGCCTCTGCATGGCAGTTTGGGATTGGACTGGATGGCCTTTTGGAGTCCCTAGTGGAATGTAGACTGCTTGGAAGTGCAATGGAGTCTCCTTCTCTGGAGGTTTTTAAAGCAGAGGCTGAATGGCCTTCTGTCAGGAGGGCTTTGATTGGGTATTTCTTCATGGCAGATTGCGGTTGGATTGGAGGATCTTTGGGGATCCCTAGTGGAATATAGATTGCTTGGAAGTCCAGTGGAGTCTCCTTCTCTGATGCTTTTAGAAAAGTGACTGGCAGATTAAGGTTGGACTAGGTGACCTTTGGGGGACCCTTCCAAACTCTAATCTTCTATTATTACTCTTATCGTCGTCATCATTATCATTATGCCTCTCTTAAAAGAAAGTGGCCTGCTCTGGAGCCTTTGAGACAGAGGCTGGATGGCCATCTGTAGGGAAGGCTTTGATTGGGCGTTTCTGTATGTCAAAAGGGGATGGACTGGATGGCCTTTGGGGGTTCCTAGTGCAATCTAGAGTGCTTGGGAGTCAGTGGAGTCTCCTTTCTTTTGGGAATGCTTTTGGGAAAGTGACTGGCAGATTAAGGTTGGACTAGATCAGTGTTTCCCAACCAGTGTGCCGCGGCACACTAGTGTGCCGTGAGCGATCATCAGGTGTGCTGTGGGAAATTGGAACCTCCAATACCCTTTCTTCCCCCTCCTGCTGAACACTTTTTCTTCTCCACTCGGGCTCCCTTCTTCCCAGCCTCGCTCTGCTCGCTTTGCTCTGGGCCGAGTCTGCGCAGTAGCGCCCGCACGGGTCACGTTTTCTTCCCTCCCTCTCCCCTCCTGAACATGCTCACGCTGCTCCCTCGGATCAAAATGGCATTTTTTTTTTAAATTTCAGAATGTCTACGTCAGTGTTTCCCAACCTTTTTTGAGCCGCAGCACACTTTTTACATTTGCAAAATCCTGGGGCACACCACCAACCAAAATGACACAAAATGACACTCTAACACAGTAATACATATAGTTAATATGTTTTTGAATGTATTTATACACTCAATGTGAAACCTGGGCCTGTTTCGATGAACTCAACATAGATATCCTGGCAGGAATGGCAGAAAGACACAAACTTCCCACACAGAACTCCCATAACCAAGAGAAAATGCTATAAGAGCTTGGTGGGCACTGACCTTGAGTTTTGGTGTTGTAGTTCACCTACATCCAGAGAGCACTGTGGACTCAGACAATGTTGGATCAGGACCAAACTTGGCATGACTACTCAATATGCCCAAATGTGAACACAGATGGAGTTCAGGGGAAATAGACCTTGACATTTGGGAGTTGTAGTTGCTAGGATTTATAGTTCCCCTACAATCAAAGAGCATTCTGAACCCCACCAATGATAGAACTGGGCCAAACTTCCCACACAGAACCCCCAGGAGGCAAGAGGAGGTCTCTACTTGGGGAAAGGGAGGCGGGTCTTCCCAATGCATGGAGAGGGAGAGAACAAATAGACAACGGGGAGGGGGTTGTTTGTAATTTTGTGCCTTTATAGATGTAGGTTTCTTAGGGTTTTTATACTTCAACACACTAGACTCCCCCCGCCAAGGTTCCAATTTCCCACGGCATACCTGATGATCGCTCACGGCACACTAGTGTGCCCCGGCACACTGGTTGAGAAACACTGGTCTACGTTAATGGCAGACATGCATGCGTAGTAAGAAAAAAACAGCACTGTCAGTAGGAAAGAAACGGCACTGGTTAAACACCCAGTTTGGACGGGGATGCCCTTCCCTCCGCGTCAGAACTGGACCGAGAGCCGTGTGCGGCTCTCGCCCCAGGTCTAACGTGGAGGGAAGGAGATCCATGTCCAAACTGTTTGAATGGGAATGTCCTTCCCTCTGTGTTAAACCTGGGGCGAGAGCCGTTGGACGCGGAGGTCCTTCCATCCGCGTCAGATCTGGCGCGAGAGCCGCACACGGAAGGGAAACCTGCTGATTCCTTTCCGAAAATGGCGGCGGTGGCTTCGAAATGGCAAATCCACTTCCGGGTTGCTTACATCGCGTCAAAACTGCTTCAAAAGTGAATTTAATCCGAATTCATTCCGATTTTACGAGCATTCCAACTAACCTAACCAGGCCTATTGAACACGATGCCGTCTGACGGCAAACCGCTTCATTTCGGAGACTTAGCTGCGGAAGAGTCCCTAAGAAGTCACCAGCCAAGGGTCAGAGCCATTGCAGAGAAGGTTTGGGTTTCCGAAAATAACATCGAACCAAGACACCCTCTTCCGCTTCCAGACATCCCGTCCCTTTAAAACCCCAGACGCATCGGAATCCGGCATCCTATTCCCAATGGGAAAACCTTCCCGAGGCTTTGGCCAAGATTTCTTAGGGCAGGAGCAGAAAAGAAGGGAGGCGTTTCTCTCCTGCGGATCTCCAGCGCTGTTTGTACAACAAGGAGCCATCGCCAATTATTTTGTACGGGGCCGGGGAGGCTTGAAAAGACAAACAAACCGCAGACCCGGTTTAGGAAGATGGTAGGCGCAGCCTTCCCCAAGGGAGAGAGCCTGGGCAGGAAGCAAACCGTTTTTGGGGCCAGCTTTTTTAGAACCGGATGAGCCGGTGCTGTGTAAACAAGAGCGCCGAAACCAGCCCAACGAGGCCTGCTTTTGTTTAAAATAATGCCACGACCCCTTAGTCCAGATCCCCATGTTGTGGTGACCCCTAACCATAAAATTCTTTTCATTGCTACTTCATAACTGTAATTTTGCTACTGTTACGAATCATACAAGATTTATAATATTATAATATAATACAATATAATACTACTAAAATAATATGATATTATAATTATATATTTTATATTGCATGTAATATTACTAATAATATTACAATATAATGGTATAGTACAATATAGTACTGATATTGTACTATGCTAATAAAATAATATATTGTATGTATACGTATCTTGTAAGCCGCTCTGAGTCCCCTTCGGGGTGATAAGGGCGGCATATAAATGTCGTAAATAAATAAATAATGTAAATAACTGCTACGCAGGGTATATTTTCATTCACCGGACCAAGTTTGGCACAAATACCTGATATTTGTGCCCAAATTTAATACTGGTGGGGTTGGGGGGAACTATAAATCCCAGCAACTCCCAGATGTCAAGGTTTATTTACCCCAAACTCCACCAGTGTTCACATTTAGACGTATTGGGTATCCATGACTAGTTTGGTCCAGATCCATCATTGTTTGAGTCCACAGTGCTCTCTGGATGTAGGTGAACTACAACTCCAAAACTCAAGGTCAATGCTTGTCCAACCCTTCCAGTATTTTCTGTTGGTCATGGGAGTTCTGTGTGCCAAATATGGTTCAATTCCCTCATTGGTAGGGTTCAGAATGCTCTTTGATTGTAGGTGAACTTTAAATCCCAGCAACTACAACTCCCAAATGACAACATCAATTCACGGCCCAGGGCTGCTTTCCGGCAACTCCTTGGGCGAGGAGGGGCCTGTGGATTCCGGTCGGGTGGGGGAGGGTCTCGGCCCACTATCCACGTGGGCCTGGCCTGCCCCAGTCCTCCCTGACTTCCAAGCTGTGAGTTTCAGGCCCGGCGGAGCCCACCACATGGCGTTTTCCACAGGCCAGGGCCGCTTTTCGGCAACTCCTTGGGCGGGGAGGGGTTTGTGGCTTCTGGTCGGGTGGGGGAGGGTCTCGGCCCGCCGTCCACGTGGGCCCCGCCTGCCCCAGTCCTCCCCGCCTTCCAAGTTGCAATTTTCGGGCCCGTCGGGGCCCGCCATGCGGCGTTTTCCACGACCCAGGTTTGCTTTCCGGCAACACTTTGGCCGGGACAGGACTTGCGGCCCGGCATCTGACCTTTTTGTTTGGGTGTTTTTGCTCCTGTTGGGGTCTGCTTGCCTGCGAGCCAGATTCAATCACCAAAAGAGCCACATCTGGCTCGTGAAGCATAGGTTCCCGACCCCTGGTCTAAAACAACAACAACACTAATTTTAAAAGTCTAAAAGCATCAAATTTAATGGAAACAATTCAAAACGAGTTGCAATAATTTCGAAGCATGCAAACCACAGCACATTGGCAAGTTGGGCAAATGAGAACATGTGCCTCTGGGCATGGGAAGAGTGGCAGGTGATAATTGCAATAGTTCTCTTAAGTATCTTGAGTTGAAAGAGGTGTAGTTCTTAAAGTGAAATATAGTGTATGCCCTGGGAAATTGAACATTTCCATTTCCAGCACAAGTTTCCAATTTACCCACTTTAACTGCCTTGGTTCAATGCTAAGGAATAATGGGAGTTGTAGTTTATTGAGTCACCAACCAGCATTCTGTGGCAGAGAAAGGTGAAAGACCTTGTAAAACTACAACTCCCACAGTTCCTTAGGATGGAGCCATGGCAGTATAAGTGATGTCAAGCTGCATTCATTCTACAGTGCAGAGACAAATCCAATAATAATAATAATAATAATAATAATAATAATTATACCCCACCACCATCTCCCCAACGGAGACTCGGGTCGGCTTACATGGGTTCGGGCTGGTTCATGGAGAGAGATCTGGTCACGAAGGTAGGCGGGTCCCAAACCGTTTAGGGCTTTATAGGTGATCACCTGCACCTTGAATTGGGACCGGAAAATAAACGGCAGCCAGTGAAGCTCCTTAAAACCCGGGGGGGGGGGGTAGACTGCTCCCTGTAGCTCGCCCCAGTTATTAGTCTGGCTGCCGAAAGTTGAACAAGTTGAAGTTTCCGGACCGTCTTCAAGGGTAGCCCCACGTAGAGTGCATTGCAGTAATCTAGTTCGGCTTGGTTTCCCATGATGTTGTTTCGTACTGTTTATTTTATACTTGATTGGTTTTATTTATTTTATGGTCATGTTATTTTTGGTTGTTCGTAGTTTATGTTGGTGTCACGTATCGCTGGGCTTGGCCTCATGTCAGCCGCCCGAGTGAGTCCCCTTTGCGGAGATAGATGGTGGTGGCGGGGTAGAAATAAAGATGATGATGATTATTGTTATTATTATTGGACCTGGAATATGAAGGCAGGCCAGCCCAGAAGATCTGCTCTGAAGGGTTTTCTCTGCAGAGACCAGGCTGCCAGGTCTCCCGGTTCAAAGCAGAGAATGCGGGGAATGAAGGGGCCTCGGGGGATCGGAGGGGAGGGAGGAGTGTTTGGAGATGTCTACATCAAGGGAAGTCCTCGTTCCACTCTCTTCTGCTTTGGTCAGACCTTACCTGGAATAAGACTGTGTCCAGTTCTGGGCAAAGCAACTTAAATAGCAAATGGACAAGATGGAAAATGTCCAGAGAATGGTGACTATACTGGTTTAAAGATCTGAAAACTATGAATCCCTATGAAGTGCTGTGTATGTTTAGCTTGGACAAGATAAGACTAAAAGGGGGCAGGATTGCCAGGCTTAATATATCCAAAAGGATTTCAGGTTGTCGAGGTGCAACCGTGCTGCTCAAAGCAGATAATCCAGATTATCTGCTTTGAACTGGATTATGTGGCAGTGGAGACTCAGATAAACCAGTTCAAATATATATTATAGGAATTCACCCTATTTAGCCTCAAAATCATTTCTTTTTATTCGTCCCTTGTTTGCATTTTATTACACATGCAAGTTTGTTGCTTATTGCAATACACTTCAAAGCAGATAATGCACATTAGCATTAATGTATATTAGCATCTAGTACTGTATGTGTTTAAATATATACTTTAATATTTTGCATTTTTGTACATTTTGACGTTTGCATTTTTCAAATATTTAAATGTATACTAATGCTTTATGTCAAGCTGCTCTGAGTGTCCTTGGGGAGATGAAGAGTAAGGCTTGTTTAGGTTCGTCGGAAAGCTCCAATAGTCTTATTAAATTTGGATGTAATTCACTTTTGAATGGTTTTTGAACAGCTTTAAGCAACCCGGAAGTGAATTTGCAATTTTGAAGCCGGCGCCGCAATTTTCTGAAAGGCTTCGGGGCCATTCGGATCCAGGGGAAAGCATGGGTTTGGAAGCCCATGCCTTATTTACTTATTTATTTATTTATTTACTTTATTTATACCCCGCACCCATCTCCCCAAGGGGACTCGAGGCGGCTTACATGAGGCCAAGCCTAATAACACATAATAATAAACAATAGCAATTATAAAAACAATGCAATCAATAAAAACTCAATCACATGCAATAACAGACAATTTAAAAACATTTTGGGCGGGCCTTCCCCTCCGGATCTGAACGGCCCCTCGTTCAGAAGCGGAGGGAAGGCTTGGGCTTTCAAACCGGGTTTGATTTCTTCCATCCTGCATCAGATTGATGCGGAATGGAAGAAATCCCACGGAGAGAAGGACGTGTGGGGAGAGCTGTGTAAACCCACTTTGCAAGCCGCTTTTTCTTTCCCGCATCAATCTGATGCGGGATGGAAGAAATCAAACCCGGTTTGAAAGCCCAATGATGCAGGATGGATGAAAGCGGCTTGCAAAGTGGGTTAAGACTCCTCTCCCCCCCCCCACCTCCTTCTCGCGGGAGAGGGACCTGGGCCAGAAGCCCTGTAAAACCCGCATTGGAAGCGCTTTTCTTCTCTCCTGTGACGCCTGTTAAACCTTTCCCCACGGATTTGAACGGCTCTTTAGATCCGCGGGGAAGGCATGGGTTTCCAAACTGGGTTAAAACACCCAGTTTGGAGCGGATGCTGCCATGTTTAAACTGGGTTAAACATGACAGCATCCGCCATTAACGAAGCCGTTACAAAGTTCGGAAGTACATCCGATTCAATTTCAAAAAAATCACTGAAAACTTCGGAAGACTATCAGATGCGGCGCCAGCGCCCCCTACATTTGATGCGAGTTTTGAGCCATTTCCCCCCTGATAAAACAGCCCTAATAAAGGGGGGTATAAATCAATATAATAATAATAATGTAATATATTAGCATTTTGGAGAACTGATCAGTATAAGAATCAATAACATTAAGGTAGAATACATGTCACGTAGGTGGTGGGCGCTCATAGAGAATACACATAAAATATATGATTACATGTATAAAAATATATGATTAATCATCAATTTCATTTTCATAATATTCATAAATTCAATTTTTTGCTGTAATTAATTAATCTTAAAAGCAGTAACAAAAATGATGATTAATTCTTTCTTTCGGCATTTTGATTTTATATCTCCAAAAGTTTGCACCGGGAATGTGGCGCAGCTGGCTAAGTGTCAGCTGCATTAGATCTCTCTGACCAGTAGGTCATGAGTTCGAGGCCTGCCCGGGTCGAGGTGGGTGCTCGACCTTTAAGTGTAGCCTGCTGTTGACCTTTGCAGCCTGAAAGACAGTTGCATCTGTTAAAGTGGGGAGGCAAATTTTGACTGATGCATGAGGTCATTAAGAACTCCAGGAATTGCTGAGGAATGCGGAAGGAACAACAAAGGGACGCTGGAAACGATGAGAGATGAGGAATGCGTCAGCTCCCCCTGGTGGCCAGAGTTTGCCTCTGTTCGTCTATATGTTGTATGTTGAACTGCAGGGATTGTCTGCAAGTATGTGTACTGTAATCCGCTCTGAGTCCCCTTCGGGGTGAGAAGAGCGGAATATAAATAAAGTAAATAATAAATAATAGTAGAACTGCTATATTTGGATATATTTCTTTTTGCAGATTAATGGATAGTATACCATTAATTTCAGCAAATAGTTTTCCCATTCCCACCATAAATGTATATATAAGTCCCAGTTTATTTATTGCTCCTGGAGGTTTTTAAGCAGAGACTGGGTGTGCTTGAATTCGGTCTTCCTGGTGTACGCCATCATGCCAAACTGCCAATAAGCCACATCTTCTCTTGTCTCTCTCCTCCTTGCAGTGTGTCTGAGATGGCGACTGTGCTGTCGAGGCGGCTGGGGAAGCGTTCCTTGCTGGGAGCCCGCATTTCGGCCCCCCCTTTGCTCGGGGAAGGGGTGCTGGGAGCTCCCCAGGTGCACCCCTTGCCATTGGACCACCACAGCAAGGGGTCCTCCCCATTGCTTGGATCGTGCGAGGAAAGCCACTTCGCAGAGGCCAAAGGACACGGAGATCCACACCAGAACTGGCCGGCGCTGCTTCCGGGGCAAAAGGTACGTAACGGATTTGGTTTATTTATTTATTATTTCGATTTAATAAACCGCCCTTCCCGAAGCTCAGGGCGGTTTCCAACATATAAAAACACATAAAAATTTTAAAACACATAAAATTTACATCATAAAACAGTTAACACACCTAGCCCCTTACAGTCACATAAAACCAAAACCAGACATAGCTGATTCATACCAAAGTGGCATTGGCACGGCAGGGTGGCAAGTTGTTGATCATGCGCCGGTCAGACATCAAACGCCTGCCTGAACAGCCAGGTCTTGCAGGACCTGCGGAAAGCCATCAGGTCCCGCAGGGGCTCGTCTCCGGTGGCTGCGAGTTCCATAAGACCGGCGCAGCCACTGAAAACGCTCTCTGACGCGTGGTAGAGAGCCTGCAGAGCTTCATACCCGGGACTTCAAGCAAGTTAAGCCCCTCTGAACGCAGTGATCTTCTGGGCACATATGGGGTAAGCCGCTCCTTCAAGTACACTGGCCCCAAACCATGTAAGGCCTTGAAAGTCAAAACTAACACCTTGAAGGAGACCCGGAATTCAATCGGCAACCAGTGCAGTTCGCGCAGGAGTGGTGTTAGGGCAGGTATGGGCAAACTTTGGCCCTCCAAGTGTTTTGGACTTCAACTCCGACAATTCCTAACAGCCGGTAGGCTAATTAGGGACAGCTGATCACCTGTCAACAAAGTAATCCCCCAGGCAGCAACCAGCCAGGCTTTGAAGCTAATTTTTTAAAAAAATTGTAATCAAGGTGGCCAATTGAAACATTCACACCTAACTCCAACAGACAAGAGTTCTTTTTTCCAGCCTGGACTTTCCACAGATATATAAACTGCATTGTGTACAGTCATAGATTGTAGTATAACATTTGAATTACATGAGTCTCCTTATGGAGAGAAAAATCAGCGTATAAATAAACATAATAATAAATCTCTAATATTCTAGGCCCTTGGGAAGAGCCTGATATTCAGAGACGAATCCTAGACACTTGGGCTTAATAGGGCATGTGTGCTGTGATGTTATGTATATGGAAATAATAATGATAATAATAATATGCACTTACTTAATAAGTACCTATTAGTACTTTTGATTTGCAATTCCAAACTGCATTATATGGCCATGTAGATGGGCCCAAATCTTTAGTTGATACACAACACAGACATACTGCTTTTCTCCTTTTTTGAGATTGTGTTCAGTTTTGAAAGTTGAGTCAACAGTGTAATCCTGTAGCTGAAACACCATTGCAATTCTAGGCTGCATTCATAGGAGTAGAGAGACTAGATCATGGGAGATATTATTACCATACTATCTGCTTTAAACCTCACCTGGAATACTGAACATGAGTCAACAGTGTGATGGAGCAGCTAAAAAAGCCAATGTGATTGTACGCTGCATCAATAGGGGTATTTGTATATAGATCGAGATAAGTCTACACAACTGCAACCACATACGTTGCTCAACCACATTTGGGAAATTCTAGTTTGGTGAGGCACCAGGCTCTTCGGCAGATGAGGTTAAATACCTTGTAAAACTATAATTTCCAATATTCCATAGTATTGAGCCATGGGGCATCGAACTGAATTCATTCTACAGTGCAGATGCACCCTGGGTCCCAGTATCCTGCCTTTGTGAGACAGATTGGGCTTCTTGAGGGATTTGTTCCACTTTCCGCAACCCGGCCAGGCGTATCTTTAGCTGGAGACGGCGGTCTGGAGTCCGAAACCGCTGACCCTGAAGCCCAGAATAACCTACGGCTAAAAATATTTGGGAGCCCTAGCCAAATAAAAATAGCTCTGGGAAAGGATGGCCAAATTGAAAAGGAACTCCTGTCTTTGAAAAGTTTCTTCTCAGAATCTCATGGCCAGCGTTTCACTCCGAAATGCTTTTTTGCTCGTCCATGAAATACTTTGCGCAGTTTTCACCCAATTATTTGCTTGTCAAGAAATAATTCTGCACGGAAATAGAGCTAAATGGAAAGTTTACACATTTTATTTTTTGGAACAAACTCTGCTGTTTCCAAAAGAGCATGTAATTTTATGGTGTGTTTGCAAAAAAAAATAAAATAAAAGCACTTTATTATTATTTTGCAAAATTCTGTGCAAACTATCCTCCACTGTGTTGAAAGTAATGCACATTATTATTTTACAAAATTCTGTGCAAAAAATCCTTCACTGTGTTGAAAGAAATGCAATTTGCAAAATTTTGTGCAAACTATTCTCTACTGTGGTGAAAAAAATGCACATTATTATTTTGCAAAATTCTGTGCAAACTATCCTTCACTGTTGAAAGAAATGCACATTTGCAAAATTTTGTGCAAACTATTCTCTACTGTGTTGAACGAAATGTACATTATTATTTTGCAAAATTCTGTGCAAACTATCCTTCACTGTGTTGAAAGAAATACACATTATTATTATTTTGCAAAATTCTGTGCAAAATATCCTTCACTGTGTTTTTCGTTTATGTAACAAAATTATAGTGCTGTTATGATCCTACTTTACTTGACATGGCTGTGTCCTAAGCAATTCTGGGATTTGGTGCAAAACTAGAATTCACGGGCTGCTATCACCTTAAACTGCTAATCCCAGAATCCCCTGTAATGCAACCATGGCAGTTAAAGTGGAATCGTACCGCTGTAACTGCATGGTATGGGAGGCAAGGTTTCACGAATGGCACGAAAGCCTTTCCCCCCAGTTGTGGAATAAGTAATTGCTCCAAAATGCAAAGGAGTAAGAAGGATAAAAAATAGTGGCTTGAACAAAAATGGATATGGATGCATTTTGCATACAAGACCTCTCCAGATAATGGCACCACTTGAGCTGCCATGGTTCCGTGCTATGAATCCCTGGGAGTTGTAGTTCTCTCTTTGGCAGAGAAGGCTCAAAGCCTAGTGAAACTACAGCTGTCAAAATTCCATAGCATTGGGCTGTGGCTGTTAAAGTAGTGCCATGCTGCATTAATTCTAAAGTGTAGATCCCATTAGCTGGATATAGGTGTTAATACGTTCTTTGATTTATGATTGCTTTTGTTTCTGCTTGCAATTTACGGCTCTGAATGTTTGCCGCTGTTTGTCATAAGCCGCCCTGATAAGGTGGGATAGAAATAAAGATTCTTCTTCTTATTTATTAGAGTCACTCTGGGATTACATTGTTGAGAGGGGATTCGAACCTGGATCTTAGATATTCTTAGTTCAGTTTTCAAACCACGAAGCTATGTTGGCTCCTATTCTTGGGCTAGGGTTGCCACCTGTCCCGTATTATATGGGACGTCCCGTATTTTTGCTCTGAATTTCGTGTCCTGTTTTTTCAGCTCATATCCTATATTACACGAGACATGAAATTCAGAGCCAAAATACGTGCAACCCTAGCGCAAGCGCAATACGCTGTGGCAGTGGCCCAAGTTCAAACAAGGGATGCTGCAGCGGAGAGAGCGCATGCTCAAGTTTTCCTCCTTCAGTCAAGGGAGACAGCAGTAATGCACATGCGTCATCTGGGAGCCTTCCCTGGCGCAGGCACAGTGGCGTCGCCGGTTGAAGCGGGTGGATTCTGAAGCTGGAGGCGAAGGAAGAAGAAGGTGATGAGGGGAGCCTCATGTATCAGGGGAGCTGGGCGGTGGTTGAGCGCCTCAGGCCCCGCTGCCCTTGGAGGTGGGAAGGAACAGGCGGCGATGAGAGGCTTCGGCAAGGCCAGGATGACACAATGCGGTGCAGCCACCGAGAGCGGCCACGGGTGAGCGAGAGAGAGAGAGGGTGAAGGAGAAAAAAGGCTGAGGGGCGGTTGAAGAGGGTGTGGCCTAGTGCCAGGGGCATGGCCATATTCGCTGGGGCGGGGCCATACTGCCAGATTTCCCCAGAATGGTAGAAGTCTGGTAGACACGTGTACTCGAGTAACGTGAGAATTATATATTTGAAGAATAATGCAAGGTGCGGGAGTGGGCTGTAATAATAATAATATCTTAATAGTTCGGGGACTTGTTTTTGCCATGTGTATAGAATCATAGACTTGGAAGAGACCCTCCAGGGCAGAGATGCCCACACTTTTTCAGCATGCGAGTTACTTGCAATAAAACCAAGTCAGAAAGATCTACCTACCTCCTCAAGGCTAGAGAGGGGAGGGGACAGGGCGCGGCGCGGCCTGGCTCCGCCCCGTCTGGCTTCAACATTCCCAGCAGCTTCTCCAGCCTTGAGGAGAGCAGGGCCAAGCCAGCCTTGTGCTAGCTATGCCACCACTGGCTTGGCACTGCCATCCTCAAGCCTGGAGAAGCTGCTGGTAGAGCAGAAGCCAGAGGGAGGGGGAGCCAGGCCGCGCCAAGCCCCGCTCCCTCCCCTCTGGCTTTGGAGCTCCAAGACTGGCTTGGCCCTGTCCTCCTCAAGGCTGGAGCAGCTGCTAGGAGTACCGAAGCCGGGGAGGGGCGGGGCTTGGCGCAGCCTGACTCCGCCCCCTCTGAGAAACGCCCCATCCGGCTGCGATCGACCTCCTTCAGTCCTGCGATCGACTGGTCGATCGCGATCGACTTCCTGTGCAGCCCTGCTCAAGGGCCATCTGGCTTTACCCCAGTCTGCCAGGCAGGGAAAACAACATGCCATAACGTTTTTATGAAGTGTCCCTTATTTTTGTTAAAAATCCCATATTTTTTGGTAAATGTCCTTTACTTCTTATATCAAAAAAAATATGTGGCAACCCTTTTTTTGGGCATTAGTTGTTGTGTGCTTTCTAGTTGTTTTCAATTTAAGACTAAGATAATTGGGTTCTCTCGGAAAAGTTTGCTCCTGGAAAGATTTGTTCTCGCTTTTGCCATCCTTTGAAGCTGAGAGAGTGTGACTTGCCCATCAACACATCGTTGGCCCCAAGCGAAGTGTGCTCCGTCCCTCCTTTTCCGCAGCCCTTTTCGTTGCTCAGTTCAGCCTCTCTTTTCTTCCCCGGCAGTAACTAGAGTTCCCCCCTATAAATAGCCTCCAAGAATAACTAGGGCTCAGCCCAGATACAATTACGGGAACCAAAATAGATTTTGGGGTGTTAGGCAATGTCTCTCGATCCAATTAGGCTGTCACCAAGGGAGAAGTCCCCAGTCCAGTCGTGCGGAAACAGAGAAATCGCCATCCAAGTTCGCTCCGGGCCTTAGTCCAGACTTTCATTTATCTCTCAAGGACGCATCTACACTGTAGAACCTACAAATCCCGATGCACCATGGCATTGAGCCATAGCACTTAAAGTGATATTAAGGTGCATTAATTGTACGTAGTAGATCAGGCATGGGCCAACGTTAGCCCTCCAGGTGTTTTTAGACTTCAGTTCCTACAATTCCTAATCTTTGGAGAGCTCAGTTTATTATTAAATATACATATATGCACACACTGTATTTATTTGATTTTAGGATTGGATCTACAGTGTCATATGTTGCAGTTTGAATTTATTTATTTTTTTACTTCATTTATATTCCGCTCTTCTCACCCCGAAGGGGACTCAGAGCGGATTACAGTACGCATACTTAGCAGACAATCCCTGCAGTTCAATATATGACATATAGATGAACATATGACATATAGACGAACAGAGGCAAACTTCTGGCCACCAGGGGGAGCTGATGCACTCCTCATCTCTCAGCGTTCCCAGCGTCCCTTGTTGTTCCTTCCGTATTCCTCAGCGTTCCTGGAGTTCTTTAATGGCCTCATAATTCAGTCAAATTTGCATCCCCACTTTAATGTGGTACCTTTATCTCCTACTTGACAAATGCAACTGTCTTTCGGGCTGCAAATGTCGACAACAGGCTACACTTAAGGTTGAGCACCCACCTCTACCCAGGCAGGCCTCGAACTGTCACGATGCAAGACCTAGGCCGGCCCCTTAATCACACACACAGAGACGATAATCAGCTAACTACTTTATTGAAGTATAAAAACAGTTGAAAAGGTAATTGTCCATAAAAGTATCAAAGTAATCCAAAGATAAAAGGTATAAAAATCAAAGTAATCCAAAGGTACAAGGTATAGTCAAAAGGCAAACTTGGCAATACTTTCAAAACTTGGCAAGGCTCCAAGCAGCTAGTGAATCAGGAACAAAACAAGGTTACAAGATAAAACTCTCCTTGGCAGGCCACTAGCCTAAAACTTAGCTATGTGGTCTTGGCTTCGCTACATCTGCATAGGTGAGACGTGGCGAGTACTGAGGATCCGTTCCCACGGATCCTATACTTAATCCCCTTGACGAGGCCCCGGCGCTCTAGGCTTCTCCTCCTCCAATCTGTGCTGCGAGCCCTCGGTCTGTCTAGGCTGTGGAACCAACCCCTCCTGCTAATCTCAATGCTCCGTCTCCTATCAAAGGTTCGACCTTGCCTCCCAGCACCTGGTTCCCTATCTTCGTGAGAGTTGAACTCCCCATCTGCTTCCTGGGCCTCTCCCTCGGTTGTTTCCCACATTCTTTCTTGCGAGCCTCGCCCCCCCCCCCCCCCCGGCCGCTCGTAATCTTCACTATCACTGCGATCCCAGGCCAGGCTTTCTGTGGGAGAAGAAGGCCCAACTATCTGAAAATCCCCTTCTTCTAGCCCCTCCAAATCTTCTTCCGAATCAACTGGCTCCAATGCTAGTGGGACCCCCGGTGCTGCCCCCTGCCCTCCAGGCACAAACGAGAACTGGTGTGCTACACGAACTCATGAACTACTGGTCAGAGAGATCTTATGCAGATGACACTTAGCCAGCTGCGCCACATTCCCGGTGCCAATTCCTAAATTGGCATTATATGATCAATGTAGACCGATATGATGCAGTTTTGGCCGCATTGAACTGCATCATATGGGTCTATTCCGGCCATTCAATGCACTTCCAAACGGCAATTGTATGGCAGGGTTGATCCAGTCTAAGACACACTTTTCCCCCTCCATATAAATATCACTAAAAATGGGTTTCTTGTTAGAATAGCAGTTGCATCTTATGTATTTTTTCTCCAATCTTTTGAATTTGAAATTTAATAATAAAAACAGAGAAAAAGAATAGTAACAATAGTTTCTGGCAAATAAGACTACTTTTTAACGCAAGAAAACCTTCTCAAAAGTCAGGGTTGTCTTGTACGCGGGAGTAGCCTTATACGCGTGGTATAGTCTTATACACCAGGAGTCGTCTTATAGAGCTGGTGCTGAAACTTCCAATCCCGGGATTGGAGAATCTGTGTTTGCCGTATATGCTGGGGGGTAAAAATGGCAGTGGCATGTTGCTGCCGTATGCAGCGACTGTACAAGTGGCTAATGGCGACACTGTACAAGTACGGTAGAAGGAAATCCATTCATCAGATTCGTGGACTTAATATGGTCCCGGATAGTGAGGTGAAGGGTGCCTCACCGGAAGGTGTAAGTGAAGGGCGGAGCAAGCTGCAGGCGTCCGGGCGCCCAGGATATGGAAAAAGAGATACAGTGGCTTTGGGCCCAGAAAAACACACCTCTTTACCTGTCTGGCTCGCTTGTATCCTATTCCTGTACCTCCTCCTCTGCTTCTCAGTTCTCGCTCCTGAAGACGGCAGTGAAGTGGTGACATTGTGGATGTGCGAGATGTGAGAGGCAGAGGAGGAGGTAGGGTAATAGGATAATTACCATATTGAAATCAAATCTGATGCTTTTTACAATTTTATTTGGTGTGTGTTGGAAGAGGGTAGTCTTACACGGAGTATATCCCAAACTATATTTTAACTGGAAAAGTTGGGGGTCGTCTTATATGCGGAAAATATGGTACATAAACATAGACATACTTTATACAACAACTGTTAACAAACATACAATTCTACCTATAACTCTAAAACTTGAGTCTTTTCGCAGAGAGAGGGTGGGTTATAAATAAAATGTTGTGATTGTTGTTATTATTATTATATTAAAACTACTAGCATATACATAAATCAGTTTTCAAAGTGGATTTCTGGCATCTTTAACCCATTTAATCCCCTATGTATGTATGTATGTATGTATGTTTGTACAGTATGTGTATATATGTGTGTGT